>CM018680.1:7837871-9037871 GCA_009363875.1 Mikania micrantha
CTAGGAGTTATAATTGGACAGTTGGTCGGGAACTAAACATGACATGTTGAAGGAACAATGGTCGCACTAGATACCATTATTTTACACCTAGTTTGGGACATGAGTATTATTTAACTCTTTTTATGAAAATATGTGATGTGTATGGATACATATATACATTTTGACATTTTAAAAACTTGTAAACTCACCAACGATATGCTGATTGTTTAAAATCATGTTTTCTCAGATGCATAATAATTCCATGGAATGGAGCTAGGAGCTCAATATTTGGAGACATATAGTAGAGTCTATGAGAGTTTAGACTCAACAGTGTGAAGCATAGCATAGTATATATATGTGTGAAACTCAGTGTAAAACTATTATTACATGTAACATCCGTTTGAGGATATAAATTAACTACTTTCATTTATAATTAAAATGTTATATTTAAAAAATACAATAATAAAACGGTCACTTGAATTATAAGGTATCATCTAATAATTTAAAATAGTTATAGTTAACTTATAAAATACGATTATGCGAGAAATTGATATTAGAAATGATCATTTAAGATTTGAAGCGTTTTTTTAAACGAATAACTCGGATGAAACAGTTATTAGAAATAGTCATTGTTTGAACGATCATTTACTATTACAGGAGGAAAATGAGGCGGTCCTAGCAGTATTTTTAAAATTTATAAAACATAGTATTTTAAAAGTTATAACCGATAAACAAAATGTGAGTTAAATTAATTATAATTATTATTATTATAAATCTATGCATATATATGGTGAAGGCACGTGTATGTAAGCAAAGATGAGTTTTCAATCTTCAATTTGAAGATATTAATTAAGTCGGTCAATGCACACATATATATATTTACATCTCTTCGTCGAGGGAGAATTAAAAGAAACAGAATAAATGGATCGAGCGAACAACTACATTTCTTTTGAGAAGCTTCGTTGAAATCTCTCAAAAATTGGAAGTCGGTACGTATTGAAGTATGTTTTCTAATATTTAAGTTTAACTCATATATTAAGATTTTGTTATAAGGTTAGGGTTAAGATCCGACCTCATATTTATATACAAATAGTATATTGATTATGATCTATTTTAGGAACATAAAATAAACACATCAGGAATCATCCTTTGAGATAATTATAAAGATATATTAAGCAGAAACGCTGCCCAAAGTTATATTGAGAAGTTCTAAGTTGTTAGCCAGCCAACCAAAAATTCAGGTGAATACATTTAACTTCTTTTTAAATTTATAAATGAATGTTATGAGCATGGTATGTTTAAACTTTGACGCATAAAGGGATACTATTAGACCAGCATTTAGGCTATTAGTATACGTATGATTTGCAAATCGTATCCGCATATGGGTGAAATTCCCATACGTGGCTGGTACAGGTGGGCTGGAAGGTTAAACGGAAGACGCACTGCGCAGGCAACCTAACCAGTGACCAGCTGTGGGCTGGAGGGAACAAAACGTAAGACGCGCTGCGCTGTAGTTCCTAACCAGTGACATTTATAAACCAGTGTATGCAGTACTTGTATCGATCAGTGAAATAACCTGCTAAATGTGTAGTATTGCCAATAATAATTATGGTTAAAGGACCGAACATACTATGCTTACATATCGAGTCTGTTATTTGTATTCACCAACATTATGTTGACGTTTTATTTTCAAAAACTTTTCAGGTAATAATGAAATGTAGAAGCAAGATTAGAGATTCTTGGCCTATGATGCCTTGAATAAGATTTTGTGGTGAACCATGGAGCTATTGGAGCTATGCCTCCAAGTCATGTATAAACCGGATATTATAAAATGAATTGAAATTGTGTGTTTGTGAAAATCCGGTTTACAATAATATGAAATGATGGTGTTCATACTTATGCGTATGAAATTTTATGAAATCCCGAAAAGTTATTTTGAAAATTATTTACAAACGATGAAATGTGGTTTTTCATACCACGCGTATGAACTATTTAGAAATCATGAAACATATGGTTTTCACTTCCATGCATGTGAATTATTTATAAAATTATGAATTCATGAAACAACGTTTCCGCTGATTAAAAAGAATAATAAACTCTCACCGAGACATATACATGAAACCAATTCGGGTCGCAGCGCCCGGGCCGCTGAGAGCCCGGGGTGTGACAGGTTGGTATCAGAGCTCTTGGTTTTAGCGAAATAGGTACTATTGATAGTATGTAAGCTTTAACCGAATTAAGATAAGTGCCTATCAAAGGAATAGGTAGAATATTATTCTTAAGATAATTGGAATGATTGAAATATCAGTGTGAATCTTGATGATAGCCTATAAGCTAAATTATGATGAATTTTTATTAATCCTTGTCAAATATCTTATTACGTAGACAATGTCAATAAATTTAAAACAATAGCGAACCTTCTGCAAATACATGTGGGCGAGCGAGAAAACACGGATATTATTGAAACCGTGACTCAGAATACTACTGAGATACAATCAATGATTGTAGAATAAATAAAAGATGTGATTCTGTCAATAATCGCTAAAAAAATGAAAATTCGAATATCACGAAAACAATAACAAAAGAAAACGATGCATCTTAAATGAACAATGAAAATTAAAAAGTTTATAGTTTGAAATAATTCTAAACTAATGAATGTTAAGGAAGACATGATGAAGACATAAGATAGGCTTATTGACCTAGTTTAAACTTTGAAACAATTGTATAGACTTTTCAATTGTAATACTTGGATTATTCAATTCATGTAATGATGTTTGTGATTCAATGAATGTTATGATTGTTTTGTAATAATGATGCATTAAATATTGAAACATTATAATTGTACCATGAGCTTTTGAGCATTCACGACGCGTCCCGATGTATTCCGCCATCGGTCGGGGTGTGACAAGGGATTTGTACTAGTAATAAACATTCACAATAGGATATGCCATAATTCACATGCAATACAAATTACAATTACGTGTGCACTCATACTGGCAATTTTTCCTTGCATGATCACTCAAGTTCTTCCAATTACATGTTAACATATACTAAGGATGTTTATGGCTAAGGATTTCAAGAACGTAGTCTTGATCCTTGAGTCATATTAATTGAAGTTATACAAGAGGAATTCATTAAGAAAGCACTGAGTTGGAACATATCTGAAAGAATTTAGTGTGATAGCTAGAAGTATAATCATCTGACTTATGTACATGTTGTTTCTTTATTTTTCTAATGTCACGTTAATAGGTTTGTTCATCTCAAAGCCCAACTTTTCACATTGTAGATGGAAATGTATTCAGTAAAGGTGACGTTGACGGATACCAAAAATGAAAGATGTTTCATCGATTTAAGTGTAGCAATACTACTTATCAAATAGATTAGACTAAAAACTATGTTTCTAAGTTTATATGTAAGTGCTTTCTCAAAGTTAAAGTCTCCTATAACTCCTAAAGAAAATTTTTCTATTAACTAATTTACACATAATATTCACATAAGCAAGCAATCATAATCATGTAGCATAGAAGAGTTCAGTACATAAGTCCAAGGATGAGCTTAAGTTATAATCTAGGCCTCACTAAGGGAAACCTAATTCTCTATAACCAATGGCTTTGATACCAATCTACCACACCCCGCCTTTGGCAAAAACGCGTGTTTGCGACCGATCATATGCCATAACACATTAGTTTAATAAATTATTTCATTAAATACGCAAGACATACTTTTGACAAATTGGCTAAGCGTGCATATCACATTATAGGTTCTACTATCAACTAATGTTATTTGTACAAGCAGATACAAAAGAGACAAATAGAGCGACACAAGTTGCAATATGATAAAGTAACACTCAACAGTTGTTCAATAGAAGTGAAACATATAGCAACAATCTTCATACAAACTTTTCTTGATGTACTATTACATCCTTTTCATTGTAATTGTCAGTGCCTGGAAAACACATTTAAAATGTCAACTAAAAAGTTGGTGAGTTCATATGTTATAATGTTTTTTCCACCCCTAAGTGTAAAATATAAAACATGTAAAGGGGGCTATAAACTCACCTCTTAGAGTATGAGTAATGGAAACACTTGTCTTTGTCAAACATTGTAAACCATGATGTCACCTTTAATCTAAAAGCGATAAATGTTCATAATATATAAAGATTTTTGGTCAAACAAATTTTATGATACTTTCATTATATTGTATAAGTATATTTTTCGCTATTTTATACATTATTAGCCATTTTAGTGTCAAAAATTGAGTTTTTACTAACTAGTCAAGTTTATAGATTTTTAGGCCTTTTTTAAAATGCTATTTTTATCTTTTTACTTTTACTTTTGTTCCTCAATAATTTATATGTTATATTTACAAGTTTTAATAAATTTCATATTCTTTTTTACATTTTATTGAGTTTTATTAGTCCCTTGAGTAATTTTTTAGAAAAATATTACACGCTGAACAAAAATCTAATTGCGTACTGAAATCTTATTCACTAGTTGAAGGTCAAACTCAAATTGGATTTATTCCAATATAGTAGGGTTTGAAAGCTAACATAAAAAAGAAACTTTTGGTTTAAGAATTTCTTAATTTGGATGAAAATTGAGTGAGTTATGGGCTTCCAAAGTTGACAATTTGTTTTGTTTGCACAACACAGATTCGAGTTCTCAACATATTTGAAAGGTCAAAACTTGTCACAAAAATGCAAGACCACTTGGTTTGGAAAATAGAGTCTCACAGCTTAGATTTGGACTCAAGAATCTTCGATTTGGTCAATATATGATGGAGTTATGGTTGTTAAAAATTGAACCAAAGTTTCTGAACGTATTGAAGCTGCAAATCATATTGTTTGATTATGATATCAAATGTTTTTGTGCTAGATTACTTTTTAGCATGATTTTATATCTATTATTTTATTTTTTTTGATATATTGAACAAAACTTTACACTTGGTTAAATCATAGTTCAAGAACTTGCAAGATTAATGGTCCAAAATGAATATTTTCATCACTTAATCATATTTTGCATGTAAGATGTGTTTGATCATACATACAACCATGGATGATGTTTTTAAACATTCATATATGTTTATGTAAATTAGTATGAATGTTCATGAATCTAGAGGTTGAAATTGAAATGAAATACTCAAAGAATTGAAAAGGAAACACCACAATTGCTTACCGAAATGTGCAACGACGATAACAATTGTGACAAGTCGCAATTTCCAGGTTAGAATCATGCGCTTTAGTCTTAATTAAGTCGTATTAATATTAAAATAATCTAAACAAACCATTAGAATCAAATAAAAACACATGAATTAAAGAAAGAACAATGACACACATTTGAAACATAAATCGCGAAAAATTTGCGAAAAGGCAATTCAGCATGCGTAATTGTCAAATTCATGACAACCCGAACTTCCTAACCACATTATATTCCTAATGGGATGTAATTGGGAGTATAACAATGGTGGCTGATCAAATGTAGCAATTCCCAATGATACGCGCGAAAAAACCGAAAAATAAATCGCAAAAATCATAAAACTCGTGTTTGATGATCTCTTTCACGTTTAATCTTTCCAAACCAGTTTAGTAGATATTTTGGGCTAAAATATCTGGCCAATATTGGAGAAGAAGGCATTCAAGCATAAAAGCCAAATTTTTGACTTTCAAAGTCAACATTTCCACACTCTTCCCACCCCAAACTTGACCAGAGCACTCCACAAACCTTTTGGAGTTTCAAACTTATTCCGAGCAACATTTCTAAGCAATCCTTTCTGAGAATCAAGAACAAGAACAAGAGGATCCAAGAATCAACCTTCAAAAGTTGATTTTTAGTGGATTTTCAAGCCAATCTTCAATCAAGTAAGTTCTTGTCTCAATTTTATATTTGAATAGCTTAAGATAGCTTAAAAAAGTGTTATGAAGCTTATTTGGATGGCTGGAAATCATCAGATCTTGAAAATCCATGAAAAAGGGCAAAATTGTCTGAAAACCCGATTTTTCAAAGTTGTCCAAATCTAGATTTTTCTTCACCAAACTCTAGATATATGTTAAATATTAGGATATGGAGATTTTGGCCAGGTAAAAGTGTCAAAAGATCGGTTTTGGCATGCAAAAACCATGTTTGGCATGCAGAAGGGGGTCAGCGGCCCCTATGGCACGGTCATGACATGGTCTTGGCATGAGAATAGCCCCGCAGCCCGGCGCGACACATGCCCGCGGCCCCTGCTCGGCACACGGTAAGCGTTCATTTGATCTTGATCCTTGTGGATCGAACAGGGGCCTAGACTAGATCGGATTAGTTCGATCCAAAACTTGAGATAATGGGTGTAAACGGAAAAACAACTTTATAAGTATCTGTTAATGGAGTTGAATTTACCAAGTTCTGAGGAGTTGGTGTCCAGTTATCTTTAAGTGCAGCATATATGTTTCCTCAAGCCATATTTTCTAAACGAACCAAGACCGGTCCAAATTGGTCCGGGCATATGGGTGTCCGATCCTTATGTAACAGGAAAAGTACAATCTGTAAATCCATCGTGGAGGCCTCACGGCCCCAAGCGTGTCGGCCATGCTGTCCCAGGCAGCCGCAAGTGGCTCAGCGATGTCGCCCGTGTCATAGTGAGCGACCAACCGGCTCGGTCATGGCTCACCTAGCTCGGACCAACTTGCTTGTGGCTCGAGCCACTAAGCCCCAACCACGGAACCACCACCGAGCCACCACCACCAGCCACCACTGGACCGCCGCCGCAGGCCGAAATCTGGCCAACTCCAGCGACTTTTCCGGCAAAAAAGAATATTCCGGCGAAAGGGAATATTCCGGAAAATGCCTATTTTTGTCTGATTTTTTTTCTGAACTCAGTTCCGCGATCCGTTTCGCAATCGGACTATTCAATTTCGATCAGATTGGCTTGTTTTTAATCACTTTCGCGTTCCGGACTCATTTTTGCGATCTGTTTCGCAATCCGGCGACCTGATAATCGATTTTGAAGCTGTTTAAATTCTGATTGTAACCCGAAATTGAATTTCTCATCGGTTTTTAATATAAAAACCTATTCTCGATCGATTTCGTGTTCCGGACTCAGTTTTGCGATCTTTTTCGCAATCCGAAAACCCGATAATCGATTTAGAAGATGATTGGAATTCCGATTGTGACAGGAGTTCAGTTTTTTCTCATCGGAAACCTAATAATCGATTTAGAAGCTGATTAGAATTCCAATTGTGACCGGAATTCAGTTTTATCATCGGTTTTCAATTTAAAAGCCTATTACGCGTTGATTTCGCATTTCGAACTCAGTTTTGATGATTTATTTTGTAATATGACAATCAGATTTCAACGCAGAAGTCGATTGAGAATCCGGGTTTGATACAAAAGTTAATTTTCACCAAATTAAGTATAAATAACTCACATAACTTTAATCAATTACAAATTTGGAGTCAAAGAACTAATAATACGAACGTTGTGCTCTGTTTATTGATTTATATCAACTCAGGTGAGTTCGCGACCCCTTTTTCCTGTATTTTGGCTTTTGAAAGTCGGGAAATGATAAAATATAAATACTCAATTGAAACATTCTGATTTTTGTGAAACTCTAAACGCTTTTGATGCATTTTGTGAAACATAAAACCTGATTGGATCAAGTGAAACCTTGAAACGATTTTGATATCTTTGTGAAACATAAAACCTGATTTGATCAGGTGAAACCTTGAAACGCTTTTGATATATTTGTGAAACATGAAACCTGATTGGATCAGGTGGAACCTGGACACACTTTTGATACATTTTGTGAAACATGAAACCTGATTTGCATCATGTGAAACGCTGAAACACTTTTGAAACACTTTGTGAAACATGAAAACGAAAGCGTTTTAAAGCATATGGTTGAAACACGTGACAGTGGGGCGAAACTTATGATCAAACTTGTCATTATTTCACGGGTTACACATTTGTCGCTAAGTCCCCTATTCTGTAACCGTTAACCATGGGGCGCGTGATTATTGAGAGTAGATTCTATTTGTGATTGACAATCCACGCCCGTGGTTCGTAGCTAAAACCAAGACCAGATGTCGAGCGGGCGCTCAATAAGGCTAAAACACACAATGTCTTGCGACAAGGACATTGGGAAGGGGCAAACACTAAACTCGTCAGCGCGGTTACGGGAGCCTAGGAGTTATAATTGGACAGTTGGTCGGGAACTAAACATGACATTGTTGGAAGGAACAATGGTCGCACTAGATACCATTATTTTACACCTAGTTTGGGACATGAGTATTATTTAACTCTTTTTATGAAAATATGTGATGTGTATGGATACATTATATACATTTTGACATTTTAAAACTTGTAAACTCACCAACGATATGCTGATTGTTTAAAATCATGTTTTCTCAGATGCATAATAATTCCATGGAATGGAGCTAGGAGCTCAATATTTGGAGACATATAGTAGAGTCTATGAGAGTTAGACTCAACAGTGTGAAGCATAGCATAGTATATATATGTGTGAAACTCAGTTAAAACTATTATTACATGTAACATCCCGTTTTGAGGATATAAATTAACTACTTTCATTTATAATTAAAATGTTATTATTTAAAAAATACAATAATAAAACGGTCACTTGAATTATAAGGTATCATCTAATAATTAAAATAGTTATAGTTAACTTATAAAATACGATTATGCGAGAAATTGATATTAGAAATGATCATTTAAGATTTGAAGCGTTTTTTTAAACGAATAACTCGGATGAAACAGTTATTAGAAATAGTCATTGTTTGAACGATCATTTACTATTACAGGAGGAAAATGAGGCGGTCCTAGCAGTATTTTTAAAATTTTATAAAACATAGTATTTTAAAAGTTATAACCGATAAACAAAATGTGAGTTAAATTAATTATAATTATTATTATTATAAAAATCTATGCATATATATGGTGAAGGCACGTGTATGTAAGCAAAGATGAGTTTTCAATCTTCAATTTGAAGATATTAATTAAGTCGGTCAATGCACACATATATATATTTACATCTCTTCGTCGAGGGAGAATTAAAAGAAACAGAATAAATGGATCGAGCGAACAACTACATTTCTTTTGAGAAGCTTCGTTGAAATCTCTCAAAAATTGGAAGTCGGTACGTATTGAAGTATGTTTTCTAATATTTAAGTTTAACTCATATATTAAGATTTTGTTATAAGGTTAGGGTTAAGATCCGACCTCATATTTATATACAAATAGTATATTGATTATGATCTATTTTAGGAACATAAAATAAACACATCAGGAATCATCCTTTGAGATAATTATAAAGATATATTAAGCAGAAACGCTGCCCAAAGTTATATTGAGAAGTTCTAAGTTGTTAGCCAGCCAACCAAAAATTCAGGTGAATACATTTAACTTCTTTTTAAATTTATAAATGAATTTTTATGAGCATGGTATGTTTAAACTTTGACGCATAAAGGGATACTATAAGACCAGCATTTAGGCTATTAGTATACGTATGATTTGCAAATCGTATCCGCATATGGGTGAAATTCCCATACGTGGCTGGTACAGGTGGGCTGGAAGGTTAAACGGAAGACGCACTGCGCAGGCAACCTAACCAGTGACCAGCTGTGGGCTGGAGGGAACAAAACGTAAGACGCGCTGCGCTGTAGTTCCTAACCAGTGACATTTATAAACCAGTGTATGCAGTACTTGTATCGATCAGTGAGACAACCTGCTAAATGTGTAGTATTGCCAATAATAATTATGGTTAAAGGACCGAACATACTATGCTTACATATCGAGTCTGTTATTTGTATTCACCAACATTATGTTGACGTTTTATTTTCAAAAACTTTTCAGGTAATAATGAAATGTAGAAGCAAGATTAGAGATTCTTGGCCTATGATGCCTTGAATAAGATCTTGTGGTGAAGCATGGAGCTATTGGAGCTATGCCTCCAAGTCATGTATAAACCGGATATTATAAAATTAATTGAAATTGTGTGTTTGTGAAAATCCGTTTTACAATAATATGAAATGATTGTGTTCATACTTATGCGTATGAAATTTTATGAAATCCCGAAAAGTTATTTTGAAAATTATTTACAAACGATGAAATGTGGTTTTTCATACCACGTGTATGAACTATTTAGAAATCATGAAACATATGGTTTTCACTTCCATGCATGTGAATTATTTATAAAATTATGAATTCATGAAACAACGTTTCCGCTGATTAAAAAGAATAATAAACTCTGACCGAGACATATCCATGAAACCAATTCGGGTCGCAGCGCCCGGGCCGCTGAGAGCCCGGGGTGTGACAGGTTGGTATCAGAGCTCTTGGTTTTAGCGAAATACGTACTATTGATAGTATCTAAGCTTTAACCGAATTAAGATAAGTGCCTATCAAAGGAATAGGTAGGATATTATTCTTGAAATAATTGGAATGATTGAAATATCAGTGTGAATCTTGATGATAGCCTATAAGGTAAATTATGATGAATTTTTATTAATCCTTGTCGAATATCTTATTACGTAGACAATGTCTATAAATTTAAAACAATAGCGAACCTTCTGCAAATACATGTAGGCGAAAGAGAAAACACGAATATTATTGAAACCGTGACTCAGAATACTACTGAGATACAATCAATGATTGTAGAATAAATAAAAGATGTGATTCTGTCAATAATCGCTAAAAAAAGGAAAATTCGAATATCACGAAAACAATAACAAAAGAAAACGATGCATCTTAAATGAACAATGAAAATTAAAAAGCTTCTAGTTTGAAACAATTTTAAACTAATGAATGTTAGTATAAAACATTCAAATCTTGTAAACCTCCTAAGTTCACTAGAACGAAAGGAGTTGTCGTAGCATTAAGATTGATTGAAAAGATTGAAGCTGTACTTGCTATCAGCGAATGTGCCGATGAAGATTTGATTTTATATACTTTGAATTTCATTTAAAGATGAAGATTTAGAATGATGGAAGTTCATTATTTATACCAAAGTTAGAAACCAAGCATATACTATGACTTGAGAAAGTTTTCATGATTTTGTAATTCGAAAATTTTGCTCAATGAACAATAATAAAAAAAAATTCGAACGAAAATTTCATAATCATCGCATGGTCGGTGCAGGGCATCATGATTACACTTTTAAATATTTTGATTATGCTTGATTGGTGCCACATCTTGTGACACCAGACTCAAACATTTTCAGTCGCTATATCTAGGGACTGGTAAAAGTGAAATTCGTAATATAGTTAGGGCGATGATGCCTTAGGTCATCAATTCAACTATGTAATTGACGAGTCATTCAATGAATGAATACCGAAGAAAGAAAATGGTGACGTGCTTCAACAAAAATGAACATAGACACTACCCAGATGAGCGCCCTAAATTAAATAAAGCGAGTGGAACTAGCGGTGTTGGTGGTTTAGGAAAAAAAACTAATCAAAATGTAAAGAAGAAAACTAGAGCTTTTGATGTTAATGCTAAGGAAGCTGCATATATGCTGGTTGTCATTAGCGGTACGTTTCATATCAATGATGCTTATGCAAAAGATTTTTTTATTCGGGAGCAAACCAAAGTGTTATTGATTATGAATTTAGTAAGCTTCTAAAAGAACCACTAGTGAAACTACATAAACCTTATCTGGTAGAACCGCAAATGGTGATCTAGTTAAGATAAACGAGGTTCTAGTAAACTGTAAGATCACACTCTTTAAGCACAATATTCCTGTGAAATTCGTACCAATGACGTTAGTCGGTTTTGATGCGGTAATCGGATTGGATTGGTTAGCTACAAACCAAGCTTGTATCTTATTCGATACCAAATCAATTGAAGTTATTATTCCAACTAAAGGAAAATTTATCATCAAGGGTGATAAGCCAACAAATCATCAAAGCTACTTGTTGTTTGAACAAATGTTATTTAGCTTACCTAATCTCATTAACTACTGATTATCAACAAAAGAAGAAACAAGAAGAAGTACTAATTGTAGTTTATTATACTGATGAGTTTCCAGATGAATTGTCTGGTTTACCATCAGATTGAGAAATAGAATTCAATATCAATCTGGTACCATGTACGACTACAATTGCTAAATCCCCGTATAGGTTGGCATCGACTAAGATGAAAGTGCTCAAGAAACAATTAGATAAGCTATTAGAAAAGAGTTTTATTCGACATAGCTCATCACCTTGGGGAGCTCCAATTCTTTTTGTCTAAAAGAAAGATGGGTCGATGCAGATGTGCATTGACTAGAGGAAACTAAATAAGGTGATTATCAAAAACAAGTATCACTTCCACGAATTGATCATTTATTTGATCAACTTAAAGGAGTTTGTCATTTTTCTAAAATTGATCTTCAATCAGTATATCATCAACTGAAAGTCCAGGAAAAAGATGTTCCTAAAACAGCTTTTCGCACAAGGGATGCGTATTATGAGTTCACTGTTATGCCTTTTAGACTTACCAATGCTCTAGCTGACTTTATGAGCATGATGAACCAAATATGCAAACTTATCTGGACGAATTCAGCATTATATTAATTGATGGTATTCTTATATACTCAAAATCACATGAGGATCATGCTAAAAATTTTAAAACCCTAGTTGAATTACGACGACATGAGAAATTGTATGCGAAGTTCTCTAAATGTTGTTTTTGGCTCACTAAAGTACAATTTCGAGGACATGTTATTAATGCTCAGGGCATTCAAGTTGATCCATATAAGATAGAGGTTATACCCAAATAGGAGAACCCCATGTTATTTACGAAAGTACGAAGTTATTTAGGCTTAATCGATTATTATCATCGATTTCATTAAAATTTCTTCCGAATAGTCGTTCCAATCTCCTTATTTTTATTTTCTTAATCAAATGAACCCCGAAAATTCTAAAAAAATTACAGAGATTCTAAAATATTATTTTTAACATTCTGTAAAAATTTGAGAATTTTTCAGATTAAATTTATATTATTTTGTTGTTTAAATATTATTTAAATAATTTAAATATATATAAAGTACTAAAACATCTCTAAAAATTCTAGAAAAATTCCAGAAATTCTAATATAATGTGTTTCACATTCTGTAACAATTTGGGAATTTTTCAGAACTAAATTATATTATTTTTCTATTTAAATATTATTTAAATAGTTTTAAATATATAAAATATACTAAAACATTTCTAAAAATTCTGGAAAAATTCCAGAAATTATTTTCCAATAATATTAGCATTATGAAAATTTTTAAATAATTTTTGGAATATTATTTCACAAATTTGATATTTTATTGTTTAATTAAACTTTAAATAAAAGTATTATTTATAAAATTAATTTAAAAGTCAGAAAATTATTTTTATTTTCTGGAATTAATTTTATGATACTATAATTATAAGTTTTCAAAATTTTATTAATAAGCATACATAAGATGTTAATTTGAATCATTTTAAACATATAACTATTTATAAATAATTTTTATTCTTAAATTTAATTTAATATATTAATAAGATATAAACATTTTTAAATTATTATTTTTAGTAAAACAAACAAGTATGAAAAAAACATTATTCTTTTTACTTGAATACTTTTATATCATTTCATCACGAAAGTTGTAAAGACATTTCATACTATTATCTCTAAACACAAATCAAAAGGGATTACATGGATAAACATAACTATATGCTTAGAAGGATCTAAGTTATAATTTCTCTATACTTAGGTTGATTCTTGATTCATTCATTCATAAACATAATCAAGCTTTGTTGGGAATTCTAACTCAAGAACAAGTGAGTTTTCTTATACTCCCTTTTTACATTTTTGTAATCTTTGGGATGTTGCACATGTCATATCAAACAAGGTTATTTTAGAGTCAAAAACAAATACGATGATGCAATTCTATAGTTTAAGTTAGAATTAGATTTGAATGTTATGTGTTACCTATTTGTTTGTATATCTATGTGTTATTATTATTGGATTATTATATACAATACATTAGTACTAGTAGCCTTTAATTTACATGACTTATGTTCATGTTTAATATTAAAGGTGAAATTGCCAAAAACTATTAGAATTACTATTAACCTTTCTTTAATGACTTTTGTCATTATATTAGAAAGGTGAAATTGCCAAAATCATATTATCAAACATATTGGTACATATACATATTTAGATCAATTCTTATTAGACTATTGTTGCATCTTATTTCTATTATACATATATCAAACCGTATGAGAATCTCACCAACTATGCAAATAGTTGATCAAAACTCTATTTTACATGTGTAACAGGTTAGTGGCTTGGATGAAGACACACTTAAGCTATTTGGACCTAGTTAATAAAATAAACAATGTTATTTATTTTGGTTTGTTTGGAATTGTAATTGCTGGATTATGTTCGGTTGTTTGGATTATCTCGGATGTTTGAATGAATATTATGTTGACTTTAAATTGGATTATTAACTATTGAAACTTATAAAGTAGCACCATGAGTTATGAACAATCAAACTCGCACCCCAACGTATTCTGCCATTGGTTGGGGTGTGACAGATTGGTATCAGAGCCATGGTTATAGGGATTTAGGTTATTAGAAATGATGACCTAGACTATAACTAAGTTAACCCCAAATATGAGAATTTCTCATATATCATATCTATTACTTATGTGCTTATGTGCTACTTGTTTATTAAATGTTTTATATTATGTGATATACTATGTGTTATGTGCTATGTGCTATATTGTTACCATATAGGAAAAACCTTAGTTTATAATATACCTTACAATTGAACTTAGATTAAGCATGCCTTAGCATAAGTTAACTTTGTATTGAGGATGCCTTAGTTTAATTTTATTCTAGACTTTAAATAAGGAACTTCTCATCTTATTCTCACGAACGCGCGACGACTCGTTAGGTGTTAGGAATTCAACTCATTAGGCTAGAATGCCTAATTATATTCTATAAGTTTGATCAATACATATAAGTTATATGTATTATAAAAATTGATTTTTATAATATCGTTAGAGTTTGGTTTGCAAGACGGACATGTAGTGTCACACCCCGAGCCGGCGGGGTTGGATCGGAGTCCCCGTCGGCGGAAGGTTCCCGGGGCGTGATATCGTGGGTGATAATCATGATGATCAGATTGTTTACACAGCATCAACGTTTAAGAATAACTAAAGCACAATCAAATTATATCTACGATTACAAAGTTAAATTACAATATCAATGTTCTGCAATTTAACTAAGTAAACCTAACCAAAAGAATCAAATGTTTATATCTTGTATATGTACAAGATATCAAAAGTAATGTGTATCATCAATAAAAGATGTGCTTCCCAAAAGTCTACTAGGTCCTCTATCTGGGCCGCCTAGTATGCAATCTTGGAGCCTTAGCTTATACCTGTTCTTCACCTGAGAATGCATGTAAGAAAACAAAGTCAACACAATGGTTGGTGAGTTCATGAAGTTTATAAGTTTAAAAATAGTTTTAACAAACCTCCTTCGGTAAAACCTTAACCTCATTAACTCCACATGTAATATCCAAATCGGTATGCTTATATATAGGGCATACCACTGGGTCGAGGCTACAACCCGCCCAGACGCCATCCCACCACATACTAATCCGGCTATGACACTGTTTTTAATAATAATTAAGCATTTTACCTACCAATCAATCCCATTCCTCATCAAAGCTTTTGTTGTATGTTTCAAAGCTTACAAGTTTATCGTGTTCATAAGTGTTAGTTTCAAAGTATGTTTATCAAGCATCATAGTTTCACACGCACATAGTTTAGCTGTCCCTAATCCCATGCGTGAGTACAAGCTCTGCACTAGCAGTCGTTTAGCAATTACGTAGCTCACGAATAGATACAAGCTCTGCACTAGCAGTCGTTTAGCAATTACGTATCTCATGAATTAGTTGAGCTTAGTCTAGCAATTACGTGTCTCCTATACAAGATACAAGCTCTGCACTAGCAGTCGTTTAACAATTACGTATCTCATACATAGACACAAGCCATGCATACACAAGTAATCCAGCAATTACATATCTCGTATAAGCAGACAAAAGCTCTGGGCTACCAGTTGTTTAGCAATTACATGTCTCTTATATAGATAATAGCTTAGCCTCGTTATGGTTATGTTTAGCAATTACATACCTCATATAAGCAGACAAAAGCTCTGGGCTACCAGTCGTTTAGCAATTACATGTCTCTTATATAGGTAATAGCTTAGCCTCGTTATGGTTATGTTTTACATGTATCTCAATCCATAGGTACAAGCTCTGCACTAGCAGTCGTTTAGCAATTACATAGCCTATGATTAGATACATGCACAATGTTTCATGCGCAAGTAGTAGTTTCAAGCATATAGTTTCAAGTGTCCACACATAGTTTCATCATGAATTCCATAGGTTTGCATCAAGTCTCATGTTTAAGCATATAGTTTTCACAAGCATAAAGTCTCACGTTCAAGCATATAGTTTCATAAGCATCAAGTCTCATGTTTAAGCATATAGTCTTTCCCAAGCATAAAGTGTCATGTTTAAGCATATCGTTTCACAAGCATCTAATCTCATGTTTAAGCATCAAGTCTCATAAGCATCCAACATATGGTTTCAAGCTTCAAGTTTAATGCATAAGTTTCAAGTCTATTGCTTTTCAAAGTATACTAATATCCACGCATAAGTTTCAACATAGGTATCATGTTTATGTTTAAAGCATTAAATAACATTTCAATAGTTTTATGAAAATGTTTAACATGCTTCTCAGTCCCGAAGTAAAACAAATAAGTTTGAAAAGGGACAAATGAACTCACCTTATGTCCGTAGTGTTTGACTAAGTATAGTAAGAATGCACGCGCTCTTTGTTTGCTCTTGTTATGATGTTCTAGCTCCTGTATTGATTTCATAATGTTGTAGTTTATAAGTATAAATTTATAAGAGTTTGTTGTGCGTGTAGGTGTTAGTCCTAAAGTTGACTAACACTTACGAATCTTGTTTGTTATCCGGCTCCGATTCTTCTTTGTTAAAGATGTCCTACTTGCTCATTAGTCACAAGTTGTCATTTCTTGAAAACTTTTAAACCTTCATGTAACTTGTCTAAAACTTGTTATCGTTTTATAACAAATGAAATGTTTATTTCACCAATGTGTTGGTTCTTTGTTTTCATTATTTTCAACGTTCATTCATATGTTTATAAATTACTTAACACCCATTGGGCCGGATAATCTTGTAAGCCATTCGTGTTAACATTGGGCTTAGGCAACAAGTGGGCCTCTAATGTTAGTGGGCCAAGTTTATTGTTCGTTGGGCCGACTAAGTGGTTTATGGTTTTCTGTTGGGCCGAGCAAATCACATGGGCCGAAGAGAACATCATGGGCCGAATTGGGCCGGTTAACTTATGTGGGGTTACACGATTGGGCCTCCCTTGATTCTGTTGGGCCTAAGGCGGACGTGAGCCAATGTGATAGCATGTGGGCCTACTATGGATCTTGGGCCTAAAACTTTGCTGTTGGACCGGTAATATACGTGGGCTGCCAAACTAATGGACCAAGAAAGATGATCAACCGACCATTTATTTGGGCCGATGCTAGTTGTTCAGCGAACCTATGAAGCGAATTGCACTAGGGTTCGTTCATCTTGAAAGAAGCAGGGTTCGGCTAGGGTTCGCCCATGCAGTCATGCATGGGTTCGGCTTAGGTAGGTTCGTTCCAAGGTTCGCGGTTCGGTGCTACACACGAGGGTTCGTCGAGAAGCAAGGTTCGTGGCTCATCTACAATAAGGTTCGGTGGTCTCATGGTTCGGCTGATAATGTCCCGACAGGGTTCGGCCCTACATGGTTCGGGAGTCACCAAGAAGGTTCGTGGGTTTGGCAGCTCTAGGGTTCGGCCATCACCGAAAGTTCGGCCGGGGTGTGGATGTCCAGCATAGGTTCGGCCGCAAATGGTTCCAACGAACCTGTAAGTATCATCCTCATCATGCAACTCCAACCCTTCGGCTTGGCCCTTCCCTTACCACTGCTACCTGCTAACAAGGTCTCGAGAGGGTGCTGATTCTAGAATAGGTTAAATATCCGGTGGGGGTGTGTATGCACATCATAACCAAAGAAAACCCTAACTTTCGCAACATTTCAAGGTCCATACCTCAGAATCGGTCGGACTAAAGCTCAGATGAGTTGTACTTCCTTGTAGAGGGCTTCAAGATGGTCGTTTAGGCGCAAGAATCACTTGATTTCGTTAAGAAATGAGTGATTTATGAAGGTTTGAAGTTGAAATCTTAGAGAGAGAGGGTATGGACGGGAATGGTGATTTAAAGAGAGGGTATGGATGGGAATCGTCATTCGAACTAACACGTCGATGGTTTGGCTTTCTGATTCTTGTTTTCTACTGTTCAGTCATTATCTTAGAACGTTAAACTCTCAGAATTATTCGTACAGATCGTCACCTATACGAATAACTCGTCGGTTCAGCATTCCGTAACAATAACCGTTATAGTTTCGTTTTGTTTAACCTCACATACGTTTATGCACAATAGTATCAAATCAAGTATTTATGCTTCAACACTGTGTTGTCTGACACGTTTTCTGACTGTTAAACCCTAAGGTCTAATTCAGATTCAGACAATCGTATAATAGTTTCATGTTAATCATAAAGTATCAATAGCATAAACATAGTTTCGCGTAATGTATACCTGAGTTACTTTACAAGTTTACTGTTGCGATCACTGTTCCGGCACGCGTCCGGCACTGGTGTTACATGTAGTAACTGGAAGGGTGGATACCGTTAGTTAGGATTCATGTATAGGAAGGCGATTCGTATAAATCCCCTACATGTTGTGGGACCAGTCTAGCTTTCCTAGAGAATTCTAATGAGAGTATCTTAACCTATAGGCCAAAGCATGTCACATCAAACGTCTTATAAACTATACGACTCTAATAAGTCAAGGGTATTCAATTTTGGATCCTATTCCTTGTGTTTTAAACAAGTCATCATGATTCCTAATTTGATTTTTAACCAAAATACAATGATATTTTATGATATCTTATAATTCGTTTAGAATTCAGTAAAGTTACATGATTTGGACTTATTAAATTTTAACATGAGTGATTTCATGTAAAATTCAATCAAGTTCACATCACTCATACTACTAATTCAAAGACGAATTATTCTATTCTTGTAAACTTAAACAATGGTTCAAAGATTCCATGATACTATATCTAAAATTTGTGATAAATAGTTATCACAACTATCTAAGATCATATAATATCACATACATGGGTATTCTATATCACACGTCTATGCATAACCAATCATTTATAAACTCAATGATATTATACTTATGATTAATTGATATTCATTTATCATATTAATTATAAGTTTTATGATATCTCAAACATTCTTGATAGATTACAATATTTACACATAACACATGATTCCATTGCTAGGATGCAATTTTGGAATCACTATACTCATATGACTTTCGAATTAGTCAAGGTTGAGTATTATGTGACGGACTTGTAATAACCTGATAGGTTAAAGCTTGTACATCAAACGTCATATGGATAGAATTATTCTAATATCTTTCAAATATGAATCTTGTCAAAGTTTACGGTTTTATAGGATGAAATTCTTCAATCTGTTTGATTGAAGTTGGTTACACCAAATGTCTTATGAAACACAATAATTGTGACAACTTGTTTTCCATTTATAACAACTAAAGTTGTGTATCATGTTCAAAAAGTAGGGTAATCATGTAAGGCAAATTATCGTTGCGGGTGCACACGGAACGAGAATTTGCAGTACATGTGAATCCTGCAACCAGAAACAATGAACACAACTGTAGCAGACATTGAATGGAAACTTAAATTTAGACAAATTTTGATCTGGAATTCAAAACATATTCATTGATAAATATCAAATCGATTCTCCAACTCCTATTCAAACATATGTGTACTTAGAGTATATGTTAGTATTGGTAAGTGATTGGTATGCTTTCGAAGTACTTTTGGTGTGGTGTGTTGGCTGCGGTATACCCTATATATAAGCATCAATAGTACTTTGGAAGTGGAACCAAGAGCTGCCCAGTAGGTTATTCTTTAGGCAAAGTTTTTAGTCAAATCCAAGGTTACTAATACACCATGATTTGGTGTGTATTCTTACATCAATTCAAATAAATGGTGTAAATAATTATTCTTACATCGATGTAACTACACTATCGATCATTCAAAACCCTTTTAATCAAGCAAACGAGTTGCATGACAATTATAAAAAAAAACAAATACGTTATTTACACACTTTTTGTGGGAACTCATTTCAAAATCCAAAATCAAAAGACAACTCAAGATTCAAAACTCTTTCAATGCCATTCAAATATAAGTCCATAGATTACAATTATAAAACATTAGTTGAAAATCATAAACATCAGATTAAGACTATAATATGATTCAAATTATATTTTCATATTCATAAGTATATATATTTGTTTCATTTCAATCAAGTGTCCTTGAATATATACTTCAAATTTCTTAATTGTCTAATTAACTTAGTCATTTATTCTAAGTTACCCTACCACACTTATATTTTATCAAAATCTTCGTTCAATTGTAATTCAAACTTGTCGGTTGCAATTATTCGTCATATGATGATTTTAAATATTGTGACAAGGTTTACAAGTGGTAAGGATGTTAGCCTTTTATTAATTTGCACACTTTTGTATGAGCCTACATGCATGACTCACTTAGTTGACCAACTTGATGCAGTCATAACGCCCAATTCATATTATAAAAAGTTATATCTATGTATTTATCATAAGATATTTCCATTATGTAAAATCTTATATTTCAAAATCCATATTAAAAAAAAAAGGTGGCAACCCACTAAATTTCTTGTGCATGCATGGTGACACCTCACTACTTTGTTTTTCTTATTCTCTTTAGCATTTAAATAAAATGTTTAATTCTTAACAACCCTAGGTTCGTCTAACCCATTAGGTTCGGTACCCCCCCTTCGTTTCAGCCCTAGCCTAGGTCCGGCCCAGATGGTTCGGCCCATATGGTTCGGCCCAAATGATTCGGCTACTACTAGGCCTAAGGTTCGGCCCATGTGAGAAGTTATAAACCGAGGGTTCAGTTATATGAAATTTAGCAGCCATAGACCAGCGAACCTATTCTAGTATTCCCCCCCCCTTTTAGGTTTGGCTGTTAGGTTTTAAGAGTGGGCAGCCTATAGGTTCGGCTCCTAAGTCCCGGTTGGGTGCTAAGGTTCGCTCCCATGGTTGTGCAAATCAGACCACCATAAGGTTCGGCTAGTGCATACTAAAGGAAAGGTTCGTGATGCATGGATATCCAGGTTCGCAAGTCATAAGGTTCAGCCCCTTATGGCTCGGCTAGGGTTCGCCGGTTTGTAAGGTTCGTTGAGCTTGTGGGTTCGCCTAAAGGGGGTTCGGTGTCACACCCCAGGCCGGCGGGAACGGATCGGGTTTTCCCGTCGGGCGGAAGGTTCCCGGGGCGCGATATCATGAGTGATAATCGAAATGATCAGAATGTTTACATAGCACATGAGATATAAATGAGAATTTCTAACATGACATCAATACAGAATTACAAAGTTAAATTACATAGTCATGTTCATAATTTAACTAAGTAATTCTACGAAGAGAATCATTGTGGCTTTTATCTTGTAACTGTACAAGATATACAAAATATGATTCAATATTTTTTCATAACAGAAGTATGCAACACAAAATGAAGCTAGGTCTACTAAATTCCACTAGCTTAGCCTTTGCATATGAGTGACTACACCTGTTCGTCACCTGAGAAAACATGTATTTAAACAAAGTCAACACTAGGTTGGTGAGTTCATAAGTAAGTTAATTTAAAACCTTGATTCATTCACATGCACATTCACAATGATAATTATGTTACTTGTATGTTGTTTGTTCACCTGTTCTCCCAATGGCTCCTCAATATTTATATTCACAAGTACTATATTATCCTAGTAGTGATGCTTATATATAGGGCATATGTAAGGGAACTAAGCCCTAGCCAACATCCCACCACACCACTACTAGAACTCTACACTACTTGCAATACAACTATTGATTCCATTCCCATTTCCACATGTTTATCTCATTCTTGATTCCCTGTGATATAATGTATAGAATAATATAATAATGTATTTATAGTTATCAACCGAAGTTTAGATAACCATCATATATGTTAAGGATGTTAGATTTAATAAATCTGTTCCTTGAATTATTCTATACTTGTGGGGTTAACTGTTGTTACACTGTTAAATATTAAGAGTGTTAGTTAACCAATTGTCAATTTGTTCTTGAACTATAGTGCATAGAGCCTAAAAGGAATCCATTGCAATCCTCACGTAATCAGATTTCAATGCATCCGATTTACCTCTATCACCTTGTATAACAGAGGACCTCATCGAAACTGTTACTAATAATATGACATGAGAATATACATTACTCAGTCTACTAGTCAACAAGTAGCGATGGATTAATTACTTATCACTGCAGATTAATATCACCATGTGTCGCTTTCCAGATCCTGACTGTCGTCGCCCTGTCACCGGTCATACGTTACCGGCCAAATGAATCAATACGATCAACATACTAGCCCTACAAGCTAGAGGTTTGTCAAACCTATGGTACCACTATGCTATCGTCGGTTTAGTCACGTCAAACTAACTGGTCAGCGAATTATAGGGGCTTACATGATCAACTTGTATAAATGGCACATGATTGAAGTGATATAATACAACAGGTCAATAGTAACTAATTGTAATTGCGTTCATCCGTGTTATTGTTCTCAATGTCATATGTTCTTCATGTAATTAACAAAGTTAAATAAGAACTTGTCTTATTACATTATGTTAATCATTTGAGTGAATGATGTTGTTATCATGAAGTTACATTATCATGATTATCATTCTTTGTTCCTTGTTCTCTTGTAATATGTGTTGAGTTGTAAAGCTAAGTGTTATAAGAAGTAGTCTTATTACACTTACTTAACTCTTGTATTGAATGATGTAATGAAGATGTGTTATATTCATATCATTGTTATGTTCTGTTCTTGTCATCATGTCATCATGTTCCTTGTAATTGTTTCTATGTTATTTCTTGTAAGAATAACTAAGTGTTGTAGGAGTTAATCTTACAACTATGTTATTCTATTGTGGGTTATGATATGATAACATCATAATCATCTTATTTTTCCCTGTCATAATATGATCATACAAGCATGCATACAATGATATATGATAATAAGCAATTTAATATCATTTAAGTCAAAGTATGAACAATATGTAATCAAAACTTTTAAGTAAATAAAAGTAAAGCATGTTTCTCAGCCCCGAGAGTTTAAAATCAGTTAAGATTAAAGAAAAGGGGCATATGAACTCACCTTGTAGTAGTAGGGTTGACTTAGCTTAAAAGAAGAACTGCACGCGCTCTTGTCGAACTTGAGTTTGTGTTACGATCCTGTATTGAATTCACATTGTATGTGACTTATGAGTAAAAGTTGTATCGATTTGTGTGCGTGTATGTGTTAGCCCTAATGTTGGCTAACACTCGCGACTCATGGTCTTGATTTTCATTAGGCTCTTGTCTAAGTGTCATAAATTTCATAACACTTAACTAATTTAGTTAGAACTTCGCTTGTCATGTTTATAATTAATCTCATAATTTTTGAACATTTCTTAGAAATACTTAGGCTTTTCATAAATTTTGTTTATCACCTAAATGTTAGAGACATTTGTAATCCTTGAATTTATGTGTATCACGTTCATTAAATTTGAGCCGAATGTTGTATACGTGAGTCTCATTTAAATGGGGTGAGACTAATAGCCCTTTGGGCCAAAACATAGATCTTGGGCCGAATGGTGAGACCATGGACCCACTGGGCCAACATGAGCCGAAGTGTTTCAATTCATTTTAATTGAATATTCTATTGGGCCGAGGGAAGTCCTGTTGGGCCGTTTGACTGAAGTTGGGCTGAATAAACTATAGTGGGCCGAAAGGGTTAATTGGGTCTTGAGGGTCGTTAATTTGGCTTCACATGGGCCGATTGTGTGTGGTTCTTGGCCCAATGGTTAATGCAGTTGCCGAAGTGAATAACCACACCCATGTTTCCAGCGAACCTTCATGTCTGAGGAGCATAGGTTCGGCAACTAGGTTCCAAGGGTTCGTGGCCGAGTACCATAGAAACGAACCCCAAGGTTCGCTGATGAGAGAAAAGGTTCGGCCAAGGTGAATTTTCATGAGGGTTCGGCAGTTTCATGCAAGTCAAAGGCTCGCCGGCTGATAGGGTTCGTTGCATGGGGTTCAGTGATGCTAACTGGCTCGGTCACTGGTAGGTTCGGTGCCATAAGGGCTCGTGGCGCACACACAGGGTTCGCCACCCTCCAAAGTTTCGGGACATCATGAGTTCGCCTTGCGAAGCATGCAGGTTCAGCTTGACATTGGTTAACTGAGCAAGGTTCGGGAGATGATCAAGGGTTCGGCTGATGCGTGGTGGCTAAGGTTTTCTGCATGGAGGGTACGGTTAGTTCTCACACGTTCGGCCCTTGTATGGCTAGCACAGGTTCGGTGGTTGTATGGTTCGTCGGTGGGTTCGCAGCCACCACTAGGGTTCGGCTCCTGTTGATGAGAAGTTCGTGAGATCCCCCTCTGAAGATTCGGCTGGCCAAGCACACGAACCCTGCAACTATCATCGTTGTCAACCTTGATCATTCTCCATCTCACACTTGTAACTCGTTGCTGGTACTCAAAACAGATTCTTAGTGCTCTTTTGGCTCGAATTAGTAAGGATTTAGACGGTTTAGAATGGGGGTCGACAAACACTAGGAAAACCCTATTTTTCGTGACCTTTTTGGACTCATACCTCGAATTTGGCCGGAGGAAAGCTCCGATCTGTTGTACTTCTAGGTAGAGGATGTCAAGAGCTACGCATGGACACCAAGAACGTCCGATTTCGTTGGGGAACGACCGAGTTATGACGATTTGAAGATGAAAACTTGAGATGGAATGATAGGTTCGTGGGATTTCTTTGAGAGAGAGAAAAAGCTGGTAAAAATAAGGTGGAAGAACCTCATTTGGTGTTTATATACCCTCGGGGTATTCGGGTGTATTTCGGTTGCTCGGTTCGAGATTTCGTCGCGTATCCGGAAAGTTACGCGTAATTTAATTGTAATAAATAAAAGAATGTTATTTTAATTATTTGATGAGTTTCAAAATTGCAAAAATGTTAAATATTTTATTTTATTAATTTACATTCGTTCGCGTCGTGTTTTCGTTTTCGTTTCATCGAATCGCGTCACCATCGCGCGTATTCGTTCGAATCGTCATTCGAACGAACACGACGATGGATTTGCTTTCCGAATTTTGTTTTCTAATTTCCAGTCATCATTTCAGAACGTTAAACTCACAGGTATGTTTGTGTGAATCGTCACCCACGCAAACACACTGTCAGTTCGTTATTCTGAAACGACACTGCAATTTATGTTTGAATTGTGTTTCCTCACTGTCGGACTCAACTAAACATCATGTTATCACATTGTTTTCATATTGAAATGTCGGCCATCTGATTCCTGTCATCTTTGGATATCAGATCGCAACCGATTTGTTTCTGATAATTGCTTGAACACTGTTGTTTCTCATGTTTAGTTGTGTTAACTATACTTAGGTTTTCACTTAAATACACACAACTAATGTTTCAAATGTATATTGTACTTACAGTATTTAAGTTTACACAAAATGCTTACAATTGATGCTTGTATTTAGAATCTTGTTAATAGAAGTACTGTTACACACGTGTAATTACACATAGTTACTGTAGATAGTACACACACTGTATGGACTGGCTGGTAGGTCAGGTACTAGTTGTCACAGTCTCCCCTTGTTAAAGAAATTTCGTCCCGAAATTTAAGCATAAAGGTCGGGCTTTAGTTCTCGAACAGATGGGGGTACTTTGTTTTCATGTTGTCCTCGCGCTCCCAGGTAAATTCTGGTCCACACTTGGAGTTCCATCGAACCTTTACAATAGGGATACGGCTTCGTTTCAGTTTCTTAACTTCGCGTTCCATAATCTCTACAGGTTCTTCAATGAAATGTACTTGCTCGTCAATTTGTATCTCTTCTAATGGTATGCTTAATGATTCGTCTGCTAAGCACCTTTTGAGATTTGATACATGAAACACATCGTGTACTCCGCTGAGCTCATCAGGGAGTCTGAGTCTGTATGCCACAGGACCTATGCGTTGAGTAATCTCAAACAGTCCGACATACCTAGGTGCTAGCTTGCCCTTAGCCCCAAATCGAACTACGCCTTTAAATCATGTTCGTAACCTCACCATCGCGTATTCATTTCCAATTAAACTTTTATTATTTTATTAACTTTAATATTATCATCCCAGTCTCAAAACCCACTAAACCAAGTCACTGACACATCCGTGATATACCGAAATATGCATATGTATAGGGCATATGTAGGGGTCAGTCGCAACTGCCCTAGCCACCGTCCCACCTCTATTTCGATAAACCATGACCATGTGTCCTTGACTATATTTAATAACCAAACTTTAACCAGCTTCTAATCTCTTTCCATTCCAACCAATAATCCATTATCCGAGTATTCATCTGTGATAAACTCTCTGGTTCTATTTAGTCGGGTTACAACTAAACTCCCCATGGTTTACGCGTACAATAATATTTTCTAAATATGTATACCAATACAGTGATAATCATCAAATCATGCATTCAGAAATTCATTATCATTAATAATTATTGTATCAGGTCGTAACAGTACAATCGTACACGGACGACCGAAAATACAGTGATGTTACAGTCTCCCCTAGTTAAAGGAATTTCGTCCCGAAATTCAACTTGGAGTGACTGTAGTGAATAAATGTGGGTACTGAAGCTTTATCTGATCTTCCCGCTCCCAGGTGAATTCTGGACCTCTCTTCGATTCCCAACGTACTTTGACAATTGGAATTCTACTGCGTTTGAGCTTTTTAACCTCACGATCCATTATCTCCACTGGTCTTTCAATAAAGTGCTTGGTATCATCGATGCGAATATCATCGAGTCGTACATGAAGATTCTGATCAGCTAAGCACTTTCTTAAATTGGACACGTGAAACGTCGGGTGCATATTACTATGTTCAGGAGGAAGTTCCAACTTGTAGGCAACCTTCCCGATCCGTTCGAGGATCTTAAAAGGGCCAACATAACGTTGAGCAAGCTTACCCTACTTCCCGAATCGAACAACGCCCTTCCAAGGTGATACTTTGAGTAATACCATGTCGTAAACATCAAACTCAAAAGGTTTCCTTCTTTTATCCGCGTAGCTTTTCTGTCGACTACGTGCAACTAACAGATTGTCACGGATCTGGTGGATCTTGTCAGTCGTTTCTTGAATAATCTCGGGACCAGTGATCTGCGATTCGCCGACCTCGGTCCAACAGATAGGTGACCGACATTTTCTGCCATAAAGAGCTTCAAACGGCGCCATACCAATGCTCGCGTGATAACTGTTGTTATACGAGAACTCAACCAATGGTAAATGGCCATCCCAATTGCCACCGAAGTCGATGACACAAGCCCTCAACATGTCTTCCAATGTTTGAATCGTCCGCTCCGTCTGTCCATCCGTTTGAGGATGATAGGCGGTGCTAAGATCCAATCTTGTTCCAAATGCTTCATGAAGTGATTCCCAAAATCGTGCCGTGAAACGAGCATCACGATCCGATATTATGCTTAACCGAATACCATGTCGGCTAATGATATCATCAATGTAGATACGAGCTAACTTCCGTACAGGGTACGTTTCGCGTATCTGTAAGAAATGAGCCGACTTTGTTAATCTATCAACTATCACCCAGATACTATCCTTACTATTCGCGGTTCATGGGAGTATAGTAGTAAAATCCATGGAGATATTCTCCCACTTCCACATAGGTATTTCTGGTTGTAATAACAATCCCGAAGGTCGCTGGTGTTCTGCCTTGACTTTAGCACAGTTAAGGCACTTGGACACGTACTCAGCAATATCCTTCTTCATTCCAGGCCACCAGTACAAGCCCCTAAGGTCTTGATACATCTTATCCGAACCCGGATGGATTGAGTAACGAGACTTATGAGCTTCATCCATAATCACCATCCTAAGATCACCCCTGTTCGGTATCCACAACCGATTCAAATAGTACATCAATCCATCATCCTTAATTTTCAATAAAATCTCAGCCCCGCAAGACATCTCATTTTTCAAGTTATCCTAAGCCAATGAGTATTGTTGGGCTGTGAGAACATCATTACGGAGACTAGTGTGCACTCAGACACTATGGATCTGAACTTGACTTTTGCGACTAAGTGCATCTGCTACTACATTCGCTTTACCAGGATGCACTACAAATAAAATGTCATTTAGTGGCACACGTTTTTAGCGGCATTTAATTTTTGTGCCACTACTATAGGATTTAGTGGCACTTTGAGTGTGCCATATTTGTTTGACCCATACTTTTAGTGTCACTTATTATTTATGCCTTTAAATTATATTTTTAGTGGCACTTTAAATATGCCACACTTAATTAACATGTACTTTTATGGCATTTAATTTATACCACTAAATCAATTTAATATTTTTCGCACCTATCATTTTCTCTTAAAATTCACTAAAACAAATTATACTAAAATTAATTCCCTCCTAAATGCAACACCCCAAAATTTCAGTAATGAACATACACATATATTAACACAGGATTTCATGTCCAGAAACGTAATATAAGAAAACTCGAGTTTGAAAAAGTTTGTAAGTCAAAAGAAAATAAGAAAAAAAAAATACTAGGAGGGTGTTTTAAAAATCATAGAGGAATGGTGAGGGGTGTAAAATGTAAATTTGAAATTTATTAACCCAACCCAAAAACCCTACCTAGTCCCTATTTTCTATTTTTGGTCCTCTTCTTTTCCAATATACGCAGACCACACACACACTTGTGTGTGTTGATCGACTAAGAAGAAATGAAAAGGCAAGGGCAAGGGCAAGGGCGACGACCGGCTTCTCCGACGAACACCTCGACCAGCCCTACACTCCCCTCCCTCGCGAGAACAAAACATGCTTGCGACCTCCGCATACACCATGACGATTAGAGCTCAGGAGGCACTTCAATAGTGACGACGGTTCTGGTGATGATAGTCGCACCTCGTTGGTTTGGGTTGTGCCTCGATGGCCGCAGATCATGACTCGAAGCTGGTAAGGTTCGATGGCGACGAAGGCAATCCCGGATGGCTATTGTTAGTCATGATTTAAGCCCATGTTTCATGAAGTTATGTATGTTGGGTGGTGGTTGCAAGTCCTAAGGGAAATTAGATGGTTTTTGCAGGTCCTAAGGGAGATTAGATGGCGGCGAAAGCAGGTCCAGGTGGCTTCTTGTCATGATTTGGGCTCCAGCCTCACAATTCTGGCCAAAATAAGGTTTGTAATTTTCTTCTTGTTCCTTCTGTTTTTGCAACAGTTGAGGCAAATAAAGAAGTGCCTCCAGCACCATAATAAGTCTGCTGATATAAGTAGGTTAAGTTTCCAGATAAAAACATAATACATCCCTGAGCAAAAGAATTAAAGTGAATACCTGAGCTGAAGAAGGTTTGGAATTCTAGCAGGTGAGCTCTCTTCCCCAGCCCCCGTGAAATCTATAACTTCAAGTAATAACTCATAATGCATCCTAAAAGGTTAAGTGCCTGCAAGTTTGATTTTGCATATGGTAGAAATATAATTAACAAGTACCTGGAGACATTAAATTTAGTGCAGGTTAGCAATAGATGAACAAAGCCATTATAATTAGTTATTTACATAGCTTTCATATTTTCTTTATTGTTGTTTTAGAGATAACTAAACCATAACATATTTAGCTTCTTTATTGCAGTGTTAGATAACCAAATGGAAACTGAACAACAATATGAATTTAAATTGTAGTGTTCACCATTATTGTAAACATTAGACTCATGTAACTAGGATTAGACCTAAGCATACAAAACATGACCTTTTTATATTCTTTTCCACATAGCAACTCAGCTGTAGTTAATTAAATGAGGTGGGAGTTTGTGTTGATTGAGAATTGAAGCAATGTGAAAACCTTTGTAAATGAATCAAGGGCAAATAAGTCAATGCTACGACTTGTAGATTTTTTAATCAGCACCACACACTCTTGACGTTATTATTACATCAAACTAGTAAGCAAGATTTGCAGCTATTGTGTTCAACTATTTATCAAAGCTAACTATAAACCAATTTTACCATCATTCTTCGTCACTTTTCATTGTTCTCTATCGCTTTTAGGTTTTTGAGAGAGAGAGACATAATCCATTAGTTTTAATAGCTATGCATTCTAGAAACCATTCGTATTGTACAATTGTTAGATGTATGAAATGTGTATTGCCATGGATGATACTGTGGCACAATAAAAATAACACTATTTGTTATCACTTGCTTTTTGTTTTTTTATCTCTTACCTATTGATTTTATGTCGAATAACATGCAACAAAACCCATATTCAGAAAAGAGTATAAGTGTATAATCACCACCATCGGTCACTAAAGCAAGTGACTTAAAAAAACAAATAAAAAATAAAAAAAACCTCACATAATTAAGTTGTTCCATGTGCTGCTTCAAGCATTCTTCAAAATATGAAAAACGATTTTCATGTTATACTTTACCTCAATTTCTTCAACCTTACATGTTTAGGCTTATTATGGTAATGGTAATAGGGTTGATAAGTACGTTTTCTTAATGGATCTTGGCAGCAGGTTTAGTAGGTCACTCTGTTGTCACGTAATTAAGTTTTGTGCAAATGATTCATTTTTTTAAGTCATTCATAATGTATTTTTGAACTTGCTAAAAAGATTCAAATTGGAATGGGATTCTAGAATCATTGTTGCTGCAAGTGAAGTTGAAAAAGAGAGATCTATAAGGCTTAGTAAAGCCACATTGAACCAAGTGTTTCATGAAGCCTTAGCTTTTAAGTTGTCACCTAGGACAAGAGGTGTGTAGAGAGGGTGCCTTTATTATTGCACTTCCGGTGAGTTAAAAAAAGTTTTACAACATTATTTTAAATATTGAGTAAATTTTAGCTTATTGTAAGTTCCGTTCTTTTTTTGGCGATTAGGGGACTTATGGTTTTGTGGCGATGTTATCATTGGAAAAACATGTCCAGTTGCTAAAGAAAACGGTCCAGGTCAAGCTTCATGGGATACACAAAGTGATCATAGGATTCATAGCACAAGCTTTGGACATAATAAGAGTGGAGTTACGGATCAGGTTTATTTCCAATTCCAAATGACGCCGCCGAATCACGTAGGTTTCCTACTAGTGACTATGTATATACACACACATATACGATGAGAGCTTTTGATATGTGTAAATTACTAACGTTTTTTTATATGGTTGATGACGACAGGGTTGATATCATGAGAAGTTTTCGAGCTAAGTCATATGGTGGTGAAATTTTCATCAATTAAGTGTGAAGTGTAATTTGAAAACCGAAATATGTTGTTTATTACATTGCTTTTGTCGTATTTTGTATCATGTTTGGAATCAAACCTTTTGACGTTATTATTTTCATTCTTATTCAACTTTTAATTTATATTTATATTGTAAAGAATGTGTCTTTGTGACAATATGTTATACAACGAACTATAGGCAGTTTTTACCGGCACAAAATTTGAGCCTCTAAAGGTGTTTTCATATTGTGGCGAAATAAAAGTGCCACTAAAACCAACATGCATGTGTGACTAAAATTAAGTTTTAGTGGCATAAAAATTATGTACAAAAGTTTTTTTTCTATTTTGTGGCAGAAAAAAAAGTGCCACTAAAAGTCCAAAAACTTTGTGCAGCACAATGAAAAAGTGCCACTAAAAGGCTTTAGTGTCACCACTTCTAGTGGCACTTTTTTGTGTGCCACACAATCTTCAAGGGATTTCTAGTGGCACTTTTTGGGTCTTTTGAGGCGCTTTTTGTATGCCATTAAATGACACTTTGTTTGTAGTGATGGTAGCGAATTTCACAGTCATAATCGTTCAACAGTTCAACCCATCTCCGTTGTCTCATGTTAAGTTCCTTCTGATTGAGAATATGTTGCAAGCTTTTATGGTCAGTAAAGACTACACATTTCGTGCCATAAAGATAATGTCTCCATATCTTCAAAGCAAACACGACTGCACCAAGTTCCAAGTCGTGTGTAGTGTAGTTCTTCTCGTGAATATTTAATTGTCTTGATGCATAAGCCACAACCTTTCCCCGCTGCATAAGAACACAACCGAGACCTAGGTTGGATGCATCACAATAGACCACAAAATCATCATTTCCGTCAGGCAGTGTCAAAACAGGAGCATCACAAAGTTTCTGCTTTAAAGTCTGAAATGCCTCTTCTTGCTTTGGTCCCCACTCATAAGGTTTATTCTTTTGAGTCAAAGAGTGAGAGGGACAACAATCCTGGAGAAATTCGAGATGAACCGCCGATAGTAACCGGCAAGTCCTAGAAACCATCAAATCTCCGTCGGTGTCTTCGGTGTACTCCAATTCTTCACCGCATCAATCTTTGCAGGATCCACGTGAACACCATTTTCATTGACTATGTGCCCCAAGAATTGAACTTCCTTAAGGCAAAATTCACATTTAGAGAATTTGGCATACAGGCGCTCTTCTCTTAGGATCTCCAAAACCAATTTAAGGTGCTTCTCGTTTTCTTCCTTAGTCTTTGAGTATATAAAAATATCATCAATGAATACAATCACAAACTTATCAAAGTATGGTCTGCAGACACGGTTCATGAGGTCCATGAAAACCGCCGGTGCATTGGTAAGGCCGAAAGGCATTACCAGAAATTCATAATGGCCATATCTTGTTCTGAAAGCTGTCTTGGGAATATCATCATCATGTACGCGAAGCTGATGATACCCAGACCTAAGATCGATCTTTGAAAACCATGCCGAGCCTTGAAGCTGATCGAAGAGATCATCAATGCGCGACAATGGATATCGATTCTTGATAGTCAACCTGTTCAATTCGCTGTAGTCGATGCACATTCGGAATGATCCATTCTTCTTCTTGACAAACAGGACCGGTGCACCCCATGGTGAATGGCTCGGGCGAATGAATCCTTTATCAGTATGTTCTTGTAGCTGGCTTGCCAATTCTTGCAACTCCGAAGGCGCAAGTCTGTAGGGAGCTTTGGCGACTGGATTCGCACCAGGTACTAAGTCAATTCGAAACTCTACTTACGTTCTGGTGGAAGTCCCGGCAAATCATCGGGAAATACTTCAGGAAAATCTCTGATTACGGGAACGTCTTCAATGTTCTTTCCTTTCTCCTTTTTCTCCACAATGTGAGCTAAGAATTCTATACACTTCTTCCTAAGGTACTTGTGTGCTTTAGTGCATGACATCAACTTAAGACCCTTACTAGAAGTTTCTCCAATTACTCTTAAAGTGTCACCCGAAGGTAATGGGATGCGAATGTATTTCTCATGACAAACTATCTCCGCTCTGTGGGTGGCTAACCAATCCATGCCTATGATAACATCAAAGCTACCAAGATGCATAGGTATGAGATTAATTGGGAAAACATGATCACTTAAGTTGACAGTACATCCAATAATAATAGTGTCAATATCAATGATGTTTCCTTCAGCCACCTCCACGTTAAACGGTTTAGCTTAATATGTACGTGTTCTACCAAGCATGCATTCAAAATCATATGAAAAGAAACTCCTATCGACACCAGAATCAAATAAGACAGATGCATAAGAGTTGTTGATCAGAAATGTACTGTTGACCACGTCCTGGTTGGCTTGAGCAGCTGGAGCATTCAGTTGGAACGCCCGGCCTCTTGCCACCCTCTGATTGTTTCCGATCAACTTTGGGCATTGGTTTCTGAAGTGACCCACTTTGCCGCACTCATAACAGGCTCTTGCATGTGCAGGTACCTGGCGAACAGGTGCAGCTTGTATCGGTTGAGCTTGCGGAGCAGGTAATGCAAGCGGAGCAGGTTGCATCCTTTGTGCTTGTAGTGCACTCCGGCAGACATTAGCAAAATGGCCAAACTTGCCACAGTTGTTGCAGACGCGACAAGGCACGTTAGGTAGGTGATGGTATCTGCAAGTATTACACTGGGGAGTATTCCCAATGTAATTCCTTGCAGTGGTGTTGTTGGCTGATTGCTGCACAGACTTAGCAGTATGAGCAGTGACCACGAAATTTCTGGTCTTTCTCTTTTTGTTGTTGCATTTAGAAGTACTAGCAGCTTCGGACTTGACTTCAGTCTTTGTTTCTTTCCCAGTAGTCTTCGCCTCGGTTTTCTTCGTCCCTTTCCTGGTGAGTGTTCCAGCCTTCACATGATTATCAGTCAGAGTTGCAGATAAACGGATCGCAGCCTCAAGTGTCTTGGGGTTGCTTCCGTAGACAGTATCCTAAATCTGCATCGGCAGCCCGCCGATATACTTCTCAATTGCTCTTTCCAAAGGTGTCACAAGATGAGGCACCAGCAGGCTATACTCATGGAACTGAGTATTGTAGATTACATTCTCCCCGCTGTCCTGCTTGAGTTCCCAAAACTCAGTCTCAAGCTTCCTAGTTCGTTTCTCCCCATTTCACCATGTTAGTGCTCTCTTTTGGAAAACACTAGTGGCATAACGAACTTTCAGATTATCAGGGCAATCGCTGTTGATGAAAGTGTTCTCCATACTCTCGAACCACTGCAGCAGACCAGTGGCAGTTTTAGAACCCGTGAACTTCAGAGGATTACAGGAGTTGAAGTGCTTGAATGTGCAAGTTGGCGGGTTTGCACCTCCTCTGTTCTGATTGATATTTTGATTGGCTTGAGTCAGTTGATTCACCAATCCAGAAATGAGTGTTGCTAACTCTTGTATGCCGGAGTTGGCATTACTATTGTTAGCATCCCCATTGTTCGAATCATCTTCGTTGTGACAGCGCGGCGGCATGTTTCCGAGGAATTAGAAACATGTTACTATCGTTTACAACGTAAGTCATACAAACAATGGTCAAATGAGTTCATTTAAACAGTTAGGATTTCATATAGGAACTATATTCTTCTCCTATCTGTCATTAAACTCATAACATTTATAAATTTCCTAATATTACACTAAGTGTCCTAGTTGGTCATAACTAATATTAGCTAAATATTCCTAAGTTCCATACATTCCCCACCCTATACCAACACTGACACCCTCCCGATGCAATGCAACAAGCTTATATATGGGGCATATGTAGAGGTAGATCGCAATCTACCCTACACCGTCCCACCACCGTTTCATTGCACCACGATTATGCCTTTGTTAGCATTTAGGGTGTATCATGTATCTTACCGTAGTCTCACTTCACAAACCTTATCCTGGGTAGGATAATTTTGAGTGAAGTGGTCTTTAGTTCCCTTGGACATTTAGGTTTGCCTAATGTCTAAGTTCACCTTGACATGTAGGTTTGCCTATTTTTAAGTTCACCTAATGTCTAAGTTCACCTGACATTAACGTTCCCCTAATGTCTAAGTTCACTCAAATCAATACCATATTCCAATATTCATGATCATCTATGAGGGTTCATATCATCACTAAGTGCTCTTATTGTCACTAAGTGTTCATATTATCCCTATAATTTATTCTCACCAAGTGTCCATACCATCACTAAGTGTTAGTATCATCACTATGTGTTTATATTATCACCAGGTGTCTATATCATCATCCAAATCATCAATCTATCACTAAGTGTTCGCATCGTTCATTGATCCTATGCACCCTACGTGTCCAATAAGTGTATTCACAAGTGATTTTATAAGTGTTCATTAAGTGTGGTCTTTCATGAGTCAATCCAAACCAATCCAACAAACATACCATTAACCAAGTTCCCATCATACTTAACTTCACAACATTTCCTAGTAATATCCTAATAATATCCTATGTTCCTGACACTGACAAACCCCCAATATACTACAAATGGTATATGTATAGGGCATATGCAAGGGTAGATCACAACCTCCCTTACACCGTCCCACCACCTTTGTAGTATATTAAGAGTGTGTCCTTGTCTGGAGATCAAGAGATCTAACAGATAATACCTAAAGCAAATAAATTCCTAAGCAGTTAATTTCTTAAACAAATAATTTTCCCAAACAGGTAGTTCCCTTATTCCTCAATATTGACATCCACCCGATGTACTGTAGATGGTATATGTATAGGGCATATGATAAGGGTAGGTCGCAACCGCCCAAACCACCGTCCCACCAGCTTTACAATACACCACGAGTATGTCCTTATCGAGTCATTAGGGCACAAGTAAGCAAGTAAGCAACATATATAAATAAGATGTATAACAGGAGTTCAGTTAACATGTAATAAACACATATGCATGAAATCCTGAATATACTAACTAGTGTATGAAATAATTCATACTAGGGTATCCTATGGTTATAGACTAGGTCAACCATATCTAGTAACATAATTCCCAATAACCCAGGCTCTGATACCAATATGTAACACCCCGACCGATGGCGGAAACGTCGGGATGCCACGAGGGATGTGTAGATTGTTCAAAAGCTCGTGGGCATCTAAATCAAATCATCATATATGAATCAATCAACCAAATTAATTACACAAAAATCATGTTCATCATGAAATAGTTACATCAAATACAAGAGTGATTTAGCTATCTAACTAAATTCTAATCGCCAGAATTTCAGTTATTTAGCTAAGTCAAAGATCCTATATGATGATGTCCAAAAGTGTGAGTTCATCTTCCTCAACCTACTTAGCTTCATTACCTGAAACATGTGAAAATCAAATGTCAACTACAAAGTAGCTAGTGAGTAATCAAAAGTTTTATATTAAAAATATTTTACAAAAGAGATTTAAGAGTTTATATTTTCTTGATAACAACCACATGAGCATCTGTGTAATCATTCAACACAATAATCAAATACATAATCCCATCACATAATTCAAACACATAATCACATATATTAATAAATAATAGATAATCAATCATATGTTCAATCAACAAATCACAATCCATCAATATTCTCAATTTATATAAGTGACCATACATGTATCATTGTATATGACCGGGGTCAATGACAATGACACACGGAGTTGTGGAAACATCAACGTGACAATACATGCAAACATTGAGGAAGACCGAAGTCAACCACAACAAATACACGGAGTTGTGGAAACATCCACGTGACAATACATGCAAACATTGAGAAACACCGAAGTCAACCACAACGAATATATGGAGTTGTGGAAACATCCACGTGACAATACGTGAGGTCGTCGCGAATGACACAAAGTCATTAGCTTCAACCCATGGAATAGTGACAATATATGCAGTCATTACAGAAGACCAAGGTCATTAGTAACAACTCATGGAATATGACAATCCATAACCATGGATCTCATACAAGCAATAAAGTGTCATCCCTGTGGTATCAAGTCAATATGATATTTGGTATACATGTTTCCCCTCCGAGTTTACAAAAACAAAATAGTTTAAAAGAAAGGGAGGTTATGAGAACTCACATGAGTCCTTAGAATAATTGTTCTCGTATAATGCGTGCTCGCGTATGCAAATCAAAGTAACTCAACAATCTGTAATAAATGTATTTTCATATTCATAAGTATATTTGTTTCATTTCAATCAAGTGTCCTTGAATATATACTTCAAATTTCTTAATTGTCTAATTAACTTAGTCATTTATTCTAAGTTACCCTACCACACTTATATTTTATCAAAATCTTCGTTCAATTGTAATTCAAACTTGTCGGTTGCAATTATTCGTCATATGATGATTTTAAATATTGTGACAAGGTTTACAAGTGGTAAGGATGTTAGTCTTTTATTAATTTGCACACTTTTGTATGAGCCTACAAGCATGACTCAGTTGACCAACTTGATGTAGTCATAACGCCCAATTCATATTATAAAAAGTTATATCTATGTCTTTATCATAAGAGATTTCCATTATGTAAAATCTTATATTTCAAAGTCCATATTAAAAAAAAAAGGCGGCAACCCACTAAATTCCTTGTGCATGCATGGTGACACCTCACTACTTTGTTTTTCTTATTCTCTTTAGCATTTAAATAAAATGTTTAATTCTTAACAACCCTAGGTTCTTCTAACCCATTAGGTTCGGTACCCCCCTTCGTTTCAGCCCTAACCTAGGTCCGGCCCAGATGTTTCGGCTCATATAGTTCGGCTCAAATGATTCGGCTATTACTAGGCCTAAGGTTCGGCCCATGTGAGGAGTTATAAACCGAGGGTCCGGTTATAAGAAATTTAGCAGCCATAGACCAGCAAACCTATTCTAGTATTCCCCCCCTTTTAAGTTCGGTTGTTAGGTTTTAAGAGTGGGCAGCCCATAGGTTCGGATCCTAAGTCCCGGCTAGGTGCTAAGGTTCGCTCCCATGGTTGTGCAAATCAGACCACCATAAGGTTCGGCTAGTGCATACTAAAGGAAAGGTTCGTGATGCATGGATATCCAGGTTCGCAAGTCTTAAGGTTCGGCCCCTTATGGCTCGGCTAGGGTTCGCCGGTTTGTAAGGTTCGTTGAGCTTGTGGGTTCGCCTAGAGGGGGTTCGGCCACCATATAGGTTCCGCAGCCATGAAGCTTCGTGGGAGGGTTCGCTCAACATGCAGGGTTCGGCTAAGCTGTGGGTTCGGCCGAGGAGTTTACAGGTTCGGCCCTTGCTATGTCGCGAACCAGCCCTCATCATCAGCATCTTCGAGTTTCTTAGGTTGTTATGGGTTCAGTCAAGGCTTCCATGAACCACTACTAACTCGATTAACACAATTAAAACCTAAAAATCGATTAGAGATATGGTTGCCCTGTTCTAATAATGTTCTTAACAAAACCGAAAAGAAATACTCAGATTTACCTTGATTTCTTGATTAACAACAGGGTTTCTTCGTATGGTCTTGTTCCTCTTGCTCACGCGGTCGTGTAGGCGCCAAGATCTCGTGAATCCGTCGAGAAACGAGAGAGATATCCTAGAGAGAAGTTAGAGAGAGAGTGTGTGTGCGTTTTTGGTGAACTAGAGAGAGAAAGAGTGTGTGTAAAATGAAGAAGATGACTTCTTCTTCTTTAGTAACCCACGTAGTCCCCGTGGGTTCGATCTCGTTTTTATCGCGATAATTATAAAATGTTCAGTTTTGTTCGTAAAATATGTTTAAAGCATAAAACATTTAAATAATTTAGTTTCGTCTTAAATAAAATGATTTTTATTTAAATATTGTTGTTTAGTAAAACGGTTTCGTTGAATTATTTATTCAAACAAAATAATTCGTTCGTTTTTTGTTTTAAGTTGTGATTCATAATAAAATTTTTTAGTTTCTATCTATTAATTTAATATCGTTAATTATTATTTTGTTATCTAGTTGAAACGCGTTACTTACGTACGTATTCGTAAAGATCGTCACCTTTGCGAATCCTACGTTTGTATCGTTTTTCGATTTGATTTACAATTTATGGAATATCGTTTCAGAATATTATTCTTAACAATTATATTAGTGTGAATCGTCACCCACGTGAATACATTCTCAAGTTAATATCTCTGAATTAATATTCGCATTTAAATTATGTTCGTAACCTCACCATCGCGTATTCATTTCCAATGAAACTTTTGTTATTTTATTAACTTTAATATTATCATCCCAGTCTCAAAACCTACTTAACCAAGTCACTGACACATCCGTGATAGACCGAAATATGCATATGTATAGGGCATATGTAGGGGTCAGTCGCAACTGCCCCAGCCACCGTCCCACCGCTATTTCGATAAACCATGACCATGCGTCCTTGACTATATTTAACAACCAAACTTTAACCAGCTTCTAATCTCTTTCCATTCCAACCAATAATCCATTATCCAAGTATTCATTTGCGATAAACTCTCTGGTTCTATTTAGTTGGGTTACAACTAAACTCCCCATGGTTTACGCGTATAATAATATTTTCTAAATATGTATACCAATACAGTGATAATCATCAAATCATGCATTCAGAAATTCATTATCATTAATAATTATTGTATCAGGTCGTAACAGTACAATCGTACGGATGTACGGACGACCGGAAATACAGTGATGTTACACATATTTAGATCAATTCTTATTAGACTATTGTTGCATCTTATTTCTATTATACATATATCAAACCATATGAGAATCTCACTAACTGTGCAAATAGTTGATCAAAACTCTATTTTACATGTGTAACAGGTTAGTGGCTTGGATGAAGACACACTTAAGCTATTTGGACCTAGTTAATAAAATAAACAATGTTATTTATTTTGGTTTGTTTGGAATTGTAATTGCTGGATTATGTTTGGTTGTTTGGATTATCTTGGATGTTTGAATGAATGTTATGTTGACTTTAAATTGGATTATTAACTATTGAAACTTATAAAGTAGCACCATCAGTTATGAACAATCAAACTCACGCCCCAACGTATTCCGCCATTGGTTGGGGTGTGACAAAAGAAGTCAGGAAACAAGATTCCTTTTCAGCATCAAAGATCGTCTTCATCAAATCCCAGAGAGAAGACTTGTACCCATTGATTCTCCTGTTCAGTCTGGTTCTTCAAATGCAAGCAAAGGATTGATGGTGCAACATGATGAAGGTGAGAATTGGGATTTCAGATTTAATCCTGATCAGGGAGGACATGATAAAGCTTGTGTTGCTGAAATTCAGAAGACTGATGAGTTAGGCGAAGAAAGTATTTGTGAAGAAGCAAAGATCAGTCCAGAGGAATCATCTGGTTCGGAATCAGAAAGTTGTTCAGACTCATACTTTCAAGCAGATTCTGATGCTGAAATTGAGGAACCTGCTACTCAATTTGCCTTGATGGTGAACACTTCTGCTTTATCTGAGTCAGAGCAGGTATATAATGATTGTTCATCTTCTCATTCTGATTGTTTTAACTGTGTTGATCTTAAGAGTAAGGTCTTGGCTTATCAGAAACATAATGATGACTTGATCAGCGATCTCAACCAGTGCATTGAGGAAAACAAAATTTTAAAATATAATGAAAAATATTTTCAGGCTAAAATTGATCTTTTAAACAGACAATTGCATGAGGCTGAGATCGCTGTGCTGAATAAGCAAGATGCTATCACTTCTTATCTTAATACCATCAATGAGATAAAGAAGAAGTTAGCCATAGTCGAGTGTGACTATGAGACCTTAGGACAGAAGCTCAAGAGCTATGAAAGCTCTTATATATCATTGAGCACATGATGAGTAGGGGTACCGATCAAAAGCGTAAGGGAAAGGTGAATTATCAACAATGTCCTCCACCAATCTTAAACACCTTTGTTAATTCATCAAATGACAAAGATGTTAAAGATTTCCAAGTTAAAACTCCATTAGTAATTGATCCAATTGCAATGATTACAGATGAGGGTTCCTCATTGTCTGAGGAATATTTTGTGGAAGGAATTGTTGAAGATTGGGTCTTTGATTCTGAGGATGAATCTGATTATTCATCTGATGACCCCACTACTCAGAATCAGACACATGCTGTTCAAAAAGGTGACCCAATCTCAACTTCAAAAATCTACCAAGAGTTGGGATTTGTGAAAGCTTCACCGGAAGCTGAAGCTAATAGAGTTAACAAGATTGAGTGTCTTGGAAACAAAGGAACCAGGGGTTTGGGTTATAATCAAGACACTGCAAAAAAAACTAATTTTCCTAACAAACAGTCTTGTTCTAATCACAAACAGATTTATCATCATGATACACGAACCTGTTTTAAGTGTGGTGCACCTGGGCATATTGCTAGATTTTGCCCTCATCTGATGAGACCAAAGGTTGCTCCAACAAGAAAACAAATTAGTTTTCTGTCAAACAAGTCAAGACTGATTGCAAGTCATCTCAGTCAAACCCAAACAACCTAATCCTGTCAAATCTTTGGGTAAGGGTAAAGGGAAGGTTGTGAACTTGGAGGCTCCTAAGGTGGTCAATGTTAATACATCCAAACCATCATCCATTTACCTGAAAAACCCTTTCAGTAAAAACTCAGTCTGGAAAGTCAAGTCTTCTGAGACTTCAGTTTTACCCACACCAGACAAGGCAACCCCGGATGGTAAATGGATTGATGTTCTAATCCGAGACTCATTGGGTCAACCCAAGACTGTAAAGGCTTGGGTTCCCAAAGTGAACTAATTGTTTGTGTTTGTGCAGGTTGCCTTGACTGTTGCTCTCAACAGCTCTTGGATCGTTGATAGTGGGGCTTCAAGGCACATGACTGGAGATATTTTGCTACTCACCAATGTTAATGCAATTCGAGGCGGATATGTAGCATTTGCTGGTGATAAAGGCGGGTTCATTACAGGAGAGGGTATTCTTTCAAATGACCATGTTTCTTTTGACAAAGTTAGATATGTCAAGCAGTTGGAGAACAATAATCTATCGGTGTCACAGATTTTTGACAAGCAGTATAAAGTTCTTTTTGATGATTCCAATTGCTACATACTCAAGCAAGGTGTTACTAATCCTAAAGATTGAATTTTGTTGTCTGCACCTCGCAAGCAGGACTTGTATGTACTCAACATGGCCACAGCTTCAACAACATCCTCCACAGCTTCATGTTTTATGTCAAAGGCCACTGAGAAATATTCTATTCTTTGGCATAAGAGATGGGCCATTTGAGTCTACGCAAGATGAACCATCTGGTACAAAAAAATTTGGTTGAGGGTGTCAGTCTGAAGAATTTTAAGATGTCTGATGTCTGTGTATCCTACAAGAAGGGAAAGCAAACCAAGCAGTCTCACAAGCCAAAGAAGTATCATTCAATTACTGTTCCCCTTGAGCTTCTCCATATGGATTTATTTGGTCCAGTCAACCGCAAAAGTATAGCTGGAGATCAATACTGCTTAGTCATCATCGATGAGTACTCCAGATATTCTTGGGTTTTCTTTCTGAAGGAGAAATCTGAAACGTTTGAGTGTGTTCAAGTTCTTGTTACAAAGCTCGAATCACTATATAAGCTCAAGGTTCGTATGCTCAGAACAGTTAATGGGATAGAGTTCAAGAATCACACTATGGAGGCATTCTGCAATGATCGTGGTATTATTCAGTAGTTTAGTGCTCCTTATGTCCCTAAGATGAACGGTGTTGCTGAGCGAAAGAACAGGACTTTGATTGAGGCTGCTCGGACTATGCTTGCTGATTCATCCATTCCAGTTCAGTTCTGGAATGAAGCTGTTGCAAATGCTTGCTACACACTGAACCGGGTGTTGCTTGTTAAAAGGCATGGGAAGACTTGTTTTGTGCTGCTCCACAACAGAAAGCCTAATCATAAGTATCTTGAACCTTTTGGTGCTCCGTGCACGATGCTTAAGAAACACGAGCAGGGCAAGTTTAATGAGAAGGTGGAAGAGGGGTATTTTCTCGGGTACAACACTCCTAATAAAAGGGTTTACAATCAATCAAATCAGAATGTTGAGGAGTGGTACCATGTGGATGTTCAGAGACACTCTATGCCCCCCACCTGGGAAAGGTCCAGACTGGATGTTTGATTACTCTGACCTTTTCAACTCATTTAATATGCCTCCCATGTACTCAGATGAAGATGTTGCTGTTCAAATGATGTATGATGCACAAAATGCACCTGATGAACCTGTGCAACCTTCATCTGCTTCAATTCCCACAACACAGATACATGATGACAGCTTAGACACAGATGCTGATCCAGTTCAACCAGCTTCCCCCGAACCAAATGTTGATAACATTGTACCCGGACTTAAGGACTTGAATCTGAATAACCTTGATCCACATATTGAGGTTCCTGATCATCCTATTGGAAGTCCACTTGATGGGGTTAAGACAAGAAATCAGCTTTCTTCAGGTGGCCTTGCTGATATTCTTGAATTTGCTGCTGTGAACTATTGTGCCCATTCTTGCTTCATCTCTCAAGTTGAACCGCGAACAATCACTGATGCTTTGAGAGACTAGTCATGGATTGATTCCATGAAAGAAGAACTCCTTCAATTTAAGAAATTAGGTGTTTGGCAACTTGTTGACAAACCGAAAGGTGCAAAGGTTATAGGCACCATATGGGTTCTTCGTTGCAAACGAGACGATCACGGGATCGTTGTGCGAAACAAAGCACGTCTGGTGGTGCAAGGATTCAGACAGATTGAAGGACTTGACTATAGTGAAGTGTTTGCACCGGTTGCTCGTCTGGAAGCAATCCGTATATTATTGGCATATGCATCCTTCAAGAAATGAAAACTTTGTCAAATGGATGTCAAGAGTTCATTCCTTCACGATGTGATAAGTGAAACTGTGTATGTCAATCAACCTCCCAGGTTTGAGGATCCATTGCATCGTGACCAAGTCTACAAGCTAGACAAGGCTTTATATGGATTGCATCAAGCTCTACGAGCGTGGTACGAGATACTGTCTGCTCACCTTCTGAACAACGGGTTCAAAAGAGGTGTCATTGACTGCACATTGTTCATTCAAGAGAAAGATGGTGATTTACTCTTGGTGTAAGTTTATGTGGACGACATCATTTTTGGATCTACAAATGATGGTCTGTGCAAGGAATTCAAGAAGGTGATGAAAGACAAGTTTGAAATGAGTTCGATGGGGGAGATGAAATTTTTTCTTCGGTTGCAGGTGGATCAATCTGAGGCAGGGATATTCATTCATCAGACCAAATACGTTGGTGACATTCTGAGCTGGTTCAGTATGTCGGATGCAAAACCTGCTGGTACCCCACTGGCTGTCAATCACGGGATTACACCAGACGAAAAGGGGGGTTAATCGATGCCACTCTGTACTGTGGAATGATTGGGTCTCTCATGTATCTTACTGCTTCTCGGCCAGACATTATGTTCGCCACATGCTTGTGTGCTCGCTATCAGTCCAAACCAAGAGTATCACATGTGATTGCTGTGAAGAGAATTATGCGTTATCTGAAGGGTACTCTGGATCTTGTCTTATGGTACCCTATTGATGATAACTTTGAACTTACTGCATATAGTGATTCAGACTATGGCGGATGTAAAAGGGATTTCAAGTCAACATCTGCGGGATGTCAGTTCTTTGGAACTTGTTTAGTTACCTGGCATTGCAAGAAGCAGACGTCGGTGTCTACTTCAACATGTGAAGCTAAATACATTGCTGCTGCTAGTTGCTTTTCACAAATCATCTGGATACAACAACAACTCAAGGACTATGGGTTACATTTTTCTAACACTCCTATATATGTTGATAACACTGCTGCCATAGCTGTCACTAAGAATCCAGTCCAACACTCGAAAACCAAACACATTGATATCAAATATCTCTTCATGCGTGATTGTTTTGAAAAGAAACTAATCGATGTTGTTAAAATTCACACTGATCACCAGAAAGCCGATCTTTATACAAAATCTTTTGATAAACCCAGATTTTTATATATGTTATCGGCTAATGGTGTTTTTCAAAAGGATGAAGTCATTCCTTCATATGTTTCAAACAAATGATTATCGTTTTTATTAGATAGTTTCTTCTGTTTTAGTTTGTCTAGGTAGTATTTCCGTTATTTCTCTTTTATTTTTTCAAAAAAAAAAACTCAAAAAGATTTTTTGTTTTAGGTTTTTAGGGGGAGAAATAGTAGATTAATAGAAAAACCAAAAACATCTGAAAAATTTGAAAAATACAAAAACATTTAAAAAAAATTATAAAAATGAGAAAGTCCTAATTGAGAAAGTAATGTGTTAACCTATCATATCTTAAAAGCTAAGGTGAATGCATAAACTGAAAACACATGAGAATTGTAATTTGATGTACTGACAGGCCAACTCTACAAAACGAATAAACTATTTGTGATAACTTGAAAATTCTGACTTGTGGGATCCATTTCAGAAAAACAGCTAAGTCATAAATAGTTTTTAACTCAAATCAGGCATACACCTGTTATCATAGGATCTAATAAGGTTTCCAATAATTCATGAATTCAAGTCTGTACACGTGCCATATTTCTTTGTAAAGACCTAGCTGAAGCCGTCCATTCAGACGAGAATGATTGAATCACAAGAAAATAAAAGAAAATCAAGTTGGTATTAAGCTTGTAAAAATACAAAAATAAAATAAGTTCGATTCCATACACGTGCCATATTGCTTTGTAAAGACCTAGCTGAAGCCTTCCATTTGGATAGAGCAAGTCAATCATGTCAACACAGTTCTGTATACGTGCCATAATGCTTTGTAAAGACCTAGCTGAAGCCTTCCATGAGAATGTGTTGAACATGAGAGACAAATCAAAAAGAAAAATACAAAAAGAAAATAAATTAGAATCTTATAAAACTTATGATGCTAGGTACTATGTTATGCAGAGATGAGTTACAAACTGATTCTTATCCATGCTGGTTAAATCAAATGGGTAACTCAGTCAGAGGATATGAGTGATCATCAAATTAGTTTAGAAATAATGTTTTGTCAGGCTTAAAATGGATAAGTATATCAGTAATTATATCATAAGACAAATGTGTCTGAAGTGAAACATTCAGTGATGCTGATTTGATCTGATTAGGTGTACGTTTTATTCTCTCAATAGACTTCTCACAAAAATATGTGTTTCTTTGTTATTAGTTGCTAGTTGAAAAGTCGCATTTTGTTTCAGAAAAATACAAAAAGATTTTATATTTTCAGATTTATTTTAGATGATCACTTGTGTGTTCAGATGTTCAATCATCTCTGAATCCATCACCCACCAGACTTATCTTCATAATGGCATTCTTCTTAAATGATCATAATGTTAAATTTTGAAATTAGTTTGTGTTTTTGTGAGTGCGAGGCTTTCATTCGTGCGAATGAACTAGTAGAATGGGTCATTCGACCGAATGACTTGATTCAGACGAATGAGTCATTAGGCCGAATCAACATGTACCGAATGAAGTCATTCGGCTGTCTCATTCGCCGAATGAAACCCTTTGCTTAAAGAACTCATTCGGCCGAATGAAATTGGGGCGAAGCACTTCATTCGATAGAGCCACTCGCAGAATGAGTCTTCCTTTATAAAGAGCTCTTTCGGCCGAACCACTCATTCTCCCCATTTCATTCGCTCGGTTAACTGTGTGTAGTCATTCGCCCGAACCACAAAACTTCGACTGTTCTCTGATTCTCTTGGACCAAAATACTTTATTTGTAGATAAATCTTTGTGTAATCATCACAGGTACTTGTGGATCCAAGGAAACAAACTTTTGACTGTGGAATCTCAGAAAACAGTCCCGAATCTAGGGTTTTAGGGTTTCTAAATATCGCCCTTGAATAGATGGACAAAATGAACTTTAAACCACATTAGACCAGTTTTAAAAGTGCTAATCGGTCGTTTCTGAGTGTGGGAATGTAACTTTTGTGAACTGATTTGGAGATTTGAGAACATGGTTTTTGAATCTCCCTTGGCCGATCGAAGCCGAATGAAACTCATTCGGTCAATACTCTCATTCGCAGGTCATACGGTTGACCAGCCTCATTCGCCTGTTCTTCGGTTGACTAATTCATTCGGTCAACTAGCTCATTCGCCGAAGGGTCATTCGGCCAAATCAATCTCATTCGGTCAAATGTGTTACTTGTAAATCTTTCTGATTTGATTCAAATGTTCAACGGAGTCGTACTGAAATGTTTATTTCTTTGTTTTTTAGTATGGCTGAGTATAAGGCGGTGACCAAGAACAACATTTGTGCTCATTTGGATCTCCACAAAGAATGCCAGACACTTTACTGAGATCATCACATTTTTCAGGCGTTCTAGGATCTTTCAAGCCATTTCCACTGTCTATGAGCCATATCAGTCTCATTAGCAGGATTTCTGGAGGTCTGCTGAAATTGATTGCAAGGTTGAGCCACTAGTCATCAGGGGCAAGGTGCAGGGTCACGATGTCATTATTTCTGCTGAGCATACCAGGAGGATATGTGGTTTTCAGGATACACCAGATCAGCCCATTCTACTTGATCGCTACTTAGTTCGTGGATGTTTTATGCGATGCAAGTATGACGGTGATCTCAGAGCAGGGATTCTCAACAAGGCTTATCTGTCTCCACAGTTTAAGTACCTTGCTCATGTACTGATCCACTGTTTGGGTTCGAGGAGAGGTGGATTTGACGATTTACGGGAGACTATTCAGTGTGCTTTTGTAGCTTTGGTGCTGAACCGACCTTTCAACTTTTCTGAGATGGTGTTTACACATCTTAAGGAGAATGTCATGCTGAGGGGCAACTAGAAGTGTCTCATGTATCCCCGATTTCTTTAGCAAATCTTTGACGCTCAAGTGCCCAACCTGCCAAAGAACAACACTGATTTTATTCGTCTAGAGCATATGAACGACATCACTCTCAATAGGGTGTTATCTTACAGGGGGAAGGAAAGGAAGCCTCCAGTTCACACTCTGTTTGGTCATCTTCAGAGACCTGATTATGTGGCTCCAGGTGGTAGGAAATGGAGGCATGATGACTCAGATTCCGACATGGAGGAAATTGTTATTCCTGGTGATGATGGTGGTGATGATGGAGATAATGGTGCTGGTGATGTAGGTGGTGTCAGTGCTGGAGTTGATGTAACTGGTGGTGATGCTGGAGTTAGTATTGATGAGACAGGTGTTAGTTCTGGTGGTGGTGAAGAAGAAGTATATATAGATGCTTTATTAGATCTGGACTTTATGGCTACTACACAGGCCACCGTCTCCACTCCACTCGAGATGGCTGGTACCACCTCTGCAGAAGACAAAGAGGATTCAGAGGAATCAGGTGATGATGGTGATGTGGGTGAAGGTGAAGATGATGCTGAGAGCTCAGATTCTGATGATACTCCTGATGAATTTGAGAATGTTATGGTGGGTAGTAGGCTGATGAAGAAGAGGAAAAGACCTACTGAGACTGAGCTTGAGGAGATTCATGATCCGTCGTTCATTCCTGAGTTTGATATATCTCCACCTCCACGCAATTCTACTGCTACATCCACTGCAGCTGTTACTACAGTTGCTGCTACTCAGTCCACATCATCTCCCTCCGGCAAGCGAAGAAGGACACGGTTTGTCCTACAAAGAAGGTCAGAACTGTCAACTGCTACAGCAACTACTGTCACATCAGTTGCAACAGTTGCAGTTTCCTCACTGACCAGGTCACGGGCTATTCCAACACGATTTACCATCACCCCTCTGACCTCCACTGGTACACCCACTGTTATCTACACGGCTGCATCCTCTGGTCCCTCCACAACTCATTCAGATCAACACATACCTGCTGTGTCAGTTGTTGTGCAGCTGAGTACACTGAAAAACATGGTTCTTCGGTTGATGGAGAGGAACCTAGAGCAAGAAAGGAAGAACAGAGAGCAAGAACAGATGATCGCTCAGCTCACTCAGAGGATAACCGATCAGGATACCTTATTGCTCCAAGCTGCAGATCAAAGGGCAGATCTGAGAGCAATATCAGCTCAACAGGATGAGCAACTGCTCAAATACATTGATGAGCACAATCAGTTGGCCTTGACTGCCACTGATTTCAGCGACCGGATCCTGACTTTGAAAACGGAGAACGCCCGACTTGCAGAACAGATTGAAAGTTTTAAAGAGGGCACTGCTAGGATCGAAGGCACTGCAGCAATCTCCGATGATTCAGAAGAGGATGAGGATGAAGAAGAAGAATCTGATGAGGAGAAAGTTGATTATGAGGATTCAGAGAAAGATGATGACTCTGGTAACTCTGATGATGGTTAAGGGAGCGCGTCTGCTAACTCTTCAAGTTCAGATGCAGCAGATGAGCAAGTCCCTCCTCCTGAGATAACAACCAAGACCAAGCACGATAAGGGTGCTTAGGCTCCTTGTCAACCTCCTCCTACTCTGACAGAAGAACCAACAGCTACTAACGAAGTAGAAGCTGTGCCTTTGAGACGTCAATTAGATGAGACACTGACGATGATTTTGGATGCTCAAGGTATTATACAGCACTCAGTTAGCTACGATAAAGAGGAGGGAGAGATTATACATTGCTTATCCAAGGAGCAAATAGCGGAGCTATTCAGATTGAACCCTGACGAGGTAGTGATTGATGACACCTCAACTCCTGTTCATGACATGCCTTCTCCTGAGAATTTTGATGATATTGATGAGGTTATATTGGAGGATGTCACTGAGGAAGAGACTACCAAGTATACTTCAGCTGAGGGCGAGCTACCTACATTCACTGAACTTTTTGGAAAAGCTACTGAAGATGAACTAAACAGAAACATTGAAGAAAAGGTTGGTGGTGGTGAGTCTTCAGCTGAAGACATTCAACAAAGGAAAGAAGAATGGAAGGCATATTGGGAGGTGTTGAAGAAAGAAAGCAATGTGAAGATGCCAACTACTCATACTAAAGTCTACAGGACCAAAGGCTACAAAGCTGGAGGTCAAATTCTTAGCTGGGCATACTTTCACGATTTGGGTTGCTATGCTGTCAAACGAGAACATGGCATTCAATATTTCAAACATCCACATGATTTCAAGATGTTGCCGGGATTTGAAGTGAATCTACTTGCACGCTTGAAGATGCTATACAGTGAAGCCTCAAGGATGTCTGCCTGGTTCTCGAGACAGATACAGTACGAATACATGAAGAGATGGGTGAATTACAGGCCTCAGCAACCTGAAAGATATTACTTACCTGAGATTGATAAAGATATCCGCAAGCATAAAGTCATCCTGAAGTGGCTACCCCCAAAGGTTATGAAGAAGATTCCTTTACGGATGATTCGACAAGACTTTTTTGACGACTTCCGATGGTGGTACTATGACGGAAGAACTGGTGAAGCTGTGATAGTGCTTTGTAAAGACAAGAAGTGGGAAACTGAACGTATCTTTTGTAACACCCCGTCTCGTTTTATCAGCAATATTGTCCGCTTTGCCAAATTATAGCTCACGACTTTGCTTTTGGTCGCCCGGGTGAAAACTTCCCAGGGGGTCACCCATCCTGGATTGTTGTCACCTAAGCACGCTTAACTGTGGAGTTCTCCTCTCATCCACTACCATTAAGCCCCAAAACGCGTTGTCGGTATAAGAGGCGGGTTATTACATATGAACCAAGGATCTCTCCTGTCCACGGCCGATGTGGGATTTGCCTAAGGTGTCACATCTTTGACCCGATGTGGTTGACTAGCTTGTCACACAGCGATGTCAAAGCTCTTTTCCGCCTCCAGGTTTTCTTTGATGTCGAAGACATGGTGCAAGCACTGCAATATATGAGAGTGATCTGTACTTGTATTGTTTTCAGAATTCATGTTGGATCATATTGGAAGGCCATTTCAGACAAACATTTCAAGAAAGATGCTGCAAAATAAGGAACTAGGTCCAAGGGGGAGTATGTTGGTGCACACATGTCCCTAGTTCAGTTTTGTATGATCTTTTGATGTATAAAGTTTATGTCATTAATGAAATCAATATTTCTATAATGTTCTTAATGTTTATTACTGATTATATGTCTTTGACTATGTTTAACTTTGAATTCATATGTCTATAGACCCATTCGGTCGAATGGCTCTAAGAATGAAGCCATTCGGCGGAATGAACGCCTAGCGAATGACTTGGGCGAATGAATGAGTCATACGAATGACTCATTCGGTCGGCCTATCGATTCGGCTAAGTCATTTACCGAATGAGTTGCTTCGGCCACTCATTCGGCCCAATGAGTACAGCCTTTATATACAAGTTCAAACAGATTCAAACCTAACTTTCCTGAACCCTCTTTCTTCCCAGAGCACACCAGTGTCAAACCCTAAAAGATTTGAGCGGTTCTTGCCCGTCCAAGTTCGATTCACATCCCGTGGTGTTCGATATTCATTCAAACGTTCATCCTTCACCTTTGAATCACCACGGGTGCTGTTGGTTTCGATTGGAAAACCCTGGAATAGGATTCCGCACTATTCTAGAGGCTGTCGAGCAGATCTCCATTGGAACCGGGTTGTTTCCGGGTTGCTAGTTGGTCCTACAGTTTTCTAGAGAGAGAGATAAACCGGATGAGAGAGAGAGAGAGAAGAGGTGGGTGGGTAATAAATGAGGATTTTAATGCTTGGTTGGGGTTTTTATACCCCGTAGTAGTTCGGGTTCGTTCGGTTGCTTGGTTTTTACGTTTACGTCGCGTTTTCGTAACGTAACGCGTGATTTACGTCCGTTTAATTAAAATAGTTTTCTTAAAATCTTTTTAAGGTAATAATTCTTAATAAATCTTTTAAAATTTCTTTTTCTTATTTTACTGTTTCAAAACGTTTATTTTTAACGTTTCGTCAGATTGTATCACCTTCGCGCGTATTCGTTCGAATCGTCACCCGAACAAACACCACGGCGGCTTTACTTTCCAATTTTTGTTTTCTACTCTTCGGTAATGGTTCAGAACATTAAACCCACAGTTATGTTTGTGTCAATCGTCACTTACGCAAACACACTGTTAGTTTATTATTCGTAAACGATACTGAAGAACTGTTTTGAATTAAGCATCCTCACTGAGGGACTAAACTAAACTTAATTGTTTACACCTTGTTATGAATGATTTCGCACTGTTTTCTCATGTAATTGTGTTGGACCGATCGGGAGCTCGGAAACAATCCGAATCCAATAGAAAACTACTCGATAACCTCTGGGATAGTGCGGAATCCTATTCCAGGGTTTTCCAATCGAAACCAACAAGAACCGTGGTGATCCGAGGCTGTAGAAACAACTTGGAAGCAACGATCGAACACCACGGGTTGAGAATCGAACTTGGATGATCAAGAACCGCTCAGATCTTCTAGGGTTTTGACACTGGAGTGCTAGGGAAGAAGGAGGGCTCAGAAAAGTTAGGTTTGAAATGATTTGAACTTCTATATATAGGCTGTAGTCATTCGGCCGAATGAGTGGCCGAAGCAGCTCATTTGGCGAATGACTAAGCTCGAATGAGCAGTCATTCGAATGAGTCATTCGGCGAATGACTCATTCTGAACTTAGACATTTGCTATAACCTTCATTCGCCGAATGACTTCATTCTAGAGTCATTCGGCCGAATGAGTAAACTTCATACTCAAACTGTTTTTAATCAAATCAAACAACTAGATAAACATTAATAGACAATAATTAATAGAAATAAACATGAAGAATTGGATATAAAGACAACTTCTATTAATACTTTAAACAATTACATGATAAGAGTTACAAGACTGAACTAGGGACAAAAACGTGTATCAACAAACTCCCCCTTGGACCTAGTTCAACTCTTTGGAGTGTCTTTCTTTGCAAGTTTTTCTGAAATAGCCTTCCAATCAGCACCAGCATGAACCTTTAAGCAGACGCAGAGACGAATAACTCTCATGAACTGAAGAGCCTGCTCCATATCCTGTACATCGAAGAAAATCTGATGTCTAAATAAAGCTTTGACATCATCCAGAGATAGATTGGTCAGCCACATGAGATCAAAAACTCTGATAGTTTCCCATTTCTTGTCTTTGCATAACACAATCACAGCTTCACCGGTTCTCCCGTCATAGTACCACCATCAGAAGCCATCCATAAAGTCTTGACTCATCTTCCGTAGAGGAATCTTCTTCAAGACTCTAGGGGGAAGCCACTTCAGGATCACTTTATGCTTCCGGGTATCCCCATCTATCTCTGGCAAGTAGTACCTCTCTGGTTGCTGCGGCTGAAAGTTCACCCATCTCTTCCGGTATTCATACTTGATTTGTCGAGAGAACCAAGCAGACATCCGGAGTCTTCACAGTATAGCATGTTCAGACGTGCTAGTTGATTGACTTCAAATCCAGGCAACGTCTTGAAATCATGCGGGTGTTTGAAGTAGTCTATCCCTTTTTCCCTCTTCACTGCGTAGCACCCAAGATCATGGAAGTATGCCCAGCTAAGTATCTGACCTCCAGCTTTATAGCCTTTGGTCCGGTAAACTTTCTTGTGCGTGGCTGGCATCTTCTCTGTGCTCTGTTTCTTCAATACCTCCCAGTATGCAGCCCATTCCTCTTTTCTTTTCTTTAGATCATCGGCTTCAGCCTTGCTTGCCTCTACTTGTTCTTCTAGATATCTGACCAAGAGATCCTCTGTTTCCTGATCAAATGGCTCAGTGAATGTAGGCAGCTCGGCTTCTGACGATGTATACTTTGGATATTCTTCATCTGTAATATCTTCCAAAATAACCTCATCTACATCATCAAAAGGTTCTGGTTCGGGCTCTTCGGTACTGGGTACAGAGGTGTCATCAGTAACGACCTCGTCAGGATTCAACCTGAACAGCTCGGCTATTTGCTCTTTAGATAAGCAATGTATGATCTCACCCTCCTCCTTGTCGTAGCTCACTGAGTGCTGTATGATGCCTTGAGCGTCTAAGATCATGGTAAGTGTCTCGTCAAGTTGACGTCTCAAAGGCACAGCTTGGACTTCCTCAGTAGCTTCTGGCTCTGCAGTCTTTGATGGAGACGAAGGAGGAGGAGCCTGAGCTTTCTTGTCATTTGCCTTCTTAGACCTGATCTCGGAAGTGGGAGGAGCTTTATCATCATTGTTGTCATCATCATCATCATCATCATCATCATCATCAGTGCCAGATGATTCTCCAGACCCACTCCCTGATCCATCTTTACCATCACCATTATCTTCATCATCTTCATCCGATTCCTCATCTTTCTCGGAATCCTCGTAATCCACTTGTTCCTCATCAGACTCTTCCTCATCTTCTTCATCTTCCTGCTTGTCTGAATCATCGGAAGGAGCAGCAGAGCCTTCAATTCTAGGAGTACTGTCCTTGAGACTGTCAATCTGATCTGCCAATCTGGCGTTCTCAGTCTCTAAGGAAAGTACCCTTTCACTGAAGTCAGTGACTGTTAGGGCAAGCTGATGATGTTCGTCTATGTACTTTAGCAGCTGCTGCTCCTGTTGAGCAGACCTGGCTCTCAAATCAGCCCTCTGGTATGATGCTTGAAGAAGCAGAGTATCCTGCTCTTCAACCCTCCTTGTGAGTTGAGCTATAATCAGCTCTTGCTCTTTATTCTTATTTTCTTGCTCCATGCTCCTCTCCATCAATCTCAAGACCATACTGTTCAGTGTGCTAAGCTGATCCACAACTGACACAGTAGGTATATGAACATCAGCTCGAACTGTAGATGGGCCGGAGGAAGCAGCAACATAAACCGGCTCTCGAATAACAGGAGTGGACAGAGGGGCAGTAGTCGCCTGAGAATGAATGGCCCTTGTCCTTGTCAGTGAAGAAACTGACACAGCTGCTACTGATGTGACAGTAGTTGTAGCAGCTGAAGTCAGTTCGGACCTCTTCTGGAAAGAGAATCGTGATCTCTTTCCCCTTCCGGCTCTGGATGAAGTGGGCTGACCAGCACAAACAACAGCAGTAATCACTGCTGTGGAAGCAGGAGCAGAAGACCTGGGAGGAGGAGATAGATCAAACTCTGGAATAAATAACGGATCAGTGATCTCCTCCCTTTCTTCCTCTGTCCTCTTCCTCTTCCGAACAACCATCTTCCCCGCTACCATCACCTTCTCATAGCCCTCTTGCATGAAATCATCTGAATCTGAGCTCTCCTCATCACCAGCAACACCCTCATCACCTTCTTCACCATCACTAGAGTCCTCAGACTCATCACCATCTCCTGAGGAATGTGGAACTGTAACATCTAGTGGAGCGGTCATTGAGGATGTAGTAGTAGACAAGAAATCTAAATCCATCAGTGAGCCGATGTCCACATCCTCTTGCTGTGCTGTAGACACATCAGCATCAACACCTGCACCAGAACCAACAACATCAACCATGCTCACTGAAGCAGCAGTGGTCATGTGTACTGATGTCATCTCCCCTGCCCCTGAACTCTCTATAGCAACAGTGCTCACATCCACTGTGCTCACATCAATACCAGCACCACTCGGGCCTGCACCACCATCTCCATCCTCACCATCACTATCATCATCACCAGCCGGAACCACAATATCCTCCACATCTGAGTCGGAGTCATCGTGTCTCCATCTTCTTCCAGCAGGAGCCCTGTAATCGGGTCGAGAGAGGTGACCAAATAGAGATCTAGTAGTGGGCTTCCTCTCCTTCCCTCTGTATGACAAAACTCTGTTAAGAGTTATATCATTCATGTGCTCCAATCGAATGATGTCAGCATTAATCTTTGGAAGATCTGGAATCTGGGCATCAATAATCTGCTGTAGAAATCTAGGGTACATCAGGAACTTCTTGTCACCCTTAAGCATCACATTCTCCTTCATGTGTATAAAGACCATCTCGGAGAAGTTGAAGGGTTTGTTGAGCACCAAAGCAGCAAATGCGCACTGAATGGTCTCGCGCATATCATCAAAACCCCCTCTCCTTGAGCCAAGGCAGTGAACTAGTACATGAGCCAAGTACTTGAACTGCGGAGACATGAATGCCTTGTTCAGAATCCCAGCTCCAATATCTCCCTCGTACTTGCATCGTAGAAAGCATCCACGAACCAAGAATCTGTCAAGTAAAGCATGCTGATCCTGAGAGTCTTGAAAACCACAGATTCTCCGTATATGCTCAGCAGAGACCACCACATCATGACCCCTGACTTTGCCCCGTATGACTGTAGGCTCAGCCTCACAATCGATATCAGCCGATGACCAGAAATCCTGCTGATGTGACAAATAGGGCACATGAACTGTCGATATGGCTGTGAAGATCCTAGAACGCCTCAGAAATGTGATAATTTCTGAGTAGTGCTTCGCGTTCGGGGTAGTCAAATCAAGATGAGCACAGATGTTGTGCTTAGGAACTGATTTGTATCCTGCCATACTGCACAATACAAGAAATACACATGTCAGTACAAGATAATCCATCAAACAATGAAGTTTAACAAAAATCAGATTCACTGTTATCTGATATGCCGAATGAACACCATTCGCCGAATGAGTCAACTGTCGAATGAGGTTCATTCGTCGAATGACTCTCATTCGTCGAATGAGACATGAGTATGACTAGTCATTCGTCGAATGATTCATTCGTCGAATGAGGTTCATTCGCCGAATGAGTCATTCGCCGAATGACGACATTCGGCAAATAATCTGAGTTCAAAATCCTTTTATCCAAAATCTCAAATCAATCCAAAAAATCTGGTGAACAACCCTCAGAATCAACCGATTAGCACTTTTAATACTTGACATTTTGAGTTTTAGGTTCATCTTTACAGTTTATTCGTTGGGCGAATTTAAAAACCCTAAAACCCTAAATGACAAACGGTTTGACATGATTTCATGGATGGAATTGGCTAAAACTTGATCTCCATATACCTGAGAAGAAGTATAAATGGATTATCAGAAGCAGAATCAAAAATAGTCACGAGAAATCGAATAGAAAGTCACTGTGTGTGTTTCGCCGAAAGAGGAGTATCTGTTGTCACGAAAGAGAAAATGGTCGAATGACCCTCATTCGGCCGAAACACACTTATATATTGTATACTCATTCGCCGAATGAGCTATGCGAAAGGTCACATAACCTCTGTTTCATTCGCCGAATGAAAGTGGCGACTGAGTCATTCGGTGAAGTTCATTCGCCGAATGAGAATGTCGAATGAGACATTCGACACTCTTCATTCGTCGAATGAAGTTCATCCTGTGTAACTTATTCGGTCGAATGACTCATTCTCATTCGGCCGAATGAGTCCATTCTACCTCTCATTCGTACGAATGAGAGATGAACTTCTCCAAAACTCCAAAACTTTTAAAAATTTTACATTTTGAGCACCAAACTTTTAACCAATTATGAAGATATGTCTAGTTGGTTCAGGATTCAGATATGACAGACATCCGAATCTATAAATGATCATCTAAAACAAAATTGAAAATAGAAAATCTTTTTGTATTTTTCTGAAACAACCATACAACTGTACAAACACAAATTAAAAGCAAATAAACACATATTTTTGTGAAAAGCCCATTAATAAGATAACACATATCTCTGATCACATCATATAACCTTCAATGAATGCTTCACTTCAATCACAATTTCATTTTGGTACGATTACTGATATACTTGTCCAAATTTAAACTGAACAATACACAACTCTTAAACAAACTAAATGATCACTCATATTTTCTAATTGAGTTCCCCAATTCATTTCATCAATTAAGATCAAAATCAGTTCAAAACTCATTTCAGTATATCTTAATACCAGTCATCATGAATTCAATAAGATTCAATCATTTATTATCTTTTTGGGTTTTTCTTGTTCTATCCAAATGGATGGCTTCAGCTAGGTCCGTCCCAGCAATATGGCACATGTATGGAATCGAACTTTATTTGTTTAAGTTTTTCTCAAGCTTAATACCAGCTTGCATTAGGTTTTCTTCAAGCTTAATACCAGCTTGTTTTTAGTTTTTCTTTATCAAGCTTAATACCAGCTTGTTTTTGATTTTCTTCAAGCTTAATACCAGCTTGCCTTTATTTTTCTTTGAATGAAACCTCATTTGATTCCATGATGACAGGTGTATGCTTGATTTGAGTCAAGAACCATTTCTCACTCAAAAGCCTTAATAAAATGGATCCCACAAATCAAACTTTCTAAGTTCTCATAAGTTGTTTATTTATTTTGTATAGTCAGCCTATCAGTACATCCCATCATCATTTCCTTGTGATACCACTTTGTTGGACCGATCGGGAGCTCGGAAACAATCCGAATCCAATAGAAAACTACTCGATAACCTCTGGGATAGTGCGGAATCCTATTCCAGGGTTTTCCAATCGAAACCAACAAGAACCGTGGTGATTCGAGGCTGTAGAAACAACTTGGAAGCAACGATCGAACACCACGGGTTGAGAATCGAACTTGGATGATCAAGAACCGCTCAGATCTTCTAGGGTTTTGACACTGGAGTGCTAGGGAAGAAGGAGGGCTCAGAAAAGTTAGGTTTGAAATGATTTGAACTTCTATATATAGGCTGTAGTCATTCGGCCGAATGAGTGGCCGAAGCAGCTCATTCGGCGAATGACTAAGCTCGAATGAGTCATTCGGCGAATGACTCATTCTGAACTTAGACATTCGCTATAACCTTCATTCGCCGAATGACTTCATTCTAGAGTCATTCGGCCGAATGAGTAAACTTCATACTCAAACTGTTTATAATCAAATCAAACAACTAGATAAACATTAATAGACAATAATTAATAGAAATAAACATGAAGAATTGGATATAAAGACAACTTCTATTAATACTTTAAACAATTACATGATAAGAGTTACAAGACTGAACTAGGGACAAAAACGTGTATCAACAATATGAAAATGGTGTTACCAAAGGATCCATGATGAAGGATTTTAAATACACTACAATTGATATGTACAAATGAAATTCTTGATAGTTCAAAAGCTTCATGTGACCTCCTTTTATAAAATTAACGTGACGCTAATTTATGACCTCCTTTGGTACAGTTGCAGCTCTATTCCATGTATGCTTCATAATTTTTATAAAAAAGAATTTTAGCATGTTTACATTTCGTAAACAAATTACATTTTTAGGGCGAGTCATGCTGAATTTTAAAAAAATTTGGGACTATAAATTTGCGCGTTTCAATATAACTTTTTTAAAAATAGGGCCCATTGGAAATGAGTTAACATGCTACGCGTATCGCGCGGGTTCACTACTAGTATGATGGCCAAATGCTGGTATGAAAATGTCTGGTCTTTTCTATGATAGGTTCTATGCAGTTCAATTTGAATTTATGGATTTTCTTGCAACATTTTGATGGTAGTGGGATCGTAAGATTAAGAAGATGACGACTTACCAGGTCAAATAACCAAACTAATCATTCTCGGCCCGTTTTACACCAAGAACCACAATCAGCATCATCTTCTCATGTTGATGATCAACATCAAACTGAAATTTCTAACATAGAAGCTTCTAGAGGAAATTAGCAAGTAAAGGGTGTGCATTCGATATCTTAAAGTTGAGCTTTGCATTGCTTGTCCCTTTTAAGGGTGTCAAATGTTTTGTCGCCTTTGCATCGTGTGGTTTTGTCGAAAAACTACGGTTCCTTTGTGCTTAAGCATATGTGCTAAATTAATTCATGCTGAATTTTTTAAAAATTCTGGAAAAGTTATTCCACGTGCTTTAAAGTAACATTTTAAGATTAAGATGTTGCAATATACTTGGTGTTTTGAATTTGTAATAGATGCAAGTGAAGTTACAATTTTATATTTGCTTACATCCATACTTTCATTGGGTTGTATGTTTTTTTTGCGCTCCTTTGTAGTTGTACTCGGATTTCTCTTGCAACATAAGTTATTTTTTTTTACTTGAGTTTTTCTCTTGCAACATAAGTTACGTTTTTTTTTTTTGACTTGAGTTTTTTTTTATTTGCGCCTATTTTTGTTTGATTGTGGTGTAATATTTGTGACAGGTCTAACTTTTATCTTATGTAAATTTTTGACTTGAGTTTTTTATTTGCGCTTATTTTTGTTATATAAGAATAAATTCGAGAAACTTTATATTTTGTAACTACTTAAGGTATGTATAACATGCTTGACACATGGTTTTGATGAATGGAACAATTCTGTGATTGATCGTATAATGATATTGCATGATCACCTGTGTTAACATATTTTAGTGAATCTTAAATTCTATGAAATATGAGAGGAATGTTTTGTGATCTCTTAGCTTGTTTTTTTAATTACTTTTGAGGAAGAAATTTTTCATAAAGATTGAGTTGTTTAGTAATAGTTATTAAGCTTTGATAGTAGTCCACTTGTTATATAAAAATGTATTTCAACAAGTTTATATTTCGTAAGGAAATTGCTTTTTCAAGATGGGTTATGCTGGTTTTTATTTTTAAATATATGGGACCATAACTCTGTATGTTTTATAATAACTTTTAAAAATAGGGTGTTGCGGTTATCGATTTGAAAATGTGTTGACGCCGGCACATCGCGCGGGTTTCCAACTAGTGTGTGTGTGTGTGTGTGTGTGTGTGTGTGTGTATATTTATATTTTGTTTATCACAAAAAAATTTTAAATATATTTTATTTACAAAATTATATCACACAAAACAACCATATAAAAGCTATGGAGTTATTGTTATTAGAAGATAGCTTTATAAATTTATTAAATTCGGCAATATTTTTTTTATTTATTAAAAACAGGAATCTTTATGTGTATAAATTACTTTCAATTTAATAAAGTTTCAAATTTTGTTCTAATACTTCAAAAAATCCAAGTCCTAAAAACATAAAACAAAATTTCTTGATTATTTAAGTAAATGTGTAAAATAATGTTTAATGTAATTTTTGATAAATATTTTACTTAAACTATAATTAAGTAAAGTATTAATTATTTTATAAAAATGACCCTTTCACACTTTAACAGTAATTTTAACCTAATAAGGATTTTAATTAAACTTAAACAGATATAATATTATATGTTAGTATTCCATTTATTTGAGTAGACTTGTAAGAGTATTCATTTAAATAAACAAATAAATATTCCAACAATGCCATGAAAACTTAGGCAATTACTACGTGATCATTTAAGAAATCCTTAGAATGCCATAACAATTAGGACTCAACACTTGAACTTAAGAATACTTAGCTTACTAAGTATATTCCCTTAAACTTTAGGGTGAAGTGTGCTAAGCTTCATACACATCACTCTCCATTTTGAATACTTTGGATAAGCTAATCAATCAGGTGTGTACGTTCATACCCCATTCTTTACATTTTATAATATTTTAGGGATGTTACACAAGCCCTATTATAAATAATGTTATTCATAGAGTCAAAATCATATTGATGGAAAGCCTTAGTCTTTAGAGTTTGACTTTAGCGATATGCTTATTACATGTTTGATTGATCTTGAATTCTTGTATGCATATTCGATACAAAAGTAGCCTAAGAATGGTTAGATACCTTCTTTGCATTGACTTAGGTCTTTTTGTTAATAATGTGAAATTGTACATAATTGCAAACATGTATTAACATACTTGGATCTAGGCCTTGCAAGCTTAGGTTTACAAGAATTGTTTGACACTATTTTAGGACATTTTTGAGGACTATTGAGACCTATGATTACTTGTTTGTATGCCTTGTGTAACTACCAAGGACTTATTTGAATTCTTATGGTATAGATGATTTCTTAGACTTGTAAAAATAAATGCTTTAGATCAATGCTTGAGACTTTGAATATGCATCCTTTTCTTATGTATTATATAAACTTGTATGTGAGCTCACCAAATATGAAAATAGTAGACAAAACCTATTATACATATGTATCAGGTTAGGTGAAGATGGCGAAGACTTAGGCTAGGGCTTTGGTTTACCTAGTTTAATATTAAAATAAGGTTTTATATTTCAATTGTAATTGTTTCGATTTGAATATTGTAAAGGATTTATTTGAGTTTAATTGAATGTTTGTTGGTGTTTATTAATAATGATGCATTAAATAATGAAACACAATAATAGCACCCTGAGCTAATGAACAGTAGAGCTTACACCCCGACATATTACGTGTTGGTCGAGGTGTGACAGATTGATGTTGGAGCCATGGTTATAGGTTTATAGGTTATTTGAAAATGGTGGCCTAGATTATATCTAAGCTTACCCAAATATGAGTTATCTCATTTTATCATTGTTTGTTTATTACTTGATTATGTGCTATTTGTTAATCAATACTTATTGTGTTATGTTATATACATGTTACCATAGAGGAATGCCATAGTTGTTAACGTGAATTTGCTTGAACTTAGTTAGGAATGTCATAGACTAAGATAACTTATTATCGTGGGATTTACTTAGTTAATCAATTGCCTTATAATTTGCTTTAACTAAAATATATTCCAAACTCACGTATGCGCAAACATTCATTAATTTATATGAATTCAATCTCGTTAGGCGTAATGCCTAATATTATTCCTTAAACAATATAGAAATTCAAATATTGAATTTAAGATTTTGTTAGAATTAAGTTTGGGAGGTGGATATAACTGGAAAAGTGTAGTACCGATAGTTAGAATTCCTATCTAGGAAAGCTATTCATATAAATCCTCAAGGTACAGTGGGTGACAATCGGTATACGTGTCGTAATTAGTGCAGCGGTGACTATGAAGATAATAAATGCACAATCAAATACGAGGATAATTCCTAAGACAAAATGGGAATCCTAAGAATCACATAAACATGAAGCAAAAGAAAATACAAATGTCTTGTGAGGGAAAACAATAAACGAAACCTGAACGAGATAACATTCTGGGATATCAATTAAACAAGATATTAAGATGGGTAACGACTCATGTGAATATGTTGTGGATTTGATACATCAAATGATATCTTTACAGTATAAAAACAATGTCAGAAGATTAGACAAAACGTTGTCTTTGTGTGGGTGACGATCCATACAAATACAATCGTAAGTCTTACATCTCTGACATGAATTAATAACTATTTTAAGAAAATTTTCACCAAATATTTTAATAAAATGAATTTGAAACAAAGATAAGATTAATTTTTAGAGAATAAATAATAAAAATTGTATCACACACAGTCATTCGTAAGAATGGGCATTCATTCGTATGAATGACTTATTCGTGTGATAGCATAGGCATAAAAACAACACTTACGTTTTTCCAACTCATTTTTCATTCAACTCATTTTTCATCCAACTCACTCAACCAAAACCCCATTTTCCCCTCATGATATTTCGGTTATTTCTACACAAAATCGGACCATTTGGACTTCCAAATCGTGTGTATTTCATCCCCAACATCTTCATTTCAAGATTTCAACCATTTTCAAGCTTCTCCGATCAAATACGATCTACATAGTAAGTATTAACACCGATCCATTGTACCAAAACACTTCAAAATGTTTTGCCATCATTTTTGGCTTTAAAAACACCACAAACGACCCACAATTTCGAAAAGGGCATTTTTGGTGAATCTGCAGACGAATGAGCCGCACGAAGGGCTCATTCGTACGAATGGTACGCTCCATTCACATGAGAAACTCATCAAAATGAACCTCTGGATGAATGAACATATGCACGAATGAAATTGGCTCATTAGCATGTGATATCCATACAAATGAAGACCTATTCGCATGAATGGATCACGAGAATGGATGTAGACATTCGCATAACCCCATTCGTGTGAATGAAGGTCATTCATACGAACAGGAAATTCGCAGAAAAAGAAGACCCAAAATGGCTAAGTGTTGAGCATTCTCCCGAATACTATTGGTATAGGTAGAACCAACCCTTAGACCAAATTTCAAATCTAATTAAAATTAATAATAATATAAAAGAACATTTTCTGAAATCACATCAATAACAAAGCACTAAACCACCTAATGTGTAATAACCAATAAATACATGAAAACACGGGATTTAAACCGAGCGAATACATCGACCGAGTGTATTGACGACCTACGACTCATAACCATAGGTGAGTTCTTTTTCTTTAACTTTTTGTCCTTCAAATCATTTGAGGCTGAGAACATGAAACCTCTTATTCGGATAATATTCGAGTAGGAGTTATTTTCAATTAACTTTAAAGAAGAAAACATTTTAAAAGCTCTTATTCGAATAAGTATATTTTAACTATTTTATTAGGCGTTCATCACTTCATCATGACTCTTCAAACTCAAACGGTAAGGATTTTCAAAGATTCAAACACACTTCAACAAGGAAGTGTCCGTTGATCATAACATTTCGAGGCTTTGAGCCCAACCAAGAGGTGAACGGACACAGCCTGAGAACTTGTGTTACATTTCAAATCAAAGACGTGCATTTTCATAGGAATCATCACCAAAAAAACAAAAAGTTTTGTAGGGTGTCTAGGGTAATTCACAAGAACACGTGTCCACACATCATACACATCAAGAATTCGAGTAGGAATTCTCAAGTAAGTCCCTTTTTCAAGAGTCATTTACCATTAGTTGACATGGGTCAACCGACGGTAATGTAGACGGTGCCATATGTCTAACAAACTTCCAGCGCTGAGGCTGGTACGTTACGCGAACAAGTACAAAGGTCAAATCTCGGATCACATCCATGGGATCTGATCAACAAGGGAAACTTAGGGAGTGTTTGTTTGCCTCTTAATGATTCCATTAAGAGGTAACCTCTGAACCGGTCAGAGGTATGGGTGTTTGGTTCAACTTAAAATCACCTCTTAATGATTCAGCATCCATCTGAATGGTTCAGCTCAAAATAGAGTCTGAATGGGAAAAAAAAAACCAAGGGTATCTTTTCTTCCCCAAACCTCTTTTTCTCCTCCCAGCCATAAGCTCGTTCACGCAGCCCTCTGCTTGTTCACGCAGCCCTCTGCTCATTCACGCATCAACGCAAGCAACCACATTTCCGGCCGTCGTGTATCACCACCACCACCGTCGCTCAACCTCCGGCCTTCAGCATCTAAGGTAAGATCTCATCCTATTCCATCCTTTTTCTGGTTCTGAGAGCTTTCCGGCCGGCGCCCGGCCTTCGCCTTTGTTCCGGGAGCTTTTCGACGGTGGATTATGAGAGCTTTTCGGCGGTGGTTCTGAGAGCTTTCCATCCTCTTCCACCGCTGTGAGCTTTCCGGCTGGCGATGGTTGTTGAAGGTCTCGGTTCTGTGAGGGTTTTCACACACATATATGTATATATATGGTGTGTATGTGTATATATGTGTGGATGTATAGATCGATGTGTGTATAGATCAATTACTCATACTATATGTGTGTGTATGACTACAAGGATTTCTCTTGGTTTAGATACAATATGTGTATGTATGAATATATTTGTTTGTGTGTATAGATAACTAACATATGCATTTTTAGAAAAGGGTAAACTAGTCATTATGCACATTCGTTCAGAGGTTCAACCAAACAACATTATCGATCCAGTACTTAGCAGGTTCAGAGCCTCTTATTTGTTCAAACCTCTTACTGATTCAGCACTTAATGATATAGATTCAACCAAACAGCCCCTTAGTTAGGTTTGGTAAATGATCCATGTGTGACATTACAGACATATTTCACTAAAAACTAAATCAAATGCTTTCAATTGAGAGGTGACAGACGATTTCAAAATAACACCTGAACTAGATTTAAACTTGTTCAAGACAAACGATGCAAAAACGTGAGAAGGAGATAGATGAATAAGTCTCCTTTTTTCCTATCAAAGGCAAAGTCACGACCTGTCAAGTGTGTGGTGGGCTGGTGGCTCCACTTGTTGGTACGTTTCCCTATACATAAGCATTACTTGACTTGGCGAGATCATGTCGGTGACGAGGCAAAACGAGAAAACTTGTGTGATTTTAAAAATAAACAAATGTGAAAATCTTCTATTTCAGGAGTAAAACTGAACAAACACATTTGGGTAATTTTCTAAACAAATGTAGAAATCCATTTCCATTTCCATTTCCATCATAAGTGAACTCTCCACATTTCATGACTTAACTATTGTAGGATGTCGAAGTTGTGCGGCGTTAGACACCTTATGACATCATAGGATAGTTCTGATAATGAATTTCAGGGAGTGATCTTGCCCAAATGTGAGAAGCCTTTTACAAAACCTAATTAATTTAAAAATCACGTGAACTCACCAACATAGTGTTGACAGATTTTACATGTTCTCAGGTGAAGAACAGGCGTGAGAAGGATGCCTGTTAGAGAGAGAAAGATAGGATCCATTAGAGGACCCTACAACTCCTGCATAAAATATTACAAGGACTCAACGGCTACAAGATTCAAGACTTTCTTGTTTGCAAGCAATTTTGTGAAATATGTTGATTATGTTCAAGATGTCCAAATCGTGTTGTAATAGAGTTAAATTATTAAGTCAATTGTAATTTAACTTTATATTATCAATGTAAATTAGTGTTCTCATATTATCATGTGCTATGTAAACAATCTTATCATTCCGATTCAATCATGTCCGGGGACTATTCCGCCTGACGGGAGTTCGATCCAGCCCGCCGGCTCAGGGTGCGACAGATTGGTTTCAAAGCCATGTTTATAGAGAATTAGGTCATTTACTCAAATGGTTTGGCCTAGACTATAACCTACGGACCTCATATAGAGAATTTATGATAGGAATACCTGCATATGTTACTTGTGTCCGATCACGAGTACTAACTGATATCATTTCGGAGATAACCAGAATGTCTCCCTAAGAACAACCACGTGCCAACCCAAAGAACACTGTCCTAGCCACTCTCATCACGGAACAACTCATTGCTGCCATTCACAATATCGTGAATCAAATCAACCACAACCCTCATTATCTAGAAGACACCTCTAATATTCCGTAGACGAAGGCGGAGACGACCAAGAGAGAATCTACGGACGAATCCAGCCACCCCCACCACGAAACGATGGAATACCGGGAACTTCAAGAGACCTGATTTTGTTAACCAATCGGGTCCCATCCATCAGAACGAGCCTCGCAGATCATATGTCGGAGCATTCTCTCTTTGCACCACATGTGAATACCACCATCATGAAAGTAGCCGGTGCAAACTATGCTCCAAATGTGGAAAGCCGGGTCATTGGACTCAACATTTCAATTCGTCAGTGGGTCCAGTCCGCAAGCAGTACGCCGGTACATTCCCCTAATGTGCCAGGTGCAAGTACCATCATGCCGCAGGTAAACCATGTAAACGATGTACAAACTGTGGAATGATAGGCCATGCGAGCCAAAATTGCAGAACTCCATTAGATGAGAGTCAAAATGGTGTTATGACAACATGCCCTCCCCTGAGTAACATCAAACGCTGCTACATGTGTGGTGAACCTCGTCATGCAGCTAAGAAGTGCCCCAAAAGGGTGGGATTAGTTGATCTGATGCCTTCAAGTGGATACTATCCCATATGACTTTAATCAAATTCAAAAACAATGATTTCAATACATTACATATACAATTCTAAACCTGATGATATAAAACTTAAGATTTATGATGGTGATTCATCATTACATCCCACAAGATATGATGTCATTTTCCTTTGTTGAATCATACACATGTTATGATTCAAGGTAGTCAATAATATCATACCTAAGATTGTGATAGTGATACATTACTATGTCAAAAGGTTATGGTGTTACCTTTCTTGGATTGATAATGCATATGTTACAATACAAGAACTCAATAATATTATACTTAAGATAAGTGATGATGATTCATCACTACATCTAAAGGGAATATAATACTACATACTTTATTTGATGATAAGCATATTCATTTAGTGATATTATACATATGTTTAGTAATAAATAGTTACAGTATGAAATTAGGTATTCAATTTTGCTTACATTCTTCTTGATAAAGCCAATTGATTGTTAACGTGTGTTTGTTAAAAGACATTTTATCCACGAGTAGTAATAACTTGTTATTGCCTTATCTAAGATATTATAAATGTCACAATTCTAATAAATTATGTATCTTTTTATTTATCTTCAACTTTTAATCAATTTTTGTTCGTGTTCTTATCTATAATGGCTCGTCGACAATGCGCTGCAGAACGTCATATGGTTTTTGAGCTCATGGTTGGCCCAATGGGCTTAGGATTAAGGCCCCTTCCTAGGGCCCAAAATTTTATAGAGCCATATAAAAAATTAAATTGGGCTTATATATGTTGAATTGGATGGGCTATTACATGCGATGGGATTGAAATACAAAAGTAAAGATGGGCTGTGGAGGAATCCAATGGAAAAAGGACATGGTTAAGGGGATTATTCCTGTTCCCATTTACGTCTACCATATTTCCGCATCACGAGTCCATATTCGGGTGAAAGAAGAAACCAATGTCTACTCTTTGATATTCCTCTTCCTGGCATCGTCTCTTAAATTACCCTCTGCAACGGCTTGAATCGTCTCTTCGATTTCACCATTGTTGTAATCGAAGCGCCCTGGAGGCCATTAACCCATACATGTGGTGCCCAGAGGGTGGTGCCCTATGTTACACAATCATAATTTGTTAAATCATCAATCCCTATCGGCCATCGCCACTTGACACCTTCGAATGCCTTCATGCCACAGCTCAGGCCCTCAACCTTTTACACAATCTGTCGATGTCGAAACTTGACATCCTCTGTTGGCCGTTTGGTTGTAAATCCCCATCGATGACAGTAGCACTTAAACCTAAAGGCCATTGATGACAGTGAGTCAATGAGCACTTCCCTTGTTTGGGCATTTCACGTTTGCCGCTTGATAATCAGCTCTCGACAGGGAGCCAAGGACGCAGGATCAGCCGATCAGGTTTAGTTCCTAGTTCCTAATTCCTAAAGAGTTTTACTGTTTTAGTTGAATGATTTAGGTTTTATTTAGATATTGTTTTACTGTTTTTACTTGATTTATTCATCATTCATTTAGGTTTTACTTACTTAGGTATTGTTTTATAGTTTTACTTGATTGATTTGATTCATTTCGGTTTTCGTGTTTTACTTGGGTATTGTAATACTATTTTTTTCTACTATTTTACTTGATTATTTGATTGATTCATTTAAGTTTTACTTATATATTGTTTTAATGTTTTACTTGATTGATTCACTTAGGTTTTAATTAGATAATGTTTTACTGTTTTAACATAACTATTATGTGTGAGAGAAGGGCCCGTATTTAAATTTTTCATAGGGCCTCGGAAACGCTTAAGACGGCCCTGGTTATGCTGCCAAACATGGTGGCACGATTGCAAGAACATTTGAATGTAAACTAACCAACCCGAACCCTGAACATGTCAATCAACCAAAGTGCTCTTTTAAGCACTTTAATTCATGCAATCCACCTAAGTACAACGGGTTGGATGGAGCGAATGGGTAGCTCGAATGATTCGAAGGTATGGAGAGTACGTTCTTGAATAGTGATTGCCCGGCGAATCTGAAGGTTCGGTATGCTACAGGGACTCTACAAAAACGAGCCCTCACCTGGTGGAATAATGATAAATGAACCATCGGGGAAAACACTGCTGATGAACTGACCTAGGATAATCTTAAGGAACTCATGACCCGAGAGTATTGTCCGTGTAACAAGATCAAATGGCTTGAGTTTGAGTTTTGGGAGCTCAAGCATGAAGGTGTTGAAAATATGACTTATAATAATCGATACCATGAACTGAGTCTCTTGTGCCTGAATATGGTGACCCTTTTGGAAAGAGGGATCAAGAAGTACATTGGTGACCAGACATTCTGGACTCGGTCCTAAGTAGCAAGCCTACTACTTTAGCTGATGTTATCCATATGGCTGCGAACTTACCAATAATCATGTTAAGCTGTCACCTTTACTAGGAAAGGGTCCAAGAAGGAAAAAGGAATAGACAAAGGGTCCAAAGGAAGCTACAAACGAGGATGCCAAATTAGGATCATCATCTTCTTCCAAAAAGAACCACAAAAGGAAGGTCAGCCACATGAACTTTGTCGTGACCTAGGCCACCCCTATCCGGTATTTTGCCCCAGCCAACAACAATACCCTGGCCAATAAAAAGGTCTACACAGGTAATCAACTTTTGTGCCCGACCTGCAACTTCCATCATGTAACCACCAATCCTTGTTGGGTATGTACGAGTTGCAACCGATTTGGTCACTTCGCCACCATTTGTCAAGCGCCCTATAGCTCACGTACCATACATCACAACCCCCAGACCAAGAGCATGCTAAAACTGTGGTAATCCAAATCATATGCTCAACACTTGCCCCCTTCGGTTTAACAACAACAACTTGATTGCCTCATCTAATCAAGCTAATCAAGGTGCGAGGGGTTGCGTTTTAATGTTAATGCGAACCTGGATCAAGATAATAATGATGTAGTTAATGGGCGGTTTAATAAATCAATCATATTAGTCCATTTTCCTCAATAAGGGAACTAATAGAAGTTGATTTGAATCTTTATTTGTTTTGATTCTTGTATCTCTAATTTCATGTTGAACTTTAACAATTATGATGGTTATATTGATTTTATGCATATAGTGTGTCGAAACACCATTATTTTTTTATTATATTTCATACTTCGTTAGAATTCAATAAGCTGACCTGACTTGGGTTTCTGAGATTTTATTATGGGTGATTCCATGTAAAATTCTAAAACAAGTTTACATGAATCATGTTATTGATTTCTAAGTAAATTGTTCTATATTCGTATGCTTAAACAATGACTCAAAGGTTCAATAATATTATAGTTAGTGATAAGTAGTCATCACAGCCATATAATATCACATTCATTTGTATCCAATAGCATTCGTTTATTCAAAATCGTTAATCTATCAACTCATACGTTACAATAATGAGATTTTATTGTAAGATTGAAAGAGTTAGAATATCTATACTCATACGATTCCTAAGATAGTGAAGTATTCAATACCTATTTAATTGTGTTTAAATCTAGATTAGTCTTGGTAGTGTTTGGTATGCTATCAAAGTAATAGTGGTGTGGTGGATTGAATTCGGTATAATCTATATATAAGCACCAATATTATGTTGATAGTAGGACCAAAAGCTTGATCAAGGGCTGTATTAGTCAATTTAATACATAATTTTGAGTAAACTATGCTTTAGTTCATAATATTAGTCAAATCAAATGTTATTCATAAATCAAAATCTGGTGTGTACCCTTACATTAGGTTAAATTAAAGATATGGGTAATTACTCTTAACTTGAGTTAAGTAAACCGTAGTAAATTCAAAATCCTTTTATCAAAGTATGTGAGTTGTATACAAACTCTATAAACGAGTAAGTTACTCGTATATTTTGATTACAAACTCCACCAACTATCCAAATAGTAATCTATCAATCGAAACATTATTTCATAACATTAATAAAATAATTACACAAATAATACGTTAAAGCAATGATCAAAGTTTAGAAGGAAATAACACAAGTTGAAAGAAAAACTAAGAAACAATCAACACCCGTGGCAATAGTGCCCATTAAATAATTTTCAGGACGAAATTCCCAAAGTAGGGGAGACTATAATCCTTAATGTTTTTGTTTGAAATTTGAATTTGAATATGACTGAAATGTAATTGAACAAGGTTCTTGACATCCTAAAAGCATTTGTATACACACACGTATATATTGATATATATATATGTATGTATTAACAAGTTTTAATTAGATTTATTTATACGTAAATATGTATGCATATACTATGATATCTAACTATGGTTATCCACATAATAAATCTTGATAAAATGTTAACAAGTTTTTATGCATAATGATATCCAATGTTAATAAGTAGGATAAGAGTTTACTAAATATTAAAAGCTATAAAAATATTAAGTTAGTTAAGATTTAATAAAAATGCTAAATATGTTAATTCTTAAAAAAAAATTGATAGATTTTTTATATATACATTTGTATAATGATAATGATATTATTATTATTATTATTATTATTATTATTATTATTATTATTATTATTATTATTATTATTATTATTATTATTATTATTATTATTATTATTATTATTATGTTCAATTAAAAGATTCAATCTAATTTTAAAATTTATTCCATAAAAATAATATTTGAATATAAATTATAAAAATTATTAAACTTGAGAAAAATATTTTAGTTATAAACACATAATATAAAGTTTATAAATTTTGCAAATATTTTTAACATAAAATAACACAAAAACAAACCAAAAGTGTCACACCCCCACCTCTCGTCACCTGATGATGTCACTATTAACTATTTGAAGTTCGCGAAAGCATAGTGGTGATGTTTCATAGAGGGGGTGTAACTTTACTTGTTTCGTTATCAAAACACACAAAGTTAACTTAAAAGTTATCATACATAGATGCACCACCACGGTTAGACAATCTCAGTTATAGTTTACAAGCTTATAACATAGCTAACATTCTCAAAATCTTATCTGAAGTGTGCCTGAAGTGCATCCTGAAGGCGAGTCACTATCTACCTATAAAATTTATGTTTGAAAAGCCAGTATAAAACTGGCGAGTTCGTAAGAAAGACTCGGTACAATATGATATGACAGTATAGAGAATGATACACATTGACAAGATTAGAATATTCATGTGACCCATATCAAGTTTCTTTCCGACAGTTGTTGATATGTTGTGATATTACCGATCGGTAATATCTTTGCCTCATTGTTAAGTTAATGTCTCACTACATTAACTTGTTGATATAAACAGTGAAAAGCATTTGCCATAGAGGAGAAGCATACCTTCTAGCAAATGGGGTTATCAAAGCCCAATAGTACTAGCTTGGTCTACTCGTTCGGCGCCTCATGGGTTCACTAGATACAGTTCGATTGTTGAGGACTTTTGTTACAGCACATTGATATCCACAGTCATCCCATGATATACCATGACGACATATAGATATTAATAAGCATATCATACATTTATAAAAGATTTCATAATGATATCCCGGACTATTGAGCTGATCTTGACCTACGTGCATGTCTGGAATTTATCCGATAAGAGTATTATTTGATTTGTGTGGTTAAAATCATTGATTTTGATCATTTATAGGGTTTGCATTAAAGTTGTATTGAAAATTAATAGTCAATTGATTTCCAAATCGAAACCGGAGTCTTAATTAGCTTCTTGATTGAAATTTGGTTGCTGGATTGTAAAACGAATCGCAAAACTAAGTCTGGAACGCGAAATCGATAAAGAATAGGTTTTTATGTTAAAAACCGATGAGAAACTGAATTCAAGGTTGCAATCGGAATTTAATCAGCTCCGAAATCGATTATTGGGTCGCCAGATTGTGAAACTGATTGCAAAACTGAGTCCGGAACGCGAAATTGATTAAGAAAAGGTGATTTATATCTAAATGAGATTACCAAATTGCAAAATCAGATCGCGAAAAGGAGTTCAGAATGAAAAAAACAGACAAAATTAGGGTTTCTGCCGTAATATTCCATCTCGCTTCAATATTCACTGGAATATTCTGTCAGCGGCAAGTTTTGGCCGGAATCTCGCCGGAGTCCGGTCGGCAGCTGCAGTCCGATGTTTTTTGGTGGTGGTGATCTTGTGGCTCGGTGGTTGTGGCTCAGTGGCTCGAGCTATTGGTCTAGCCTGTTTTCGGGGTGGTAAAACCATTATCGAGCCAAGGTGAATAGTCCTCGGTAACAACTAGGTCATGGCTAAGCCATGGTGGGTCATGGACGAGAGTCGCCGGTGGCGATCAGGAATTGGCCGAGGATGGCTCGATGGTAGCCGAGGATTGCCGGGAACCACATGGTCATGACTTACCCAAGGCCGAGAGTTGCCAGGCATGGCCGGGTATTCCCGATGGTCGGTTGGTCGTGACTTTCATTTGTCCGGAAATTCCCAGCAATGTCTTGCTAGGCTCCAAGGTTTCTTGGTAACCGCCTGGTTGCGATCCGCTAGGCGCTGAGTATTCCCTGGAACGGGCGACCATAATTAAGCCAAAATGGAGTTTTATTTCCTATAAATCTAAAACACTTTTCTCGATCACGATGCTCCAGATCCTTATGTTAAACATATATCTATAGTTTGGTGAAAAAAAATCTTGATTTGGAACATTTCGAAAAATTCGATTTTTGGACAAAAAGGCCCTTTTCATGGCTTCTGCTATTTTGATGATTTTCAAACTTCAACCAGCATTTAAACATGTTTGTATAACTCATATTAAGCTATTGTTGTGACACCCGGCAATTTTAGGTAAATTGCAACCATTACAAATCTGTATTTCACATTCATACTTCTTAAATTTCATTTAATTAAGTTTAATTAATTGAGTCAAACAGAATTCCTTGCGAAACGATAGTCTTGGAATTATTGAATCGTACGTTACACGTTGATTATGAGTAATCAAGTGTGCAAACATTTCGTAAAACACGAACACAAACGATCACCGATAATTCGAGAAATTATCGAAGCACACACGAGTCTCACAAATGTTGATGAACAAAAATTGAACAATAATTAAAGTTTAAATGATGTTAAACGATGAGTTATAAACGTAAAATAGTCGAAAAACGAGTCGAAACAACTAAATTGGGCCAAGTGGGCTCACCCGCTTGGGCTTAGGCGGTACGCCAAGGGCCACGGCTTGGGCCTTGGCGGTACGCGGGGCTTGGGCGGGAACAATTTGAATTTCCCAAATCACCAGGGGGTACTTCCGAGACCATACAGCCACTATGGGCGGTATATGTGAGGTTTTGAGGAGCCGGCTGATTATTTTAATCATCGCGGTACACCAAGGCCATGCAGCCTTGGGCTTAGCGGTACGCGTTTTAATCATCGTGGTACACCAAGGCCATGCAGCCTTGGGCTTAGCGGTACGCGATGGATCCCAGTTGACAAATTTTATAAAAAGCAACCCCATTCTCTTTCTATCCGGTTCTATTCCATTTCACCCGATCTTTTACTCTCTCTCTCGACTAAACCTTACCGACACCAACACTCCAAGCCCCTGGAATGACTATTGAAGCCGTCCTTGGTGTTTGGAAGGCACTTAGAGTATCAAGGAAGTCTTGAAAGCTATCAGCCAATTAGGAGATCGAATCCAACCACATTAGGAGCTCCACAACCTCTGTCGAACTCAAAATCAGTAACCTAAGAGCTTCCTAAGTAGTTTGCAATGCTCCTCTATACTTAGATCGCACATGCATAGTGTAAAAACACAGATGCAAGTGTGTTCGAACACATGCAACTCCATGTGGCTCTTGTGCATGGATTTGTTGATGTTCCTGTGTTATTTCGATGTAGATCTACTGATTTAAGAGTATAGGATTGTTGGGATTGAGTTTTGATAAGTTGTTATGTTGATTTTGAAATACTTGCCATAAAAGGAACCTTTTATGTCGCATGTTATATATTGGTGATGATCTAGACATGTTAGACATGTCTAGATGTTGTCAAATGCATATTGAAGTGTTTAGAAACACATTTGGGTAGTCGGTTTTGTGAAAAACATGATTTTGTAGAAACTTACTATTTAAGGAAACTTTTGTAAATCAAAAGAGGGGTTTTTATGTTTTAAGATCTTTTGATGATTTATGAATATTGAAATATGTTTAAAAATGATTTCTAAGCATATTGGAAACTTTATTTGGGGCAAACGCCATAAATGGTGATTTATGCACAAACGATATGTTTTGAGTGTTTAAATATGTTTTTACAAACATACTAGGGTTGTTAGTTTTATGAAATGGGATTTCATAACTATAATTTCCAAAAATAGAAACTTTCTAAATATAGAAAGTTTCCCAAAATAGAAACTTTTCAAAAACTGAAACTTTCCAGAAATGGAAACTTTTACGATGTATACGTGACTTGTGTGAACTAGAGTCGTAGGATGCATGATGATGTTTCACGTGCGTACTAGGAGTCACATAACACATAAATGAACTTAACATAGCAAACGTATCACCAACGATTCATAGAGTCAAAACACAAACACTCGGTTGAGCACACCGATACTTGGAGTTGTATGGGACACAACACACAACAAAACACATACTCACGACATATAGGTGCTTACTAGCACGTGATAGCACTCGTAGTCAAGAACACACATAACTGGAACTGCTCTATCAGGTGAGTTCACGGCCTCTTTTTCTATTTTCTACCTTTGGGGGAGAAAACATTGCATACAAACTGTTTTTGAACAACAAACTCATTTTCGGATACATATGAATTTGCTTTATCATTATATGAGTATGTGTGGCATACATCCACAACAGATAAGTCCTCACAAAAAACACATCTCGGACCATTAATAGCACGTGGCGCTCAGTGTGGAAATTCTGAATAGTACTATTTAAGCCTGACAAGCCCCACTGTTGCGCGCCGTATGGCCACCTTGACTGGAGGTCGGAACAGTGCAAAATTAACCAAAACAACATTGCCATATCTTGTTGGATGGATATGGTGGGAGGCAGCATGTCAGCTTCAGTTGCGAACCCACATATAATATAAAACATATTGACTAGCTATCAATCGATATTGCATTGTAATTGTCGCACCCCGAGAAATCCCGTCCCTTCTGGGGCGCGAGCAACAACAGATTGTCAGGATCGCAGTCTCCGGTCACACAACATACGAGACCTATATGTCTGATTACATACGTACATCCAATTACTTGGATAAAATAATTTTGTAAAATCAGAGTTGCGGAAGTTTAAAGGTATCAACATAGATAAAGTTCATAAGTTGCGAAAGCGTTAATTAAAAGTTTTCAAAACAACACCAGTTTAATGTTTGCGGAAGCGATTAAAGATGTTAAATTTTACATAGCATATCAAATAATAAATGTTTCTCAAAACATCCTAAGACACTAGAGCCGATGCATGGGACTCCGCCTAGCATCCTATCCTTGTGTGCGTGCCTTAGTTACCTGAGAAAACATGCGAGTAAAAGGTCAACACAAACGTTGGTGAGAGCACAGGTTTGTAATCAGCAGTAAACATCAAATGTTTAAGGTAAATGTTTAGCAGGTGTATTTTTCAATACAATGCAATATCCATTGATAGCTAGTCAATATGTTTTATACCATATGCGGGTTCGCAACCGAAGCTAACATGCTGCCTCCCGCCATGTCCATCCAAGACATGGCAACGTTGTTTGGTCAATTATGCACTGTTCTGACCTCGAGTCGGGGTGGCCATATGGCTCGCAACAGTGGGGCTTGTCAGGCCCAAATAGTACTATTCAGAATTACCACGCTGAGCGCAACGCGCTATTAACGGTTCGAGGTTTGTTTAATGAGGACTTATGAGTTTTGTGGATGAATGCCACACACATGCATATACGATATTAGCATGTACAAAAATAACCAAAAGTGTGTAAGTTGTCCAAAAACAGTTGTAGGCAATGTTTTCTCCCCCAAAGGTAGAAAATGTAAAAAGGGGCCGTGAACTCACCTTAGCGAAGTGAACAAATGTAAGCGTAAGCTCCTGTGTTGTCGCGTAATCAGTCACCAGCTACCTATATCGTATACTATACGTGAGTTCATGTAAGTGATCGTGTTACGTGATCAATAACTCTCGATTGATCATGTTTGTCGGTGTTGGTGTCGGTCTACCTTGACCGTGTTTGACCGTGTGTGTCAACGACCCGTTGGGTGAACCGTGTGTTGGTTGTGTATTGTGTAACATTCGTGTTAGTGCTCGTTGTGTGCAAAACGTGTGAGTCGCGTCTATGGACAACTTACCATTTATAGCAAGTTTCCATTTATAGCAAGTTTCATGAAAACATATAGTTTTAACTTCTAGCATGTTCGTTAAGTCCTACGTGATCATGTTAACACATAGCACATTATCATACGAATCAAATATGACACTTATGTCATGTTGGCACATATAAGTTTCCTAAAATGGAAAGTTTCCATTTCTAGCATACGCGATATCGGAAACCATCTAACTTTGCATACAAACTTCATGTTAAAGCATATTAACTCACTTAACACATTCGAGTCATACTAAATGTTCATATCTTGATAATTGGCAAAGTAAAGTTGCTAAAAATAGTAACTATGGCAATTTTCATACAAATGATTATCCTAAATGATTCTAATCCATTTAATATACCCTAAATCCTCATAAGATGCCTTATAACAACATTTAAGCATATTAATCTATACCAAATCATCATCTAGCAACATTTGGTCCATAAAAATTACTATATATAGTAACTATGCCCAAATAACCATAATAAAACATCAAAACTACATTCTAAACATTAATATCATCATATTATTCATCAAACAACATATTAACATACATGCATGTTCACCAAATTTCTCATATCATCATTTTGTAACTATAAAGTTACTATTATTAAAAAGGTTCATAACAATCACATTTTTGTTCATCAATCACAATCTAATCATGCTACGTGTATCCCATATCATCAATAATCATCTATAAACATCCAAAATCATCCCACATGCCATAGATCATACATGCATGTGGGATTTTCAATAGTTCATGACCAAATCATAACATTACTACATACGCAACTTCATAGATCGTCATGAATCATCATCTAAGCATCATAGATCATCAAATATCATGTAAACATCATCAAACCCAGATTATAAACTAAAGAAATTCGTGCATGCATAGCACTTGTGCTTGCATGTGTGATTTAACATATGTATGTGTGTGTATTAGTGATATTAAGCTATTAGGGGTGCAAGGCTACCTTCTAAAGCCTCCAAGAATACCGGAATGATGATTGAACAGTTCTTAAATCACCTGGAGCTGTTGGATTCGATAGAAATAGGAGGAAGATGATGGTATTCGAGCTTCTAGATGGACTCCAAGCTTCACCCTCCAAGTTCTAAGCTTCAAACTGATCAACAATGGCTTCCTTGAGGTCTAATCAGTGATTTCCAGAGATGTCAGTCGAGATAAGGCGTGCAAGAGTGTTTAAAATGATTAAGATAGGTGAAATGATGGATTTTGTGGTTTTTAAGAAATTTCTGCGAGCCTAGCTGTCAGGCGCATCGCCTGACGTGGGGGGGTGTGGCTCCGTCGTTACGCGCGGGTGGCCAAGCATCAGAGGCTCCTTCTGTGCCTCGCGCGCATCGCCCATCGCCAGGGCTCCGGGTTGGGCGTAGCGCCTGGCCCAAAAGTTAGGCCCACTAAGCCTATTTTGTTGTTCTGGTCCCGTTCTTGCCCGTTTCTCGACTGTAGAACATTGTTCGAGCGTCGTTTGGACTATAATAGTCAATTACTAGCCATAATTGACTTGTGAAGTGTTTCAGTGCTTAAGTTTTGTGACGTTCACCAACGTTCGTGAGACTCGTGTGTGTTTCGGTAATTTCTCGAATTATCGATGATTGTTTGTGTTTGTGTCTTACGAAGTGTTTGCACGCTTGATTAATCCTAATCAACGTGTAATGCACAATTCAATAATTCCTCGAATTATTGTTTTGTGTTATTGTTGTGTTTGCTACACTTGGTTTCCAAAACCAATGTGCAATGTACGATTCGATAGCTCCACGAACTATCGTTTCGCGGTAGTTTGTGTTCAACTCATCTAATTAAACATAATTAAATGAAATGCAACAAGTATGAACGTGAAATGTAAAGAATGTAAGAGTCGCAATTTACCTGAAATTGCCGGGTGTCACATCATCCCCTTGTTGAAAGAAATTTCGTCCCGAAATTTGGTTGTTGTTGGTAGTGTTCGAGAAGCAAGAGTGTTTGAGAAAAATAAAAATTTTTTAGTTGTCACATCATCCCCCTGTTGAAAGGAATTTCGTCCCGAAATTTATTTGTTGTTGTCGGCGTTCGACGTTGTCTTCTTGAAGAGATGGGGATATTTGCGCATCATCTGATCTTCACGTTCCCACGTGAATTCAGGTCCGCGTTTCAAGTTCCATCGGACTTTGACAATCGGGATCTTACTTTGCTTGAGTTGTTTCACCTCACGGTCCATGATTTCTACCGGCTCTTCCACGAACCGTAGTTGTTCATCCACCTGGATCTCATCCAGTGGAACTATAAGTGTCTCATCTGATAAACATTTCTTTAGGTTCGAGACATGAAATACGTTGTGAACTCCGTCGAGTTCGGCTGGTAAGTTGAGTTGGTATGCCACTAGACCAACCCTCTTTAGGATTTCGAAAGGTCCAATATACCGTGGGTTCAGTTTGCCTCGTTTACCAAAATGAATGACTACATGAACTCAGTGTTTGGTTAAGAACATCATAACCACCCTTGCGTCCGGATAGACACTGAGTCACGATGTGGGCTTGATATCTCGAGTAGGGATGAAGAAGCTTTTTCTCTGTCGGAGGGTAGAGACCCTCATAACCCATCCTCAATATTGTACTCTAAATCAGTTCCTGGTCCAGTTCCACAGGATAAGAGTCCTTGTCCCCAAATTGCAGACACTCTTGAATAATCTACTCTGTAACAATCACGAGTTGTCCCTGAACTTTCCCAATCAGACAGATATTCCCATTTGCGTCTGCGCTTTGAGCAATGGAGTTCCAGAAGTCCTGTATGAATGTAGAGATAATCTGCGGACACTCCATAATGCCAAAGTTCACCGATGATAAGATCAGTCCGTCCACCATGCTTTTGAACATCCATTGTTTCTCGGGATGATCACCGATGTCACTACGAAGCGTCACAACCGAGAAAGGCGGTCATGTTATGGTCTGGGACGAACCGTAGCTCAGCCATCTGAAAAAGAAACAAGTTAAGTTAGTTAAATATTAAAATAAATTAAAAGTAAAATTCAAAGTGAAAGGTTAATTATTAAGTCAAAGTCAAAGGTCAAACGTCAAAGGTTGGAAGTCAAAGTCAAAATGGAGTTCTCGAAGCAGCTGAGTATTAGAAAATCAACAAGTTCTTGAAATAGCTAAGTATTCGAAATTAATGGAGTTCTCGAAGTAGAAGGAGTACTCGAAATTAAGTACACGAAGAAAGAGGAGTTCACGAAATGTGATTCTCGAAACAGAGTTCACGAACTGAGGTTCACGAAGACAAGTTCACGAAAATTAGTTCTCGAACTCGTGTACTCGAATTTGAAATTTCATGAACTGAAATTTCTTCATAAATCCTTCAATTTTGCTCCTTAGAATTTCATTTTGTACTCGAAATGCTCAGAATATGTAGGTGACCAACATATGTAAGGATCGGTTTCCAATTTCGAGTACTTCAAGGTGATTTGACCAAAATACTTCATGTTTACGAACAAGAGTACTCGAAAACAGTTTTTGTTCGATAACTTTTTATTTAGCGGTCCAAATAGAATAAAAATTTATACCTAGGTTCGTCTATCTTGGATCTACAAAGTGGTCGGAGTGGATTTTCTAAATCGTGTACAGAAAATGAAATCGCCTAGAGAGAGAAAGTTTAGGTACTCGAAGTTCGTGTACTTGCCTTCGAGTACTCTGTTTCGAATACCTGATTTTCGAGAACTGTTACTTAATAAAATAAAATAAAACAAAATAAAATAAAATAAACTCAAGAACTTTGGACAAGTTCAAGGTTGAGTCGGGTTAATTTTGTGGGATCAAATATTTATCAGAAATATGAACACCTTAAAATATTTTTTTACACAAACCCAACCTTAAAAATAATTATACCCCAACCAATGATTTTCGCTTGTTTATGCATAATTCAAAGAAAAGATTTATGATTAAAAATTTTCTACCAGTCTTTCTAAAAATACTTTTGGGAAGTTTATGGGTAATGAGACAGCTAAACCAGATCTACATTCAACCTATCAATTTTGCGAATTCTTTTATTTCAAAACTTGATTGTGTTTCAACGAACTTAAAACATTTTGACAGAGTTTTAAGGTGAGAAAAGAAAGGACATATTTATCATATTAGAGTCAAGAACAAGAAGAGGTTATATCATCTTTGTGCACATTCGCATCTTTTATTTTACTGATCTACAGACACATTCGTCTTAAAGTCACACATCCAGGTCTTTGCTTACGCAAAACAGAGGATGATTCCGTAAGTATTTTCCGCTCTTTGTTTCCACAAAACATAGAAAATACCCAAGTTTTTCTCAAAACGATTTCAAGTTTATCAAAACACAATCTTATTTTGACTTAAGGATTTCTACTAAAAGTCAAATACTTTTTGCATATGTCCGGTTATCTGATTTTCAAATACCTCTCACTTATTTATATATATATTTAATATTTTTGAATGATCATATCCAATCTTCTTGTAGGAAAACGTGCTTTAATTTCTAAGTGATTTATACTTATCTAAAGTTGTTACTCTTTTAGAAATTATACTAAGGTAGTGAATTTCAGAGTGTCAGAAATCATTTCACTTCCCATTGAACCACTTCACCTGACTGTCCAAATAAAATCTTTTTGTATTTTTCTTAAACTTTTTTTAAAAGATAAAATATTTTTGTATTTTTCTTAGATTTCACTCCCCCTAAACTTGTAGATAAACTTAAAACCAAAAATCTTTTTGTTCTTTTTGAAAATTTTCTTAAACTTATAAATAGACTCAAAAACCGAAAATCTTTTTGTTCTTTTTGTAAATATTCTCCCCCTAAATTTATGATCTAAAATAAAATAAACTCAAAACACAAATTTTAACGTATTTTCAAAAATTGTTATAATCAAAACTTATTAGTTTCAGTGAGGCAAGCAGATGGTGGAAGCGAACTTTATCGAACGGTTTAGTGAAAAGATCCGCCAGATTGTCATCTATGTGGACCTTTTCAAGATGGTTCAACTTACGTTCGAAACAGTCCCGGATAAAGTGAATCCGGATCTCAATATATTTAGTTTTGGAATATTGTACCGGATTCTTGACGATCTGTAGGGCTGCTTGATTATCACAGTATATAGGAGAGTCAAGAAAATTAAAACCGTAATCGAGAAGCTGTTGTTCCATCAAGATGACTTGAGAATATCAACTGGAGCCAGCTACATACTCAACTTCTGCAGTAGAGGTTGACACGGTTGTCTGCTTCTTGCACTGCCACGAGACGAGGCGATCTCCTACAGACTGACATCCACCCGTGGTTGACTTCCTGTCTAAATTACAACCACCAAAATCACTGTCAGAGTAAGGAAATAATTTGAACTCAGAGTTCTTAGGATACCACAAACCGAGACAAGGTTTCCCGACCAGATAGCGAAAGATCCTCTTGACAACAATCATATGAGAAGCCTTCGGATTCACCTGATATCTGCCACACTGACATACAGAAAACATGATGTCTGGTCTGCTGGCGATCAGGTACATCAGTGAACCAATCATAGATCTGTAAAGATGCTGGTCAACATCTTCACCATCTGAATCTAAAGTCAAAACAGGACGTGCAACCATAGGAGTGGAAGCAAACTTTGAGTCCAACATGTTGAACTTGGTTAGAATGTCGCTGACGTACTTACCCTGATGAATCAACACACCCTTTGGATCTTGATTTACCTAAAGACCCCAGAAAAAGGTCAACTCCCCCATTGCGCTCATGTCAAACTTCTTCTTCATTACGGCTTCAAATTCTTTACACATCACCGAGCTCGTGGAACCGAAGATAGTCATCCTTCTCTCGGCAAACAAAAAGTGTCTAATCTATGGCTCCACGGGTATATCCATAGGCTAGCAGATGATCCGTGACTGTGGCATTCCATGCTCATGGTTCCTGATGAAGACCGTACAGGGCTTTGTCCAACTTGTAGACGTGGTCGGGATACTGTGAATCCTCAAACCCCGGAGGTTGACATACATAAATATCTTTCCAACTGATAAACTGTGAAGTTCATACATGAAGCAAAGGCCAGAAAGATGCGAATTGCCTCAAATCTTGCAACCGGTGTGAAGACCTCCTCATAGTCAACGCCCTCCTGTTCGTAGAAGCCCTGGACTACCAACCTTGCTTTATTTTTGATGATTACACCCGAATCATCTCTCTTGTTTCTAAAGACCCATTCGGTTCCGATTGGCAGTTTCCCCTTGGGCAACGGAACCAGATTCCACACCTGGAGCTTCTGAAACTGAATCAACTCTTCTTGCATCGCTTCAACCCAACTTGACTCCTTAAGAGCCATCTTGATGTTCTTGGGTTCTGCCTAGGAAATAAAGCAAGAATATAAACAAGAATTAATTGGACCTGATTGACTACGTGTGATAGTTCCTTCAGCTAAGGCGTTCTGAGTTGGAATAGATCTGCTCCTTGTAAAAACTCCTTCTGAAAGAGGTCCAATGATATTCTCCACAGGGTGATTCTTGTTGATGCTTGAAGTGGGTAATTCCTCTACAGCTAAATTGTCAAGTAGATTGCTGATGTGAGTTAGCTGACCTTCACTAGAGGAAGCGGTGTTATCAGCATGAGCGGTTTCACTGGCCATAGTAATGCAGGCATAAGCCTTGTCATCTTTCTCTCGCAGAAAAATGTCGTTCTCAGTGAACAACTTCCGGTCCTTAGTGTCAAACCCTGGGCTAGCGGGCCAGATTGGAGACCCGTCGAGCGGAATACTCCCAGGCGTGATTTAAATCGGAGTGATGAGATTGTTACATTGCACATGATGATATGAGAAATACTAAAATACAATGATAAAATTAAATTAAATTACAACTGTTTTATTATTTAATTTTTTTACAACTTGACTTGGACATCTGGAATGGGATCCAGATGTCTCGCAAAAATTTGCTTGCAAAAGTGTAAGTCGTGAATCTTGTAGCCGACGTGGCCTGGTAGATTCCATGCAGGAGTTGTAGGTTCCTCTAAGGGATCCTATCTTTCTCACTCTAAAAGTCGTCCTGCTTTCACCTATTCTTCACCTGAGAACATGTAAAATCTGTCAATACTAGGTTGGTGAGTTCACGTAAGTTTTAAAATATTAGGTTTTGTAAAAGCCTTGATGAAAACTCTTTCCATTTACATTGGTTTTGAAATTGGTGTGTAAATGGTGTTGATATCACGAATGAATTACACAAGTGTTTAAATCTGAACCTCATTATCGACATCATCCCAAATCATGAAAGGTAGTTTATGTATATGGCATATGTAGAGCCACCGCTCGGCCTCCAGCCCACCACCCCTTCAGTGATCCACGAGGATGTCGCTAATGGAAATCAGACCTCGTCCCTTTTGTACCACTATTCGACATGACACGACAGATGTTTGGAAAAGAAATGTCTTGAGAAAGAAGTATATGCTTTGTCTCCTGATAAAGGAAAAATAGTTTCGTTTGTTTCAAATTCACAAAGGTTACACTCCTTTCTTGTGGATTGACATTGTTTGTTGTGTACTCATTTGAAAATCATTCAAGACTAGGTCTTGAACATTTATTTGGATTGAAAACTCATGTTGTTATTTGTGTGTTATGTCTGTAATATCACCCATATGATCATTTACCAAACCTAACTGATATGCCCTTGTTGCTTAATTCTCATGGAACTAATCCGAGTTGTTGTTTCACGTATGTATGCGTGTAACGTACCTGCCTCGGTGCTAGAGGTTGGTTAGACCTATGGTAGCATCTACATTACCGTTTGTTGACCCACGCAACTAATGGTAAATGACTCTAGAAGGGACTTATTTGAGAATTCCTCAGGGAATTCTTGATGTGTATGTTGTGTGGACACATTGTAACAACCGTCGAAATTCGATTATAAATCTATTATTAACCGAATCAAATGGGCTAGGCCCAGTTAAGCCCAATAAGGCCCACTAAGAACTGAGGTCCAAACTAGGGCCCGATCTATAAAGTTAAACCATTTAAATTTACAAACATTTTCTTAATGAACTGGTTCTTAATTATGGATGCTTGGGAAAGAAAACAGTCAAAGAACCGATTAACGTTCGGTATCGGATATTCACAAAAGTTGATAATTAAATTGTAAACTTTATATAATAATAATAATGATATTATTATTATTATTACTATTATTATTATTATTATTATAATTAAACTCAAATTAAGAAGACTTTTTAAAATGCTTAAGCAGTTAAACGGACAGAGTTAAGTTATTTAAACTCGTCTTTTCGTCGGATAAATTCTTAATCGACGGACTAATTATTAGGTGTTTTCCAGTGTTATTTGTAACATGTTCCAGTCATGAAAATAATTAGTAGTAATAATGTAACTCAAATGGATTACTACGCGAGTTATACACGATTTAACGCTGTGAACTCATTTATTTAATCCGATAAATTTACGTGACCAATTAAATATTTTAGAAAGTTCCGATCATACCTGATGCATTTCGGTCTCAAAATAATAATCACGAAAAAAACATGACTTGAACGGGTTTGTTACGCGTGGACTTCTTCTGCATTTGATTTTTTCTATTTTATGTTTACGTTATTTCCTTTTATATAGGAAGAATTAGTCTATTTTGTTATTGAATAAATCGGTGCTTTCTGTTGAGATTACCGAGAGTCTAGTTAGTATCCGTTGGGTTGTTTAGTATTTATAGAGAGTCCATGTGATGTACTTCGATATCAGTTTTTCATTCAAAAAGTAAAAGCCTTACTTGATCATTTTGATTTGTGTTTCTCTATCATACTTAGAATAGCCATTGTTTAACAGTGGTATCAGAGCATCACTACTTGATCTCTGTGCATTTCACAACAACTTCAAATGGCCGATCAAACCAGCACGCTTCCCACTGCGCCTACTCCCATTCCTGTGTTTAAGGGAGAAGGTTATGATCACTGGAGCATTCGCATGAAGACTATTCTAAAATCAAGAGACCTATGGGATCTTGTGGTTACCGGTGTGGATGAGCAAGAGGCTGATCAAGCCAAACTAAGAGCTATCCGGAAGAAGGATGCTCATGCAATGGCTCTAATCTAGCAGGCCGTTCATGATCATCTCTTCTCTCGTATTGCAGTGGCTGAATCAGCAAAAGAAAGTTGGGAGATTCTTAAGATGGAGTACCAAGGAGACAATCAAGTGAAAGCAGTGAAGCTTCAAGGGCTTAGAAGAGAGTTTGAGAACCTCACCATGCGAGAAGATGAACTGGTAGGAGACTATTTTTCACGTGTTATGAGCAATGTGAGTCAGAAACGCTCATATGGTGAAAAAGTCTCTGATCAGACTATAGTAGAAACGATCTTAAGGAGTCTTTCCTCAAAATTTGATTTTGTGGTTCCTTCTATTGAAGTCTCCTTTGATCTTGCTACAATGACACCAGTTAAACTCATGGGTTCCCTCCAATCACAAGAAGAAAGGATGAATAGCAGATCACATGAAAAAGCAGCAAGAGTTGATGAACAGGCTCTTCAAGTTATGCAAGAAAACAATCGACCATTCAATAATGCAAGGGGTCGTGGACGCAGAGGTATGCGTGGACGTGGTAGAAGAAATGCAGATCGCAGCCGGATTCCACAATGCTATGTATGCAAAAAATATGGCCACATTATGACATCCAGAAATTTTCAAATTTTCATTCTCAAACACTACCAACAACAACCAAATTTCGGGATGAAATTTCTTTCAACAAGGGGATGATGTGACACCCGGCAATTTTAGGTAAATTACAACACTCATTTCACACCCATACTTGTTGCATTTATTTAATTGAGTTTAATTAGATGAGCTAAACACAAACACAAAACAATAATTCGGATTATTATTGAATTGTGCATTACACGTTGATTAGGACTAATCAAGGGTGCAAACATTTCGTAAAACACGAACACAAACTATCGAAGATAATTCGAGGAAATATCGAAACACACACGAGTCTCACGAACGTTGGTGATCAATCAAACTTATGTGCTATTATATGATTATGCGCTAAACGTGCATTAGATGTTTAGGATAAACGTTAGGAAACGAATACGAGCAAAATCGAATTATCGAAATCGAAAAACATGAAAAAGGACTCGTCGCGGTACGCGAAGAACCCCTGACGAAAGGCTTCGTGGTACGCGAAGAAAACTGGGAGTCGGGACTCCCGAATTCCATCGCGGTACGCGGTAATAGATTTTGATCGGCCTCCGCGGTACCGCAGGCCATGCAGATCAAAATTTCTTTATAATCAACCCCATCTCATTTCTACCCGGCTCCTTTGCAATCCACTCGAGCTCTCACATCTGTTTGCGACCAAAACCCACTGATATCAACATCAAATCCCCCTAGTAACATCCTTGAAGCTCTTCCTTGCAACCTTGGAGTGATTTGAAGCCATTGAAGCTCAAGGAGAGTTCTTGGAAGCCATCCACAAGCTAGGAGCTCATCATCAGCCACCATTTGAGTTCCAGAACCCGTTCTACCGCGGATTTAAGCTTCTAAGGTAGTTTATCTTGTTTATCTATGGTTAGATCGCACATGCAACGGGTAAAAACCCACATGCAACTCCCTATAGTTGTTGTGCTCAAATTTGTTGGTGATTTGTTGTGTAGATGTGATAGATTTACTGATTTTATAGTTTAGAAGGTTAGATTTGAGTTTTGTTGAGTTATTGGTTGATTTGATAATGTTTTGGTACACTTGCCATAAAAGGAAACTTTTATGTTGCAAGTCTTGGATTTGTGATGAACTAGACATGTTAGACATGTCTAGATGTTGTTAAATGTATATTGGAGTGTTTAGAAACACATTGGGATATTTGATTTTGTCAAAAACATGGTTTTGTATAAACTTACTATAAAAGGAAACTTTTATAAATCAAAAGAGGGCTTTTGATGTTTTTGAATGATTTGATGAACTTTGATCCTTGAACTATGTTTAGAAATGATATCTAACATATTTGAAAACCTTGATTTGCAAAAACGAGCTTTTAAACAAGTACTTACTATTTTAGGAAACTTTATTTGGGCAAAACGACATAAATGATGATTTATGCGCAAACGACATGTTTTAAGGGTTTAAATGTATTTTATAAACATATTGGAAATTATTAGTTTTATGAAATGGGATTTCATAACCACATTTTCCTAACTCGGAAACTTTCTAAAATATGTGATTAGAGTCATAGGATGAATTTTGGTGTCTTATGTGCATTAAGGCACATAAACACAACAATCGTGTCACCAAGGATTCGTCGAGTCAACACAAGTCAACCCACACACACTCGGTTGAGCGCACCGACACTTGAAGTTGTATGGAATACAACGCATCACAAAACACATACTTACACCTATATGGTTATGGGTGCTTACTAGCAGGACTACTGGCTCTCGCGGTCGCGAACATCACATTAACCAGAACTGCTCTATCAGGTGATTTCACGGCCCCTTTTTATCTTTTCTACCTTTGGGGGAGAAAACATTGCATTACAACTGTTTGTTTTGAACAACAACTCGTTTTATTTATGTATGGACATGCTTTATCATTATATGTATATGTGTGGGCCCCTATCACAACTAAAAGTCCTCGCGATACTCCTCGGACCGTTAATAGCATAACGCCTAGCGTGGTAATCTTGAATAGTACTATTTGCGCCTGAAAAGCCCCACTACACCCGACTGGAGGTCGGAACAGTGCAATATTCACCAACACTTTGCCATAGTCTTGTGATGGACATGGCGGGAGGCACCAACTGTCAGCTTCGGTACCATCCACAAAATAATATAACTGTATTGACTAGCTATCAATCGATACTGCATTGTAATGATATGTAAATCTGCAAAAATCTTACTTTAAACATTTTGATGTTTACTGCTTATGAAAAACCTGTGCTCTCACCAACCATTGTGTTGACCCTTTTTACTCGCATGTTTTCTCAGGTAGCTAAGGCACGCACTTGAGGATAGGAGGCTAGGATGGAGTCCATGCATCAGCTTTAGTGTCTTAGGAGATTTTGAGAATATCTAAACATTTGACTTGTTTTGTAATAAGGATTACTTAAATCGTTTCCGCAAACTTTAAACTTATGTTGTTTTGAAAACTAATTAATTAACGCTTCCGCAGCTTATGAACTATATCTGCCTTGACATTATTAAACTTCCGTAACTCTGATTTTTACTAAACTGTTTTATCCAAGTTATTGGATGTACGTATGCAACCAGACATGTAGGTCTCGCAACAGTGTGACCGGAGACTGCGATCCTGACTGGTCTTGCTCGCGCCCCGTTTGGGATGGGATTTCTCGGGGAGCGACAGATTGGTATCACAGCCCTCCGGTTATTGCGAATTAGGTTTGCATTTAGTGAACTTAGTCTATAACCGTTAGTCTCCACACAACACATAGCGCTTAGTGTTAGTACTACTTGCATACACTATCATACATATACACAATAGGCACATATTTGATATGGTGTCACTGTCATCATAACCTATGCTCCCATTCGACGAGAAGGAACAGATCGTTCCTACACCTTCAGTATCAACACTATCGGTAGCAGTTGAGTTACCGAAGTGAACCAACTATCGCCCGAATGCAGCAAGTCTGAGCCATCGCAGGAGGAGCAGCCGGTACACATATGCTACATCACCGGTGCCAGAATCGAAGAGGCAACGACAAAAGCTGAGCGGGGATGAAACCACAACAAGTCAAGGGATGAAATAGGCCCTGTGGCTCAACCTTGGTTGGAAAAACATTGATTCTCCTTCCAACTCCTAAACAACATTCCCGTAGCCCTTTTGGTACTACCGCACTTACTACTTGCAAGGACAACATGAGAAGATACCAAACTCTACTCCTTGTCACACTTAGAATACCACCGAACGGGCATTATCGCTTGAGTAGGGAAAACTAGAGTGACCATGCGGAAAGATTTCGTTATGAGTGCAAACGAAACTCCAGGACTACTAGGTAGTCATCCAGGATCAGCTATACTAACACTCACACACTCAGTGACTCAACACCAAACGACGTGAGAAAAACACACTCAAGCCACGTAGCTATCCTTATAGGATCTACGCAAGATCCTATAATACCAAACAACTCGCATGACTAGCCCAAGTGTTAGTTCGATAGGCTATTCAGCCATACCTCATATGACTCATGTTTGAATCTCGATGGCATGAATAAACTCTGGATCCAGTAAAACCTAATAGCTCTAAACAGGAGGAATTAGAACTCTTATGTAAGGTAAATTGACGATCATGGTGCGCAACATAATCGTGAATTTATAGGTACGCATGAATTCTGGCAAATCCTATTGTGAGCCTATTTTTGAAAACACATACATTGATATTCGCTTATCCCTCATCCTGATGGTTGCAACGAAATTCAAGCAACGTATCAAGATTGCAACATAGTGTTCATCAAATTTCCAGCTATAGTTCGAATTACCATGAATCCATGAAAACCTCATGTTGCGACTTTACACTTCACATGAAGCAATGTATCAAATTTTCCGATAAGGACCCTGACAAGGATCCTAAGGAGGACCCCATGGAGGTGTCACCCGACAACGCATCACCCATACTAGACTCACCTGAGCCTAAGGGACAGTGTCTTGAGTCGAATTGACTCGCGACCTGACCCGGTCAAACGACCGAATCAGGTGCCTTGCAGAGGAACTAAGATATACAAATACCCGACATGCAGAGCTTTGTAGCATAATCAACAAGATGGATCGGGATATAACCCAGTTGATTTCACTATTTCAGGCAGCCGAAGATCGGGCTGCCATTGCTAATGCTAGAAATCGAAGAGCTGGAAAATAAGGTCGCCAGTCCAGTTCCAGAGGAATTTGACAAAGAGAAAAAGGAACCAGCGGCGAGTGCTGATTCTAAATCCACTATTGATAATGCCTTCGATTAACTTAGCATAGACGTGGTAGACTTGTGTCTCTGTACTTGAAATTTTGGAATCTTAGTGTCTTGAGTATTAAATGAATTGTAACCAGTACGACTGATTATATATCAAGACTGATAACTGTTATTAAAAATTTTGTCTATGCCAATCAATACATGTTTTCTTTTCATATCAATCACGCGTTACATTAGTCATTAAACCTACACTAACGCTTATTCCCACTATGAAGATCATGGCTGGAGGACGCGGAGGATGCGAGAACGCGGGAGGGCATGGAAACATTAACCTCACCGCAACAAAACTGAACGCACTAATCAGCGAGCGAGTTGAGGAGGAAATCGCTGCACGTGAAGCTGCACGTAACCGGAATCAAATGACCCAAGAGACAAACCCTAATCCACCCCACTGCACGTTCAAAACATTCTTAGACTGCAAGCCACCTTCTTTCAATGGTACGGAGAGTGCTGCCGGTCTCCTCTGATGGATTGAAAAATTGGAATCAACTTTCATCATGAGCAATTGTAGGGTTAATGATCGCGTAAAGTACGCAACGGGAACCTTAGAGGGAGCGGCCCTCACTTGGACACAAATGTTCAAACCATAGGGCGAGAAACATGTAATGCTCTACCTTGGGAAGAATTCAAAAGAATGATGAACCACGAAAATTGCCCTCATGACGAAGTTCAGAAATTGGAAATGGAATTTCGGAACCACAGGATGATTGGTTCTGAGATCGAGGCATACACTTCTCGATCTTATGAGTTGGCACGCATGTGCCCAGAAATGGTGACCCCAGCCTACAAACATCTCGAAAGATACATTGAGGGATTGACACCACATGTTCGGGATATGGTACTATCCGCTGACCCCACCACCTTGCGACAAGTCGTTTACTTAGCTCATGAACTGACCGACACGGCAGTTATTCAAGGATTAATACCCCCACGTGGCTCAGTAATCAAAACCGTCGACAACAAATGCAGACGGACTAACTCTCTAAACGAAACCTCCACTCTACAACCACCAAGACGACGTAAGGGTGCCTATGCTGGCAAAAACCCAAGGTGCAACAACTGTGATTACCATCATAAACGAGGACCGTGTGAAGGATACCGATGTCAACGGTGTGGAAAGCTAGGCCACACAGCTAAAAACTGCAGGGGTGAACTGGTGACCAAAATTCCACAGCCTCAACCGCAGCAATACAATGCACCAAAAGGTTGCTTCAGATGTGGAAAGCCAGGGCACTTTAAGAGGGACTACCCCCATGTGGAAAACAATGGGGATGAATCACCGAAGAGATGCTTCAAATTTGGAAAGCCAGGGAACCTCAAGAAGGACTGCCCATATCTGGAAAACAACAACAATAACAGGAACAATAACGGTCAGAAGGAACGACCCCTCGTGATTGGGGCTAAGGAAGCCAGAAATGATCCCAATCTTGCAACAGGTACGTATCTCTTAAACAATCATTACGCTTCGGTATTGTGTGATGCTGGAACTGAGAAAAGTCTTATATTTAAGCACTTTAGTAAATACTTGACATAACTCCAATGTATTTAAAGGTGGAATACGCCGTAGAGCTAGCTGATGATAAACTGATTGAAACTAAGCACACCCTAAGAGAATGCACTTTAGAGCTAGCAAACCACAAATTTAAAATCGACCTCATGCCAAGTTACACTTGGAAAATCTGAGGTAGTAGAGGACATGGATTGGTTGTCTAAAAACCAAACCGAAATCACTTGCCACAACAAGATTGTGCGCATACCTCTCCCTAGTGGAGAAACCCTAGGCATCAACGGCGAAAGGAGCAACACTCCCCTATCCCCATGTGGAAGTGGGAACAAATTTCCATGGATTTTATTACCAAATTACCACGTACTCTTAGTGGATGTGACACTATATGGGTAATGGTGGACTGACTAGCTAAGTCAGCACATTTCCTTGCGATTAGGGAAAACGACAAGATGGAAAAGCTAGCCAAAATTTATGTCAAGGAAGTAGTCTCGAGACATGGAGTGCCAATCTCCATCATTTCGGATCGAGACGCTCAGTTCACTTCCAACTTTTGGATATCATTGCAAAAATCGCTTGGCACGCGGTTGGATATGAGTACAACATACCACTTACAAACCAATGGCCAGAGCGAACGTACTGTACAAACCCTCGAAAACATGTTACGAGCATGAATAGCAGATCACATGAAAAAGAAGCAAGAGTTGATGAACAGGCTCTTCAAGTTATGCAAGAAAACAATCGACCATTCAATAATGCAAGGGGTCGTGGACGCTGAGGTATGCGTGGACGTGGTAGAAGAAATGCAGATCGTAGCCGGATTCCATAATGCTATGAATGCAAAAAAATATGGCCACATTGTGACATCCAGAAATTTTCAAATTTTCATTCTCAAACGCTACCAACAACAACCAAATTTCGGGACGAAATTTCTTTCAACAAGGGGATGATGTGACACCCGGCAATTTTAGGTAAATTACAACACTCATTTCACACCCATACTTGTTGCATTTCATTTAATTGAGTTTAATTAGATGAGCTAAACACAAACACAAAACAATAATTCGGATTATTATTGAATTGTGCATTACACGTTGATTAGGACAAATCAAGCGTGCAAACACTTCGTAAAACACGAACACAAACTATCGAAGATAATTCGAGGAATTATCGAAACACACGAATCTCACGAACGTTGGTGATCAATCAAACTTATGTGCTATTATATGATTATGTGCTAAACGTGCATTAGATGTTTAGGATAAACGTTAGGAAACGTATACGAGCAAAATCGAATCATCGAAATCGAAAAACATAAAAAAGGACTCGTCGCGGTACGCGAAGAACCCCTTACGAAAGGCTTCGCGGTACGCGAAGAAAACCAGGAGTCGGTACTCCCGAATTCCATCGCGGTACGCGGTAATAGATTTTGATCGGCCTCCGCGGTACGCGAAGGCCATGCAGATCAAAATTTCTTTATAATCAACCCCATCTCATTTCTACCCGGCTCCTTTGCAATCCACTCGAGCTCTCACATCTGTTTGAGACCAAAACCCACTGATATCAACATCAAATCCCCCTAGTAACATCCTTGAAGCTCTTCCTTGCAACCTTGGAGTGATTTGAAGCCATTGAAGCTCAAGGAGAGTTCTTGGAAGCCATCCACAAGCTAGGAGCTCATCATCAGCCACCATTTGAGTTCCAGAACCCGTTCTACTACGGATTTAAGCTTCTAAGGTAGTTTATCTATGGTTAGATCGCACATGCAATGGGTAAAAACCCACATGCAACTCCCTATAGTTGTTGTGCTCAAATTTGTTGGTGATTTGTTGTGTAGATGTGATAGATTTACTGATTTTATAGTTTAGAATGTTAGATTTGAGTTTTTTTGAGTTATTGGTTGATTTGATGATGTTTTGGTACACTTGCCATAAAAGGAAACTTTTATGTTGCAAGTCTTGGATTTGTTATGAACTAGACATGTTAGACATGTCTAGATGTTGTTAAATGTATATTGGAGTGTTTAGAAACACATTGGGATATTTGATTTTGTCAAAAACATGGTTTTGTATAAACTTACTATAAAAGGAAACTTTTATAAATCAAAAGAGGGCTTTTGATGTTTTTGAATGATTTGATGAATGTTGATCCTTGAACTATGTTTAGAAATGATTTATAACATATTTGAAAACCTTGATTTGCGAAAACGAGCTTTTAAACAAGTACTTACTATTTTAGGAAACTTTATTTGGGCAAAACGGCATAAATGGTGATTTATGCGCAAACGACATGTTTTAAGGGTTTAAATGTATTTTATAAACATATTGGAAATTATTAGTTTTATGAAATGGGATTTCATAACCACATTTTCCTAAATCGGAAACTTTCTAAAATGGTAACTTATGTGATTAGAGTCATAGGATGCATTTTGGTGTCTTATGTGCATTAAGGCACATAAACACAACAATGGTGTCACCAAGGATTCGTCGAGTCAACACAAGTCAACCCACACACACTCGGTTGAGCGTACCGACACTTGGAGTTGTATGGAATACAACGCATCACAAAACACATACTTACACCTATGTGGTTATAGGTGCTTAGTAGCAGGACTGTTAGCTCTCGCGGTCGCGAACACCACATTAACCGGAACTGCTCTATCAGGTGAGTTCACGGCCCCTTTTTATCTTTTCTACCTTTGGGGGAGAAAACATTGCATTACAACTGTTTTGAACAACAACTCGTTTTATTTATGTATGGACATGCTTTATCATTATATGCATATGTGTGGGCTCCTATCACAACTAAAAGTCCTCGCGATACTCCTCGGACCGTTAATGGCATAACGCCTAGCGTGGTAATCTTGAATAGTACTATTTGGGCCTGACAAGCCCCACTACACCCGACTGAAGGTCGGAACAGTGCAATATTGACCAACACTTTGCCATAGTCTTGTGATGGACATGGCGGGAGGCACCAACTATCAGCTTCGGTACCATCCACAATATAATATAACTGTATTGACTAGCTATCAATCGATACTGCATTGTAATGATCTGTAAATCTGCAAAACTCTTACTTTAAACATTTTCATGTTTACTGCTTATGCAAAACCTGTGGTCTCACCAACCATTGTGTTGACCCTTTTTACTCGCATGTTTTCTCAGGTAGCTAAGGCACGCACTTGAGGATAGGATGCTAGGATGGAGTCCATGCATCAGCTTTAGTGTCTTAGGACTTTTTGAGAATATCTAAACATTTGACTTGTTTTGTAATAAAGATTACTTAAATCGTTTCCGCAAACTTTAAACTCATGTTGTTTTGAAAACTAATTTATTAACGCTTCTGCAGCTTATGAACTATATCTGCCTTGACATTATTAAACTTCCGCAACTCTGATTTTTACTAAACTGTTTTATCCATGTTATTGGATGTACGTATGCAACCAGACATGTAGGTCTTGCAACAGTGTGACCAGAGACTGCGATCCCGACTGGTCTTGCTCACGCCCCGTTCAGGACGGGATTTCTCGGGGTGCGACACACATCTCCAAAGATTGTTGGTACAATGATGATGTTCAGGTTAATGTAGCTGCAGAGGTTGTTCAACCAGAAGACAATGCAGTTGAAGATCAACACCTATTCATGGTAAGTGTTGAGAACCCCCTATGTCTTTCAATTACCAATCAGTCTAATAATTTATGGTTTCTGGACTCGGGTTGCTCAAACCACATGTCTGGATCCAAAGAAAGTTTTGTCACTCTTGATGAAACTTTTAAAGTGGAAGTCCAATTGGGTAATAAAAAGAAATTAAAAGTAGAAAGAAAGGGGACTATTAGGATGCATACTGGTAATGATATGTATAAATTACTAAGTGAGGTGTACTATGCTCCTGAACTAGAATACAACTTGATGAGTGTGGGTCAATTGATGAAAAAAGGATACTTTCTTTATTTTGAAATGGGTCAGTGTACCATTAAAAGTAACGGTAAAGACTTAATGAAGATTCCAGTGTCAAGCAATAATATGTTCTTACTAGATGCTTCTAAAGCTGAGGCATGCTCCACCAAGTCAACAACCACGTCCTAGCTATGGCACAAAAGGTATGGTCATCTGAATTTTGTGAGTCTCAAAGCCCTTCATGATAAAAATATGGTGACAGGTTTATCTAGAATTCTAGGTAATGATTGTTGTGTGGGGTGTCTTTTGGGTAAGCAAATTAAAGCTCCTTTTCACTCTACTTCATGGAGAGCCACACAAAAATTAGAGTTGGTACATGCTGATTTATGTGGCCCCATGCAAGTACCAAGCTTGGGAAAGAGTAAGTACTATTTACTTTTCATTGATGACTTGACAAGGGTTTGCTGGATATATTTTCTAGAAAAGAAAACAGAAACTTTTCAGAAGTTCAAAATTTTTAAAAGTCTAGTAGAAAAAGAAAGTGGTTGTGTTATTAAAGTTCTACGTATTGATCGTGGTGGTGAATTTTGTTCTCAAGAGTTTCACAACTGTTGTGAACAAGAAGGCATAAAGAGAGAACTGACAGTACCCTACACACCACAACACAATGGTGTTGTAGAAAGAAAAAATCGAACAATTATGGGGATGGTGAGAAGTATGCTTAAAGATCACAAATTACCGAATTATTTGTGGGCTGAATGTGTAGCCACTGCAATTCATATTATCAACAGATCTCCAATAGCGGCTCTTAAAGATCAAACTCCTCATGAACGATGGTATGGAGTCAAACCAAAAGTTGATAACTTTCGTGTATTTGGATGTGTTGCATATGGGCATGTCACTGCTCATGGCAGAAGAAAGTTGGATAGCAGATCTAAGAAAGCCATTTTTATAGGTTACTCTCCTAATGGTAGTGGGTATCGATTATTTAATCCTGAGACCAAGAAGTTCGAGACCAAGAGAACCAATGATGTGACTTGTATTGAAGAAGCAACGTGGAACTGGGATGAGGTCTACAAACTGGATCAACAAATATTTGAAAGACATTATGTTGATCCATTTCCAACTGAACAAGCTGATAATGGTGATGAAGCTAACTCTTCTAATCAGCAGATGCTTGATGAAGAACCTCATACTCCACCTGCACCTGAAGCTACTTTTGTTGATCAAGAAGCTTCATCTAGTGCACCATCTCCACCATTACGGGTCAGAACTTTCTCTGATCTATATGCTAATACTCAACCTATTACTCCTAATTTTGATAATTTTCAATTTGCTCTAAGTATCACTGATCCTATCACTTACTCTAAGGCTGCATGCAAAAAAGAGTGGACTCTTGCTATGCATGAAGAACTGGCAGCCATTGAAAAGAACCATACTTGGGAATTGGTTCATCTTCCAGAAGGCTAGAATGTAGTGGGCTTGAAGTGGTTATATAAAACCAAACTAGATGCTGATGATAAGATTGTTCGGTATAAAGACAGACTAGTTGCCAAGGGTTACTCACAAAAAAAGGAATAGATTTTGAAGAAACTTTTGCTCCGGTGGCTCGTTTTGAAACCATCAGAATGGTTATTGCTGTGGCAGCTTTAAAGGGGTGGATGATACATCAGTTGGATGTTAAATCTGCTTTTTTAAATGGAGACTTGATAGAAGAAATCTATATAGAGCAGCCCAAAGGTTTTGAAGTTCAAGGAAAACAAGATATGGTAAATCGACTTAAGAAGGCGTTGTATGGCTTAAAACAAGCTCCACGTGCATGGTATGCTAAGATTGATGGTTACTTTGTAGCAAACGGATTTCAAAAGAGCTTGAATGAACCAACACTTTACATCAAGAACACGTCAACTCATGATATTATCTATGTAAGTCTTTATGTTGATGATATTATATGTGCAAGTTCTTCATCTGCACTTATTACTGAATTTAAATGTGGTATGCAAAAAGTATTTGAGATGACTGATCTAGGAATTCTAAATTATTTCTTGGATCTGGAAGTATCTCAAACAAATGATGGCATTTTTTTATGTCAACAAAAGCATGCTTCAAGATTACTTGAAAAGTTCGGTATGAAAGAGTGCAAAGCTGAAGCAATTCCTATGTGTCCGTATGAAAAGTTTGAAAATGATGATGGAGAAGAAAAAGTGGATGAGGCTGTTTACAGAAGTCTTATAGGTGGGTTAATTTATTTAACTCATTCTAGACCTGATATAGCATTCTCTGTTGGTGTTTTATCTAGATTCATGCAAACTCCTTCAAGGAAACATACGGGTGCTGCTAAAAAGGTGTTGAGGTATATTGCAGGAACAGTTGGATTTGGTTTATGGTACAAAAAAGGAAAAGATGCAATTCTTATGGGCTTTACTGATAGTGACTGGGCATCAAGCATAGAAGATAGAAAAAGCATCTCTGCTAATGTGCTCTTTTTGGGCAGTGCAGCTATAACGTGGTCATCAAAAAAGCAACAAACAGTAGCTCTTTCTACCACAGAAGCAGAGTACATATCAGCAACAGGGGCAACTTGTCAAGCTATATGGATGAGAAGGGTCTTATCTGATTTATGTGTAGATCAAAATGATGCTACAGCTATATTCTGTGATAGTAAGTCTGCAATTAATCTGTCTAAAAATCCAATTCAGCATAGCAGATCAAAACATATTGAGCTTAAGTATCATTTCATTCGGGAGATGGTAAATCAAGGACAAGTTAGTTTGGTGTACTGTAATACTGGTGAACAAACTGCAGATGTGTTGACAAAGGCTCTTGCTAAAGAAAAGTTTGTGTATCATCGTTTTCATCTCGGTGTTCAAGATTTTGAATCAAGGGAAGGTATTAAGAAGTGATTCAAAGTAGCTGCATGACATCCACGTGGACTTCTTCTGCATTTGATTAATTCTATTTTATGTTTACGTTATTTCCTTTTATATAGGAAGAATTAGTCTATTTTGTTATTAAATAAATTGGTGCTTTCTGTTGAGATTACCGAGAGTCTAGTTAGTATCCGTTGGGTTGTTTAGTATTTATAGAGAGTCCATGTGATGTACTTCGATATCAGTTTTTCATTCAAAAAGTAAAAGCCTTACTTGATCACTTGATTTGTGTTTCTCTATCATACTTAGAATAGCCATTGTTTAACATTAAAAACCCTACCTATAAAAAGAAACCCAACCCCAATCCTTCTCATTTCTTTACAGCCGTCATACACACACATAGCACACACTTGTGTGTGTGAGTCTCCTTCCAATCGGGAGCAAGAAGGGAGCTCCGGCCAACCCTTTATTCTGACGAGTTCCCACCTCACAGCAACCACACCTACGGCCTACTCCCTGTTACCATTCGTAGAACACACACGTATGAATGTATGCTCGATTTGTGGGACATGAACAAGAGCCTCATCTCCAGCTCCTCCTTCTCCGGCCAGAACCAACCGACCATGAGCAACTCCACGACGGCCCTAGCAGCTTCTTTTTCTTTTTCTGTTCATGTGAACAACGCTCACACGGGTGAGTCTTGTTAATCGGAAGGGAAGAGGGACAACGTGACGGACTCATCTGTTGATCTCCAGCCATTCCAGGCCACTCCCATGGCGGCAACTCTTACACAACCGTGAGCCACTTGTTCTGGAGTGAGCCCTTTACAAATCTCCAGCAACCTTCTTCCTCGTCTCAACCTCCTAACTGATGAACGTACCGACGAACGACGGTGGCCATGATGGTGGCTACCGGTGGTTCTTGGCTCTAGACAGTGGACCCACGACCAGGTTTATCTGGACTAGCTCCTTGAAACCACACAAGGCCGCTTGTGTTGTTCTCCAACCCTCCCTTGTGATGGTGATGGTACTGGTTAATTCTCGATCTGCTTGTTAAACATCGATCTGCTTGTATTCGTGTATCACAGGTTAATTCTCGAGGGTTTGTGATGTTACGAGGGTATTTTCGGGTGAGTTGGCTATGTTCCTAACAAACAAGTAGCTGAAATTGGTATTATGTATTATATATTAGCAGTGTACAAGAGTTCAGCTTGTTGAAATAAGTTTTGAGTTGATCTGGGCTGATTAATAATGCAGATCTGCTTAGATCTAAGGATCTTGCGTTGAAACAATCCTCGGTCAACAATCGGTCAAGGTCGGTTAAACGGTCAACGCGGTTCAGACCTGGTTAGATCTGGGCAACAACAGATCAAGGTGCTCGGTTTTGTTCGTAACGCAAAAACGAACGTGTTAGTGAGCACGGATCTCTAAACGGATTACCCGTTATCAGAAAGAGTTCGCTTACGCGAACCGAACCGGAAGGTATAACCACACGCGAAACTTCTATCATTTTATTTTAACTCGTGCATTTATAATACTTAGATTCGCAGGTGAGAGAAGATAAAACGAGTTAGTAATTGTAAATATTTGGTAAAGGTATAAACCTCAAAACAATGGTTAGTTTAGCAAACTAAAACAAGTGTGTATTCACATCAAGAGAATTGAGACAACTATGTTTGATAACCCAACTATTAGATGGGTATGATAATAAAGAATTATTTCAGTTATCGGACTACAATACATAAATTAATAAATATTTATTAAATAAGAATGGATGAATTAACAAGTACACACACATATATATACAAAAATACAAAAGCGTTAAATATTGAAATACGTCGGTATTGAACAAGTTGTGATCAATAAACAATATATATATATATATATATATATACATACATACACACTTTCAATTGCTTTAAAACGAGATCTTACAAACCGATGATTTTGTTAAATATATCATGCAACTTGAAAGGTTTTATTTATTTTAAAACTCAAAATAATTTCTTTTATAAAGTTTGATTGTTGGAACAATCCTTATACATGAAGATAAGCATAAGACAAGTTAAACACTTGATTTGTAACTATGTAAACAAACGATTCTCAAGTAAATTTGATTAAAGGGTTTCAAATAAACTATGTTTATATCGACGATTTGATTATAAAAATCTCTATTTGGGTCCAATGACTACTAAATCAACAAGATAGTTTTACATATATTTCGTACATATGAAAGTACATTTCGAGATTCAATAAACCTTGTTACAACGGGTTATATATAAATAAGTTAAAACATTTAATATATTTATTACAACTATGAATTAACTATTCCACAAAGTCATATATAATAACATGAATTATCAGGTTGATAATTAGGATTATATATACACCTGTTAAGCACATAATTATAAACACGTTCGATTAAATAAATAATCGAGTGTTAAAGAACAAACATTATTAACCCAAAATAACACATACAAACGAAAGTCTTCGATTAATCAAGTTTAACACAAGTGAGGATGCATTAGATCAGGTATGATGGTTTTGTCAAATAGGCACCCGAAAACAAGACTATTGACATGAGTATTGATACACATTTGATCTACAAACAGGACTTTTATATGCCTTGATTGGATGCTATACTATATCAAACGTTTAGAGTTGACTAGCATTTGGGTGCGGTATATGGTCACTCAGACTCTGGTTATCACAACATATGGACGTAGGTTCCATTGCTATACACACTGTGAGTATTCGTAGCCCTTTTTACTTTTTACATATTTTGGGGGAAATACATGCTACAATACTTTGCTTTTCTACTATGATACTTAAAAGGTTTTCATTACTATGTTAAATGTGTTAATGCAGGAACATAAGTTAGTCGGATGTAGATTGCATGAGACTTTGTTATTCTATTGTAAGTCCCTTATTTATTCATGCTAGACACAACCATTAACTCATAGGTTTGAGCCAGGGGATATATTGAATAGTACCATTTTGGTTGACAACCTATTCACCTCGGGTGGTGTTGCTAGCTATAGTCACCTAATGACGTGGTCAATCACGGTAAATGAATATTCCATCCAATACATACTATGAACTCGGGAAGAGTTTGTTGATCATGAGATCATACACAAGGGCAGTCAGTCATAGGCTTGGTTGTGGACTCATGTACATTGCATCCATTCACACTTATGGCTTAACATACTATATGATAGCATAGTATTATGGGATTCATGATCCTACTGGATTTTTATTGAAATGTTTTACTCATGCCTGGAATGGCCAACAGATTATGGGATTGATGATCCTACTGGATTTTTATTGAAACATTTTACTAGTGCCTGAAATGGCCAACACACTATGGGATGATGCTCCTACTGAGTTTTGATTTAAACTTTTTACTCGTGCCTGGATGTCAAACACTATTACTTAAAATGTCTGATTAAACATAAAACCTACGAACTCACCTACTTTTTAGTTGACATTTGTTTTTGCATGTATTTCAGGTACTAATCTAAGACTAGATATGGACCTTACACTTAAGCAAAAGTAGTAGCATTCTCTGGTACTCAATGAGCTCTTGATATACAGTTTCGTCACATCTCCCGTGTTTCCGCCGACGGTGGGGGTGTGACAGATTGGTATCAGAGCCATTGGTTATAGAGAATTAGGTTCCCTTTAGTGACACCTAGACAATAACCATAAGCTCTAAATTGTTGGGACTATAGAAACTATAGTAAGATCCAACTTTATGCAAACATATTTTGTTCGGGAGACTGTTTTCCCTAAAGAACAACACATGATTTAATTTATGCTAATAGTTGTGTTAAGAAATGAAAACTTTTAGTTAGCATCAGTACACTATCATTTCACTGGCAATTGCTTGTTCATAGATAATGAATCTTAGTTACTAGATCCATACTAAGGTTACATCACATGTCTTTAAGACATCATAGTAAGGGTTGATTTGACTGCACACACTACTTTTGATATGGCATAATATTCTTATTTCGCATCATAGAGTTGATGCACTATTACTTTAGAGACAAATCTGATACAACTTACAAGTTAAGTTGTAAACATGTAAAGTTGTTGTAATATTTAACAAACTTTTATCACCAACACATACATACTATATTGGTGGAGAGTTGACAAATAACATTACAAACGAAACATGGTCTGTAAAACTCGATAAAGTCCACAATGTTGTTGGACCGAGTAGGACATTTAGATCTCAAAAATCTCAAAGTTGTACTAACATGAGATCAAACACGATATTTTTGATTGCTGATGGCATATTAGTGAAAAGATATGACAAATGGACTGGCTTGGGGAAATCATTGGATTTACAAGTTGGAAAGATTGAATGAATCAATAACACCATATGTTAAGAAGTGATTACACGAAGGGAAAAACAAACAGATGACAGAACACAAGAACAACGCATTATGACTCATGACGGGAGATTACTAGAGTGATCAAGAAAGATAATTGATAGTTACACTTTGTACTACGTAACTATGAATTATGTTACTTGTGAATTCTGGAAAATCCTATTGTGATGATTAGTGTTTGAACTTAATGATAAGTTGATGTTGCAAGTACCAATGTTGATTCTTTTGAGTTTAACAAAAACAACCATACATTATGGAAACTAGCTGAATTTAACTATTCACAGAAAAACAAATTGCCAATGATGCTATAACAATGATACTTTATAGCTTTCTCTGAGAAGGATATGACAACACTAATAATGTCGGGATAAATTCTGGCATGGTAACTTATTCAATTGATCAGATTTATCTTCTTAAACTCCTGACACCTTAGTCGTTGACTACGGTAACTACTCCTAAAAGCTTAGACAAACCCATTAATGCTTGAGAATTTTATATCTCATCGGATAATGTGCACCATGTTTTGGTTCACATAATATGAAAATATTATGAATCCTAATGGCACGATGCCTTAGGGTAATTCATTCCTTTTCAAAGCGATCTGATAGTTTCAGGAGACCCCAGTTAACTGTCTCTCTTCTATCAGACTATTCTTTTTACAATGTTTCTCTCAAACAAGACACTAAACAGAATTCGATGCCTTCTTTAGAAGGATAACTTAATAAGCATCGAGTGCAAATAAATAAATTATTATATAAATTTGTATGTGCTAGATCACGAAGACATGTAACCGACAACATGGTATACTCGTATACTATTAAATCCCATTGTAAAACTCTATCTCTTTCCTTATGAAGTTATTGTCAATAGGTAATGTGACACCTCGTGTCTTGCTATTGTGATAAATTAACTTCCTATTTGAGTACAACTATTACACTCTTTATCAACCAAATCAATGAGATTAATGTCAATCACTTGAGTTATTTAGCAGTGGCATTATCAAAATTCAATTAAAGACAAATTATCGACACGAGTGTCACAAACCGTGCATGACTAGACATAATGTTTATTGTGTACATTCCTTGCGATTCATGAAAGAATCGTCAAATTCAATCCTATTTTGGAATGTCACAACAAAGTAAATAAAAACAAATTACTTGACATGCTTCCATGAGGATGAACTAACGAATTTAAAACTACACAAACATTCTTTTGTCCTTGGGGCAAGTTAGATCTTAATAGTGTGGCGTTATACCTAGACCTGCATTCTAGTGCCCACTACACATTGGAAATACTATGCCAAACTTTTAACGTAATGACTTGAATAAACAACCGTTTAAGGTTTTGTCGCCTTAACAAATGATACTGGTAATGATTTACCAATGCTATAAACATACATTATGATGATCAAAAGTTCACACTTCAAACTAAGTGATGAAATTAAATTACATTTGGATTAGGGAAATGCTAATGGTAAGACACCTTAGCATAATTCATTTCCCCACTTTAAACATGTTGTTTTATTGTCAGACATCTACCGAATGCCTTAATAGGCAAATAATTATACAAAGTTCAATCATTGAACAAACTTGGAAACTCTCTAAGAGTATCCTACAATCGATAAGAATGCTAATGAAAAATAATATGTAATCCTTGAACATGACATCGATCAATGAACCACATGAAATTACAAGTGGTGTAACTGATACTAATTAAGATATGATGCAAACAAGAAATAATCACATCAACATTAATATTTCCTTCTTACATAGTCAACATTAAATTTCGTTAGTAGATACATGCGATCTACTATTCGATTCAAAGTGACTCTGAGTAGTACACGATCTCTCTAACATTATACAAAGAGTAGTATTGTCATCTTAATTCAAGTGACATTAATTGATCTACTACAACTCGATTTAAGACAAATGAGTAGCTTGAATATCCTAAGCCTCGTATGGCTAGATACACCAGCTACATTATGTATTCCCAATAGTTGAAGAAATTATATTCTATATCTTATATGACCTCAAACTCAAAAATGGGGTGACTATCAAACTCCAATCTAACCAACGATGACTCATCTATCCTAAAGTTCCCTTCATTTCACGCTCTAGCTAACATTATCGTGTTGGCATTCTCTTTCTCAGCGATGGAACACAAGTTGTCATTGAAAAATGTATATTTGGGAAATCTATATGATGAGGATGTTGTTCATTAATCATACCTTGATGATTCACAAACACATAACTCAAACATTGATCATGTATGTTTAGATGACTCCAATAAATGAATTGAGTCATCCTTATCAACATACATTTAAGAGCCAACTCTAACAAATATTGTATTCATGTCATTCATTCCCAGTTGTTTAGAACTAGGACGCGAATCACAAGGCAAGTTCTATGTAGGGACAAACTTACTCTTTTCACGATGACAAATAGAAACATCTCATAATGTGTACCCTCCACATTCAATTTGTTATCAACATACTTTCAAAGTTAGAGGTTAAAGGTGTGTGACAACGATGGTCACCAATACACTTTGAACTTCTTGAGACTTTCTACCCTATACAGTTGACTGATAAATCCTGAATTAGCGGTTCACAATCGCAAGTCGAAGAACAAAGTTGGTAGGAGTGCAATTCTCTCAATCCTTAAGAAAGAGAGTATAACCAAACTCTCATTAGTGGGAAAACTGAAAGGAAGCTAATATATTTTCCACTCATACAACCATGTAGTGAGTGTTGATGAATTCAATAATCATTGTAGCGAAGACTTAAGACATGCATAAAGAATTTAATAAATCTTAGAGAATTTCATGAACTGTTGATGGAAGTTCACAAGAGACCTTGTGTTAATTCACAATGATTTATTTCTGATTATGTCAAGAGAGCAATCAAGAAGAGGAATTGATTCAAGATCATAAAGTGCCAAGAGTATCCAAACTCTGGTTTATACGATAATCATACTATAAAAAAATCAACCTATCTCAGTTTGAGGATTTTGGGTTGATTAGGAGTTATCTACCTATTAGTTGTCTCCTCATCAAATGATGATTCCCTTATATGTTTATAAAGCATGGATGACTTACCTCTCTTAATAACTGACTGAGTTTGAAATGGAAAGACTGACTTAAAGAACACAATTAACTGCAATGATGGGACTATCAGAAAAGTTTTCTGTAATACAGAAACAAACACATGTTAGTCAATTAGCCATTTAATTGACATAACTTGTTTGCTTCATACGTAATTAAACAAGTCAAGCATTTCTTAACTTGACTTGTGTTTTTAGAAAGGACGTCTAATGCCTCCCGACTTAAATATAAGCACTATTTGAAGGAATGTCGACATAGTATTTTAACCGATCAACAAACAAATAACAGGATCTTGCAAGATCTCTGGTTAGTTGGAAGCTAGTCAAGCAAAGGTGTTTAAAAATGCACATAACTCGTAAGGATCCTTTATATTAAATAAGTGATTATTCAAATGAACTCATGGATATTTCCTAGCCAACATGAGTTGGTGAGGAAGATTTTGTTGTTTCAAGACAAACATTTATTAAGAATTAGTAGGAGGTTGTAGTTCCTAAATTCTATGGAGCTAGCTCATGCAACCGTTAAATGTTGACAACATGGATGATCCGAAGCATCAAGTTGTTGTCAAGAAAATTGCATAATGACGACATACAGTCTCATTGAAAACTAGCAATACCTCGTTTAACCTTGTTTAGCGAAAACAACCTAGTCAACTATTAAAATCTAAATAGTTTAATTAATAAAAACAACCAAAAACTGCTTATCAATTTCACCCTTTAAGAGAAACAACTTACTAGAACCAATGAGATTCTCACATGAACCATTTATGGGCAAGATGATAAATCCCTTAAACTCAGTCAAGAATTAGGCAGATATGATGCCAAAGAAATGCTTCGTGAAAACTCATTTCACATACTCACGAGCATAAATTAGTTTCAAGATTCACGAGAACTTAACTACAAGTGAATTAGTTCCCTAGACAAGTTAAAACTCCTTCCATTAAGTGATATCAAATTTCGAGGAAGAAATTTCTTAAAGGAGGGGAGACTATAACAACCGTCGAAATTCGATAATAAATCTATTATTAACCAAATCAAATGGGCTAGGCCCAGTAAAGCCCAATAAGGCCCACTAAGAACTGAGGTCCAAACAAGGGCCCGACCTATAAAGTTAAACCATTTAAATCTACAAACATTTCTTAATGAATTGGTTCTTAATTATGGATGCTTGGGAAAAAAACAGTCAAAGAACCGATTAACGTTCGGTGATCGGATATTCACAAAAGGTGATAATTAAATTCTAAACTATATATAATAATAATGATATTATTATTATTATTACTATTATTAGTATTATTATTATTATTAATATTAAACTCAAATTAAGGAGACTATTAAAAATGGTTTAGCAGTTAAACAACAGAGTTAAGTTATTTAAACTCGTCTTTTCGTCGGATAAATTCTTAATCGACAGACTAATTATTAGGTGTTTTCTAGTGTTATTTGTAACATGTTCCGGTCATGAAAATAATAATTAGTAGTAATAATGTAACTCAAACGGATTATTACGCGAGTTATACATGATTTAACAATGTGAAATCATTTATTTAATCACATAAAAGTTCCGATCATTCCAGATGCATTTTGGTCTCCAAATAATAATCACGAAAAAAAACATGACTTGAACAGGTTCGTTACGTGACTTATACGCAGTTTCTTCCGCTTAAAAACCCTACCTATAAAAAGAAACCAAACCCCAATCCTTCTCATTTCTTTGCAGTTGTCATACACACACATAGCACACTCTTGTGTGTGTGAGTCTCCTTCCGATCGGGAGCAAGAAGGGAGCTCCGGCCAACCCCTTTTTCCGGCGAGTTCCCACCTCACAACAACCACACCTACGGCCTTCTCCCTGTTACCATTCGTAGAACACACACGTGTGAATGTATGCTCGATTTGTGGGACACGAACAAGAGCCTCATCTCCAGCTCCTCCTTCTCCGGCCAGAACCAACCGACCACGAGCAAGTCCATGACGGCCCTAGCAGCTTCTTTTTCTTTCTCAATTCATGTGAATAACGCTCACACAGATGAGTCTTTTTAATCGGAAGGGAAGAAGGACAACGTGATGGACTCATCTGCTGATCTCCAGCCATTCCAGGCCACTCCCATGGCGGCAGCTTTTACACAGCCGTGAACCACTTGTTCTGGAGTGATCCCTTTACATATCTCGAGCAACCTTCTTCCTCGGCTCAACCTCCTAACTGATGAACGTACCGACGAACGACAGCGGCCATGATGGTGGCTACCGGTGGTTCTTGGCTCGGGATTGTGGACCCACGGCCAGGTTTATCTGTTGAGACAACGGTTCAACATGTTTAATCATATCCAAGAAGAAACTTTGGAAACCCAACTCAACCGTTTCACTCACCTGATGACAGAACTGAGAAGTGCTGGGATAGGGATGTCTTAAGGGGAAGTCAACAAGAAACTCTTGAACTCACTACCGTACAACTGGAACTCTAACTGCACAACAATCAAGAGGACTAAGGATATGTACAAGACTACCCTTAGCGAGTTGATCTCAGTCACCAGCTCATATGACATGGATGATAAGCAGAGGGCACTCAATCATGCCAGCTCCATGGGCATCTCCCCTGCTACTGAGAATGCTGCACTTCTGTCTGCAATCAACTATCAATCCTCTGGTTCTCAGGCATACGAGGCTTCTACATCTCAGTTAGTTCCCTTTGAGACTGCATTTCTCTCTTTTGGGCAAGCTAGTTCAGTGCCCAAGATCAGCCCTGAGAGTGAAGAAAACCTGCTACTGTTCAAAGGGTTTATGAACAGTTATAATGCATTTATCGCAGGAGTATTGGCACCGGCCAATCTTACTCAGGATAATCTGGAGCATATCAATCCTGCTGATGTTGATGAGATGGATATCTCATGGCAGATGGCCATGGCAGTCTTCTGAGCCAAGAAGTTCATCAAGAATATGGAAGGAAAAGCTTTAGGAACATCCCGGGAAGGAAGCTCAGGTTCGACAAGTCCAAGTTCAGGTGTTACATCTGTGATCAACCGGGTTACTTTGCTCATGAATGTAAGCTGCCTAAGACTATGAAAGAGGCCGACAAGAAGCCGGAAGAGAAGGCTGGAGCGGGAGTTGGCACATCCAAGGTACTAGTTACACAAGAGACTGACTTTTATGACTTGAATGACAAGGTGCAGGAGCTGGAAATGACTTTGAGCCATGCATTCATGGCTAAGGTTGATGAAAAGCAAAATGAGGTAACTGAAAATCTCTGCTCTACCTCTTGCATTGATAAAGTGTTTAGGTACAAATCACACAATGACTCACTGATCAAAGAAATTACCAAACTTAAATACTTTAACTCTGAACTTAAAAAGGAAACTAATTTTAAAAGAAAACTTGAGGCTTAGGGTCGAGATATTTCAAAATTAAAGGAGCTGTTAAGTGATAAAGAGTCAAACTATCGAGATGTCAGGCGCAAAATCGATGAACTTACCTCAGAGTTGAATCATGTCAAAACTAAGCTTTCAAAATCCTCCATCAAATGTGAAAAATATGACTATTCAAGTAAGGTATTAGTGAAAATGCTCAGTATTCAGTATCGGGAAAAAAGGGGTAAGGGCATTGTTTATCAGGAGTATGAGCCTCCCTTTAACCGTAATTACTCAAGCATGCCAAGAATCAACACATCTGATGATGTCTTGGTTTCACAGTCTGATCATGTTTTCCGTTTCCTACTGAACCAGTTTCTCTCACAACTGACCTATTTTATCTTACTTGAGTGATTCTGATGATTCTAAGATTTGTGCAAAAAGTGTAAGTGTTTCAGGTGAAAGTCAGGAGAAAGAGGAGAGAAGTGCTGGGAGGAGCACAGATTGTTCAATTTCATCCAACAATTCACAATTTTCAGTTCCTAAAGTTGATTTTGTTGGAAAATTTGAAACAATTGATATGAAGCCTAATGACATGTTTAAAAATTTTAAGAGTGTGTTTGTTAAAACAAATGTTGATGTTAAAAACAAATGTATCTTAAAATCAGATGCTTCTACTATGACCAGAACGGTAAACACAGCTCATTCCACAATCACTAGGGAGACGGGTTCACAGTTAAATCCTAACTGTGAACCTTATGTTTCAGCTGGGTCATTGGAACAAGTCTCCACAAGTTTTTCTCTTGGTCAGAGCGATTGTGATGTAAATCCATTTGACCCAAAGGAGTTTCATGATAAGGTATGCTGCTATGCATGTGGAATTGTAAGACACTGCCTGCACCGAACTACTGAATTCTTCTATGGGAAGAATCATAAGGTCACACCCAAGGCTAAACCTGCAAGTAAACCAATGAGGACTGACCAATCCTCCAAGCCTAGGGCCAAACCTCAGAGGATGAATCAGAATCATCCCACTGCCAGAAGGGCCAAACCAACACAACACAACACAATCAATTTGGTTTTTATAAACAAAAATCAAAGTTTTTCAAATATAAAAGGAAACCACTGTGGAAAGATAAGCCACATGTGAAACCTTCATTAAAACCAATTGATCATGGCAGTGGAATCAAGCCCATTAATGTGAGGGCCGAGTCAGACAAACCCAAGGGCAAGAACAAATAGAGTCCCAAGGTTCCTAATATACCTAAATCTGTTATGATTTGGGGACCTGTTTCTCATTAAATGTGTGTGTACCATGAAAGGACGACCAAATAAACTGAATAATGTTTGGTACGTGGATAGTGGTTGCTCCCGGCATATGATTGGGGATTTTTCTCAGTTACACGAAGTCACACCGTTCAATGCGGGTTATGTCTCATTCGCTTGAGACAAAGATAGGAAGATAAGTATGAAGGGCACTGTTACGAATGGAACTCTGAGTTTTGAAGATACGTACTATGTAGAAGAACTCAATCACAGCTTGCTGAGTGTCTCTCTGATTAATGGCAAGAGTTTTTCAACACACTTCACCAACAAAGAGTGTCTAACCTTGAAGCCCAGATTTGTTATTCTAGAGAAATTGATCTTGATGCGGACTCCACGAATCAACAATGCCTACATCATCAATATGAATTCCGATTCATACACACAAAAAAACTTGTTTGTTTTCTAAGGCATCGGAGACTCACTGCATGTTATGGCACCGCCGACTGGGTCATGTCAACTTAAAGAATCTCAACAGACTGGAAAAGGGAGATCATGTCATTGGCCTTCCTTCAAAGGACTTCTCTTCAATCGAGAAGTGCATCGCATGTGCCAAGGGGAAGCAACACAAGAGACCCCACAAGCCCAAACTATTCAATTCAATTTCATCAGTTTTGCAACTTCTCCATATGGATGTATTCGGACCGGTAAATATCATGAGCATCGGGAAGAAGTCATACTGTCTTGTGATTACAGATGATTATTCCAGATTTACTTGGGTGTTCTTTCACGCTAAGAAGGATGAGACACCAGAGATCCTGAAGAAGTTCATCACCCTGATTGAGAATCAGAAGAATCTGAAAGTAAAGGTGATCAGAACTGAAAATAGCACTGAGTTTAGAAATCAAACTCTTATTTATTTCTGCGATGCGAAGGGAATTTCACCACAGTATAGTGCAGCTCGTACCCCTTTGCAAAACGGAGTTGCTGAAAGAAGGAACAAAACGCTTATCGAGGCTGCACGGACCATGCTGTCTGAGTCAAAACTGCCAATCTTCTTCTGTGTTGAAGCTGTTAACACAGCCTGCCATGTTCAAAATCAAGCACTACTGAACAAACGCCATCAGAAGACTCCCTATGAGATATTCTTCAATCAGAAGCCGAAGGTCGGTCACTTCAAATCATTTGGATGTCCTTGCACTCTCCTCCACACTGAACCGAATCACAAGTTTGATGACAAAGCTGATGCGTCTTACTTCGTGGGCTATTCTTCTGAGAAAGCTGCTTCTCGGGTGTACAACAAGAAGACCAGCCCGATAGTGGAATCATACTACATTGATTGGCAAGAGATAAAAAAACACCGATGTCGGTTCAGGTCCAAACTGGCTATTTCAGTATGATTCTACATTTGAGCCCTTCAACACTTCATCAGAGAGTGCAGGACAATTTGTGTCTGAAGATAATTTCTACAAAAGTGACAACATGGACTACCGGGTTGACTATGTTCCATGTGACCCTATGCTTCTGTCAGTTGACCCACCAGGTATGTTTGATCGAGCACAACCTGCTCAACCGACTTCGATCAGTGAAGTCATTCCATCATATCTAGAGACCTCTTAGTCTACTCAATCAACTCTGGAGACAAATCAAACCTCATCCTCTTCTCACCAGGCATTTGACAATCCACTGTTCTCAGATCACATCCCTGAGTAACATTGTGTGGATGTTGGAGCTGATGCAAGTGAAATCGCTCCAACTGACAACACCGCTTCCTCCAGTGAAGATCAGCTAACTCACATCAGCAACCTGCTTGACAATCTAGCTGTGGAGGAAATGCCTACCTCTAGCATCAACAAGAATCACCCGGTGGAGAACATTATTGGACCTCTTTCAGAAGGAGTTCTTACAAGGATCAGATATATTCCAGCTCAGAACGTCTTGCCTGAAGGAACTATCACACGCAGTCAATCAGGTCCAATTAATTCTTGTTTATACTCTTGCTTTATTTCGCAAGTAGAACCCAAGAACATCAAGATGGCTCTTAAGGAGTCAAGTTGGGTTGAAGCGATGCAAGAAGAGTTGATGCAGTTTCGATAGCTCCAGGTGTGGAATCTGGTTCCGTTGTCCAAGGAAAAACTGACAATCGGAACCAGATGGGTCTTCAGAAACAAGAAAGATAATTCGGGTGTTATCATCAGGAATAAAACTAGGTTGGTAGTCAAGGGCTTCTACCAACAGGAGGGTATTGAGTATGAGGAAGTCTTTGCACCGGTTGCAAGACTTGAAGCTATTCGCATCTTCTTGGCCTATGCTTCCTACATGAACTTCACAGTTTATCAGATAGATGTGAAGATGACTTTCTTGTATTAGCAAATAGTAAACCAATCCTCAAATAAATCATCACGAAATATTTTATTATTTAAATTAATTATTTTTGTCAGAAATTCGTAGCAAGTAGCGACACATTTGCGACGAAATATTTTACTAATTAAATCTGTTTTTTGTGTCGGAAATTTGTAGCAAGTTGCAATACATTTTCGTCGAAATATTTTATAAATTAGATCAATTGTTTTTTGTCGGAAATTCGTAGCAAGTTGCGAGACATTTTGGACCAAATATTTTATTAATTAAATTATTTTTTTTGTCGGAAATTCGTAGCAAGTTGCGAGACATTTGCGACAAATATTCTATTAATTAAATTATTTTTTTTTGTCGGAAATTCATAGCAAGTTGCGATACTGTTGAGATGAAATATATTACTAATTAAATTAACTTGTTTGTGTTGGAAATTTGTAGGAATTTGATACACATTTGCGACGCAATATATAATTAATTAAATTAAAAAAAATTGTTGGAAATTCGTAGCAACTTGCTACACATTTGCGACAAAATATTTTATTAATAAAATTTAATTTATTTGTGCCGGAAATTTATAGCAAGTTGCGACGCATTTGCGACGAAATATTTTATTAATTAAATTATTTTTTTGTCGGAAATTTGTAGCAATTTGTGACGCAATTGTGACAAAACTTAGAATTTTTTTACTTTCATATACTTCGTCGGTATTTTGTCGCAATTGTGTAGCAATTTGTAGCAATTTGTAACAAAAAAATTGCGTAGCACATTTTTGTCGGAAAATATTCTTAGATTCTTATAATGAAGATCAGTGTCATTAAAAAATGACCCAAATTATTATTATATTACGAATCCAACAACTCAAATCTTCTTAAACAACATAAAAATGTAAATTTAGACGATGACTCCAGATTTTAGGCAAACAAAATATGTTCAAACATGTTTGAAGAGAACAATTCTAATAAGCATTACTAGTAGTTACCTCCATGTAGTTTGATTTTTTATGATAAAAGAGTTGATGTCATCATCCTTTTCTTAACACCTCTCGAAACTTGTATCAATTATGTCTAACGTCGGAGTAGCCACATATCCGTTGGTGAAAACCCTTATTTCAGGACAATATGAAATTTCCAAGGCATGTAGTGATGGCCATGAAAAATTAACCTTCCCCAAGCAAAATCCCTTGAGACTTTCAAGTCTCGCGAGTTTTAAGGACTTTAGACAAGGGAACCACACCATCTCTTTTTTTACTTCGTAATCTTCTTCTTCTGTCTTAATGATTACCTCCATGTTTTTTCAGTTCATCACATGCAGGTCTTGGAGTTGCAAGAGACCACCCATCATGGAACTAGTAAATACATGTTTTAAACTTCCACATGACCCAATAGACAGTGTTGTTAGGTTTTGGAACTTTAATACTCGCCTCTGATTGCTCTTTCATATATACTTGAGACTCTTAAGATTTGTTAAATCCATTTGTCTTAGGTTTGGGATTTCAACTACAATTTGTGATTCACTATTTGTTCCTTCAAATACCTCCTCTATGACTTCGCAATCGCATACTTCAATCGTTTCCAGCTTTTGCATTTGCAATTCATTGGAGGAAATAATGCATTTAACCTTTTCATTATCTTCCATGTATAAATCAATCAAATTATGAAATGACCAAGTTGGTAACCGGGTCTGCAAAGCCAAAATAAAGAAAATACAAGCATTAATGTGTGTGTGAATATAGGGATGAATGAAAACCAATATAAATAGTTCTTTTAGTTTTCAACTAATATCAAACATCATATATATATGTTTGAATAAAGCATGGAAAAATCTCCACCTAATTTTATAAGCCCTTCATCTAAATACAACAAATATTTCTTTGAAATGAACAACTTTTAGATAACCCCTTACTTCATTGTTAAAACCCATCGTGATGAACTTTTCTGACCAGTTCTTATTTTGGCCGGTCCATCATTACAGAAAAAATTGGAGATTTGGGAGTTTTTTCTTCCAACCTTGGGATTGATTTAAGTTATCTAAATTGGTTAAATTTGCAATTAAAAAACTCTTTTTTTCACATATTCAAATTACACAAGTTAATTTTCGAACTACCTTTTAGTGATTGACAATTATGATGATCACAATGTTACACTTAGGCTATGTGTATTTATCGCACACCAATCACTCCACGTAGGCGTCATATAAACAACTAAAACCATCACCCCTCTTCACATACATATGTGTTACCATCACCCCTCATGAGGCCCATCACCCCTTCATGGTCGAATGTTGTTTTCCCGTGACCACCCTCACGCCCAGAGACGGTGACGCCGAGGTATAGTGGGGTTCGGGCGCCAAGGGGGCGTGACCGAGGCCCCTCACGCCTTAGTCAACCCTATTACACATAGCCGTATAAATTATGTAAATTTAGTATGCTTATGAAAGGCATTTAAAAACGTCTACCTTGAGAATAACAATTATAAATTTAACCAAACTAACAGTTTTAACACGAATTAATGTTAGAAAGCTAATATAACTTCTATAATAATGAGATAAAAGTATTTATAGAAGAAATTAAAGTGCAGAAATAATATATTTTTCCCCTTTGTGATCATTTCAAAAGAATGTGGTATATACTTGAAATTGGGATGATAAAAATCTTATTGCTCTAGAATTTTCCATAGTGTGGATACCGCTTCATTAAGTGTTACATATTTTTTAGCTATTGCAGTTGAATGATAGTTTGACTTTGACAAATTACCAAAATGTCCACTTTGACCAGAATTTTAACCAAAATGTCCATTTGACTTTTCAAAAGCAGAAATGTCCATCCTCTTTATGGGCGCCGGCGCCTGTGTACTCACGGGCGGCCGCCTGTGTAAGCCCCAATCAGAAAGCGCCATGTGTCCTTAACGGGCGCCCACGCCCCTTAAAAATGACAAACGCCCGCTTAAAAAAAAAGTTGTCACGGGCGTCGGGCCCACCCTGACAACTTTGTCACGGGCGTCCGCCCCTAAAAAAATAAAAAAATAAAAAAGCCGTTTAAAAAAAATTTTAAAAAAATAGAAAAAAAATAAAAAAATAAAAAAGTACAGTCGGGCGCCTGTAAAGTACAGGCGGACGCCTGTAAAGTACGGGCGCCTGTACTTTACAGGCGGGCGCCTGTAAAGTACAGGCGGACGCCTGTGACACGTTTTCCGAAAAAAAAGTCTTGGACGCCCGTAACTAGGTTCGGGCGCCTGTGTGGTCGGTCCGGGCGCCCGTTAAGGACACATGGCGCTTTCTGATTGGGGCTTACACAGGCGGCCGCCCGTGAGTACACAGGCGCCGGCGCCCGTAAAGAGGATGGACATTTCTGCTTTTGAAAAGTCAAATGGACATTTTGGTTAAAATTCTGGTCAAAGTGGACATTTTGGTAATTTTCCCATTTTTTTTGTCCCCTCTTGTACTTTGAAAATATCTAAACCTCTTTGACTAACTGTTATGATCATTATGCAATTTTTTAGTTTATTGACTTGAAGTTATTCATATAAAAAATGATCAGAATACCGGTTATGATTTGTTTTGGCATGTTTAAGTGTAAAAGTGGTGAAAACATCGACTGTGGGAAGTATCCGATTATCACAAGCTTAAAAGTGCGCAACCTTTTAAGAATGTTAGTTATCACGAGCTTAATTTAGAATGTTCATTTGCCCACGCCTACATTCCCAACATGTTAGAGCATGTTACCGTAGTTTTGGAGGGAAAATGGATTGATTCTATGATGATATAATGATATATTGTTATATTTACTTTCAATTCTACAATTCTACTTCCTCTTTAGTTATACCCTCACTTCATATGATTGTGTAGTATCATTTGTGCATATTTGGGTTGTTTCACCCTTGACATGATCAATGATAGGCCTTCATGGAGATGTAGGATAAAAGCGAGGGAAGCCAAGATGGGTGAGGAGATAGGTTAGTGGGTTTAGTTTTAGGTAAGCTCCTAGTCTTTGAGGTTATATGTATAACATGTTACTATGTTGGATGTGTCAGTCATCGGCTTGCTTATGTGGAGTGTGACTTTCTTTACATTTGCGTTGCATTTGGGTGCTTTAATTTCTTTATTACTCAGTTATTTTGCCCTCTAGTGGGTTAAACCTAGGTTGTTTAGTGTCCTACGTATCTTTATTGTATGATCGGATTGCTTAATCTAAACAACACTCAAGCAAGTATTTCTTACTTAACTCTAACAGATGCGGAATATTCTGTTGGAGTAATCTCACAATCACACTCAAAAATGACAAAGCAATAATCTTTGAACACTAATAATAACACAAGAATAATTTCAAGCTCAAGGATATATTTCTCTCAAAGTTTAAGTGTACAAGCACACTCAGCGAACATACAATGGGAGGAGGTTATATAGCCGAGGCTACAACCGTATACACTTAGGAATACAAGTTGGGTATACTAGACAAGTATATAAAGTAAAGCTTATTCTAGTATGTTGAGTGTCTTAACAGGCTAAGACACTCACTCATAATCATTATATTAAATGACATTGACTTTACAAGAGACTACTAAATACAAAAGACATTTAATGTTGTTGATCTTCAAGGCTTCAGATGATCTTTTGCATTTAATGCAGCATGGGAGAAGTGAGGCGCTTTATCTGACTCATTACATGTTGTCTTTGTCTTTACTCAGACCTGCATGTCTTGTGTTAGTACCTTTTGTACCATGAGAGTAATCTGCTACAGTCTTTGTCAGAGGATAAACCTCGGAAGTCTTTGTCTTCAGTGCATCAGAAGATTCCTCGGAAGCTTTATGTCTTCGGAAGCTTTTAATACTTTTAAGTGTTATTCTTCCGAAGCAGTTGTCTTGTATAACCTTCGGCAGGAACAAGTTATCCTTCGGAAGCAATGCTGCTTCCGAAGAGTCACTTCTTCCTTCCGAAGGCTTTTAGTCATTTAAGCTCCTATACTTAGAAGTTTGGTGAGCATCAGCCTTTATTAGTCTTTACAGTCTCCCCCTAGGCTGATGCTACCAAAACTTCTTATGGAACCCTCCTTACATTTTTCTCTCCCCTCAGGACTTGTGCCCTTGCCTTTACCCACTTGAGAGCTTGCCTCCCTTCTTGTCCATTGTCTGGATTTTCAAGAGGGAGGTTTTCTAAGTCGAAGACAAAGGGTGCAGTCAGCACAAACATTTGTAACAATGTTACAACCTTTATTCCTCCATTAAGAAGAGAGAGAGTAAACTCTTGGTGAACTTTATTGTAGCTCCACTTTACAATGGGAATGTAGGTATGATGATGTGTTATATCATATAGATCTTTTGGATGTCCTTGGGGCATTGAGGCTGCTGGTTTGGCTTGTGGTCCTGGGGGAGGTGACTCAGGCTCAGAGTCAGAGGAGATAGAAAATGTTCTCTTTTTCCTTTTGGCCATGCTCTTTCTTCTTGTGAATCTTGGTTTGGTTTGAGCAGTAGCTTGACTCCTCTGATCTCTGGCTTGTTGTTCTTCCATATTAAATCCTGCTGCTTCATCTGTTGTTGCAGTAGGCTGTGGACCTGTAACCTCAGTAATTGAGGGTTCTGTTCTCCTCTCATCGGCCTGTGTTTGTCTCTCAGGATCAGGGTTTGATGATGGTTGATCTTGATCACTGAGGAGATTGGCATGTTGTCCATAGAGGGGCTTGATGGTGGAGATGGTTGTTCTTCTTTAGGATTGATAGGAAACATGTTGGGGAACATGGCTTTTGTTGATTCCTCACACATGACTTCCTCACCCTGTCTAATTCCTGTTTCAGAGAGGGGAAATTCTATTCTTACCCCTTCCCCTAAGCCTAAGCCTCTTAGTAGGCTTGCCTTTTGAGCCCTTATTTGTTTAATTGGATGTAACTCACCTCTGGCAATTTTAGCCTTGATGTCTCTGATATGCATATCCATGGTTGAGTTCTTCATTGGGCCTAGCTGCCGAGCATGGAAGCCGTATTCTAGAAGAAAGGCTTTCAGACTGTCTCTGTAAGCCTTATCCTTCTGTGCCTTAGTTTGCTTCTTTTGGGCTTTGGATGCAGCAGCTACCTGTTTTTGCTGCTGCACCTTGTCCAGCTCGGCAGCCATTCTAGGTACCGACCAGCTAAGGACTTCATCAATATCATACCCCTTTTCTTGAAGAAGGGCAGACAATCTGATGAGTTCATCATCCATTGAGGTATCTGGTCGGCCCTTTGTCTTCTTGGGAATCCTCTCCTCTTGTTCTGCTTCCTCCTCTGGGGTTAGCTTCCTTTTTCCTTTGTCATCAGCAGTTATTTTTACCCCCAGAGGAGATATCTCCTATAGCCTCACCAATTGGTTCATTGGCATGTAGCTCCTTTGTGGAGGAATCAACAAGAATGACTGGGCCTTTGGAAGCAGCTGCAGCTTCGGAGTTAACCTCAGCATTCACTGCCTCCTCCAGTTGACCAATCACCTTAGATGATTCCTTATTAGTTTCCACAATTGGCTCAGGAGTAGAGGAGAGGTCTTCGGCAGCCTTTGTCCCAGAAGGGGACACAGGTTCCATGGATATTGGTTCTTCTTGTGTAACTTCTTCCATGGCAACCTGGGCTGCAGTCTCAGAAGGAGACTTAGTCCCAGAAGGGGACTGATGAGTCTCAGTTGGAGACTTAGTCCCAGAAGGGGACTCTCAGTTGGAGACTTAGTCCCAGAAGGGGACTGAGATTCCAAAGAGACAGTTGTTGTTTGCTTTTCAGTCTCTTTGGCAATCTCCCTAGTATCCTCAGAAGAAGAAGAGGAAGTAGATGAAACTTGAAAGTAAGTACCCAAGAAGTCATCCCATTCAGCAGTCAAAATGACTATGGATGGGTTGACCTCCTGTGCACATTCCTCTTCTCTTGCTTCTGGTCCTGACCCTGCAGAGGGTGCATTCTCCCCCTTTCTGGTAGCATCAGGGGAGGTTGTAGCAGAATCAGGATGAAATGGAGTGAAGATCACTGGGGGACGCCTCCTGAGGTCCAGAATAGTTGCATCTTTGGTCTGGACCTCAAGCCGCAGGGTAGCCACTTCAGCTTCCAAATGAGCTACCCTGGCTTGGAGGGATGTGATATGAGCCGTCAATTCCTGTGTGTGGGTGCCCTCATCTACCTGAGTAGAATCATGGGGCGATGGAGTACTGAGCCGAGCTCCTGCACCTCCACCACCAGAAGTGGTTTCTTGGCTCCCTGGATTCCCTTCATTGAGAAGGGCTTCAAAGAAGTCCTCCCCAACATAGGTTGCCACAGGTGAGGTCCTATTTCCTGTACCACTCTCCTGTGGATCTTGGTTAAGATCAACAGTAGTGGCAGCCTCACCTGCATTGACCCTTTCAGAACTACTGGGGCCAACCTCTGATAGAATAGGCTCTGGGTCAGGAAACCTTGCCTGTAACTGTGTCACCACTCTCATTAAGGTTTGGGTAGTGGGAGAGAGTGGTTCCTCCACAGTTACTGCAGAAGCTCCTTGAGCCTGGGTAATAGTATGGGTGGGGGGCATTTCTGGGTGATAAGAACCTGGAGACCTGGGAGACAGTCTCTGATCTATAGGAGCAGATTCAATAATGGGTGCATCCCTTTGAATATTCTCAGATACGTTTTGTGACATATGCTGAGGGCTTGCATGCTGGTTAAGGGCAGCCACAGGTTCCAAAGGAAGAACCTGTGGATCAACAAGGGGTGTGGCTTTCACCTTAGGTAGGACTGTGCCCTGAGCAGTCCTTGTAACCTTTTTCTTTTTGGGTTCAGTAGATGGAGCCTGAGCAACTGTAGAGAGTTGCACATGGTTTCGTTTGCGTTTGTAAGTGATTTTTATGGGGTGAGGAACACAAGTGGAAGGTGTGGGTTCAGCATCTGTGGGGTTAATAGAGCTGTCACCTTCAGGAGTATGTGACTCCATAGATGGAAGAAGGGGAGTGAATTTCCCAGAGAACTGGGCACCCTTCTTCTTTAGTTGCACAAAAACCTTGGATGAAACCAAGGGCATTTTATATGTATTCCCAGTTAGAGGGAGGGAAGTGCCCAACTCTTCATAGAAAATCTGTTGCAAAAACCTGGGATACATGCAAAATTTCTTTGGTGACGAAATATTGTCAACCAAATTATTGAAAATAAAAACAGAAAAATTAAACAGTTGATTGGAGACCAAACCATGAATAGCCGAAGCTAAGTCAGATGGAATTTGATCCCAACCACCAGCTTTATTGGACAGACAAGGTCAACTAGTGGTTTACATCTAACATCTACCGTGGAAGTATATGCAGATGGAGGTTCTACTTTGTTATATCCCAAACCAGCCCCATGTTTATTCACAAGTTCAGTTGTGCTGCTCATCCTGAAAAGTTTCTCATACTTTTCTCCTTGGCTTAAAAATTTGTCTCTGTAAGACTCAGCCAATACAAGTTCAGTCTTGACGGTGGTTAGTCTTTCTAAAAGATTTTTAATTTGACACTGTTTGTTAGTGTCTCCTTGTTTTAAACTTGAAATAGTCTTTTCCATTTCATTAATCTTTTCTTTGTAATTTCTTTCAGCCTCAAAGAAATTTGCCTTGACAACTTGTAAAGACTCAAGCTCATTACATAGTTGAGAGTTTATCTTTTTATAAACAGTTAATGTTTCTAAGCATTCAGGTGTGCACATGTTATCAGTTACCTTGTTTGAAGAAGATGAGTCATTTGCCATCAAAGCACTGTTGGAAATGGAAGCATCCTCGGCTTGGAAGCTCCAATCTGCAAAGTCTTGTTTTGCAATGTTTGCATTGTTTGTTGAGCTTGATGGTCTTTGTTGTGGTTGCCCAGAAGTTGTAGGCTGAGTTCCTATGGATTTGCATTCTCTGGCAAACTTGCCTAACTGTTGGCAATTGAAGCATTTAAGCTTGGACTTGTCTAGACCAAACCTAGTTTTCATATTGTGCCTTTTAAACTGCCTGCCAGTTCTCTGATAGAACTTCTTTGCACCATAGGAAATCATGGCCATCTGATAATTTATGTCCATTTCCTCTAAATCATCTACAGGAATACCATCTAAATCTTCCTGACACAACTGGAAATAGTTGGTTTCTTCGGCCATAAAAGCTCCTTGCCCAGAGGTTAGTAGCGGGATTGAGTTAGAGAGAGGATTTGGGTGAGAGTTTGATGGTGTTGAGGTTTCAGGAAAGGTGACAGTGGGTATGGAGGTAGAATGGAAGATGGGTTGATAGCTTTGGTATGGAGGATTATTGATGGGTGCATAAAGAGCAGCTGATCCAGATGGTAAGTGGGATACTTTAGATTCTTGGGCATCTATTTCCATTTGATAGGCACTAAGAATACCAAATAACTCTCCTAGAGTTAGAGTTTTGAGGTTTTCTGTTCTGATTGTAACTGAATAAATATTCCATGCCTTTGGAAGAGACCTCAGAAATTTTCTGAGCACATCTTGATTATCCAGAATTACACCTGCAGTTGTCAATTCATCCACAAGTTGAACATACCTTAGATACTGAGAGGACATATTCTCATTATTTTGTTGACAAAAGTTCTCAAACTTTTGTTTCAGCATATCCTTCTTGTTTTCTTTGACATCATCTGAACCTTCATACATCTGCTTCAAGGAGTTCCACAGTTCTTGAGCAGACTTGCATTTCTTGAATTCATGTATAATGGAGTTCGGTATTGACATCTGAATGAGCCAAAGAGCTTTAGAATCAACCTCCATCTTCTTATAGTCTTCGTCTGAGTACATAGATGGATCTTTTGGTACTGCAGCCCCTCCAGCTCCAGCAGCAGCAACTGTAGGAATGTAAGGACCTTCAAGAACAGACTTCCAAAGTTTGAAGTTCTGGTTCCTGATAAATCCTTCCATTCTGACTTTCAAAGTATCAAAGTCTTCAGGGGTGAACATCGGTGGCTTGTTGAGAGTGCCATTTTCTGTATCATGTTTGTTTAGAGCGGCCATCTTAGATAAACACAGAAAATATGAGTTTTTAAGCGATGAGATTTTTAGAAGAAATAGAACTGGTAACTTAAGGATGATTAGTCACTTAAGTTCAAGAGCCAAAGCTCTGATACCACTTGTAGGATCGGATTGCTTAATCTAAACAACACTCAAGCAAGTATTTCTTACTTAACTCTAACAGATGCGGAATATTCTGTTGGAGTAATCTCACAATCACACTCAAAAATGACAAAGCAATAATCTTTGAACACTAATAATAACACAAGAATAATTTCAAGCTCAAGGATATATTTCTCTCAAAGTTTAAGTGTACAAGCACACTCAACGAACATACAATGGGAGGTTATATAGCCGAGGCTACAACCGTATACACTTAGGAATACAAGTTGGGTATACTAGACAAGTATATAAAGTAAAGCTTATTCTAGTATGTTGAGTGTCTTAACAGGCTAAGACACTCACTCATAATCATTATATTAAATGACATTGACTTTACAAGAGACTACTAAATACAAAAGACATTTAATGTTGTTGATCTTCAAGGCTTCAGATGATCTTTTGCATTTAATGCAGCATGGGAGAAGTGAGGCGCTTTATCTGACTCATTACATGTTGTCTTTGTCTTTACTCAGACCAGCATGTCTTGTGTCAGTACCTTTTGTACCATGAGAGTAATCTGCTACAGTCTTTGTCAGAGGATAAACCTCGGAAGTCTTTGTCTTCAGTGCATCAGAAGATTCCTCGGAAGCTTTATGTCTTCGGAAGCTTTTAATACTTTTAAGTGTTATTCTTTCGAAGCAGTTGTTGTCACACCCCCAATTTTCAACTAACGGAATCATACCGTTTGGGAACGTGACAAACCAGGATCTCAGATCATTAGACATAGCGAAGACCTCTATATGAATTTCAAAACATACTTTGGTCTTTAAAACATAACATCAGAGTTTTCAAAAGTTGCGGAAGCGTTTAAAAAAAACCAATAACAGTTGTAAAGTAAAAATTACAAAACAAAATACTCAATTGTTCAAATTCAAATATCCAAAATGTTTAAAATGCATGAGACTCTATCTCCTAGTCCATGCCAGCTTTAACGCGCGCCTTAGCGTCCTGAGAAAACATGTAAATCAAGTCAACACAAAGGTTGGTGTATAACACAGGTTTTAAGCATTCACAATTTTCAAAACAGCAGTTTGAATATCAAGTTGTAGATAACATAATCACATATGCACAGTCATGATAGCTAGTCATATAAACTATTTACATAAGTGGTCGACACCGAAGCTGACGAATTGCCATGCTATAGCATGTTTTTGCCTTGCCACTACTGTCTAGCACAACAATAGTAAAATGTGTTTGGTCAGTCAAACACCTGCGTAGATCCCATCTACCAGGTGAGGTTTGTCAAACCTAATAGATCTATTTCCAACTACCACGCTTTGCGTTACAGCAAACTAAACGGTTCGAGGTGTGTAAGGACTTTCAAATTGCTATGTTGTCACATAATGTAAACAACTAACTCATGCAAGTGATATGTATCTAAAAATAGTTTGTTGCACATGTTTTCTCCCCCAAAACAGTTTAAAATACGAAAGGGGCCGTGTACGCACCTTTGTTTGTTGCAGAATGATCAAATACGTGTACTTGCGTAGATAATCCTCTTACGAAGGATCTGTGTTTAAACAATAACGTGGTGTTATTCGAATAGTCGTTTTGTGTTTGAAATCACATACGTGTCAATACACGTATGTTAGTGTGTTAGAAACGTACATGCGAATGTACGCATGACTTTGAAATCGTTTAAATAAAATCACATACGACTTTATTCAAATAAACGTAATTATACGCGATTTCGTTTTCGGATTAAAATATTAATTTTAATATTCAATTGTGTTCAGGATAGAATTCTGGTTCTAATGAAATTCGAACGAGTCGAATCGGAGTTCAAACGAAGAAGTTATGGGCAAAATATTAAAAAAACTTAAAATTCTAAAACTGTTGGGGCCGGGTTTCGAACCCACGACCTCCAACCCAACATCCCCACACCTTTACCATCTCCTCTATACCAAATTTTAATAACATATCAGATTTTAATCATTATAAGTCCAATTGGCCTAGTGATCGTATACCCATCCATAGCCGAAGCAAATTTTATCCAATAGACCATGAATTCGAATTCATTAACCCTTAAAATTATAGGGCTTCCCTTCTGGGTATCCAACCCAGTCTATATACGATTTTAATTCGAAAACAACACGGTATAACCCATCTAATTGGAAATATACCGATTCGAACTCAATTTCTAAAACCCATTATTCGATTTCATCGAATTCGTTTACCTCAAGTCATAACATCAACAGATTTTCTTCAACATAGTTCTACGAACCCATTCCTATCAATTAATTTGATTTTAACATTCATTTCCATTAAAACCCCCAAAACCGTTCTTAAAACAAACCCTAGAACTTGATCTTATACAATTCGCTATGATATTATAAAATTGAGATGTGCTTATTGTTAATCGGTGGGTTCTGAGTCTGATAGCACCATTTGATTTAACTTTTAACCCATCACGATCGAATCCCCCAAAACCGTTCTTATTACAAGCCCTAGAAATCGAAACCTTAACATTCATATTTGTTTGATGAAATTAACCTATGGATTACCTTATAATAATGATTTCGAAACTCTCTGTGCCAATTAATTTCATTCTCAAACTCGATTTAACCTAAACCCCCAAATCGTTAATACTAAGAACCCTAGAATCAAAGCTCAAAGAATTACGTGTTCTCAGTAGAAATTGGTTTAGGTTTAACCCTAGTCGGCCATATTAGAAGGTTTTGAAGTGATTACTTACTTGATTTGATATCGAATTGATGAATCTCAACTTTAGGTGAGTATTCGGCCAACCACGATCGAAATCCTTCTTCCCGAGCTTCTGGAATCGAATTGTTTAGTGTAATAGCCTCTGAAGATGCCGATTAAGGTTTAGGGAGCTTCGATTGTGAGAAATGAAGTCAAATTTTGCGTTTTTGATGTTATTATGCAACGGTTACGACTCTTGGCATCATTTGGCCCTTAATTCGACTAATAATTGTGACCATAACGCCTAATAGTGATTAATAATCATTAAGTTGATACTTACAACTGATCAATTTCAGTTACAACTTAATATTAATGTGGAATTCGAATTTCATAAGCCATTTGGTCGAATTTTGACTTATAAAAGTCAAAATTAGACATTTTTCCTCTTTACAATTCCAATTCCTTGAAACTTGCATATTTCTAACCCTTGAACTTTGTTTTCGTACAATCACATCCCATTTCAGTTAAGTATAAGTTTAACTGAGTTAATCCGGAATACCGAATTGTCATTTATCGGCCAATTGACACATCATTGGGCTTGATTAATCCAATTGGGCCTCCATCAAGTTCACTGGGCCTATCTTGAGCTTACTGGGCCACCCTTGGGCTTATTGGACTATCTAAACCTCATTGGGCCAACTCTAGCCTTATTGGGCCTTCCTAAATCACATTGGGCTTACACTGGCCTTATTGGGCCTACATTGGCTCTGTTGGGCCTACATTGGCTCTGTTGGGCCTACATTGGCTCTGTTGGGCCTACATTGGCTCTGTTGGGCCCGTGATATCACCATCTTCAGTTAACAAGGTTAATCCGAAAAGTCGGATTGTCACAGTTGTCTTGTATAACCTTCGGCAGGAACAAGTTATCCTTCGGAAGCAATGCTGCTTCCGAAGAGTCACTTCTTCCTTCCGAAGGCTTTTAGTCATTTAAGCTCCTATACTTAGAAGTTTGGTGAGCATCAGCCTTTATTAGTCTTTACATTTATGTATTGTGTTTTGCTTGTGCATGCTTATACATGGTTCTTTTTTACCTAACTTTGTGTCCAGGTATGTGGTTTTGTTTTCATATAAATAAATAAATAAAAATAATAAAATAAAAAAAAGCAAAAAAAAATAAAATAAATTGAAAACTATCAAAACCTTTTTAAGCCGAGGGACTCTTACGAAGCAGCCTATATCACTTTGGGGGTTGGGGGAATATATGTTTTCATCTCTTCCTCCAGACCCTACAAGGTGGGATTACACTGGGTTTGTGTTGTTGTTGTTGTCACTCTTGACATGTAAATAACTAGGATCTCCTCGGTCTTTCCTATGTTCTATGTTAGTGATTTTAGTGCCATTTAGTTATTTTACCTGCTTGGGTTTACTTAATAACCAAAAGAGAAGTAATAATGAAATATCAAACAAATAGGTAAGTGTGAAATGCACACTAGCTAGTTGATCTTGTAATTTCTTGTGCTTAAGACTTGTTGTGGTATAAGGGGGTAAGTGTGTCAAGCAACCCCTTAATCTCCATATGAATCTTTGTGTAGAATGATTCTCAAAATAGTCCAAGTGTTTGCAGAAGGTGTTGCAGCCTTTCAAAAGTAATTAGTAAGAAGCATTAACGTTTCCGAAAGACTCATAGCTTCCGAGAAAGCTAAGTACTTCTGAGAAACAGAAAACTTCCAAAAAAACAGTGGAAGCTTTAGAAAGACAGACCAGCCTTCCAAACAATAGTTGCTTCCGATCATATACATGTCAAAGCTTCCAAAGACTATTTATTCCGAATGTTTGTCTTCCTTCAAGATCAAGCTTAAGATTAAGTCATCCTTCTTAGACTTGGTCAAGCTTTCAAAAATTTGGATCTTTCGATACACTACAAACACTCCCTGATGTCAACTAATGTACAAACAAGAAGCTTCTCACTGAAAGAAATAACAATGTTGCCTCAACTGATCATCAAACTTCCAAAAGTTCTTCAAAAAAGATAGATTTTGTCCTGTTCACATGTGTCCATGTACAGAGAGTGCCCAAAGAATCAATGCAACATGTCATGTTGTAGTTTATTGACTTTAGGATATTATGTATACCCTAGAAATAATGTAAGTGATTACATCTAGTGGTAGTCCAGACCGTCATGCTTGCATGTAGTGGTAGCTCTTAGTATATATGTATATCCTTTAAAGCATAATGTACAAGTTTATTATGCACTGTGTAACTTCACGCTCTAAATCTTCCGTCAAAATTTGAATTCCCCCTCATCTCTTAAAACCCTAGATCTCCAGACTGTCCATGTTGGTAGTGACAGTAAGAAACAAAGAAATACGACGATGACCACCACCACCGCTTCACCTCCTAATCTTCTTGCATATCCCAACCATCGTGACCATGTTCTCATCTCTGTGTAACACCTTCGACAAAGGCGATTACTACGGTATAGGGTTTTACCCCTTTGATTCAGCGTAATACACCCATCCCCGGGGATTGCCATGTTGACACCATGGTTGTCGATGGTCTTGTAGATCTTGACGATGAGTTCTTGTTTGAGTTTGATTAACTGTTGACGATGGTATCATCGATATTCTGTACATTATTAACCCTCATAATATTTACTTTACTTTAGTTTCATCAATTTAATCTTCAAATGCTATCGATGTTCTTTGTTTTAATCTCAATTGCTTGTATTTCTAGGGGTTTATTGTTAAATCGTTCCAGTTATCCTTCCAGATCTATATATTATTTCAGGACTTTCATGCTGCTGGTTTGAAAATTCGTAAATCCAGTTTTGTTGATAGTATATTTGAAGTTTTATGTAAGATCTATTTAATATCGACCTTTAATCTGTTTTCCTTGCAGATTAGTTAATGTTATTTGATTCTTTTTCAATAATTGTTGTTTTATATTAACAAATTGATGAATGCGTGCATGTGCATAGTCAAATGCAAAATATACTTTTGAATTATTCGTTTTTTTTGTTTCAGATTTGCATTTTGCAATTGATTAGTTCATTGAGATTGAGTTTTGAACCTCTGTTTCATTACACTTTGCAGCTTGATTATTTCATCAACTAAAAACATGTTGTTGCCTATAATCAGGTAGATTACTTTTGAATTTGTGCTGCACTGCTTTTTATTTTTTGACTCATATACTAGTAGTTATTATATGTTAAGCATTAACAATAATCATTCTTGATAATCATGTTAAAAAGAAAAAAAAATCATGATTCTTTTATATCATCACATACCTTATCGGAGAAGTAATTCTTATTCTTTTTTTAGTGTCTTAATATCAAAAGAAGTCAAGCTTTGTGTTGGTAGAGAAGTCATATATCATTTGTGTTTTGCAATCCTTTTGCATTCTTCTTGTTGGTTGCATTTTTTTATCTAGATGGTATTATGGTATTTTGCAATCCTTTTGCATTCTTCTTGTTGGTTGCATTTTTTTTATCTAGATGATATTATGGCACAAAATTGAATTGTTGTTTATGAACTACTAGAGTAGAATAGAAAAATCTTTTAAAGTGTGCTCTAATTTCATCTCATTTTTTTTATCCAGATGGTATTATTCTAATTTTATTTAATTTGATAAATAATATGATTACATCACATATCATATTTTTAATTATTTACAAAACATCTTTTAGAAATATGTTATATGTGTTTACAATGATGTTAAAAAAATAAAGATTTAGATTGATCTTGACGAGTTATTTCATGTTGTTGCATATTTAGTAGCTTATATTTTTATCCTTTCCCTCCTTGTAGGGCTTGAAACCTTAAAAATAATTGGAAGCCACAAAAAAAATAACATGTGGACTAGAAGTATAAGCGTAAACATGTCAAAACAAAAAATTAACTTACAGATGCAAGTCACATGAAAATTTCTCTCATTTTTTTAAACGCTCGTAACTTTTTTGTACGTTAAATTACAACATAAAATCAAGCGTTTTTTTATCCTTTTAAAGAATATAATATTAATATATTTTTTTTAAATAAAAATAATGACTTAAACTGAGTTTCACGAATTTTTCGTTTTATGGTGTTTTTCGAATATTATTTAAACATGGCTTTTATGGTGTTTTTTTGTGACGTATCTCTACGTTTATGGTGTTCGTGTTTTATGGCGTTCATGTTTTATGGTATCTTTCAAGTTATTTATAGTGTTAACATTTATGGTGTTTATGATGTTCAGAAGTTAAAGAACTAAAATAAAGCATTTTATTATTTTTTTTAACGCATTGTGCATTTTATGTTGTTTTCGAATTATGTTATGGTGTTAACATTTTTTGGTGTTTATGATATCCATGTGTTAATGAAAATAAAACCGGACATTTTATGTTGTTTTTGAACACTAAAAACACCACACACACTTAAAGTTTGCATATGGTGTTTTTCAACTTAGTTTTATGGTGTTTATGTTTTATGGTGGTTTATCGAGATATTTTATTATGTTTATGGTGTTAACGTTTTATAGTGTTAACATTTTATGGTGTTTATGTTGTTCAGATATTCATGAGATTAAAGTTATACATTATATGATGTTTTTATGTTAAGGGTTATGAACATTAGAAAACACCATAAAACGCAAAATTCATATACACCAATTCAAGTAGGGTTTTTTTATATAGCAATATTATACTCGTTGAAAAGATTAAAAAATGATTGATTTTATGGTGTAATGTTTTTTTTAAATAACATATAAAAAAGTTATAAACGTTTAAAAAAAATAGGGGGGGTTGTTAAAAAGTCAACAATGGCAACAATACTCATTATATCCTTCCAAACACTTAAATTCTCCCTTAATTCTCTTCAATGGCGTGACGTACGTACAACCATTAATCTTAAAAATCAATGGCTCAAATGTATATATATATGTTGGATATTGGATGTCCGATTAACGATAAGTTCAACGTTGCTATGAAAGGTATGATCCAAAGAGTTACAGTTTGGAAGGCAACAACTTTATGTTTAATTGTTAAACATAATATACTATCACGAATTGTCTGTTTTATCGAATTGGCTTTTATTAATTATGAAATAATAATCGGTGGGAATTAATTATAGAGATAATTAATTCGTTAAACAAATAAATTTTTGAACTTTATTATAAGAGATTGTTAATTAAATGTTAATTAATGAATTGAGAATTAATTAAACTTTAAACATTTAATTAAATGTTACTAACTAATTGTTAGTTAGTAATATGGAGAGTAGTAATTAAATTGTTTAATTACTAAAAGAGTTTAATCAAATTAAAAGATTTTAATTTAAATTAAATGTAAAATAAAAGGAGGGAATTCTAATTTTGAATTGGTAATTCCTAGATCCTAAAAATGTGGATCTAATTTGACTATTAATATAAATCAAATCACCACATCTTACACACAACTCTTTCACCAACTCTCCTTCTCCCTAACCCTAGTAGTCGTTTACCACACCACCACCTTTTGGGGTTTTTGTGGGCGTCGCAATCAGCCACCACCGAGCCACCCAGCCAGGGCGCAGCCAGGGCTTCACCAGGGCCGTGACCAGGCCGCACCAAGGGTCACATCGGGCTGCCATAGGGCCGCAAGGGGCAAGCTACCCTTGAGCCGATCATGAGCCACCGAAAACCGTGCCATGGGCTAAACCGAGAGTCGAGCCGTGCCAAAATCAGTTTTGGCCCATTCCGGTGATTCGTGGGATGAGATCCGGATTCGGGTGATCGTAGTGAGTCAACTAGTATGACCGTTGCGGATCCATGGTGTGTATTTGGAACCACTTCGTAAAAGGTTGATTTGTAAAACTATCTATGGTTGTCTTGTTTGATTTAATTATTGTTTAAACCGTTTGTAACTGGATCCTGATTTGGGAATTTTTTCGATTACGAATCGAAAGGTTATAAAATTTAAAAGTTTCCGCTGTGTTGGATGTGATCTAACTGTTTAATCTGGTTTCATGAAAACTGATTTTTGTCAATTAATGTGATTAATTGAAAACAATAAATTTAAAAGTAACCTAGAATTCCCAACATTGGCATCAGAGCGGCTTTTACAAACGTTTAAATGCAATTAATAATCGATTTTTGTTTGTTGTTTTGTCAAAACTTTTGTTTGACAAAAAGATCGAATCTTTGAATGTGATGATTGTGATTGTGATTATGATTATGATTCAAGCCCTAGGTTCCGACCCATGTGATTGTATCTATGTGTTTTGTTTGATTGTTTGGGTTTTAGAATCTTGTATTTCTACGGGTATTTAGACCCGATGTAATATATTTGGTTTCAGTTTTTGTAATGTAATTTGTACTTTACAATTGTAATCAAGCAATGGATACAAGGCGAAAGATAGAGACAATCGGGAGCATGAAGATGGAGATCTTGGGTCAAGTGGGAGACAAGATTCAAGACGTTGAATTGTAAACCCTAGAATTGTTCGGTTTGTGTTTGATGACTCGAACTAAACCGAACAAATGAGACTTTGGCTCGTTTCATAATTACATTTTGTTGTTTGTGGTTGTTTAATATTTAGGAAATATAAAACTAGTAAGAACAAATTTTTCACAATCATTGCAAAACGATAAGTAATACAAAAGGAGTTTTGTAGTTACTTTAAAAGAGTTTTTAAAATAAAAGTGTTTTATTTTAATAAAACAGTTTATAAAATAAAATGTTTATTTTATAAAAATAGAACTTGTTAGTTTAAAATGATTCGCGATAATTACCGACTTAGTTTAAATAAGGTATTTAAAACTAATCAAGTCGAGAGTTGAAAGGAGTTTCAAACTATCGCAAATCAAGAAAAAAATATGATTTTGTTAAAATGAAATTGCACGATTTGTGTCATGCTTCAAATCGTTCAATAGTTTTAAACTAAAACAATGAAACCAATATGATTGATTAGATTCACAAATTCGCGATAATGATCAATTTAGTTTTAATAAGGTATTAAAGCAAATTAGGTCAAAATTGAAATAGGATTTTAATTAGATAGCGAATGAATAAAATAGATATTTTATAAAATGCACAACTATCCTCATTTTAAATTAGTTGTCTATAATGTTTATGAAACATAAAAGCAATTAATTAAAGTAATTAAAAGACTCATTGGTCAAGATGTTTATTTTCTAAATATATAAGCCTAGAGTTAGTGCATACCCTGCTGTAGGTTTATGTAATAGAAAAGGATAAGCATTTTGATATAAATGCCACCTTAGATTTGAGACACTTTATCAATTTGATCTAAAATCTAGTGTTAGTGCTTACCCTGCACTAGGCCTATGGTTTTATTGAAAAAGGAATGATCGCGATTCCTAATACACTTAGGCCGGTCATTCAGTCAAAAATCGTAAGGCGCATACTTGAAGAGTCAAGTTGGCATAGTTGGGGTAAATGTACAAAGTTAGAAATGAGTGTTCTAACTAACCCCAAAACTTAAGGATTATGATTGTCATAATTGGTTATCGTAACCCTCCTGTATTATTGTGAACAGTAAATAGAGAGCTTAGCCAATTCACTATTCATTAAATAAGCAGGATCTCATAATTCTAAATTAATTTTGTTAATGAGTCATAATTAATTTGGGATTAAATAAAGCATGAAATACTAAAACCTTTTTTTTGAATTTTACAGATGTCTTTCATTGATGCTACTAAGCCTCATAGGATAAGTCTTTTTAGAAATCAATTCAATGGGAGTAATTTTTCTACTTGGATGCATCACCTTAGAGAAGTCCTAAGGATAGAAGGAAAGTTGTATGCTTTGGATAACCCCATTACTCCTGAGCCACTATAGGCTGCACCACATGTGAAAGGATTAAACACATTGGACATGAATGTGAGATAAAATATCTCATATTAACTTCAATGTCTCCTGAATATGTGGATCAGCTTATGTATCTCTCAAGTCATGAGATGATTGAGGATATCAAAAGGAGTTTCCTGCCAAACATGTTTTGGCAATTTGAAATTCTTAAAGAGGTCCAAAAGGGTTTGAGACCGGGTGGAGACGTAGGAGCTCACATTGATAGGTTGCAAGGCCATTTTGATAGGCTTGGCAAACTAGGCTATCCCATGGACCTTGAGATTGCTATAGATTTCATCCTTATTTCCCTACCAGAGAAATATGAATCTTTTCTAAAGAGTTACAAAAGAAATGTTACGATTGCGTACGAAAAATTCGGCATTTATGACGTGAGCACATTTGGTCGTGCTTGAAATCCACGAGGATTTAGCAATTTTAATCATTACAAGTTGATAGTATGTGAAAAATGATGAACGTGGGCGAAAACCGTGCGCAAAACGGAGTTCGTATGCTCCCGGAATCGCGAAACGAAGTTTAAAATCAAAAATCGGACGAAAACACGTGGGGCGGTACGCCCCGGGCCATGCACCCAGTTGGGGTGATGCGCCCGGGGTCACTAAGTCGGCAAAAATACGCTAAATAATCAGATTGCATCGACAAACTGATATTTTTACTCCTTCTCGACCTTTTCTTGCTATCAGACGACCAAAACTTGATTTTCATCATCCAAATCTTATTTTGAAGCTCTCTAATCACGTGGATCGCACCAGGGATCATATATACAAGCATAGATCACTGTTCTACCCGTAGAAATCCGTCTGATTAGGTAACGGTTTGTTTTAACCTTATAGTTTCATAATGATTGATTAGATTTTGATTTTGAACGTAATGAGATAGTTAGGATTGTTGATTATTGCCTAGATGATGGCTAGGATTGATTATAAACGAAGAACACGATGTTTTAACGGTTAAATCCTTGTTTTGATTCGTTGTAATGCCCGGTTTGCATGAAATCATACCCATGATTATAATGGTTTAAACCATTTGATTATGACAATGTAGGTGATTAGTTTGATTAATCTTTGAAATGCAAATGTTAAATCTAAGTGTTTCAAACTAATCACAATCATTAACATACTCATTGGAACAATTATCTGACGCTTATGATAACAGTCAGATTAGTATGTTAAGCATGGTTATTACACCTATCCTAATGCTACATTGTGATATTTCATGATATTTGGGTAATCAATAACAAGGATTAATCCTTTCTAAGCCATTAAATCATCTAGAAACTGTTTTATCATTGTAATCAACAACATTAACTATTTGATTAATCTGAGATTATTCTGATTAATCAAGAATGTCATCAACTTCATATTAGGAACCTGAATCAGTATAGGTTCTTACATTATCATACATTGTATGATATAACATTAAATTAATCAATTAAATACTCAATAGTAGTTTGATGACTTTCAAAGCAATGTCTTTGACATTGAACGTTCAAAAAGATCTAATCAGTAAGTTAAAGAACAAATAACCCATTAAATACAAAATAATGCAGACCTACACTATTATCATCAGTCTGCGAGTTATTTTGCTATCTTGAGATATCAGGTGAGCTTCGTACAACCCCTTTTATTTTTAATCTTTTATAAACATCGGGGAACACTGTTGAACTTTTATTGAACATATGATATGTATCACTGTTATCTGCGTGATTTCATGTGATTGTTGAGAACTTGCGGATTTCATGGGATTTTGCCCGGAGAACAAGAACACTATCACAGACTTAAAAGTCCTCATTTTGAACTGTATCTAGTGAACCCATGTGGGGCCGAACGGGGAAACAATGATAGTACTATCGGCTGACCACCCATTTGCTGGGAGGATTGCATCTCCCCTTGTGTGAATGTTTGTTTCCTGTTTTTAGACTGCTTAATGTTGTGATAGACATTAAGATAATGAGGCATTAAGATGTTACCGACGGGTAGTATCTTGTAGAACAATATCGTCAGAAAGGAACTAGATACAGGTCCCATGGTTATTCTGAACTGAACATTTTGAGAACTTATAATTACATATCATATCATATTGTGGAACTTGAACTTACGAACTCACCAGCTTTGTGCTGACGTTTTCAAATTAAATCTTTTTGCAGGGAGACAGTGACACTCGGTGAGGTAGCACTTCAAACACTAGTAATTAAATAAGTCAGTTGTGTAATAAACTTAGTTGTAAACTATGATACTGATTGTAATGACGGAACCCTGTAATGTATTTATTTTAAGTTAATCTGTGTGTTGTGATACCGGATCAAGTAAGTCACCCCTCACCTCGGAGACATCTCCACTATGCTTACGCAACCGTTTCAGTGACATCATCAACAGGTGACGAGAGGTGGGGGTGTGACAGGGTGGTATCAGAGCCACAGGTTATAGAGAATTAGGTTGACTTAGAGACCTAGACTATAACCATAGGCTCGAATAGTAACACAGAGAGCACCGAACATAACAAATGAACAAAACTTGTTTTGAATTAAGCCAGGATAATCAGGTGGTACAAATTCCAGTTATGAGTGGCCAGCATAACTGAAATTTGCAACACGCGTGCGTTCTAGTTTAATTTAATTCAAGCAGAATATTAACAACTATAAGGACAAATAGTTGTTCTGAGATAGGGAGAAGCATCATATCATGTTCATATTAAATATTGTTATTTAATATTTACTTCATGATACTAATTAGAGATTTTATTGTACAGCGATGGCCGATCAAGCCGAACAGTACATTTACCAGAGATTTCCTTATCTGAGGTTGGACGACACCCCGAGTTCTAGTACAGGATCGGAACCGGATCCTTCGGAGGAGTCGTCTGTAGCATCACGGGCGTCATCTGGAGTGCCACAGGCACCACTAGCATCACCACACCCACCGTCAGACCCCAGACCTGTTACACCACCACCACCATCACCAGTACTACCACCAGCAGCCCCCATTCTACCCAGTCCCCCTCATTCACCTTTGGTTCATACTTCTGCCGAGAAGAGACAGTACTCCTCTCCACGGAGAGTCCCTGAGTGGGACGGGTTGAGGCGGATGTGAGGCCAAGCTCGCAAGACGACAGGTCTTCCTCCTAGACGTCAGATGGCTCCCCGAGATGAGCCACAGACTATACATGAGGTGGGAGAATCCTCCCACCAAGCTGAGTGGAGAGCCCAGCTACAGCAAGTCACTCATGATCTGCAAGGGATGCGTCAGGATATACAGCAGCAGAGTGCTATGATAGACGATACCCGTAGCACTGTTTTAGAGATTTTGACTTTTGACTTGACCATTATAGATCGAGTGAACACATTAGAGGCAGACACGCAGGAGTGGAGGACTTCAGTTGATGAGCGATTGCGTAGGACGTGGGTGCGGAGGATTATTGCTACCTTTTGGCAGCAGGTTGAGTTGTTGAGGACAGGAGTGGGGAGGGTGAGAGAGTTTATGATTTGGGCGTGATTATGGCGGTAGTGGCTATGATGTTTTCCTGCTTATCGTACTTTTTACGATAAGTATGCTCATGTGGTTCTGGTTGGGACATCTTATGTACAGACGAATAGGTTGTTAGTGTGTAATGTAGATGGGAAGTTTTGATTGTGAAATGGATCCCCGGTAGTTAGTATTGATGTATCGTTTCTGATAGTTCTTGTATTAAAACCTTGTGATATATAAAACTATGGTAGTGTAATAGCATGGGTGTTTTTGTATATCTGTCTGTATAATGAACTATGTGTGTGAACTATAATTAATTTTTCTGTGTGAAAACATAACTGTATACGAATGTATCAATATGAGAACATGTCTAAACGTGAACATATCTAATTGTGAATGTATCTGTTACTAAAGTACAGTACGAGAGCCATACTGTACGAGAACATGTCTAAACATAAACGTATCCAATTGTGAACATATTTGTTACTAAAGTACAGTACGAGAGCCATACTGTATAAGAACATATCTATTGTTTGTATGAGAACTTAGTGCATGAACTGAGAACATATCAGAGAACTTGTGTGAGAACATATCCTAGTCCTGTATGAACATATCTCTAAAAACATGTGTTGCAATGCAAGGAGCTGAGTAATACTCTAACATGTTTTTGAAATAACAGGACTAAGTATAACTACGAACAATTGTGTGATCTGTGTGTAATGCGAACATGTATGAACTAAATTCATGTAGTTATACTGTATTTTTTATATAACATTCCAATACAAATTTTCAGTGTAACTGAATGTGATTGTATTTATGTAATAGAACGGGTTATATCTTTAATGTTCTTAAACTGACCTGAGTTTGTCTGCTTGTGAGCAGATTAATGGCTCCTAAAAGAGGTCGACCAGCTAAGAAAGCTGCTCAGAACATTACAAACCCTGAACAAAATCAAATCCCACCTGTGAATGTTGAATCGAATCAGGATCCGCATGTTAATCTGGAAGTGAACGTAGTTCCACCGGGGAACTTGGAAACAAATACTGCTCCACCAGTGAACCCTGGAGCAAGCACTGTTCCACCTGCTGGTACAAGCGGATCTGAAACAAATGAAGCTATGATAGCACGAATTGTGCGTGAACAATTATCTGCTTGTCATAAGATGTTTGATATTAAAGTATATTAGATATACACAAATATCCTTAGACCTAAGGAGTATATTGAGCTAACATTAATCAAAGGTTACTCTTTGATTTAACCTAACGCTGTCTTGAAAAATAGGCAGTAATAAGGGTAACGATTGGGAATGGTTCTAAGATTAAGTGTAGTTATATGTTGCCAAAGGGATTCTATACTCTTATATAGATAAGAGAAGATATCCTGACGCCGTCGTTGATTTAAACTGATGTAAATGCGTGGCCACGCTAAAACTAAAAATAGTTTGTTAGATCATTTTAAATTGAAAACGAGAATGAGAATACTTGAACAAAATATGAGATTGAAAGGAGATTCATGTCTCATGTTCAAGGAATATGTAAATAGAAAGGATATACAGATAAAGGTTATTTGAGACTATAATTGTTAGTTAAAGTAAAGAGTTACTTAAACTAAAGGAGTTTTAGTCGACTTAAGAAGTCATACCTTACTAAGGGCAGCATGATGCAACTAGGCATCCAACACTGTCTACGTTGAATCACTTAGTCGATGAATTGTCCAAGTGGAAGTCTGTTGGATATTGGATGTCCGATTAACGATAAGTTCAACGTTGCTATGAAAGGTATGATCCAAAGAGTTACACTTTGGAAGGCAACGACTTTATGTTTAATTGTTAAACTTAATATACGATAATGAATTGTCGGTTTATCGAATTGGCTTTTATTTTTTATGAAACAACAATCGGTGGGAATTAATTATAGAGATAATTAATTCGTTAAACAAATAAAGTTTTGAACTTTATTATAAGAGATTGTTAATTAAATGTTAATTAATGAATTGATAATTAATTAAACTTTAGACATTTAATTAAATGTTACTAACTAATTGTTAGGTAGTAATATGGAGAGTAGTAATTAAATTGTTTAATTACTAAAAGAGTTTAATCAAATTAAAAGAGTTTAATTTAAATTAAATGTAAAATAAAAGGTGAGAATTCCAATTTTGAATTGGTAATTCCTAGATCCTAAAAATATGGATCTAATTTGACTATTAAATATAGATCAAATCACCACATCTTACACACAACTCTTTCACCCACTCTCCTTCTCACTAACCCTAGTAGCCGTCGACCATACCACCACCCTTTTGGGTTTTTGTGGGCATCGCAATCAGCCACCACCGAGCCACCTAGCCAGGGCGCAGCTAGGGCTTCACCAGGGCCGTGACCAGGCCGCACCAAGGGTCACATCGGGCTGCCATAGGGCCGCAAGGGGCCAGCTACCCTTGAGCCGATTGTGAGCCGCCCAAAACCGAGCCGTGGGCTAAACCGAGAGTCGAGCCGAGCCAAAATCAGTTTTGGCCCATTCCGGTGATTCGTGGGACGAGATCCGGATTCGGGTGATCGTAGTGAGTCAACTAGCGAGACCGTTGCCGATCCATCGTGTGGATTTGGAACCATTTCGTAAAAGGTCGATTTCTAAAACACCCTATAGTCGTGTTGTTTGATTTAATTGTTGTTTAAACCGTTTGTAACTGGATCCTGATTTGGGAATTGTTTCGATTACGAATCGAAAGGTTATAAAATTTAAAAGCTTCCGCTGTGTTGGATCTGATCTAACTGTTTAATCCGGTTTTATGAAAACTGATTTTTGTCAATTAATGTGATTAATTGAAAACAATAAAATTAAAAGTAACCTAGAATTCCCAACAATATATATATAGGATTTGGTTCAAATAAGAACCCTGCTTAATTGTGGTAACCCAAATAACCCTGCAAAAAATGCCCGAATCTTTGAATTTTTTTCATGGTCTTTATTATACATATTTAGGGGTGGTTTCTTTTTTGTGTTTTGGCTAATTCGCAATGCAAATCGAATTTGAATCGGTGTAAAGTTTTTGCACTTTTCTAAATGCTGCGAAATGCAAATCGAATTTACACCGACGCAAATTCGATTTGCCTTGCGAATTAGCCAAAACACAAAAAATAAACCCCACGTAAATATGTATAATAAAGACCATTAAAAAAAATCAAAAATTCGGGCATTTTTTGCAGGGGTTATTTGGGTTACCACAATTACAGTGGGTTAACAACGGAACATTCCCCGGTATATATATATATATATATATATATATATATATATATATATATATATATATTTGTTAAAATCCAAAAACTTGTATAAATATATTTAACTAAATAACATACAACTTATGATGACTTAATTATATGTAACCCGATTGATATACAAATGTGTGAGTTAACTTTGAATGATAATTGCTTCATTGGAGTACAAACCCAAATATATATACATGTAAAACTGCTGCCATCTGTGGCCAAATTAAAGATTCATTAGACCGACGGAAAAAAATTGGAAATATAAGAAATTGGTTTTATCCCGTCGACGTCGTTGGTGGAGTGACCTATGGTGGTTTGAGTTAACAATTTTTTTCAAAAACATTGATTCATATACAATTTTATATATTAAACCAAAAACTAGAATTACACAAACTAAAAATACTGCCAATCATATTGATATAATGAAAAACTCTCTTATTGATGAAAATAAGTTCTACCATGAACAAAATCTATTTTTTGTATGATATAAAAGTTATTATGTATGTCGTAAAAAATTAGAAAAGTTTGATTAAGTTGTATGAATTCAAAAACTTGAACAATTAATTGCTAAAAAGTTAGCTTTTGAAATAACATATTTTTCTTAAATACTTTTAATCACACTTGTTTAGATAAAACTTAATAAATTGGGTAATAAATGAGGCAAGTATATTAATGGAAGAAATTAAATATTTTTCAAACTCCAAGTTGTTTATGTTAATTTGATTGAGTTTTGAAAAATACAAGGTTAGTTAATGCAATAAATATAATAGAGTAAGATGCAAATAAATTAGAATAGGGTGTATTTAGAAATACCCTATATTTAATGTCATCCTGTATTCTTTTAATTACATTTTTTTTGAACGGCGAAGGTCTCAATCGTGTGAACTCACTGTTTCCAGGCCATGTCACCAAAGTCTAGTTACCTAGACCTCTCATGAGCCACCACAACCACCTTAGGAGGAAACCCCATTAGAAAAACCCTGACCCCCTCAGACCGTTTTTCGCTACGTGAAAGATTTGAAACCAAGACCTCTAATATTTGAACTTATTTTAACTTTGAGAGTTGGTCAGGATTAACCCGACATCATGTTTTATCTGGATGTAAAATTCAACAAATATGACTATTAACTCCAAATAAATGTTTATGTCATGTTTCTATATTTTATCTTAATAATATATATATATATATATATGGGAGACGGATCCAATACAAAGGGAGTTTAACGTGAGAAGGATATGAGATATTTCTAGCCCTTGATCAAATTAATCAATGGTTAGAAACTAATGGTCCCCACTTTTCATTTAAAACTTGCGTGAATTAAATCTTGAAGGACAAAAAAGTAATAGCTTACATTTGTTGACTTTTTTTTTAGAGTAAATCAAGCTCCACCATTTTTTTATAAATAGAATAAGTTTTAAATGGTTAATCGTTTTTTTTTTAAATACACCATAAAATAGAGAATTTTATTATTTTTAATTTGAGTATAATATTGAAACGGTTTTCTTTCGTTTTTTTATGTGATCCGTGATTATGGGTCCGTGATTATCAGTTGGTCCGTGATTTTTATATTAGTTAAGTGATAATTTGTCCGTGATTATTCAGTTTGCCCTTAATTATATTGATTTTTATACGTGGTCCGTGACTTGTTACATATGGTCCGTGATTAGTAGTCTGTGATTATTCAGTTGGTCATTGATTATGCTTGTTAAACAATGGTTAAACAATGGTCCGTGATTTTATATACCGCGGTCTGTGATTTTACTCAGATCATTATACCCCTTACCCAGATTACACATGGCGTATTCTGATGGTTTCCTTCGCTTCTCACGTTAATTTCCTTTGTACAATAACCGGCCCTATATGTATGTATATATATGTATAGGGTAAGGATCGGTTGTTAACCCACCTTAATTGAGGAAACCCGATTAACTCCGACAAGATCAAACCAAATCTTTGGTTTTTGTTTTCATGATCTTTATTATACATGTACAAGACTATGTTATTTTATGTGTTTTGGCAAATTCATTACTGTTTGGGATTTAAAGCATGTGTAAGTTTGCGTTACATTATAAATATTTATTTACTGTAGCGACCACTTACACTGACGTAAGAGTCCAAACGGTGATGAATTTGCAGAAACACATAAAATAACATATTCTCGTACATATATAATAAAGATCATGAAAACGAAAACCAAAGATTTGTTTGATCTTGTCGGAGTCAATCGGGTTTCCTCGATTAAGGTGGATTCTTATTTGAGCTCAATCATATATATATATAGGGAAAGGTTCCATTGGTAACCCACTCCAAGTGTGATAACCTATTAACTCATTTTCATTGGTTGTTTTAATAAAGCCTTTTAAAATGTGTGGTTCATATTAATTCTGGAAAAAACATATGGATGAGATTTGTTTAAGGGTATTATAGAGATTTGGTGTGGTGTACTTGATTTCATTTTAAAAAAAAAAATTACCTCCCAATTTTTTAAACCTTCATAACTTTTATATACATTATTATTTTTTTATAAAAATTGCACCATTAAACTTGTCACTTTTTTTATCTTTAATTCAAGTATAATTTTGTCAATTTTTTTTAAATTTTCGTAATTTGCACTGATGCAACGACGTTTTATACTGAATCAACGACGTTTTGCACTGACGTAGCGAGCTGATTTTTTTACAATGATGTAACGAGCTAAATTTTTACAATGTTTTCATAATTGCATTGATGTAAGGAGCTAGATTTTTTCAAAGTGTTCTTAATTTTTTAAAATATTAATGAACTAATTTTTGTCATAAAAAATAATTTGTAACGAGATGGAAAGATCATAACTTTTATATACATTATTATTTTTTTATAAAAATTGCACCATTAAACTTGTCACTTTTTTATCTTTAATTCAAGTATAATTTTGTCAAATTTTTTTAAATTTTTATAATTTGCACTGATGCAGCTACGTTTTACACTGATGCAACGACGTTTTGCACTGACGTAATGAGCTGAATTTTTTTACAATGATGTAACGAGCTGAATTTTTACAAAGTTTTCGTAATTGCATTGATGTAAGGAGCTGGATTTTTTCAAAGTGTTCTTAATTTTTTAAAATATTAATGAACTAATTTTTGTAATAAAAAATAATTTGTAACGAGATGGAAAGATTTTACGTTGGTGTAATTACAAACGCTCGAGAAAATGAGAGAAAATTACGAACGCTCGAAATATTTTGTAAAACATTTTAAAGATGGAAAATATTTTGAAAAAATGAGAGAAAATTACCGTATTTATTGTTCATTACGTTGATGTAATTACGAACGCTCGAAAAAAATTAAAAAAAAAATTGGCATGACTATTATAGAATTAACGAGAAAAATATAACGAGTTTAATAGTGTAATTTTTATAAAAAAATAACATAGTATAAAAAAGTTATAAGTGTATAAAAATCAAGGGGGAACTTTGATTCAATAAAAGGAAAATGGATAGATTTTTAAGAGTGTGACACTTGTCACTTTCTTATTAAATCTGACTTTTTTATGTTAAGTGAAATTACTTAGATACCCTTTTTAATTTAAAAAGGTAGGTGACACATGGCAACATCTCATTAAATCTGAAAAATTAAAACCATGGGATTTGAGTTATTAGGTTAACACAATTATGGTGGTTTCTTATTTAAACCAAATCATATATATATATATAGGGGATTAATAAAATAAAAACCTTATTTTAGTATGAAAACCTTGAAAACTAATGTAAAACAAACGTATTTTTTTTGAAATTTTTTTTACAGGTTTGTAACATTATTGGACACATTTTTATAAAAAAAAATAAAAAAAGCGCTGAAGAAATATATTAAAAAAATTTATAAAATTTTTTACGTTGTAAAACATACGTAACACTGCGTAAGATCAGACGGAATTTTTTACGTTTTTTACGTATGTTTTACATGAGGTATTCTGGGTTTTCACAATAAAAAGTGGTTTTCAAATTATCCATACCCTATATATATATAGGGGAAATATCAAATGTTAACCCTTCCTTATAGCGTTAACCCGGTAACCCGAACATTTTTTGCCCAAATCTTTGTTTTTTTTTCATGGTTTTTATTATACATAAATAGAGGGGTTTCTTTTTTTGTGTTTTTGCTAATTCATCACCATTTAGAAATTATTTACAAATGTAAGTAAGTGTAAATTACTTACACTTACTTACATCACTATTTCTAAACAGTGATGAATTAGCAAAAACACAAAAAAGAAACCCTCTTATTTATGTATAATAAAAACCATGAAAAAAAAACAAAGATTCGGGCAAAAAATGCCCGGGTTAACGGGCTAACGCTATAAGGAAGGGTTAACAATGGAACCATCCCCTATATATACATATGAAAGGATGAAATGTTAACTCTTCCTTATTGCGTTAACCGAATAACTATATCTTATTACATTGGGGCCCACACTAAAGTAAATCTAAAGGTGTAAGTTTTTTTCTTTTTTTAATTAATGTAGGGTCCACTTACATTAATAAAAAAGGAACAAAAAAAAATCGATACCTTTAGATTTACTTTAGTGTGGGCCCCAAAGTAATAAGATATAGTTATTCGGTTAAGGCAATAAACATGAGTTAACAAAGGAACCACACCCTACATACACACATACATACATACATACATACATACATACATACATACATACATACATACATACATACATACATACATACATACATACATACATACATACATACATACATACATACATACATACATACATACATACATACATACATACATACATACATACATACATACATACATACATACATACATACATACAGGGGAATCATCAAATGTTAACCCTTCCTTATAGCGTTAACCCGTTAACCCGGACATTTTTTACCCGAATATTTGTTTTTTTCATGGTTTTTATTATACATAAATAAGAGGGTTTCTTTTTTGTGTTTTTGCTAATTCATCACCGTTTAGAATTTAAAACAATTGTAAGTTTGAGTTACACTATCTGATGTAAGCAGTGTAACGCAAACTTACACTTACTTGCACTAGTTTTAATTTCTAAACGGTGATGAATTAGTAAAAACACAAAAAAAGAAACCCTCTATTTATATAAAATAAAAACCATGAAAAAAAACAAAGATTCGGACAAAAAATGCCCAGGTTAACGGGTTAACGCTATAAGGAAGGGTTAACAATGGAACCATCCTCTATATATATATATAGGGCAAGGTTCCGTTGGTAACCCACTGTTATTGTGGTAACCCAGTGAACTTTGACCAAATATGCCCGAATCTTTGGTTTTTTTTCATGGTCTTTATTATACATATTTAGAGGGGGTTTCTTTTTTGTGTTTTGGCTAATTCGCAGTGCAAATCGAATTTGCATCGGTGTAAATTTGAGTTGCATTTCGCAACATTTATAAAAGTGCAAAATTTTGACACCGATACAAATTCAATTTGCATTGCGAATTAGCCAAAACACAAAAAAGAAACCCCCCTAAATATGTATAATAAAGACCATGAAAAAAACCAAAGATTCGGGCATTTCTTGTCAAAGTTCACTTGGTTACCGTAATTACACAGGGTTCTTATTTGAACCAAATCCTATATATATATATAGGGAAGTGTTCAAATAATAACTCACTCTTAAAGCAATAACCCAATAACTTTGCCAAGATGAAGTCAAATCTTGGATTTTTTTTGAACATCATTGTAACACATTTAGAACACTATGTTCTTTTACGAGTTTGGAAAAATTCATCACCGTTTAAGAGATATAATCGTTGTAAGTTTTTGAATTACAACACTGTAACTGTTTTAGCCCAAAACTTACAACGATAATATCTCTTAAACGGTGATGAATTTTCGCAAACTCATAAAAGAACATAGTGTTTTAAATATGTTACAATGATGTTCAAAAAAAAAATCCAAGATTTGACTTCATCTTGGCAAAGTTATTGGGTTATTGCTTTAAGAGTGAGTTATTATTTGATCCCAATCCTATATATATATTGGGGATGGTTTGAATGTTAACCCTTCCTTATTGTGTTAACCGAATAACTATATCTTATTACTTTGGGGCCCACATTAAAGTAAATCGGAAGGTATAAGTTTTTTCTTATTTTTTTATTAATGTAAGTGAGACCTACATTAATTACATTAATTAAAAAATAAGAAAAACTTAAACCTTTAGATTTACTTTAATGTGCACCCCAAATAGCAAGATGTAGTTATTCGGTTAACGCAATAAGAAGAGTTAATTTTTGATCATCTCCTTATGTATGTATGTCATGTTTGTGATAAATATCGTTTATTATAGCGAGATGATTTAAATAATACAACAGAATTATAAATATACGGACCTGATGTTTCTTCATTTGATGAAAGTTTAGGCCATGTTCAAGACTGTGTTTACCTAAGCCTGTATGTACGTCCTTGAGTGCGGGAGTCATTGATAGGCCACATGTGAAGTTCATCATTTGTGTGCATTCATCAATCATAACCTTATCTAGTAATGGCCAGTTGAAGTCATTCATCCCTAAGAAGAAACCCTCAAGATTTGACAGATTGTGTAATTTTAGCAACTTTAGACATGGAAATACCACATCCTTTAGATGTTCTCCGTTTTCTTTCTTCACTATTACTTTCATTTCCCAACAATCTGCTATCATCAACTCTTCAAGTTGCTTGAGTCTTTCAAGCATCATAAATGTGAATACGAAAAGCAAACAGTTACATGAACTTATTTCCAAAATCTTTAGATTTGAAAATTGAGCCACATTAGTATTTGCTTGTCTTGAAATAGCATCGATACTAACAATTGCTTCGTTAATGTTAGTACTCGTTTTACCATCACCACTGTTACTATTGATGTATTGAGTTTCAAATACCTCAGTCAACGATTCACATTCCTCTACCCTCAACACTTCAATCTTTTGCGCTTGTCGTATTGCATTAGATGGAATCACACTTGACAAACCATTACAAAAGATATAACTATTTCTCTAGAGTATTGACACAAGGACCATGAAACAACACCAACATGAGAAACCTGAACATATAAAAATTATTGTTAAGCACTATTATTATGTTAAATGAAGCAAATTGGTCCCTTCCAAAACTATACACAAAACTTGGAACTAAGTCAAGCATCAGATACCTATTTTTTACTAAATAAAGAAATTTTTTTGTCCCATGAGCACTCTAATTTCTATACAAGAATTTAATTAAAGATGAGTTTTCCCATATGGCAAGTGTACGTGCCCTCGAATGATGTGGCATCTTTATTACGACTAAATGCTTCTGCGTAGCACCATTAAATAGAAGAATGATTTTAGGGGGAGAGATTTTGGTCTTTTTAATGCCATCTATACGAATCACATGGATCGTATAGGTGCAACCACCAATAACCTCAAATGAATCAACTCCATGTTACTTAAACACCACACATAGGATTTGTATAGGATCATATGAATCGTTTAGGATTATATAAATCATATAGCATAAGACAAAAACTTAATAATACAAACACCGGATTAGGGCTCATATATCTTTATACGGAAGACCTATATGTCAAATGGGTCGAATATCTTATCCTTTCACTCTTGATATGCATTTCACATGAAACATCAAAGGTAAGCTGATCCGAGTCGAAAGATCAAATTCTTGTTAGTAGTTAGATATTAGATTCCTTGATTTGCATACAAATTATTTGAAAAAAACCTAAGATTCCTTGACTTACGCGCCAATTATTTGGCAATACTTAAGATTCCTTGGTTCAGGTAAAAATTATTTGACACGATTTTAAATTCTTCAAAACTTCAATATAAGGTATCATATGTTATTTATTTTCTTCATTCACTTTCAATTGATTTCATTCATTTACTTGAAACTTATAAGTTATATAAAAACTTAAATATGTCAAATTGGACAATGAGTATTTTTCAATTGATGATGAATTTGTTAGGGAGATTTGTGCATGAAACCAAGCAGGTTTAACATGTTCTCAGTACTTTGTTTACACTTTTAAAATAGTCTAAGCAAACTGTTTTCCAAGTGTTCAAGTGTATTGATGAATTGCTGGATTGGGCGGCTGCTATACCACGTAAAAATGTTTATGTCTTTGTAAGATGACAAAGTAAAACAAACACAACCAGAACGAAAATCAACACATGGCTTAAATGTGATCACGTTGGTATACACACACGAGAGCTAAAATTTACATCTATGGGAACAAAAAAAGGTTGTGAGTTTGAATTGATTAGGAAATATGAGAGATCATGTGGTGGGTGGAAGTTTCGTGTGGTTATTGCAGAACATAACTAGCGACCTATGATTCAACTAAGTGGTCACTCATTTGCAATAAAACTTACCGACTCTGCAATTCGTATCGTGAAATAGTAAATAATCGATTCATGCGACCACGTAATATATTTACAACCTTAAAGGAACAAAATTCTCGAAAATGTGTCCAGTATTATATCCTTTTACAAGACTCAGCACAACATATGTGTTGAAAACAGAACTAGGAAACACAATTGTACGTTCTTTTTAATAACTAGACATCAAATAACTTTATTTGCCAAACCCACAAGATATGTCTTGAACATAGTACTAGGAAAATCATGTGTTTATAAGCAATGAACGATATAAGAACATTGTTTGGGTGCTTCAGAAGAAAAAGAAGACACTGCAACAATGTATGGAGCCACATGTTATCATAACTTAAATTGAATGGGTTCTTTTAAATGCATGTAAGGAAGTTTTTCCAAATGCTACTTGGTTGCTTTGTAGGTGCATATACATGAAAATATCTTGAATCACTACAAGCAAAAGCTTCTTGGAACAAGATTTGTAGAACTGTAAGTATATGTGGTCGGCTATGATAGACTCTTCCACTATTAGCACATGACTATAATTAGAACTGACTTTATGAATCGATTTGGTTGAAGCATCAAAGTAATTTTCTAATTATCACATTCAATGGTTATTCTTTTTTAAGACGGTGTTGGATAATTGTAAGTAAACTAATATAATATTATTGTCATTATTTTCAGAAGTTATTGGGTATTTGCAACTAAAACAGTTGCAAAAGTATGAGGAAATCTCTACATAAACCGATAAAAACCACAAATTTGGACAATTTAAAACCAACAGAGTTGAGGGCTAGCATTCACTTTCAAAGAAATACTTGAACTTAACCAACAATATATTATACAAGAATGGTTTTCAATTTGGACTCTTCTTTTTCATGAGATCAACGAATATGAAAATTGGTACCTGTTGTGTTTTACAACGTGTTTACGAAATTTGTGAATCCTTACAATGGACATTATTAGGTTTCCCTCCAACAAAATATTGGATGCAAATGCCAATGAATTTGGTGTGATTGTGATTATATAAGCATAAATGTTTCAACAACACTTTTCCCGCAATGGACATCTCTCGAACATTTTTCTTGAGATCGCCAGAATGTGTGGGACTTGCCACACCTACAACCACAACCACAGTAGGACCAGTCATCTTCGGAGATTCACTGCCGAAGTAACCACCACGGCAACCACCACGGATTCAACACAACATTGTGTCTTTGTCCAATAGCGTAGGCTCCGACCTTTATACACAAGCATCTTACACGACCTTGTTGCTCATGTATAGTGGCAGGAGGACATGATGAAATGTATCAATAACACTCATTTATATATATTTATTTCTATTTTTGCTCGTGTCATTTATTATATCTCTTTAAACTTCTATTATTTGTAACCATTGTATTAGTTGCATGCTTAAATAGAACACTCTCCTACTTTGGAGAGTAAGTTGAGAAACCCTTCACATGGTATAGAGCCTTGTTTATCTTCCCTCCCACCCTCCCTTCTTTACCCGATTCTCTCTCTTCTTTTGGTTGCCATGGCTTCTTCTTCCAATGATGCTTACATTCCCATGAACACTTTCCTTCATATGCTTACCATTAAGCTCTCCTCTTCCAACTATCTTATGTGGAAAAACCATATTCTCCCTCTCATCTATTACCAAAACCTACTCTCTCATATTGATGGGTCCGACCTTCCTCCCCTACCACAATCACTCAAGTTAAAAAAACTATCATTGACAATCTGGCCTATATGTCGTTTTTAGCCGCTGATCAAAAAACCATCATTATCATTCAAGCCTCGTTATCTAAAGAACATGTTACTGTCATTGTTGCCCTCTCTACTGCTCAAGCCATTTGGGCTGCCCTTGAAGCCACCTATGTAAATTCATCAATTGAGCGGGTACATACCCTGCGTGATCAACTTCGTCTCCTCAACAAAGGGACTCTCTCTATTGCTCCATACAACCGCTCTTTCAAATCCATTTGCAATCAACTTACTGCCATCGGTTATCCTGTGGCTCTTGAAGATCAAGTTAATGCATTCGTTTGCAGTCTTGGACCTTCGTTTGAGAATTTCTCAACCACCATTCGATTTGCAAGACCTGCACCCTCCTTTGTCGATCTTATTGCTCGGGCTGAAGGAAATGAGTTGTTTCTACAAGCCTTACATCGGTCGGCCTCCTCTCCTACTGTGGCGTTCAATGAAAATCGCTCCACCACTTCTGCCTCCAGGGGTCATGGTAGCCGCTCCCTCTCTGGTGCTCCACCCAACGGTGGTCGTGGGTGTGGGAGATGCTCACCTCACTCTCGACTATGTCGCACAAATGGACATTATGCTTCTGCATGCCCTCAACTTTACTCTTTTGCTCTCAAGCTCCTGCTCCTGCATTGATTCCGTCTCTAATCCTACCCCAACCACAAGTACTGACTTTGTCACTTTTGGGAATGGTCAGTCCCTTCCGGTCTCTCATATCGGTTCTTCTCGCTTGTCAAATAACATACAATTGCATTACATATTGGTTATCCCGAATCTCACCAAAAATTTGTTGTATGTCAGTAAATTAACTCATGATAACAATGTTGATGTTTGGTTTTCTTATCCTACTTTTGTTATTCAGGATCGAATCACACACAAGGAACTTGCTCGCGGTAGATGCGAAGATGGGCTTTATGTTTTACAATCTGTGGCACAAGCTTTTGCTGCTTCTAATAATCGTTCTAAATCATCTTTTGAACTTTGGCACTCCCGTTTGGGACATGTTTCGTATGATACTATTATGATGTTACAAAAACTTGGACATTAATCTATAAACGCTTTATTACCTAAACCTGGATTATGTGATGCTTGTCAAATTGCCAAAAGTCACAAATTGCCCTTTTCTGTTAATCTTAAACGGGCATCTCATCCGCTTGATCTTGTCCATTGTGATGTCTGTGGTCCATTACCAATTGTCTCCATTGACAACTATCGCTACTATCTTGTGTTTGTTGACGATTTTTCCCGCTTTACTTGGATCTACCCTCTTAGATTAAAATCTGATGTTGATTCTGCCTTGGAACTTTTTATCTAATTTGTCCAAACACAATTTTTAAGAAAACTAAAAATCCTTTAAAGTAAAGGGTGAAAGGAATTTGTAAATAATCGGGTTAGTACTTATCTAGACTCAAATGGTACTTTTCACCGCTTATCTTGTCCTTACACACCTCAACAAAATGCTCTGGCCGAACGTAAACATCGTCACATTGTGGAAACCGGGTTAGCTATGATGTTCAATGCTCGAGTACCACCACCATATTGGGTTGATGCTTTTTCTTCCGCTGTTTATATTATTAATCGACTACCCTCACCCTTATTAGACAACAAATCACCTTTTGAACTTCTTTATCATCATCATCCCGATTACTCCACCTTTCGTGCCTTTGGTTGTCGGGTGTTTCCGCACCTTCGTGATTATTCTGAACACAAACTTGCACACCATAGCCTACCGTGTATTTTTCTTGGCTATAGTTCCAAATACAAAGGATTTAGATGTACGTCTTGATCCAGTTTCCCACCATGTGTTTGTTACCCGGCATGCTCGTTTCGATGACATTGTTATCATGAGTTAATTTACTGACTGACAACGAATTTTTGGTGAGATTCGGGATGACAAATATGTCATGCAATTGTAAGTTATTAGACAAGGGAGAGGAACCGATATGAGAGACCGGAAGGGACTGACCATTCCCAAAAGTGACAGAGTCAGTACCTGTGGTTGGGGTAGGAATAGAGACATAATCAATGGAGGAAGCCATGTGATCAGATGCATCGGAGTCGACATACCAACCAGGCCCGGAGGTCGTTAAATGACAATGAGCAGCAAAACCTTTAGCGAGATCATCGGTCGGAGCAGGATCTTGAGAGGCAAAAGAGTAAAGTTGAGGGCATGCAGAAGCATAATGTCCATTTGTGCGACATAGTCGAGAGTGAGGTGAGCGTCTCCCACACCCACGACCACCGTTGGGTGGAGCACCGGAGAGGGAGCGGCTACCATGACCCCTGGAGGCAGAAGTGGTGGAGCGATTTTCAATGAACGCCACAGTAGGAGAGGAGGCCGACCGATGTAAGGCTTGTAGAAACAACTCATTTCCTTCAGCCCGAGCAATAAGATCGACAAAGGAGGGTGCAGGTCTTGCAAATCGAATGGTGGTTGAGAAATTCTCAAACGAAGGTCCAAGACTGCAAACGAATGCATTAACTTGATCTTTAAGAGCCACAGGATAACCGATGGCAGCAAGTTGATCGCAATTGGATTTGGAAGAGAGGCCGTATGCAGCAACATACATAGTCCCTATGTTGAGGAGACAAAGCTGATCACGCAGGGTATGTACCCGCTCAATTGAGGAATTTCCATAGGCGGCTTCAAGGGCAGCCTAAATGGATAGAGCAGTAGAGAGGCCAACAATGAGAGTAACAACTTCTTCAGATAACGAGGCTTGAATGATGATGATGGTTTTTTGATCAGCGGTTAACCAAGACATATTGGCCGGATTGTCAATGATAGTTTTATCAACTTGAGTAATTATGGTAGGGGGAGGAAGGTTGGGCCCATCAATATGAGAGAGTAGGTTTTGGTAAGAGACGACAGGGAGAATCTGGTTTTTCCACAGAAGATAGTTGGAAGAGGAGAGCTTAATGGTAAGAATATGATGGAGAGTGTTCATGGGAATGGAACCATCATTGGAAGAAAAAGCCATGGAAACCAAAGGAAGAGAGAGAATCGGGTAAAGCAGGGAGGGTGGGTGGGAATATAAACAAGTTACCCACCTTGTGATCACTGAGTAGCAGGCTTTAGCTCTCCGATTCCATTTTCTATCTTCCATAGACCTTGAGATGACCCATACCGCATGATCCATTTGATCATGCTTAGTTTTTCATTTAGTTATTTGTGATCATATTTTGAAGAACTAACATTGTATTGTATTGCATACAGTTTATGTATTTACATGTTATTTCTTTCATTTATTCATTGTCTAGATTTGATTGCTTGTATAGTGTGTATTATATTATAAATAATTAAAAAATGAAACAAAAGATTATACATTTAAACGATTATATTTCAATGTTTATAATATTACTAGCATAATTCAAATATCATATTTGGGCAGTTCAATATTTAAACGATTACATTTAGATGGTTGTATTTGAACAATTATAATTCAACGATTTTACTTCAACAATTATACATCTAAAAGATTAGACATCAACGGTTATAATTCGCAGATTATGTTTCAACGATTATACTTTTAAACAGTCACTTTTAGACAGTCATATTTTTACAGGCATAATTTTACAATTATATTTCAACAGTTATACAATTATAAATTATATATTTAAAAAGTTATACATTTAAACAGTAAAACTTCAATGGTTATATTAATAATCATTTTATCAACGATTAGATTTCATGATTTGTTTATGCTCCAACATTTATATTTTAACGATAATATTTAACCATAATATTTTAAATAACTATTTTTTGTTTTATTTTATGTATATGTTTATTAGTGTATTTTAATTTTATTAGAAAGATATACATAACCCTAGACCCGCATACCACCATACGTTTAGTATGTGTGTGCCATAGGCGAGTCGTATTTGTGCCCCATACATAGCCTAACACCACTGTACGAGTCACATAGATGTTAGTGACGTTGATTAATCATGTAGGATGTCCAAATATCCTACCTTTAAATATTAATATATGTGCTTCTTGTTATTAAAAAAAGACAAAAATAAACAACCAAAACAATAATAATGGACCATTCAAATCTTGTTCAGCCTTTATCATAAAAACCATATAGGGTATAAATAAATAGTTTATAGATGCAATCAATTTTTTTTAACTTTATTATCCATCAATAGATTTTTTGTGTATATGATAATAGATGGTAAGCTTGCTTTTATAATAAATTGATTTTAATGCATTCCATGTCAAAATCTCATGTATAACAATGGAGTGAATCTTTAATCAACAATCCTTTTATCTATTTTGTATTTCCAATACAGACAGAATTTGTTTAACAATTATCATATAAAAACAAGAGAAGACATATTATAAGGAATGCAAACAAGCCGAGCCTAGCTTGAGCTCACTAAGGCTCAAGCTTCGCTCATTAAGATTTAAGCGAGCTTGAGCTTTGCTCAATTAAAGTTTTGTTTAGAAAACTCGAGCTCGGCTCGTTAGAAAATTTACAGCCTAGAGTTTGGCTTGGTTAGCATGTTTAGTATTTTTTTTAAATAATTTATTTAATTTTATTATCAATTTTAAACATATTTATAACTATATTTTTCATAAATAATCTATGCATTTTTTATTTTATTTTTCATAAATTTATATATAAAAATAATTATTAATATAAATAAACACTTATTTAATTAAATTAAAAATTTATATACGAAAAGTTCGATTAGGTCGGCCGAAGTTTCACATGCGAAGCTCAAGCTCGATAACTAAACGTGGGCTCGAGTTTGTTTAGGTTCGGGTGATTTGAGCTTCTTACCAATCCGATATCAAGAGTATCTCACGAGCCGACTTGATTTGTTTACACCTGTAATTGTAATATTGTATTATTAATAAGTAATATCTTCTTAATTCAAAACATGCATGTTAAAAACTAATAATTACTTTTAAAAACTAATAATTATTGTAAAGAAAAACTTACCTGATCATGAAATACACTAGTTTTAGTAGCCTTTGCTTGTCCTTCACCACCACCAATACACTTAAGATTTGCCAGACGAGAAAAGAAAGTGATGGTTGTAGATGTTGTAGGATCGGATTGCTTAATCTAAACAACACTCAAGCAAGTATTTCTTACTTAACTCTAACAGATGCGGAATATTCTGTTGGAGTAATCTCACAATCACACTCAAAAATGACAAAGCAATAATCTTTGAACACTAATAATAACACAAGAATAATTTCAAGCTCAAGGATATATTTCTCTCAAAGTTTAAGTGTACAAGCACACTCAGCGAACATACAATGGGACGTTATATAGCCGAGGCTACAACCGTATACACTTAGAAATACAAGTTGGGTATACTAGACAAGTACATAAAGTAAAGCTTATTCTAGTATGTTGAGTGTCTTAACAAGCTAAGACACTCACTCATAATCATTATATTAAATGACATTGACTTTACAAGAGACTACTAAATACAAAAGACATTTAATGTTGTTGATCTTCAAGGCTTTAGATGATCTTTTGCATTTAATGCAGCATGGGAGAAGTGAGGCGCTTTATCTGACTCATTACATGTTGTCTTTGTCTTTACTCAGACCAGCATGTCTTGTGTCAGTACCTTTTGTACCATGAGAGTAATCTGCTACAGTCTTTGTCAGAGGATAAACCTCGGAAGTCTTTGTCTTCAGTGCATCAGAAGATTCCTCAGAAGCTTTATGTCTTCGGAAGCTTTTAATACTTTTAAGTGTTATTCTTCCGAAGCAGTTGTCTTGTATAACCTTTGGCAGGAACAAGTTATCCTTCGGAAGCAATGCTGCTTCCGAAGAGTCACTTCTTCCTTCCGAAGGCTTTTAGTCATTTAAGCTCCTATACTTAGAAGTTTGGTGAGCATCAGCCTTTATTAGTCTTTACAGTCTCCCCGCCCTTGCCTTTACCCACTTGAGAGCTTGCCTCCCTTCTTGTCCATTGTCTGGATTTTCAAGAGGGAGGTTTTCTAAGTTGAAGACAAAGGGTGCAGTCAGCACAAACATTTGTAACAATGTTACAACCTTTATTCCTCCATTAAGCAGAGAGAGTAAACTCTTGGTGAACTTTATTGTAGCTCCACTTTACAATGGGAATGTAGGTATGATGATGTGCTATATCATATAGATCTTTTGGATGTCCTTGGGGCATTGAGGCTGCTGGTTTGGCTTGTGGTCCTGGGGGAGGTGACTCAGGCTCAGAGTCAGAGGAGATAGCAAATGTTCTCTTTTTCCTTTTGGCCATGCTCTTTCTTCTTGTGAATCTTGGTTTGGTTTGAGCAGTAGCTTGACTCCTCTGATCTCTGGCTTGTTGTTCTTCCATATTAAATCCTGCTGCTTCATCTGTTGTTGCAGTAGGCTGTGGACCTGTAACCTCAGTAATTGAGGGTTCTGTTCTCCTCTCATCAGCCTGTGTTTGTCTCTCAGGATCAGGGTTTGATGCTGGTTGTTTCATTGCAGTCTTTTTGCCCTTATTGATCTTGATCACTGAGGAGATTGGCATGTTGTCCATAGAGGGGCTTGATGGAGGAGATGGTTGTTCTTCTTTAGGATTGATAGGAAACATGTTGGGGAACATGGCTTTTGTTGATTCCTCACACATGACTTCCTCACCCTGTCTAATTCCTGTTTCAGAGAGGGGAAATTCTATTCTTACCCCTTCCCCTAAGCCTAAGCCTCTTAGTAGGCTTGCCTTTTGAGCCCTTATTTGTTTAATTGGATGTAACTCACCTCTGGCAATTTTAGCCTTGATGTCTCTGATATGCATATCCATGGTTGAGTTCTTCATTGGGCCTAGCTGCCGAGCATGGAAGCCGTATTCTAGAAGAAAGGCTTTCAGACTGTCTCTGTAAGCCTTATCCTTCTGTGCCTTAGCAGTCAAAGTGACTATGGATGGGTTGACCTCCTGTGCACCTTCCTCTTCTCTTGCTTCTGGTCCTGACCCTGTAGAGGGTGCATTCTCCCCCTTTTTGGTAGCATCAGGGGAGGTTGTAGCAGAATCAGGATGAAATGGAGTGAAGATCACTGGGGGACGCCTCCTGAGGTCCAGAATAGTTGCATCTTTGGTTTGGACCTCAAGCCGCAGGGTAGCCACTTCAGCTTCCAAATGAGCTACCCTGGCTTGGAGGGATGTGATATGAGCCGTCAATTCCTGTGTGTGGGTGCCCTCATCTACCTGAGTAGAATCATGGGGCGATGGAGTACTGAGCCGAGCTCCTGCACCACCAGAAGTGGTTTCTTGGCTCCCTGGATTCCCTTCATTGAGAAGGGCTTCAAAGAAGTCCTCCCCAACATAGGTTGCCGCAGGTGAGGTCCTATTTCCTGTACCACTCTCCTGTGGATCTTGATTAAGATCAACAGTAGTGGCAGCCTCACCTCATTGACCCCTTTAGAACTACTAGGGCCAACCTCTGATAGAATAGGCTCTGGGTCAGGAAACCTTGCCTGTAACTGTGTCACCACTCTCATTAAGGTTTGGGTAGTGGGAGAGAGTGGTTCCTCCACAGTTACTGCAGAAGCTCCTTGAGCCTGGGTAATAGTATGGGTGGGGGCATTTCTGGGTGATAAGAACCTGGAGACCTGGGAGACAGTCTCTGATCTATAGGAGCAGATTCAATAATGGGTGCATCCCTTTGAATATTCTCAGATATGTTTTGTGACATATGCTAAAGGCTTGCAGGCTGGTTAAGGGCATCCACAGGTTCCAAAGGAAGAACCTGTGGATCAACAAGGGGTGTGGCTTTCACCTTAGGTAGGACTGTGCCCTGAGCAGTCCTTGTAACCTTTTTCTTTTTGGGTTCAGTAGAAGGAGCCTCAGCAACTGTAGAGAGTTGCACAGGGTTTCGTTTGCGTTTGTAAGTGATTTTTATGGGGTGAGGAACACAAGTGGAAGGTGTGGGTTCAGCATCTGTGGGGTTAATAGAGCTGTCACCTTCAGGAGTATGTGACTCCATAGATGGAAGAAGGGGAGTGAATTTCCCAGAGAACTGGGTACCCTTCTTCCTTAGTTGCACAAAAACCTTGGATGAAACCAAGGGCATTTTGTATGTATTCCCAGTTAGAGAGAGGGAAGTGCCCAACTCTTCATAGAAAATCTGTTCCAAAAACCTGGGATACATGCAAAATTTCTTTGGTGACGAAATATTGTCAACCAAATTATTGAAAATAAAAATAGAAAAATTAAACAGTTGGTTGGAGACCAAACCATGATTAGCCAAAGCTAAGTCAGATGGAATTTGATGCCAACGACCAGCTTTATTGGACAGACAATGTAAGAACAAATGTATGAGGTACTTGTAATTATAGGACACTCTACCCTTCAAATAGGTTGTTGAAGGGAGAGGACCTTCGTACCCATCGACTTAAATGTCGATGCTACCTTAACCTTTGTGAATGAGACCTTTCCATCGGCATCATTTAGTTTGAGATGCCGACAGATGGTCTCCACAGAAATAGCAACAGGATGATCATCAATGGTGGCTACAAGAGACCGACCATTGGGAGATGAAGAAACAGAACTAGATGCCCAAAACTGTTGGTGATGAGATTCATACACCAAAGGCTGAACCGTAAGCGCAAAGGAATACCTGCTCCTTTGAAGAAAGGAGACGATTGGAGCGAAGTCAGCATCATGCTCTGCTGATAGCTCCGCTGGTACGTTGTGAGCAGGCTTGAATGCAAGAAGATCCATGGCAATTAGCGGTTTTTAGGTCACGATTTGAGAGGAAGAGAAAGAAAATTTTGAAATGAAACGGTGAGAGAGAATGAGCAAGCAGGAGAACTTTTTATACCTTCAAATTTAAGCATTTAATATATAGACAAATTAATTTTGAGATCCGGAGGTCAGAAAAAGGTCTTCCGATGACAGCTGGTTTCTCAATTAAATTTCTCTAAGTACTGAGTTGCTTCCGAAGAAGTGGCTTTCGAAAGGAGTTCATCAGACCAAAAAGTTTTCAGAAGAGATTTGCTTCCGAAGTATAAAATTTATACTGTCGGAAGCACTGCTTCTGAAGAATCAGAAGCAATGATTAAGAAGTATAAACTTAATACATCGGAAGCACTGCTTCTGAACTGTTAGATAAGTTCATCAGGCAAAATGTGCTTCGGAAGACACCTTCTTCTGAAGAGTACCTTCAGAAGGCTATGCTTCCGAAGTTAATGTATGGGAAGAGTATTGCTTCAGAAGGTAATTTAACTTCTGAAGTGTGAGACATTCCGACAGAGGAAGAAATAATGCTTCCGAAGACTTAACCTATCTTCTGCTGAGTAGTTACTCATCAGAAGATAAGTTAAGTTTATCTTCCGAATAATTATTTATTCCATATTATTCATTTACTCAAAGTTAATCATTCCAATGGCTGTTATTAAGTACTTTAATCTTCCTTCATCAAATGCCTTGGTGAAAAGATCAGCCAAATTATTTTCTGAACCAACTTTGACTAGATGAATTAACTTTTTCTCTGCACAATCTCTGATGAAGTGATATCTAATGTCAATGTGCTTGGTCTTAGAATGCTTGACTGGATTATTGGTGATAGAGATTGCACTGGAGTTGTCTATCTGAATAGGAGTATTAAACAGGTCTACTCCATAGTCTTTCATCTGATTTTGAATCCAGATCACTTGTGCACAACAGCTAGAAGCAACTATGTATTCTGCTTCTGTAGTAGAGGTAGATACACATGACTGTTTCTTGCATTGCCAAGACACAATCCTGGATCCAAGAAATTGACATCCTCCTGATGTGGATTTCTTGCTGATGTTGCAACCCCCATAATCACTGTCAGTGTAAGCCACGAACTGGAAATCTTCATTTCTAGGATACCATAATCCTAGACCTGATGCTCCTTTGAGGTATCTAAAGATTCTTTTCACAGCCAGCATATGTGAGACTTTGGGATTAGCCTGAAATCTTGCACACACACAAGTTGCAAACATGATATTTGGCCTGCTTGCTGTGAGATACATCAAAGAGCCTATCATAGCTCTGTACTGGTGTTGATCAACATCCTCCCCCTCAAGATCAGGACTAAGAGATGTTGTCTTGGACATAGGAGTTCCCAGTGCTTTACAATCAGATAGCCTGAATCTTTCAAGAATGTCTTTCACATATTTTGATTGACTAATGAAAATCCCTGTAGGAGTTTGTTTCACTTGTAATCCAAGAAAGAAGGTGAGTTCTCCCATTGAACTCATCTCAAATTTGGACTTCATAAGTGATTCAAAATCCTTGCAGAGAGATTCATTAGTAGAACCAAAGATAATGTCATCAACATAGATTTGGACTTGCATGATATGTTGATTAGACTTCTTGAAAAAGAGAGTTTTGTCAATTGTTCCTCTCTTGAAGTTGTTAGCCAGTAGAAAAGAAGATAAGGTTTCATACCATTTTCTGGGAGCTTGATGCAGCCCATAAAGAGCCTTATCAAGCTTACAGACATGATCAGGAAACTTTGGATCTTCAAATCCTGGAGGCTGGCACACATAAACTTCCTCATCTATTTTTCCATACAGGAAAGCACTCTTAACATCCATCTGAAAAACTTTGAAATCTTTTGCAGCTGCAAATGCCAAAAAGATTCTGATAGCTTCAATTCTGGCAACAGGTGCAAAGACTTCATCATAGTCTATGCCTTCCTCTTGAGTGTATCCCTGAACAACCAATCTTGCTTTGTTCTTGATGACAACACCTTTGTCATCCTTCTTGATTCTGAACACCCATTTGGTTCCAATGGCATACTTTCCCTTAGGCAAAGGGCAAGTCTTCCAAACTCCTTGTCTTTGAAACTGAAGAAGCTCCTCTTGCATAGCTTCTACCCAACTGTTATCTTTTAATGCCTCAGTAACCTTCTTAGGTTCTATTTGGGATAGAAAGCAGGAAAACAAGCAAACATTTGCTTCATGCATAGAGCTTCTTGTTCTTACACCTTCTTCAACATTGCCAATAATGTTCTCTACTGGATGAGTGTTGTGGATTCGAGTTCTTGGAATCACATCCAGTTGAGAAGTATCATCCATATTGAGTGACTCAAGGTTAGGTAGAACTACCTCAAGCTGAATTTCTGGCAGATCTTTTGGATTCTGAGGTTGAACTGTGATGAATTGGTTTTCTCTGGGAATTGTGTTCTCCTGAGGATTTGCCTCTGCTGAAGGACTTCCTACTTCTTCCTGATGTTGCAAATCAGAAGTAGATTCAATTGATGGACCTGCCTGAGATGTGTTGACTGTCTCAGACTGTGACACACCATTTTGTGCTGAAGAGGATTCCGCCAAGATTTGTCTTGAAGCTATTGGCAGTTCAACACGAAAGTCATCTTCTCTTGTGCCTTTGGAGGTGTCTATGGTAGCTGACTGTGAAACTGGAACATACTTGATGTGTCGGTTTATATATGTAAAAATCCTAGTTCAACACTATCGAGTAATAATTCGAATTAACCTAACCGAACTGCAAACTACAGGCAAGTGTACCTGACGTATGGAGTATAGCTAAGGAAAGTCCGGATATCGAACCTAAGGACACGGAATCGTCTAATAAACCCTAGCTGTAAACCTAACGAAATAAGAAACTTACAAAATTGAGAAAACCAAATTTGTTTTAAGAAAATGATTTTAAACAATAAAGAAATAAAGAAAACAAAATAAATTAACTCAACACCGCAAGAACTAGAAAACCAAACACGAAGGAGATTCTACCTAGACTAGGAATCTTAAAGGAATCTAACAGTTATCGGGAATGCTTGCTTGAATGACACCGGTTCTAATGATACAACCAATTCAGAAGCTTAAGGAATGCTAGATCTCCTGTTCAGACAATCCAACACTTAGAAAGATCCTACTGGTTCTGTAAAGCTTACCGGAGTGTAATGATGGATTACCGAGTCGGTCTCTCCAAACTAGAAATGCTTAAGATTTCTATGGGTGAAGAATTAGGTCAATCTCAACAACCATAATCTACCAAAGCACACATGAATCAATCTAATCTAAATTAATTATGAATTTGAAATACATGGCATAAACAATCAACAAATAATCCAATGATCATGCAAATTACCCGAAAACCCGTTTAAACCACGATATCCCAACACCTTGTTGCTTGATTAGCCTTTAAGGTGGTTATCCCACTGATTACAATCTGATTATATGAAATTCTTATGATTTACTAGGATTAGTCAAATCACAATTAGGTTAAAAACAAGTTTTTAGCCTAAAATCATGTAAAAATCGAGTTTTTATCGAAACCGAATCAAACCTTTTCCACAAAATAGTTTAAGCATATAATCAGATCATTCACAATAGTTTAATAACATTCACAATCATTTACAATCAGATTCAAATCAAAAGCAATAATTCATTCAATCAAACAAACCCGAAAAACCGAAAAAAAACATCCAATAATCATCCGTAATCTAGGTAGAATTAAAGATTTAGCCTAGAATCATCATCCAAACATTCATAAACATGAAATCAGATCCAAACATGGTAGAAAATTCAAGAACAAATGGAAAATAAACACTACGATGCATAAACAAACCCGAAAACGCGATCCGAGCACTTGTATACGCGATCTGAGCCTCCCTCGAACGTCCGAATCGATCCCAAAGCTCCAAAATCTTCAAAAATATGTTTCCCTTTCGTTTTCAGCCGTCCTTGGTTGATTTCAACGCGAATTAGGGTTTCCCATGGCTTAAATATTTGAAATTAATCAAAGATCACGATCTAGGCCTAAAAAAAACGGTTCAATGGGCTTAAAATGAGGTCCAATGGGGTGGTCAAAGGCCCAAGGAGGCTGGTCAACGAGGGTCAACGCGCCAAAGGCTGGTCAACAAGGGGAATGGGGGCGCGCGGGTCGTGGACTATCCGACTGGGTCGAATCCGGGTGAGGCGCGGATCAGGTTGTGTGGGCATCTGGGTTTCACGCGGGTTAGGGGGATCCGACCGGCTCTCTTCGCGGGTCCTAGGGCTAGGTGGCGCGCCCTGATGCTGCCACGTGTCCCCTGCGCTAGAACTTTGGCAGATTTGCAAAAACACCCCCTGGACTTGCTGAAATGCATTTTTAAGCTCCGAAACTTCTTGAAATACCACTTTTTAACCCCGGAACTTATAAAAATTATATTTCTCGCTTCCACACTTCATAAAAATTATTCCGGGCTTCGGTTTCTTCGTAAATGCGAACGTTTATTCCACGAAACCTATAAAAGTAACATTTAAAAATAAAATTAGTAAAAATAATTAAAATCTAATAAAAACTAACTAAACGCCTAATAAAATACGATAAAATAATATAAAATAAATACTAAAATGATGTGTAAATAACTACACATCAAAAATCCCCACACTTTAACTTTGCTTGTCCCTAAGCAAACCTTAAACAACGCAAAACAAAAACCTAATTCAAAAACGTTTCACATCAAACAAAATCGAACATGGGTTTACGAATTAATTACACAATCAATCACAAGACTTACAACGGTCAATAGATTTACAACCCAATCAGACACCAATGAAGCAATTTTTTAAAAACATGGGATTTCCTAATCAAGATTCACCTGTTTTTCGAGCATCCAACCATATATGCTCACACCCCTCACAATTGTCACTCATCCCTCAGTTAAATATGTGAATTTTTTCTAGTGAACTCTCATAACCTAACACTGCAGCAATGCAAACATAAGCTTGTGCTATAATCAAATCTCCACATAATATCAAGATTAAAACAGATCAAAAGGACTTTAAAGGGGTGGGCTTAGGTTAAGGGTACGTCATGTATGGTTTTAAAGTGGCAAAAAGAAACAAAAGAAAGTCCGGTAGTTGACTTTATTCACAAACAATAACTTAAACGAAAGAAGCTACCAACACTTGGTCTTTTGACCTTTTATTCTCACATTTCACTCTTTTTTTTTTCATTTTCTTTGGTTTTATTTTTTTCACTAGAATTAATCAACATAAACACGTAACTGTCTAACTAACCGGACGTCTTGAAATTAAACTGGATGATCAAATGAAAAGGGTTTAGGCTCAACAGGGTGTCTAATTGGTGTATTTAAGGGTTTCAAACAAAAGAAATAGGAAAGGCTAAGAAATGGGTGAACCTAATGCCTTAATCATCTCTGTGTCAGATCTCAATCAAAGTCTCAATTTGTATACAAGCACAAGTTCTAAAGCAATGCAACAGGTAGGTCAAATCACACACAAACGAATCAGTGAATAAATATAGACTGTTAAGGCTCAAAATCTTACAGGAAACGTGTGTAATAGGGTTAACGATATGAACATAAACAGTTTTCAACTCTCAAACAAGTTTCACTATCTTAAGAATCCTAACCCATAAGTTTTGAAACCAAGTCCAATTGGGAAAACTTTATCATGCAACTTAAAGATTAACCGTATAACAAACTCAATAACCCATGCCGACCTGCCTTTTGTTAACGAATTACAATGAACTAGACTTGTTAAGCATAAGCAAAAGGGTAACCAGGACTTACAAAAGTTCAAGCTTTATTTTATTTTTGTTTTTTGTTTTTTTTTTTTTCAAAATTTAAAACAACTAGACTCAAAAGAAAGAAGTAAAAAGAAAGGAATTTCCCCATCCCCACACTTGAAACACACATTGTCCCTAATGTGTCTAAAAACAGGGAAAAACTAAAATAAAATAGAAACAAAATAATAAACGATAGTAACAAGAAAGAAAAACGAGATACTTCCCTGACAAGCAATCCATGCAAACACGTAAGCTCTAAAGTGACCTGCTAAGATCCAAGTAAAATGAAATAACCATGAAAGTACCTGGGATCCTGTAACAAATGCTCATGCGTGACTGCATGGCTCGACAATCACGTTAGCACACAAACAAAACATAAAATAAACTAAAAAAAGGCGAAATAATAAATAAAAACAAGAACGAAACTGTACATAAATGTGGGTTGCCTCCCAAAAGCGCTTGGTTTATTAACGAGTCTTCAGCCAGACTCGGACCCACAATCACTCAGTCGGTGGGTCAAGGTAGACGTCCTCAACCACTTTCTTCTCAAACGGGCCACTCATGTAATGCTTCAACCGATGCCCATTTACCTTGAACGATGCCCCATCCTTATCTTCAATCTCGACTGTGCCATACGTAAACACTTCCTTCACCTTATACGGTCCAGACCATCGGGATTTCAACTTACCCGGAAACAATCTCAGTCGCGAGTTGTATAACAACACCGCATCCCCACACTTAAAGTCTTTATCACGCCTCAACTTCCTATCGTGCAACGCCTTCGTGCGTGCCTTGTAGTCGTGAGAATGCTCGTATGCATGATCGCGCAACTCTTCCAACTCGTGCAACTGATGAAACCTCAAATCTTTCGCAGTAGCCATGTCTAGGTTCATCGTCTTCAGTGCCCGGTATGCTCGATGTTCCATCTCAACTGGTAGATGACAGGCTTTACCATATATCATCCGAAACGGTGTAGAACCGGTCGGTGTCTTATAAGCAGTGCGAAAAGCCCACGGTGCGTCATCTAACTTATCTGCCCAGTCAAGCCTATTCCAACTCACAGTCTTCTCCAAAATACGCTTTATACCCCGATTACTAACTTCAACCTGCCAACTCGTCTGTGGATGATAAGCCGTAGCTAAACCATGGGTCACCCCGTATCGCTGCAAGGCTTTCTCCATCTGCTTATTGCAGAAGTGGGTGCCTCTATCACTAATCAAGGCTTTGGGAGTACCAAAGCGTGCAAATAACTTCTTCAGAAATCTCACTACAACCCGAACATAATTCGTGGGGCAAGGTTGGGCCTCTACCCACTTAGATACATAGTCAACAGCAACCAGGATGTAACGGTTCCCTCGAGACATCGGGAACGGTCCCATGAAATCAATACCCCATAAGTCGAAAATCTCACAAACCTGAATGGAAGTCTGGGGCATCTCATTGCGGGATGAGATGTTGCCAACTCTTTGGCAACTGTCACAACTCTTCACAAACACATGTGCATCCTTATATATCGTCGGCCAGAAGAAACCAGAGTCAAAAACCTTCTTCGCCGTCAGTGTCGCTCCATGGTGTCCTCCGGTCGGTCCCTCGTGGCAATGCCTCAGTATGTCGGCTGCCTCAGCTCCATGCACACAACGTCGAATCACCTGATCCGCTCCAACTCTAAACAAGTATGGGTCATCCCACAAGTAGTGCTTCACGTCAGCAAAGAACTTCTTCTTTTGCTGGTGAGTCATCCCCTTCAGTAACACACCATCAGCCAGATAGTTCGCAAAGTCAGCAAACCATGGCAACCCCTGCTGCTCGGCCTTTACTACCATCAAAAATTCATGAGGAAAGGTATCCCCAATGGCCGTATCTCGTAAGTCCTCTCGCTCGGGATTCTCAAGTCTCGACAAATGATCAGCGGCCACATTTTCTGCGCCCTTCTTGTCCCGTATCTCAATATCAAACTCCTGAAGCAACAGAATCCATCGAATCAAGCGCGGTTTAGCATCTTTCTTGTTGAACAAGTACCTCAATGCCGCGTGATCGGTGTACACGATTGTCTTGGAAAGCACGAGGTAGGATCTGAATTTGTCGAATGCGAAGACTACCCAAGGAGCTCGTTCTCAGTAGTCGTGTAATGCTCTTGTGCGTCGTTCAAGGTCTTACTCGCATAGTAGATGGGATGGAAGTGCTTATCTCGTCGCTGCCCTAAAACCGCCCCAACCGCGAAGTCGCTCGCGTCACACATAAGCTCGAAAGGCGAGCTCCAATCGGGGGCAATCAAAATCGGGGCATTCACTAACTTCTCCTTCAGTAGCTCAAACGCCCTCAAACACTCCTCAGAAAACACAAATGGGGCATCCTTCTCCAGAAGCCGAGTCATAGGCCTAGAAATTTTGGAAAAATCCTTAATGAACCGCCGGTAGAAGCCAGCGTGGCCTAAAAAGCTTCTAATGGATTTCACGTTGGTGGGTGGTGGAAGTTTGCTGATGGTCTCTATCTTAGCCTTATCAACCTCTATCCCAGCCCGTGAAATCTTATGCCCTAGCACTATCCCCTCTTTCACCATAAAATGACATTTCTCCCAATTCAGCATCAAATTCGTCTCAACACAACGTGCCAACATCCTATCCAAGTTCCTTAAGCAGTGATCAAAGGAACTCCCAAACACAGAAAAATCATCCATGAACACCTCCATGGAGTCCTCAATCATATCATGGAATATCGCCACCATACATCGCTGGAAAGTGGCTGGAGCGTTACACAAACCAAATGGCATGCGGCGATACGCAAAAGTGCCATAAGGGCATGTAAATGTGGTCTTTTCTTGATCCTCTGCAGAAATGGGGATCTGAAAATAACCAGAAAATCCATCAAGGAAACAGTAGAACTGTTGCCCTGACAGACGCTCCAACATCTGATCGATAAAGGGTAGGGGAAAGTGATCTTTCCTCGTGGCATCATTCAACTACCTGTAGTCAATACAGACTCTCCAACCTGTGACTGTCCGTGTCGGAATCAACTCATTCTTCTCATTAGTCACCACTGTCATCCCCCCTTTCTTGGGGACAACCTGAACCGGACTGACCCATGCAGAGTCTGAGATCGGGTAAATCAAACCAGCATCTAACAACTTAAGCACCTCTTTCTTAACTACCTCCTGCATGTTCGGGTTCAGTCTCCTCTGGCTCTGCACAACAGGCTTAAATTCATCCTCCATAAGAATTCTATGCGTGCAAAAGGAGGGTTAATACCCGTAATGTCCATCAACTTCCACGCAATTGCCTGTTTATGTGCCTTCAACACCTCAATCAACCTCTTCTTCTCCTCCTCCGTCAATTCAGCAGCAATAATGACGGGTAATCGGGAGTCCTCATCCAGAAATGCATACTCAAGGTGAGATGGCAGTTCTTTAAGCTCCAAGGACGGGGGTGCCTCGACAGACGGCTTATCCGCTGGCTCTGCTCTATCTAAAACCTCACACACCTCTTGAGAGACTGGGATCTCATCAATCAAACCATCTGGATGTTGCTCACTAGAATAAACAGACATCCCTACCTCCCTATCCTCAACAACCTCAGGATCACCTATCCTAATCTCACTCAAGCAACGATCCATGTGTGACATGACAGTGTCAATGAAGTACAAGGTATCGTCCTGGCTCTTTGTATGCTGCAAAGATCTACGGATCTCAAAAGTCACTGTCTTGTCTGCAACTCGAAGAGTAAGCTTACCATCACAGACATCAATCAATGCCTTGGCGGTAGCTAAGAATGGACGGCCTAAGATCAGTGGAACTTTCTCATCCTCCTCCATGTCTAGAATCACAAAATCCACAGGAAACACAAACTTATCTATCTTAACTAGCAAATTCTCCACAATGCCCCTGGGATACTTGACTGATCTATCAGCGAGCTGGATGCTCATGCGGGTGGGCTCAGGCTCGCCTAAGTCTAATTTAGCAAAAATCGAATAAGGCATCAAATTTATGCTCGCCCCAAGGTCCGCTAATGCATAGCTAACAGATGAGCTGCCTAATGTGCACGGGATAGTGAAACTACCCGGATTAGTCTTCTTCTGTGGCAGCTTGTTCTGAACAACTGCAGAACATTTCTCACTCAGTGTAACAGTTGACAACTCCTCCATCTTCCTCTTGTTTGTCAACAAATCCTTCAGAAACTTCGCATACTTAGGCATATGCTGAAGTGCCTCAACAAATGAGATATTCACCTTAAGCTGCTTGAACAACTCAAGAAATCTCCCATACTCCTTCTCATATCTCTGTTGAAGGACTCTCGCAGGGTATGGTATCTTGGAAAGGTCAATCTCCGGATCCTTCTTCTTCTCGGGAGTCTTCTCAGGTTGTGCTGTACTTGCTGGGACTAGCCTAGTGGGTTGCACCTCTCCTGGAGCCTCCATCTCTATCTCCTCGTCCATCACTTCCTCATCCTCAGCCGGTTCAACAACCGGTTTCTCAGTTCCAGTACTCATTCCACTTCTTGTAGTGATTGCTTTAGCATACCCTCTCGGGTTTTCTTCTGTCTTACTAGGTAGAGAACCTGACTGTCTCTCACCCAACTGACTAGCAATCTGACTTACTTGCCTCTCAAGATTCTGCAACGCTGCCCCTTGACTTTTAATCATAGTATCATGCTCCTTGTGTTGAGCCTTACTCTCAGTAATGAATTGAGTCAAGAGCTGGGCCTGTTGTTGCATCATCTCCTCCAAAGTGGACTTCTTCTCCCCATAACCACCACTACTCTGACCTGGTTCTCTAAACAGATTCTGCATTGGAGGTCTAGAGTTAAACCCAGGCGGGTTACCACTCTTCCAGGTGAAACCTGGTTGGTTCCTCCCTCCCGAGTTATAGGAATTGCCAAAGGCATTTCCAGGTCCTCGGTTAGGATTTCCCACATAGTCAACCTGCTCTTGAGATTCATCAGTCATCTGAGGGCACTGAATGGTCTCATGTCCTCCTCTACACACTTCACACCTTGCATTGTTCTTCACTTGCATGTCTTTGACTAGTTTGGTCAATGCTTCAACTTGGGCTGTTAAAGCAGTGTTCGAATCAACATGCAAGACTCCAGTTTTCTTAGTGGCAGTGGATTTTCCCCTGGTGGGATATTGATAGCTACTCATAGCCATGTTCTCAAACAACTTCAGGCATTCATCAAGGGTCATATTGGTAAGCAAGTTACCCCCAGCAGTGGAATCAAGTGTATGCCTTGTAGCAAAAGTAACTCCATTATAAAACTTCTCAACCAATGCCCAATCCTCAAGCCCATGATGTGGAAACCTATTCAACATCTCCTTAAACCTCTCCCAAGTAGCAAAGAAACTCTCTCCCTCCTCCTGCTTAAATGAATGGATCAAACTCCTAAGTCGTGCAGTTTTGGCAGGTGGGAAATACTTGGTCAAAAACAGTTCCTGCATCTCATCCCAAGTAGTGATCGATCCAGATGGAAGGGACTCAAGCCAAGTGATGGCTTTGTCCTCAAGAGAAAATGGAAAGAGACGTAGAAAGACTGCATCATCAGAAACACCTTTGATCTTAAAGGTGTCACACATACGAAGGAACTGACCCAGATGAGCATTGGGGTCCTCCTCGGGCAGTCCATGAAATTTAGATGAGTGAATGATCAGATTGATGATTTGAGTCGGGATGTACCAGCTGTCCTCGGTGACAACTAGTCGAGTGATGGAAGAACGATTGCCAGCAGCAGTCGGCTTGGCAAAATCAGGAACGGTCCTCGTAGCAGGTGCAGCCATCTCTCCTATAGCAGTGTTGTGTGTGCAGTGAAAAAGAAGGTGAGATCGTAACCTCGAGTGAAACTCTCTCTCTGGCTCAGCAAAAGCAGTGTACTCAGGTGACTCCGGCCGTCTACTGCGGTGCATGCACTGTAACAATATAAGAAAAGAAAAAGAAAAGAAATATGATTACTTACTAAAGTTAACCTAATTAATACTAACTATCTAATAAATTACTAACCTAAAGAAGAAAAAATTACCAAGCAGAAGTAAAACTCAAAATAGAAACCTACTAACTAAAAGGAATCCTAGAAACAAAAAATTACTAAAAATAGAAACCTGCCAAAAATAGCAGCTGCTAGAAATGGCAAGTCCCGAAAAGACGTCAAACAACTAAAACAGACACTTACTAAAAATAGAAAGTTACTAAATATGGAAGGTACCTACGACTAGAAACTTACCACGAAACTATGAAACTAAAAAAAGAAAGCTATGTCTAAAGCTAAGGTAAATCTAAGGATTACCGTATCCCCGGCAACGGCGCCAAAAACTTGATGTGTCGGTTTATATATGTAAAAATCCTAGTTCAACACTATCGAGTAATAAATCGAATTAACCTAACCGAACTGCAAACTACAGGCACGTGTACCTGACGTATGGAGTATAGCTAAGGAAAGTCCGGATATCGAACCTAAGGACACGGAATCGTCTAATAAACCCTAACTGTAAACCTAACGAAATAAGAAACTTACTAAATTGAGAAAACGAAATTTGTTTTAAGAAAATGATTTTAAACAATAAAGAAATAAAGAAAACAAAATAAATTAACTCAACACCGCAAGAACTAGATAACCAAACACGAAGGAGATTCTACCTAGACTAGGAATCTTAAAGGAATCTAACAGTTATCGGGAATGCTTGCTTGAATGACACCGGATCTAATGATACAACCAATTCAGAAGCTTAAGGAATGCTAGATCTCCTGTTCAGACAATCCAACACTTAGAAAGATCCTACTGGTTGTGTAAAGCTTACCGGAGTGTAATGATGGATTACCGAGTCGGTCTCTCCAAACTTGCAATGCTTAAGATTTCTATGGGTGAAGAATTAGGTCAATCTCAACAACCATAATCTACCAAAGCACACATGAATCAATCTAATCTAAATTAATTATGAATTTGAAATACATGGCATAAACAATCAACAAATAATCCAATGATCATGCAAATTACCCGAAAACCCGTTTAAACCACGATATCCCAACACCTTGTTGCTTGATTAGCCTTTAAGGTGGTTATCCCACTGATTACAATCTAATTATATGAAATTCTTATGATTTACTAGGATTAGTCAAATCACAATTAGGTTAAAAACAAGTTTTTAGCCTAAAATCATGTAAAAATCGAGTTTTTATCGAAACCGAATCAAACCTTTTCCACAAAATAGTTTAAGCATATAATCAGATCATTCACAATAGTTTAATAACATTCACAATCATTCACAACCAGATTCAAAACAAAAGCAATAATTCATTCAATCAAACAAGTCCGAAAAACCGAAAAAAAACATCCAATAATCATCCGTAATCTAGGTAGAATTAAAGATTTAGCCTAGAATCATCATCCAAACATTCATAAACATGAAATCAGATCCAAACATGGTAGAAAATTCAAGAACAAATGGAAAATAAACACTACGATGCATAAACAAACCCGAAAACGCGATCCGAGCACTTGTATACGCGATCTGAGCCTCCCCCGAACGTCCGAATCGATCCCAAAGCTCCAAAATCTTCAAAAATATGTTTCCCTTTCGTTTTCAGCCGTCCTTGGTTGGTTTCAACGCGAATTAGGGTTTCCCATGGCTTAAATATGTGAAATTAATCAAAGATCACGATCTGGGCCTAAAAAAACGGTTTAATGGGCTTAAAATGAGGTCCAATGGGGTGGTCAAAGGCCCAAGGAGGCTGGTCAACGAGCCTAAGGCTGGTCAACAAGGGGAAGAGGGCGCGCGGGTCGTGGACTATCCGACTGGGTCGAATCCGGGTGAGGCGCGGATCAGGTTGTGTGGGCATCTGGGTTTCACGCGGGTTAGGGGGATCCGACCGGCTCTCTTCGCGGGTCCTAGGGCTAGGTGGCGCGCCCTGATGCTGCCACGTGTCCCCTGCGCTAGAACTTTGGCAGATTTGCAAAAACACCCCCTGGACTTGCTAAAATGCATTTTTAAGCTCCGAAACTTCTTGAAATACCACTTTTTAACCCCGGAACTTATAAAAATTATATTTCTCGCTTCCACACTTCATAAAAATTATTCCGGGCTTCGGTTTCTTCGTAAATGCGAACGTTTATTCCACGAAACCTATAAAAGTAACATTTAAAAATAAAATTAGTAAAAATAATTAAAATCTAATAAAAACTAACTAAACGCCTAATAAAATACGATAAAATAATATAAAATAAATACTAAAATGATGTGTAAATAACTTCACATCAATACTCTTTCACTAGATTAAATACAGATGTAAAGCTATCAAGATCAAATAACCAATCAGGGCCTGTTCCAGGTTTATTGAGAGTGTGCTCATTGAATTGAACATTTGCAGACTCCTCAATAATTCTGGAAGCTTTGATGTATACTCTATAAGTCTTAGCATGTGAAGAGTACCCAACAAAGCAGCCCTCTGCTGATTTCTCAGCAAACTTGGCTAAATGATCTTTAGTATTCAAGATGGTACATTGACATCCAAATGGTTTGAGAAATCCAATGAATGGCTTTCTCTTATGCCAAATTTCATAAGGAGTCATACCATGTGTCTTAACTACCAATACTCTGTTTTGAACATAACAGGCAGTGTTGACTGCTTCTGCCCAAAAAGTTATTGGAAGTTTGGCATCGGACAACATGGTCCTTGCAGCCTCAATTAGTGTCCTATTCCTTCTCTCAGCAACACCATTTTGTTGGGGAGTCCTAGGAGCGCTAAATTGTCTTGTAATACCCTTAGATTCACAAAAAGAATTTAAAATCTGATTCTTGAATTCTGTTCCTTGATCTGATCTGATTATTTTTACATGATGATCACATTCATTCTCCACCCTAAGTATAAATGACTTTAGAATCTCAGCAGTTTCATCCTTGGTATTTAAGAAAAATACCCATGTATACCGAGAGAAATCATCAGTGATCACCAAGCAATATGATTTTCTACCAAGACTTTTAACACTTGTGGGACCAAACAAGTCCATATGCAGTAAATGCAGGACTGTTGTAATAGAATTTATCTCTTTGGCATGATGAAATGACTTGTGCTGCTTACCTTTTAAGCATGCAACACATTTATCAGCACAAATGAATTCCTTTGTTGGTAAACCAGTTACTAAGTTATTTTTGACAAGTTTATTCATGTTTTTGAGGTTTACATGACAAAGTCTTCTATGCCAAAGAGATGATTCATCAAGTGAAGCTTTTGAAACAAAGCAGCTTATATTACTAAGAGGTGCAGCTGTGCTCATGTCTAGCATATACATGTTGTTTCTTCTTGGAGCTCTGAGTAGAATTTGATCATTTGGTACCACAAATCCTGGTTTCAGGACAATGCATTCATGCTTAGTAAACAACATGTTGTGCTTTTGATCACACACCTGTGATACACTTAGTAAATTGTAATTAAGTTCTTTTACAAAATGCATGTTTTCAAAGCTTACCTTGCCATTAGTGATTGTGCCCCTACCTGTTATGTAACCTCCCACTGGATCACTTCCAAAAGCAACAGACCCTCCAGAGAATGGTTCATATTTATGCAAGTGAGTCTTGTTGCCTGTCATGTGCCTGGAACAACCACTATCAACTATCCACAAGTTGCCTTTTGATCCATGCTGTCCCTGCACATAACCGGAAGTGAGTTAGTTTCTGATGGGAACCCAAGCCCATGTGGTCTTGGGTTTGCCATTTGCATCATTGTAAGTAAATTTCTTTGACATCATCCTAGGTGGTACAGATGATGTGTTAGATTCTGATGGGAGAGATGGCTTATCAGTTGATTCCTTCTTCTTCCACACTTGTTTTGCCTTTTGAGTTGTAGGAAGACTTTGTTTCCTTTGATAGTCATCGGAAGCTACTTTTCCTTTTTCTTCCGATGGTCTTCTTCTGAAGGAACAAAGTTTCTTTGGTTTGTTGGAAGCCTTCTTTTCATGAACTTCCGAGGTTCCTTTTCTATCGGAAGCTTCCTTTTTCTTTGCTTCTGATGCTTTCTTTCTGGAAGCCTTTTGGTTTTGTTTCTTCCGACTGTCATAAGCATTAGCTTCCGATACTTTCTTGAATGGATTTCTTCCTTGTTCTTCTGAAGAGGTAGATGACTTACTCCAGCTATTCTTTCTTCCTCTTCCCTGTATTTTTGAGGAAATTCTGCTTCTTGGATTATAGAAGCAGTTCGCAGCAAGATGATTCATCTCACCACAAATCAGACATACAGTTTGATTGGTGAAAGGTAGATTCTGCTTATTCTTGTTGATGAAGTTTGAGCTATGGTTTTCAGAGATGGATGGTTTGGATGATCCAACAGGCTTGTTGGATTTAGGATTTGCCTGATTACCTGAAAAGTTTACTTTTCTCTCCTTTGAGCTACCTCGTTTGGACTTGTCAGATGGACAAGTCACATATTCATCTGAAGAGATACTCCCTGTATTTTTTGCTTTGACAAAAACTGTTGGAAGTTTCTTAGTTTGCTTATTTCGTTTCTTAATTTTCAAAGCTTGTTTTTCTTTTACTGGTTTAATAGGAACATCATCTTCATCTGAGCATGTTGAGGTACTTGAGTTTAGATAAGAGAGAGTATCAGTTTGAACCACCTTGTATAGTTCCAATTCCTCATCATGCACAAGGTCAACTAGTGGTTTACATCTAACATCTACCGTGGAAGTATATGCAGATGGATGTTCTACTTTGTTATATCCCAAACCAGCCCCATGTTTATTCACAAGTTCAGTTGTGCTGCTCATCCTGAAAATTTTCTCATACTTTTCTCCTTGGCTTAAAAATTTGTCTCTGTAAGACTCAGCCAATACAAGTTCAGTCTTGGCGGTGGTTAGTCTTTCTAAAATATTTTTAATTCGACACTGTTTGTTAGTGTCTTCATGTTTTAAACTTGAAATAGTCTTTTCCATTTCATTAATCTTTTCTTTGTAATTTCTTTCAGCCTCAAAGAAATTTGCCTTGACAACTTGTAAAGACTCAAGCTCATTACAGAGTTGAGAGTTTATCTTTTTATAAACAGTTAATGTTTCTAAGCATTCAGGTGTGCACATGTTATCAGTTACCTTGTTTGAAGAAGATGAGTCATTTTCCATCAAAGCACTGTTGGAAATGGAAGCATCCTCGGCTTGGAAGCTCCAATCTGCAAAGTCTTGTTCTGCAATGTTTGCATTGTTTGTTGAGCTTGATGGTCTTTGTTGTGGTTGCCCAGAAGTTGTCAGCTGAGTTCCTGTGGATTTGCATTCTATGGCAAAGTGGCCTAACTGTTGGCAGTTGAAGCATTTAAGCTTGGACTTGTCTAGACCAAACCCAATTTTCATATTGTGCCTTTTAAACTGCCTGCCAGTTCTCTGATAGAACTTCTTTGCACGATAGGAAATCATGGCCATCTGATAATTTATGTCCATTTCCTCTAAATCATCTGCAGGAATACCATCTAAATCTTCCTGACACAACTGGAAATAGTTGGTTTCTTCGGCCATAAAAGCTCCTTGCCCAGAGGTTAGTAGTGGGGTTGAGTTAGAGAGAGGATTTGGGTGTGAGTTTGATGGTGTTGAGGTTTCAGGAAAGGTGACAGTGGGTATGGAGGTAGAATGGAAGATGGGTTGATAGCTTTGGTATGGAGGATTATTGATGGGTGCATAAAGAGCAGCTAATCCATACGGTAAGTGGGATACTTTAGATTCTTGGGCATCTAATTCCATTTGATAGGCACTAAGAATACCAAATAACTCTCCTAGAGTTAGAGTTTTCAGGTTTTCTGTTCTTCTGATTGTAACTGAATAAATATTCCATGCCTTTGGAAGAGACCTCAGAAATTTTCTGAGCACATCTTGATTATCCAGAATTACACCTGCAGTTGTCAATTCATCCACAAGTTGAACATACCTTAGATACTGAGAGGACATATTCTCATTATTTTGTTGACAAAAGTTCTCAAACTTTTGTTTCAGCATATCCTTCTTGTTTTCTTTGACATCATCTGAACCTTCATACATCTGCTTCAAGGAGTTCCACAGTTCTTGAGCAGACTTGCATTTCTTGAATGCATGTATAATGGAGTTCGGTATTGACATCTGAATGAGCCAAAAAGCTTTAGAATCAACCTCCATCTTCTTATAGTCTTCGTCTGAGTACATAGATGGATCTTTTGGTACTGCAGCTCCTCCAGCTCCAGCAGCAGCAACTGTAGGAATGTAAGGACCTTCAAGAACAGACTTCCAAAGTTTGAAGTCCTGGTTCTTGATAAATCCTTCCATTCTGACTTTCCAAGTATCAAAGTCTTCAGGGGTGAACATCGGTGGCTTGTTGAGAGTGCCATTTTCTGTATCATGTTTGTTCAGAGCGGCCATCTTAGATAAACACAGAAAATATGAGTTTTGAAGCGATGAGATTTTTAGAAGAAATAGAACTGGTAACTTAAGGATGATTAGTCACTTAAATTCAAGAGCCAAGGCTCTGATACCACTTGTAGGATCGGATTGCTTAATCTAAACAACACTCAAGCAAGTATTTCTTACTTAACTCTAACAGATGCGGAATATTCTGTTGGAGTAATCTCATAATCACACTCAAAAATGACAAAGCAATAATCTTTGAACACTAATAATAACACAAGAGTAATTTCAAGCTCAAGGATATATTTCTCTCAAAGTTTAAGTGTACAAGCACACTCAGCGAACATACAATGGGAGGTTATATAGCCGAGGCTACAACCGTATACACTTAGGAATACAAGTTGGGTATACTAGACAAGTACATAAAGTAAAGCTTATTCTAGTATGTTGAGTGTCTTAACAGGCTAAGACACTTACTCATAATCATTATATTAAATGACATTGACTTTACAAGAGACTACTAAATACAAAAGACATTTAATGTTGTTGATCTTCAAGGCTTTAGATGATCTTTTGCATTTAATGCAGCATGGGAGAAGTGAGGCGCTTTATCTGACTCATTACATGTTGTCTTTGTCTTTACTCAGACCAGCATGTCTTGTGTCAGTACCTTTTGTACCATGAGAGTAATCTGCTACAGTCTTTGTCAGAGGATAAACCTCGGAAGTCTTTGTCTTCAGTGCATCAGAAGATTCCTCGGAAGCTTTATGTCTTCGGAAGCTTTTAATACTTTTAAGTGTTATTCTTTCGAAGCAGTTGTCTTGTATAACCTTCGGCAGGAACAAGTTATCATTCAGAAGCAATGCTGCTTCCGAAGAGTCACTTCTTCCTTCCGAAGGCTTTTAGTCATTTAAGCTCCTATATTTAGAAGTTTGGTGAGCATCAGCCTTTATTAGTCTTTACAGATGTATTAGGGGTGTTCGCGGTCCGGTTTTTACGGTTTTTAAGTGGAACCGAAACCGAACCGATAACAACGGTTTTTGAACAATGAAAACCAAAACTAAACCGTTCAAAATAAAAACCGAACCAAACCGAACCATTATCAACTGTTTGGTTCCCGTTAAAAATAAAATTGAATCAAACGAAACTGTTATGGTCCATCACAAAAATATTTACAAAAAGTCCATATGTATTTTCTTAAAAGCACGAATTAATCAAGAATTCAATATATGCATACACGTTGGAACTTAATCTATATAGTGTTCGGATCAAATACAAATTGGTAGTTTTGTAAAAAATGTAAAAAGTAAAGTGTTATTATTAGCAAGGAACTGTTAATTATTATAATAGCACTTTGTTAATTTTATAATAACATTTTTTTACAAAACTAGCACTTTATACATTAACTTTACCCTATCTATGTATGCATATATACGTATATATATGTATATATACGCGTGCGCACACACATACGGTCCGGTCCGGTTTTTTACGACCGGTTTATTATGAAAACCGTAAACCAAACCGTTTATTACGGTTTTAAACTTTTGAAACCAACCGACCGAATGTTTTTAAAAAAAACCAACCGTGAAACCAAACCGATGAACGGTTTGGGCGATTTCACGGCTTGGAACCGGACCGTGAACACCCCTGAGATGTATTACACATTTCTTCTTCATCTTTATCATTATCATCCTATTTATTTGAAACAACCTCTTCCATGTGATGGCACCTTTGTATATTGATTGTGTGTAGGTTGGAAAGAAGTTTCGTCATGAGATGTGAAAACAAATACTTAATCCTGTTGCATTCATAGATTTCTATGGATGTGAGGTTGTGGAATGAGTAACAATGTCTTTGAGGAATATGCAAGTACTTATTCCAATGGTTGCACTTCCATGTATGACTCGTGTCGTACATCTTATACAAGTTTAAATGTTGGAGATTGGGTAGTAGTGGTTGTTGGTTATTTAGATCTACCTCAAACAAGACATCCACACCCTCACATTTAGATAACTCAAGATGACAAATGGAATGCAAATAAAGATTGGATGGGAATGCAAAAATATGAATATTGACATCTCCTTCTTCCCTCTGCAAACAAAAATAGTAGAAATGAAATACTTAGGTAGATGAAATACTCAGATTTCTTTAATCAACAATATGTCTTTTTAATTTTTTTTAAGAGCTTAGAAAACCATTTTAGTTATAAACAAATGATGAACCGTTGGACAAATAAAAGATTATATGAAAATTGAAAATAGTCATACCAATTCCTGGTTGAGGTTGAAGAACTCTTTAATGGAGCCACAACCCATAACATGAAGCGTTTCTAAACGAGTCAATAATCTCATTGGGTTGGATGGAAACAGATTCATAAGCCTATCACATTTCCATACTTCTATCCACTCTAACAATTTTCAATTTCTCCAACTTTTCAAATTTAACCAGACTATTGAACAATGCACACATGCTGCTACTATTGTTGTGTGGATAAATGCTTGTGAAGTTGGGAAGATTATAAAGTTCTAGTTGAAGCAGCTCTGGTAGCTCAACTACACCATTTATCTCGCTTCCATCATTTTTTATCAGCGCTTCCAAAACAGGGCATTTACGAATTATGAGTTTTTCAAGTTTCTTTAAACCATTTGCCACGCAAACTGGAAAGAGATATTTCAAGTTTGAACATCCATAAACCATAAGGCATTTCAAAGAGGAAAAAGAGTGTCGATCATAATGAAATTCTTCAAGACCAATCATGTCCTTCACTTGTAAATCAAGATGTTCTGTTTTCTTGAATAGCTTGTTAATTTTGCAATTATGAAGGTCGATGCTGCAGTCACTCAAAAGTTTCAAAACGAATGGATCTTTTTCAACGCCATATGAATAAGGAAGGAAGCAACCAATAGCTATATTGAACTTATCAAGTTTCTCGAAGGAAAAATTTTCCATCCAATTATTCTTCTCAATGAACTCCACCTCTAATGCACGAAGTTGCTTTGTAAGCATCACTAGTTCTTCAAAATTGGAATCTGTTATCCTAATACCTCCTCCATAACCCATTCTCATGTAAAGATCTTCAAGATTTCTTAAGTTTTCAAATACACCATTATGAATACAAAGGTTCACACATCTTGTCAAATCTAGTAATTTTAGCTTTACTAGCTTCCCATGGCAGATGGTAACTCACGTATGCGACAATGAGCAAAGCTGAGCACTTCCGAATTCAAAAGATCTCCAATAAAACAAAAGTCAAACATCAATTCGCATTCATAAAGGCAAAGTGATTTAAGTTTGGTACAACAGTGAAGTGATCTTGGAAGCATTAATGGAGATTTCATCCCATAATATGAAATAACTTGAAGGTTTTTCATATTCCCATAAAATTCTTCTGGAAACTTGAGTGACAAATCCCCATTCATAAGTTGTAAAAGAGACAAGTTTTGAATCTTGAAATCTTGAGGAAACTCTGACATACCCATGCATGTTAATGAAATACTTTTGCAAAAATCACCTCCACCAACCAACTGGGTTACATCACCATGGTTGATAATCCAGGCACGATCATTTTTAGAAACTACACCCAAAACAAAAGCAAGCACAAGATCATGCATTTTAACACAACCACGATGGTAACTATTGATCAACAAATGTGCATTTATTAGATTGCGTATACATGTTTTTGTCCAATCTCTGGCATCTCCCAAAGTAGAAGCTCCTTTAAACAAATTTAGTCCCCATGCATAACGTGTCAGATCCTCTATTCGTATATTAGAATCCTTTGGAAACAAACCACAAAGCAACAAAACTTCTTTATCCTCCTCATGTTTTATATACTCATAGCTTATCTTGATAACTTCTTTTACATCGTGATCAACATTATTATTGTTCAAGCGTCGAAGTTTAGTATTCCAGTCATATTCTTCTTTAGAATGAAGAGTAGTGCCAATGATGTGGATGGCAAGTGGCAAATGGCCACATTTGTTGATAATTTGACATCTAGTGGCATACAATTCATCTTCTTCTGAAACATTTGTAATTCCGAAAAAAATATTTCATGCTTCATCTTCCTTCAAGACTTTGACTTTGACTACTTTAGGAATTGAATGAGCACTCACTGCAATCTGTCTACAAACATCATAATCTCTTCATGTGAGCAATAGCTTGAGTCCATTTGATAGAGGACTTGTTAATCCGATTTCTGTGAGATCAACTTTTCCCACTCATAGTCTAATATAACTAGAATCCTTTTCTTTTTTACTTCAAGATTGTTTTTGAACTTTTTACAAAGACCATATGCCCTTTCTGATTTAGTTGCTTCTACTAGACCTTTGCCAGCTATGCATACTGCTATGTCATTCTGAATAGAATACATGTTGGGTGTTCTCCCAATAGCAACGGGCACGATGTAATCAAACATTTTCTTTTCATTTGCAACTGTTTTGAGTTGTTCCATCATGGTGGTTTTGCCAACACCACCCATTCCCCACAAAGCTATCACTTGGCTCTTATTGTTGTCTTGTTTAAGCCATTTCAATGCTTCATTGAATGGCCGTTCTCTAGTGTCACACCCCAAGCCAGCGGGTTGGATCGACTTCCCCGTCGGACGGAAGGTTCCCGGGGCGCGATATGAGGGATGATAATCATGATGATCAGATTGTTTACAATGCACATGATATATAATGAGAAAATGCTAAATACAATAGAATTACAAAATTAAATTACATCAGTTTAGTTCATAATTTAACAATGTAAATCTACTATGAACATCAAATATTCTTCTATCTTGCAAATGCACAAGATATACAAAATAATCTGTAAACTGATGTTTCAAAAATATCCAGGTCTAAAAGCTAGGTCCTCTAACTGGTATCCTAGTCCAAAAGTAATAACTTCTTAGTTGACCTGTTCGTCACCTGAGAAGTCATGCAAAAAGATCAAGTCAACACATGGTTGGTGAGTTCATATAGTTTTGTTTTGAAAATGAATTTGAATACTCATCTGAATGACAACCTTAACCTCACCAGTAACCACCTATACCATCCGGTCCAATATGCTTATATATAGGGAATATGTAGGGGACAAGCCCCAGCCAACATCCCACCACATACTAAACCACATGATATATTGTTCCTGGTGATAATTTAGTGTCTCATCCCACATCATTGATTCCATAACATTTGATTCATAGAATTTGAATTACCCTGAAAATGTTTACCTTGATCCCCAGAAGTGACAACCTTAACCTCATCAACAACCACCTATGCTATCCAATCAAGTATGCTTATATATAGGGCATATGTAGGGGACAAGCCCCAACCACCGTCCCACCATATACCGGCCAGGGTAGGGTTCGCTGCCAGCTGGTTCGGGGTTTCATGGGTTCGGCTAAGGGAAAACCCTAGGTTCGGTCCCCTTATTCCAGTTCGCAGGAGGTTCGGCCCTTCGCGAACCAGCAGCCATAGTGGTTCATCATCCTCATTAACAGGTTCTAAGATCTGTAAGTTTGTCCATGGCTTCCCTAGATTAACCCCAGCTCGTTTTAACAAAGATGTAACCCTAAACTTTGGTTACAATGGTGGTAACTATGTACACCTAAAACTTTTCAACAAAAACCGAAAATAAACTCTAGATTTACCTCGAAATGTCGGCCAAACGTGGGATTTCTTCGTGGGTTCTTGTTCTCCTTGATCACACGAACGATTTGAGCCAAAGATCTCTTGAAATGGTTAAGAAATGAGAGAGATATCCTAGAGGAAAGTTAGAGAGAAAATCTATAGAGAGAGAGGAACGAAAATTGTGAATGAATTTGGGTAGGTGGTGGTGGTCTTTATGACCACATTAAATGGGTCAGAAATACCCGGTTTCGTTCGGGTTCGCTCGGTTTTGCTCGGTTACGCGTAAAATGTCGGTTTTTCGTAAATGTCGGTTTTTCGTAGGTGTCGTAACGAAACGACTCAGTTTTAAATTAGAATTTGTTAAATTAAATTTGGTTGTGATTCCAAATAAATTAACTAGGTATCTTCTTTTATTTTAATTTTCCAAACGTATTTAATTAAATGTTTAAAATTGAATCGTACAGTCGTCGCGCGTATTCGTTCGAATCGTCACCCGTTCGAACACGACGATAACTATACTTTTCAATATGGTTTTATAGTTATCGGATATCATTTCGAACGTTAAACTTTCAGATATATTCGTACAGATCGTCACCTATACGAATAACCCGTCGATTTAGCATTCCCGTAACGACATCCATGTGTTTTGTTCTGTAAAGCCTCACATACGATTATACGTAATAATATCCTAACAAATAATCACATGATGGTTCTGTAATGCCAGATAATTATTTGACTGATGAACCATATTTATGAACTTTCTTTTTCTGAAATGATTCTGAATTTGCTGTTTGATAACACAAAATGATAATGACATATGATATGAACATGACATACAATGAAACACGTATAGTTTGTACCTGATTACTGTTCAAGTTACTGTTGAGATCACTGTTCCGGTGACGGTTCCGGCACTGATGTTACAGCAGCCTCCCCTTGTTAGAGAAATTTCGTCCCGAAATTTAAGAATCGTTATCAGGCACGGCTTCCTCTGTAAATAGTTGGGGATACTTAGACTTCATGTGATCTTCGCGTTCCCAAGTAAACTCAGGTCCACGCCTTGAATTCCATCGAATCTTGACAATCAGAATATGGCTTCGCCTCAGTTGTTTAACCTTGTGATCCATAATCTCTAAAGGTTCCTCAATAAAATGCAATTGCTCGTCCACTTGAATTTCTTCGATCGGTATGACGAGTGACTCGTCAACAAGGCATACGAGTGACTTGTCAACAAGGCATACGAGTGACTCGTCAACAAGGCATTTCTTTAAGTTTGAGACGTGATACACGTCATGCTCACCACTGAGTTCATCTGGTAATCTCAGTCTATACGCCACAGGACCAATACGTTCGATGATCTCGAACGGTCCCACGTATCGTGGTGCTAACTTGCCTTTCTTTCCAAAACGGACTACACCTTTCCATGTAGATACCTTTAACATGACCCGGTCTCCCACTTGAAATTCCAACGGCTTGCGCCGTTTGTCGGCAAAGCTCTTTTGTCTGCTTCTGGTTGCTTGTAGTCGTTGCTGAATCTGGGAAATCTTATCAGTAGTTTCCTGAATTAGCTCTGGCCAGTTATACGGTTGTCTCCAACTTCAGTCCAACAGATCGGTGACCGAAATTTCCGGCCATAAATAGCCTCAAATGGTGCACATCCGATACTGCTGTGATAACTGTTATTGTAGGAGAATTCAATCAGTGGCAAATGAGAGTCCCAATTCCTACCAAAGTCTAACACACAGGTTCTCAACATATCCTCCAGGGTCTGTATAGTACGTTCGCTTTGACCGTCTATTTGTGGATGGTAAGCTGTACTCAGATTTTAGTGCATCCCTAGAGATTTCTGCAATGATTGCCAAAACCTTGATGTGAATCTGCTATCTCTGTCTGAAATAATAGACAATGGCACACCGTGGTGCACCACTACATCATTGATGTACAATCTCGCAGTCTATCCATCGTGAAGGTCTCACGTATTGGCAAGAAATGAGCAGATTTCGTCAAATGATCAATTATAACCCAAATCGTATCGTGACCACCGGAAGTGCATGGTAGCTTGGTAATAAAGTCCATAGCTATTTGTTCCCACTTCTAGAGCGGAATATCAGGCTGTTCCAGTAAACCTGACGGTTTCTGGTGTTCCGCCTTTACCTTCGCACACGTAAGACATCGACCAAAGTACTCGGCTATGTCTTTCTTCATTCCCGGCCACCAATAAAATCCCCGTAAGTCTTGGTACATCTTATCGGCGCCTGGATGTACAGAGTACTTCGTCTTGTGCGCTTCATTGAAAATATGTCTTCTCAATTCGTCTACCGCCGGAATCCATATACGATCCTCGTAGTAGATCACTCCATCAGGCTTAGTCTCTGCTCCGCAATTGAGTTCTTTCTTCATATTCCCTCGGTCAACTGATTCTTGTTGCGCCAGAATAATCTTGTCACGTAGACTTGTCTGCACCGTCATTCCCATTCCTCTGACGCGCAATGGTTTGACCCGTTCCTTCCGGCTCAAGGCATCAGCTACAACGTTCGCCTTTCCCGGATGGTACTTGATCACACAGTCGTAATCATTTAGAAGTTCAACCCAACGACGCTGTCGCATGTTGAGTTCCTTCTGATCAAAGATATGCTGCAGACTCTTTTGATCAGTAAATATGGTACATTTAGTGCCATAAAACTAATGTCTCCAAATCTTCAGTGCGAAGATTACAGCTCACAGTTCCAGATCATGAGTAGTATAGTTCTTCTCATGAATCTTTAACTGTCTGGATGCATAAGCGATAAATTTGTCCTGTTGCATTAGTTCGCATCCAAGTCCATGATGGGAAGCATCACAATAGACAACAAAGTCATCACAGCCTTCTAGGAGAGATAGTATTGGAGCATCACATAACTTCTGTTTCAACGTCTGGAAAACATCTTCTTGTTTCTGCTCCCAAACAAACGGTTCACTTTTATGAGTTAGCTTAGTGAGAGGCAGAGCGATCTTAGAAAAGTTTGAGATAAACCTTCTATAATAACCTGCCAATCCCAGAAAATACCGTATTTCCGTCGGTGTCTTCGGAGTATCCCAGTTCTTTATCGCTTCAATCTTGGCTGGATCTACGTGTATTCCCTAGCTGTTGACTACATGACCCAGAAATTGAACTTCTCTTAGCCAAAATTTACACTTAGAGAATTTGGCATAAATTCTCTTCTTTCAACAGCTCCAAGATCTTCCTGAGTTGTTGTTCATGTTCAGCTTTGCTCTTGGAATAAATCAGTATGTCATCAATAAAGACAATGACAAACTGATCTAGATACGGCTTGCACACTCGGTTCATGAGGTCCATGAAGACCGCTGGTGCATTCGTCAATCCGAAAGGCATCACCATAAATTCGTAATGTCCATATCTGGTTAGGAACGCCGTCTTCGGTATGTCTTCGTCTTGAACTCTACGCTTATGATATCCGGAACGTAGATCGATCTTCGAGAAGTACTTTGCTCCTTGCAACTGGTCAAATAGGTCATCAATCGTCAGCAATGGATACCGATTCTTGATAGTAAACTTGTTCAGCTCTCTATAATCTATGCACATTCGAAATGATCCATCTTTCTTCTTTATGAATAGAACCGGAGCTCCCCAAGGTGAGTAGCTCGGTCTGATGAAACCTTTATCAAGTAGTTCCTGTAACTGGTTTGACAATTCCTACATCTCTGAAGGTGCTAACCTGTAAGGAGATTTAGCAACAGGTGTTGCTCCAGGAACTAAGTCAATACGAAACTCTACCGGTCACGCAGGTGGTAGACCTGGTAGATCTTCAGGAAATACTTCTGGATACTCTTTCACTACGGGTACGTCTGGAATCTTTTTCTTGTCCTTTTCCTTTTCCACTAGATGAGCCAGGAACGTCACACACTGCTTCTGTAGACACTTACGCACCTTTATGCAAGATATGATTTTGACACTTAGTTTTGCTTGATCTCCTCTAACTTCCAATACACGATCGTTCGGCAATGGAACTCGAAGCAGCTTTTTAGATCAGATGACTTCCACTCGATTAGAAGAAAGCCAATCCATTCCAACAATGATGTCGAAACTACCCAACTCCATAGGTATCAAATCGATGGTGAATGTATGACCATTAAGTGTAAATGGGCAATTCCTGTATACTATACTAACTGTGATCAGTTTCCCGTTAGCTACTTCTATGATACAAGGGGAATCTAATTGTTCCTCTTTAGAATCTAGTTGGCATGCAAAATTGGTAGCGATAAAACTCTGATCCGAACCAGTGTCAAATAAATTAGATGCATAAACATCATATAAGAGAAATGTACCAGTGACCACATTCGGGTCTTGGCGTGCGGCTGGAGCTCCTATAGAAAAAGCTCTTCCATGGGGTGCTGGAACTGCCTGTTGTGCCTTCTTCGGGCAGTTCTTTGCAAAGTGGCCCTATTCGCCATAGTTATAGCATCCACCGTTGTTCTGGTTGTTAGGTGGAGGGAGATCTAAAGCAGCATTGTTGACTGCTTGGTTTGGTGTCATCCTGCATTGCTGGACCCAGTGTCCCTTTCTTCCACATCCGGTGCAATGACGGCAGGAATTGCTTGCAGCATGATGATATTGGCACTTAGCACACAGAGGGTGTGGGCCAGTATAGGGCTTCTTGTGCACGTTCTGCGGTGCCATGGCTACTTGGTTGAGTGGAGTAGCCATAGTGTAGTTATTTATGGTCTTCTGTTTCTTCTTTGGGTGCTAGCGATGATGGGTTTTCTTAGAGGATTCTTCCCTATGTTTGCCCGGGTCAGCCTCTCTCTTCAAAGTTCCAGAGACTACCATCAAATCAGTGAGTTTCCGAGACAAACTCACAGCAGACTCCACAGTAACAAGGTTTGCTGCAACCACTAAACCCTGGATGCTGGCAGGGAGTCCACCCACATATCGATCAATCCTCTTTTCTAGTGTTGGTACCATGTCTGGCACCAAAGCAACCAACTCGTGGTAACGAGTAGTATACCCCATATGATCTGCTCCCTTCATCATATGGTTTGACAGTTCGAATTCCAGTTTCTGTAGCTCGTTCTTAGGGCAGAATTCAGTTCTCAGCAGGGTCTTGAAATCTTCCCACATCATTGACATAGCCTCTTATCTTCCTCTTGCTTGAATTTGCGAGTTCCACCAATTCAAGGCTCCTTGTTGAACTTTCCAGCAGAGTAATGAACCTTGTGGTGCTCTGGACAACTGCAGAGGTCCAGAGTAGTCTCAATCTTCTCTATCCATTGGATTAGACCAACGGCTCCCTCAGTTCCATTGAAACTTGGCAGCTTGCAACCTACAAATAACTTGTAGTTGTAATGAGATGCACCGCCAGTATTTCCACTGGCTTCTCCTGAAGAGTGACCTGAATTGTTGCTGTCATTCCAGATACGGTTAAGCATATCCGGTATCACTTCCTTCAGCTGATTAGTCAGTTGGCTGCTCAGTAAATTTGCCGGTGCAACGGTAGCCGGATCCAGTATCTGAGTCGTGCTCGGGCCTGCCGGTGTAGTGTGTGGAGGAGGAGGAGGAGGCGAAGGAGGTGAATAAGCTGGTGATGGTGTCAAGGAGTGTGGAGCCAAATCCTGTGGTGGTGGCAACACAGATGTTTGACTTCTGGGCGGCATTCTGATTATAATCGCAAGAAAATCGGTTAGTGCAGTGATCGAATGCAGAAGACATAATGCAAACATAAATCATATGTTCTCTACATGAAGGGTCCCTAGGTTATAGTCTAGGCCAAACCGTTTATATAAATGACTTATATTTCTCTATAACCATGGCTGTGATACCAATCTGTCACACCCCCAGCCGGCGGATTGGATCGACTTCCCCGTCGGGCGGAAGGTTCCCTGGGCGCGATATCGGGGATGATAATCGTGATGATCAGATTGTTTACAATGCACATGATATATAATGAGAAAATGCTAAATACAATAGAATTACAAAGTTAAATTACATCAGTTTACTTCATAATTTAACAATGTAAATCTACTATCACCATCAAATATTCTTCTATCTTCCATCTGCACAAGATATACAAAATAATATGTAAAATGATGTTTCAAAAATATGCAGGTCCAAAAGCTAGGTCCTCTAACTGGTATCCTAGTCCAAAAGTAATAACCTCTTAGTTGACATGTTAGTCACCTGAGAAGTCATGCAAAAAGATCAAGTCAACACATGGTTGGTGATTTCATATAGTTTGTTTTAAAAATGAATTTGAATACTCATCTGAATGACAACCTTAGCCTCACCAGTAACCACCTATACCATCCAGTCCAATATGCTTATATATAGGGCATATGTAGGGGACAAGCCCCAGCCAACATCCCACCACATAGTAAACCACATGATATATTGTTCCTTGTGATAATTAAGCGTCTCATCCCACATCATTGATTCCTTAACATTTGATTCATTGCATTTGAATTACCCTGAATATGTTTACCTTGATCCCCCGAAGTGACAACCTTAACCTCATCAACAACCACCTATGTTATCCAATCAAGTATGCTTATATATAGGGCATATGTAGGGGACATGCCCCAGCCACCGTCCCACCACATACGGACTGCTTAGCATATTGTTGTTAATGATAATTAAGCGTTTCACTTCCTTCACCTTCATAATAAAATCTTGATTTCCACAAATTGAATCACCTCTGATTACTTGAGCTTGTCATGTATCCATGATTACCCCAAAACACTTGTAGAAATATAATATTAAATGTCTAACTAAATTAATAATTAAGCATTTAATTACAACTAAGACGTGATGATTGGGCCTTATTTGACTCAATCAATTAGACTTAGTTGTTGGTGGTTGTCCAAGTTGTACCCTCTCACACATGGCCCATATCAGGCATGACCCACAAGGAGTCTACCTGTATGTGTCGGGACTTTCATGATGCCCATATCAGCTTGACCCTCTGGTCTACTGTACATGCCGGGACTTTAAGGATATCCTTTCATTCTTGATCGTCTTTGATTCTCTTGATTTCATTTGATAGTTTAAGTTATGCCCATATAGCTTGACTACAAGAGTCTACTATTTATGCCGGGACTTTCCGTGTGTTACACGTGGTCTTGATTTACATACAACTGACATCCACCTTAGTTTAAGCAATTAATGATTTCATTAGATCTTACTGATTTCATTATTTCAATGATTCACACACGGTTATGATTCTCTTGATTCTCTTGATTTTGAACTTTAGAATTCCATGATTCCACAATGATTATAGATTCTTGAGTAGGATCCTTAGTTTACTGATCTCACACTGCATTAGATTCCATTGCATTTGATCTTTAGCTTTAGTTCTTTTGATTTCACTCTGAGTTTAGATTCTTGAATTTGAACTTGATGGACTAAGGGTTTGTTTAGAGTTTAGAATTAAAGTATTACTCATACGAGATATTAATTAACTTGTTGGTTGATTCTGCATAGCAATTTCCTAGACAGGAGTCTAGGAGTATAAACAAGCACATATAAAGCATATAATAAGTAAAAGCATTTACGTAAAACAATTTAAAAAAAAGGTTACGCATGCTTCTCAGCCCCGCGTTTGAAAACAAAATGTTGGGGCAATGAACTCACCTGTGTTGTTGCGCAAATGATTTATTACAAAATGCGCGCTCGTTAGTTTTGGCTTATGTATCTTTATTACCTGAGTTGTTTTAAGAGTATTCGCATACGATAAGTATTTATAATAGTCGTCGTATCTAGGGTTTGGTCTCGGTGTGCAACTAAGTGTCCTATGTGCTAATGTGTTTCTAAGATTTCATCTGACAAGTCTAACTCATTACCCATTAGTAACCCGTATCCCACGATAAATCATAATAAGTCTTTAATTAAAACGTTTCTAATTTAATTCACTTTAAGTTAAACATTTAGTCAAAATCATTTGTTTTAATTTTATAAAGTTTATAAATCGTTTTCTTTTATTAAAGTATTGTGAATTTTAAGAAAAATGGAACTTACATATGATGGGCTTGGGTTAAGCCCATTGGGCCAAACTCTAGCCCACTATTAGATTTTGGTTGTTCATTGATTCCTTATCAATACTTTGATCAACTAAGCCTTGATGGTTTTAGTAAACCATCTAGGTTAGTTACATCTCTTTATAACTTTTCCTAAGGTTTAGTTGATAATGATTAAATCAACATTTGGAACCATTAGGTTATCGTTATGATCATTATGATTTCTCGAATGTTTTGACCCTAAATTGAAGTTGACAACCCTCGTTTAGATAACATCATTAGTTATGAGATTTCTTGTTTTAGCAAACCCTAATTCCTTATTTCAAACTAATCCCGTGCTCAACATCCTTAGGTCCCGCTACGCCTTGTTTCGATAACAACTAGGTTCACTGGACATGGGACCAGCGAACCTATTGACAGCAAACGTGGGTTCGGCCCAACTAAGGTTCGCCACTTTAGGTTATTAGCAACAGGTTCGCCCAAGGTTTCTGGTTCGTCCAAGGGTTCGCTGCAACACGTGGGTTCGGCAGAGGCTCCATGGTTCGCGCCCCCTTAAGGTTCGGCCAAAAATGAGGTTAGCAGCTATTATGGTTCTATGTTCGGTAACCATGCAAGGATCGGGCATCGTTCAGGTTCGTGGCTCCCTATGGGTTCGGCCAGTCATGAGGTTCGGCCAGGGTAGGGTTCGCTGCCAGCTGGTTCGGGGTTTCATGGGTTCGGCTAAGGGAAAACCCTAGGTTCGGTCCCCTTATTCCAGTTCGCAGGAGGTTCGGCCCTTCGCGAACCAGCAGCCATAGCGGTTCATCATCCTCATTAACAGGTTCTAAGATCTGTAAGTTTGTCCATGGCTTCCCTTGATTAACCCCAGCTCGTTTTAACAAAGATGTAACCCTAAACTTTGGTTACAATGGTGGTAACTATGTACACCTAAAACTTTTCAACAAAAACCGAAAATAAACTCTAGATTTACCTCGAAATGTCGGCCAAACGTGGGATTTCTTCGTGGGTTCCTGTTCTCCTTGATCACACGAACGATTTGAGCCAAAGATCTCTTGAAATGATTAAGAAATGAGAGAGATATCCTAGAGAGAAGTTAGAGAGAGAATTTAGAGAGAGAGAGAGGAACGAAAATTGTGAATGAATTTGGGTAGGTGGTGGTGGTTGTGGTCTTTATGACCACATTAAATGGGTTAGAAATACCCGGTTTCGTTCGGGTTCGCTCGGTTTTGCCCGGTTACGCCTAAAATGTCGGTTTTTCATAGTTTTCGTAACGAAAGGACTCGTTTTAAATTAGAATTTATTAAATTAAATTTGGTTGTGATTCCAAATAAATTAACTAGGTATCTTCTATTTATTTTAATTTTTCAAACATATTTAATTAAATGTTTAAAATTGAATCGTACAGTCGTCGCGCGTATTCGTTCGAATCGTCACCCATTCGAACACGACGATAACTATAGTTTTCAATATGGTTTTCTAATTATCGGATATCATTTGGAACGTTAAACTTTCAGATATATTTGTACAGATCGTCACCTATACGAATAACCCGTCGATTTAGCATTCCCGTAACGACATCCGTGTGTTTTGTTCTATAAAGCCTCATGTGGCAGTTGCGTACGAAGAATTCGGCATTAATGACGTAAGCACATTTGATCGTGTTTGAAATCCACGAGGAATTAACAACTTTTGTTAATGGGGATTGTTAGAACGTGAAAAATGATGAACGTGGGCGAAAACCGCACGCAAAACGGAGTTCGTATGCCCCCGGAATCGCGAAACGAAGTTTAAATCAAAAATGGGATGAAAATCGGGTCAGGCGGTACGCCTGGCGTGGGTGTACCAACCCAGGCGATACGCCTGGCGACTATGTCGGCAAAAAAATATATTTTGATGATCAGATCGCATAGAAACTTGTAGAAACTCATTTTCTCGACCCTGCTTCGTTCTTAGACGAAAAACCAGCCATCAAACACTTCCAAACTTCAAATCTAAGCTCCTCAAACATCTGGATCATCCCACGGATCGTATATACAAGTCCTGATCGTAGTTTTACCCGCACAAACTCGTCAGAACAGGTAACGGTTCGTTTTAACCTTCTAGTTTGATTTTGATTGATTAGATCTTGATTTTGAACGTAATGAGATAGTTAGGATTGTTGATTATTGCCTAGATGATGGCTAGGATTGATTATAAACGAAGAACACGAAGTTCTAACGGTTAAATCCTTGTTTTGATCCGTTGTGATGCCCGGTTTGCATGAAATCATACCTATGATTATAATGGTTTAAACCATTTGATTATGACAATGTAGGTGATTAGTTTGATTAATCTTTGAAATGCAAAGGTTAAATCCAAGTGTTTCAAACTAATCATAATCATTAACATACTCATTGGAATGATTATCTGATGTTTATGATAACAGTCAGATTAGTATGTTAAATCTGGTTATTTCACCTATTATGGTGCTACATTGTGATATTTCATGATATTTGGGTAATCAATAACAAGGATTAATCAATTCTAAGCCATTAAATCATCTAAAAATTGTCTTAATATTATAATCAACAATATTAACTATTTGATTAATCCGAGATTATTTAGATTAATCAAGAGAGTCATCAACTTTGTATCAGGAATCTAATGCAATGTAGATTCCTACATTATCATACATTGTATGATATAACCTTAAATTAATTAATTATATAATTAATATCGAGTTGATGATTTATTAAGCAATGTCTTTGACATTGAACGTTCAGAAAGATCTAATCAGTAAACTAGAACAAAAATAACTTATTAAATATAATTAAATGCAGAATCATCTCTTTGTTGTTAGATTTGAGAGATTTTGCTACCTTATATCAGCAGGTGAGTTTCGTATCACCCCTGTTCTTTTAATGTTTTATAAACATCGGGGTATAACTGCTAAACTTTTCTCGATCATATGATATGTGTCACTGTTATCTGCGTGATTTCATGTGATTAACTGAATTTGTGGATTTCATGGGATTGTTGCCGTTAGTATCTCTATCATGATATCAAAGTCCTCATTCTTGAACTGTATCTAGTGAACCCATGTGTGGCCGAGCAGAAAACATTGATAGTACTATCGGTTGACACCCCATTCACTGGGAGGATTGCATCTCCCCTGGTGTGAATGTTTGTTATCTGTTTCCTGAACTTCTTAATGGTGTGATAGACATTAAGATAATGAGGCAATAAGATATTTACCGACGGGTAATATCGAGAACTGAACATATCGTCCGAAAGGAACTAGATACGGGTCCCATGGTTATCCGGAACTGTGAACATGTATTTGAACTTAACTGTCATATCATATGATTTAACTAAACTGTATGAACTCACCAGCTTTGTGCTGATGTTTTCGAAACTAAAACTTTTGCAGGCAATCAAGGACAACGGTGAGGATGCACTCACAGCACTAGCAACAACTGTAATTAAATAAATTGTAATATGTATAAACTGTAATAATATTTGTAACCACGAACCTTGTAATGTAAGTTTTACTTTTCGTAATCTGTGTGCTATGATGATACCGGATCAAGTAAGTCACCCCTCATGCTCTGAGACATCACCACTATGCTTCCGCTACCCTTTTGATGACATCATTCTCAGGTGACGAGAGGTGGGGGTGTGACAGGGTGGTATCAGAGCCACAGGTTATAGAGAATTAGGTTGACTTAGAGACCTAGACTATAACCATAGGTTCGTATAATGACACAGAGAGCACTGAATACAACGAACGAACAAAACTTGTGTTGATTTAAGTTAGGATAATCGAGTGATCCAGGTTTCAGTTATGAGTGGCCAGCATAACTGAAATTTGTAATACTTGTGCATTCTAGTTTAAGTCAATCCAAGCTGAACTATAACAATTCTAAAGACTAATAGTTGCTTTGAGATAGGAAGAGATATCATATCATGTTTGTATTGAATATTATTATTCAATGTTTATTTCATGATACTGATCTAGAACTTTGTTTATTCAGCAATGGCGAACCCGGGAGAAAACTATATTTACCAGAGATTCCCTTACATCATCCTTGACGACACACCCAGTGACAGCTCGGGATCGAGCTCGGGTGCAGTACCATCTCATGCGTCTTCTGTATCATCTCAGGTGGGACCACAGCTACCAGCTACACCACCCGGATCTCCTTTTGTACCACCACTACCGCCTGGATCTCCGTTTATACCACCACCACCACCGGGATCCCCACCGGTGCACAGTCCACCCCACTCACCGCTGGCCGACGCTTCGGCCATGAGGAGGCAGAGCTCCTCACCACACAGAGCCCCGGCATGGGACGGGCTCAGGCGTATGCGGGGCCAGGCCCGCAAGACTACGGGACTACCTCCACGACGCCCTATGGCTCCACGGGACGAGCCAGCACCAGTACACGAGGTGGGAGAATCCTCCCACCAGGCTGAGCTTCGGGCTCAGGTACAGCAGGTATCTCAGGACCTGCTGGGCCTCCGACAGGATTTGCAGCAGCACCATGCCACGATGGAGGACACCCGTAACACGGTGTTGGAGATTCTCACGTCTCACCTGGCTCTTATGGAGCATGTGACTACTCAGGGTGCGGACACCCTAGCCTGGAGGGCGACCATTGAGGATCGCCTTCGGAGGACCTGGTGGAGGGAGATGATTGCTGCATGTAAGCAGCGGGTGGCAGCCTTTGGGGAAAGGCTGCAGGGACTGATCTGGATGCTCGGTACGCTGAGCACCGAGGCTAGACTTATCTGGTTAGCTATAGTACTTGCTACTATAGCTATAGTGCTAGCCTGTTTACCGTATTTCTTACGGTAAGTCAGATCAGTTGACCCACATTTTTGGGATTTTCATTGTACATCTCATAGACGGATAGGTTGTTTGTATGGATGTATTATAAGGGCACTCTTTGTATCATAAACTTTATGGTTCTATAATAACAGTGTTGTTTTAATCAAACGTTTGTTTCTGTATATCTGTTGTATGTTATGTGAACACTATATCTATATCAGTATGAGAACGTATCTATGAACATATCAGTATGAGAACGTATCTATGAACATATCAGTATGAGAACGTATCTATGAACATATCAGTATGAGAACGTATCTATGAACATATCAGTATGAGAACGTATCTATGAACATACCAGTATGAGAACGTATCTATGAACATATCAGTATGAGAACGTATCTATGAACATATCAGTATGGGAACGTATCTAATTGAAAACATATTGCGCTGATATACAGTACGAGAGCCATACTGTATGCGAATATGTCGAACTAAAAATATATATATTGTGCGAAAATACAGTACGAGAGCAATACTGTATGCAAATATATCTAACTGAAAATATATTGCGCTGATATACAGTACGAGAGCCATACTGTATGCGAATATATTTAACTAAAAACATATATTGCGCGAAAATACAGTACGAGAGCCATACTGTATGCGAATATATTAACTAAAAGTACAGTACGAGAGCCATACTGTACGAGAACATATCTAACGAGAACATATCAGTAACTAAAGTATAGTACGAGAGCCATACTATACGAGAACATATCTGTAACTAAAGTACAGTACGAGAGCCATACTGTACGAGAACATATCTGAACGAGAACGTATCTGTAATGTGAACGAGAACATATCTAATGAGAACATATCTGTAATTAAAGTACAGTACGAGAGCCATACTGTACGAGAACACGTGAACATATCTGTTGTTGTGTGAGAACATATCTAGTACATGAACTGAGAACATATCCTAGTCCTGTATGAACATATCTCTAAAAACATGTATTGCGAGGCAATGAGTTGGGTTATACTCTACACATGTTTTGAAATAACAGGACTAAATATAACTACGAATATCTGAATGACTAGTGTGAACTGAGAACGTATCTGGATCTTTTCAATGTAGTTATACTTGAATACTTAAATGATCACATTTCAACATGAAATTGTCAGCATGTCTGAACATGGTTGAGTTATGTGATTAAAAAGGGTTATATTTTTAATATTCTTGAACTGACCTGAGTTTGTCTGCATGTGAGCAGAACTATGGCTCCGAAAAGAGGTCGTCCAGCTAAGAAAGCTACTGAGAATATTACTTCCCCTGAACCGAATCCAGTTCCACCACCTGTTTCTGAAACAAATACCGTTCCTCTGGTGAACCAGGACCCAAACCCGACACCAATGGCAGCTCCTAGTGGGTCGGTATTGAATGAAGCAGCTATAGCCCGAATCGTAAAGGAACAGTTATCGGCTGCTGGCATTGTAATACCACCACAGCCACATGTCACTTCTGGGTCTGGTCATGTGGAACATAATGCCACAGGTGGACACGTTGAAACTGTTCATACCACAGGCACAACTACTACTGCTCCTGATCCACCACGACAGGGATGTACGTATAAATACTTTGCTTCCTGTAACCCACCTACTTTCACAGGTAGGGAAGGAGCGGCTGGACTCCTTAGGTGGATCGAGGAGATGGAAACAAAACTGAAAATCAGCCAGTGTCTGGAGGAGCATAAGGTGTCTTATGCTGCCTGTTCTTTGAAAGAATCAGCTCTTACCTGGTGGAATACCCAGGCTAAAACTTTGGGTTCTGTTACAGTTGATTCTATGGGCTGGAATGAATTCAAAACTCTGATTATGTCAGAGTACTGCCCAATCACTGAAATCCAAAAACTTCAGGAGGAATTCTGGAGTCACTCAATGGTCGGTGCTGATTGTTTAGCCTACACCGATCGTTTTCATGAACTTACTTGTCTACTTCCCAATATGTTTCCAACTGAGGCAGCATTGATTGAGAAGTATATCAAAGGGTTGGTTCCCCAGATTCGGGGAAATGTAACTGCTGCTGAACCCACAACCCTCAAAAGAACCATTCTGTTGACCACCAAGCTTACCGATGAGGCGGTAAGAAGTGGTACATTGATCTCAAAATCTCAGACGGCCGTGGGCCGTAGTGAAGCTGGTACCTCGAACGTTTCTAAAGGTACCAAACGTAAATGGTTTGGCAAGTCCAAGACCAAAGCTCCAGCTGAAACCAGTCAGAACAAACCAACCGTGAAAAACTATGGAGCGGCGGTACCGGAGAGGAAAGTTTACACTGGGCCGGCGCCCAAATGTGATAGGTGTCCCTACCATCACACAGGACCATGTCCTGTTTGTGCAAAATGTAATCGGGTAGGACACTATGCTAAATACTGCAACTTTCCTGCTCGTCAACCAAACCAAGCTCCACGACCCACTGCTCAAACGAACCGGTCATGTTACACTTGTGGAAGCCCTGATCACCTCATGCGCAATTGTCCAACCAATAACACCAATCCAGGGAATCAAACTAGGGGCAGAGCTTTTCAGATTGGTGCAGCCGAGGCAAGACATGATGCAAACATTGTCACTGGTACGTTCCTTCTCAATAATCTTTATGCATCAGTTTTATTTGACACAGGAGCAGATAAGAGTTTTATTTCTCCTGAATTTGCATCATTACTTTCATTGCCTACGGTAGAACTAGAAACTCCTTATGTCATTGAACTTGCAAACGGCAAGATGATCAAAACTAGCAGTGTTATTCAAGGATGTTCCTTGAATCTGAATGATCACCTTTTCTGTATCGACTTACTTCCTATTGAGCTTGGTAGCTTTGATGTCGTGGTAGGCATGAATTGGCTTTCTGATAACCAAGCGGAAGTTGTATGTCAAACTAAGGTGATCCGTATTCCATTACCTAACGGTAATACACTGGTAGTTCAAGGAGAACGAGCCGGTAGAAAACTTGGTCTCATATCTTGTATGCGGGCTCAGAAATTTTTAAGGAAAGGCTGTTATGCTTTCCTGGCACACGTGACCGAGCACAATTCTTCACCTACACGTATCACTGATATCCCAGTAGTCAAAGATTTTCCTGAAGTTTTTCCTGAAGATATATCAGGATTACCCCCAACAAGACAGGTTGAATTTCGTATTGACTTGATTCCTGGCGCTGCACCTGTTGCTAAAGCCCCGTATCGGCTTGCGCCATCTGAAATGCAAGAACTTTCAGGTCAATTACAGGAACTTCTTGATAAAGGTTTCATTCGACCCAGTTTTTCACCCTGGGGAGCACCAATTCTTTTTGTGAAAAAGAAAGATGGATCATTCAGGATGTGTATCGACTACAGGGAACTCAATAAACTGACAATCAAGAACCGTTATCCATTACCTCGTATTGATGATCTGTTTGATCAGTTGCAAGGTGCTACATATTTCTCAAAAATTGATTTGAGGTCCGGATATCATCAGTTGCGAATCCATGACAATGATGTTCCAAAAACTGCTTTCCGAACCCGGTACGGACATTACGAGTTTTTAGTAATGCCGTTTGGTTTAACCAATGCACCTGCAGTTTTTATGGATCTGATGAACCGAGTATGTAGACCTTATCTGGATAAGTTTGTGATTGTATTTATTGATGATATTCTCATTTATTCCCGGAACCAGCAGGAACATGCCCAACATCTGAAACTCATCTTAGAACTTCTAGCACGTGAACAGCTATATGCCAAATTTTCCAAGTGTGAATTTTGGTTACGAGAAGTTCAGTTTCTGGGGCATGTTGTGAATGAGAATGGTATTCAAGTGGATCCCAGTAAGATCAAAGCGGTAGAACAATGGGAGACACCCCGAACCCCGACTGAAATACGTCAATTCTTGGGGTTGGCAGGTTATTATTGTCGATTTATCAAGAACTTTTCAAAAATCGCTCTGCCACTTACCACTTTGACTCAGAAGAACCAACCGTTTATATGGGGTTCCCAACAGGAGGAGGCTTTCCAACTGTTGAAACATAAACTCTGCAATGCACCTATCTTAGCACTACCGGAAGGTACAGATAACTTCACGGTTTATTGTGATGCTTCCCGTCAGGGACTTGGGTGTGTTTTAATGCAGAACGATAAGGTGATTGCTTACGCTTCTCGGCAGTTGAAAGTACACGAGAAGAACTATACCACTCATGATCTAGAACTTGGTGCAGTTGTGTTTGCACTCAAGATTTGGAGACATTATCTGTACGGAACCAAGTGTATTGTGTACACGGATCACAAAAGTCTCCAACATATTCTAGATCAGAAAATGTTGAACATGCGACAAAGGCGATGGGTTGAACTCTTAAACGATTATGATTGTGAAATCCGTTATCACCCAGGCAAGGCAAATGTTGTGGCTGATGCCTTGAGTCGCAAGGAACGGGTCAAACCCCTACGTGTGAGAGCGTTAGGTTTGACTATCCAAACCAATCTAATTCCTCAGATTAGAAATGCTCAGCAACAAGCTTTACAAACAACGAATTATCCAGCTGAGAACCTAAGAGGATTAGACAAATTACTCGATACTAAGGCTGATGGACTGTTGTATTTCAAAGACCGAATGTGGGTTCCTCTGTTCGGTAACTCTCGAACAACCATCTTGGATGAGGCGCACAAATCCAGGTATTCAATTCATCCAGGTGCTGATAAAATGTATAAAGATCTTAGAGATTTTTACTGGTGGCCTGGGATGAAGAGAAACGTATTAGAATACGTGGACCGATGTTTAACGTGTCTTAAAGTGAAGGCTGAACACCAACGACCTTCTGGGTTACTCCAACAACCTGAGATTCCCATGTGGAAATGGGATCAGATCTCTATGGATTTCATTACAAAACTACCCAGAACGTCACGTAACCATGACTCGATATGGGTTATCGTTGATCGCCTTACTAAATCTGCGCATTTCTTACCCATCCGAGAAGATTACTCTATGGATCGACTGGCTAAACTCTATGTTAATGAGATTGTATCTCGACATGGAGTACCGATCTCTATCATTTCTGACAGAGATAGTCGATTTATGTCACGATTTTGGCAAACTCTTCAGAATGCTCTGGGCACGCAAATCAATATGAGCACTGCTTATCATCTTCAAACAGACGGGCAGACTGAACGAACAAATCAAACTCTTGAAGATATGCTTAGAAGTTGTGTGATTGATTTTGGAGGTAGCTGGGATATTCATCTTCCACTTGTGGAATTCTCGTACAATAACAGCTACCATACCAGCATACAATGCGCTCCATTCGAGGCACTGTATGGGCGCAAGTGCAGATCTCCTATTTGCTGGTCGGAAATAGGAGAAAATCAAATCATTGGCCCAGAATTCATCCAAGAAACCACTGACAAGATCGCACTGATTCAAGAACGAATTAAAGCTGCTCGCGATCGTCAAAAGAGTTATGCTGATAACCGTCGTAGACCACTAGAATTCCAAGTTGGTGATCGTGTAATGTTGAAAGTATCACCCTGGAAGGGCATTTTCAGATTTGGTAAACGAGGTAAACTCTCACCGAGGTTTGTAGGGCCATTTAAAATTCTTGAACGAATTGGATCTGTAGCCTACAGACTCGAATTACCTCTGGAACTCAGTAACATTCATGACGTTTTTCACGTATCAAATCTGAAAAAGTGTTTAAACGATGAATCTTTGATCGTACCTCTCGAAGAACTTCAGATCGATGATAAACTTCAGTTTACCGAAGAACCGGTAGAAGTAATGGATCGAGAAGTTAAGGTACTCAAACGCAGTCGTATACCAATCGTTAAAGTTCGCTGGAACTCTCAACGAGGACCTGAATATACCTGGGAACGTGAAGATCAGATGAAAGCCAAATATCCTCACTTGTTCTCATAAACAATTGTCGACAGATAAGTCTTCACTAAATTTCGGGACGAAATTTCTCTAACAGGAGGAGACTGTGGCAGTTGCGTACGAAGAATTCGGCATTAATGACGTAAGCACATTTGATCGTGTTTGAAATCCACGAGGAATTAACAACTTTTGTTAATGGGGATTGTTAGAACGTGAAAAATGATGAACGTGGGCGAAAACCGCACGCAAAACGGAGTTCGTATGCCCCCGGAATCGCGAAACGAAGTTTAAATCAAAAATGGGATGAAAATCGGGTCAGGCGGTACGCCTGGCGTGGGTGTACCAACCCAGGCGATACGCCTGGCGACTATGTCGGCAAAAAAATATATTTTGATGATCAGATCGCATAGAAACTTGTAGAAACTCATTTTCTCGACCCTGCTTCGTTCTTAGACGAAAAACCAGCCATCAAACACTTCCAAACTTCAAATCTAAGCTCCTCAAACATCTGGATCATCCCACGGATCGTATATACAAGTCCTGATCGTAGTTTTACCCGCACAAACTCGTCAGAACAGGTAACGGTTCGTTTTAACCTTCTAGTTTGATTTTGATTGATTAGATCTTGATTTTGAACGTAATGAGATAGTTACGATTGTTGATTATTGCCTAGATGATGGCTAGGATTGATTATAAACGAAGAACACGAAGTTCTAACGGTTAAATCCTTGTTTTGATCCGTTGTGATGCCTGGTTTGCATGAAATCATACCTATGATTATAATGGTTTAAACCATTTGATTATGACAATGTAGGTGATTAGTTTGATTAATCTTTGAAATGCAAAGGTTAAATCCAAGTGTTTCAAACTAATCATAATCATTAACATACTCATTGGAATGATTATCTGATGTTTATGATAACAGTCAGATTAGTATGTTAAATCTGGTTATTTCACCTATTATGGTGCTACATTGTGATATTTCATGATATTTGGGTAATCAATAACAAGGATTAATCAATTCTAAGCCATTAAATCATCTAAAAATTGTCTTAATATTATAATCAACAATATTAACTATTTGATTAATCCGAGATTATTTAGATTAATCAAGAGAGTCATCAACTTTGTATCAGGAATCTAATGCAATGTAGATTCCTACATTATCATACATTGTATGATATAACCTTAAATTAATTAATTATATAATTAATATCGAGTTGATGATTTATTAAGCAATGTCTTTGACATTGAACGTTCAGAAAGATCTAATCAGTAAACTAGAACAAAAATAACTTATTAAATATAATTAAATGCAGAATCATCTCTTTGTTGTTAGATTTGAGAGATTTTGCTACCTTATATCAGCAGGTGAGTTTCGTATCACCCCTGTTCTTTTAATGTTTTATAAACATCGGGGTATAACTGCTAAACTTTTCTCGATCATATGATATGTGTCACTGTTATCTGCGTGATTTCATGTGATTAACTGAATTTGTGGATTTCATGGGATTGTTGCCGTTAGTATCTCTATCATGATATCAAAGTCCTCATTCTTGAACTGTATCTAGTGAACCCATGTGTGGCCGAGCAGAAAACATTGATAGTACTATCGGTTGACACCCCATTCACTGGGAGGATTGCATCTCCCCTGGTGTGAATGTTTGTTATCTGTTTCCTGAACTTCTTAATGGTGTGATAGACATTAAGATAATGAGGCAATAAGATATTTACCGACGGGTAATATCGAGAACTGAACATATCGTCCGAAAGGAACTAGATACGGGTCCCATGGTTATCCGGAACTGTGAACATGTATTTGAACTTAACTGTCATATCATATGATTTAACTAAACTGTATGAACTCACCAGCTTTGTGCTGATGTTTTCGAAACTAAAACTTTTGCAGGCAATCAAGGACAACGGTGAGGATGCACTCACAGCACTAGCAACAACTGTAATTAAATAAATTGTAATATGTATAAACTGTAATAATATTTGTAACCACGAACCTTGTAATGTAAGTTTTACTTTTCGTAATCTGTGTGCTATGATGATACCGGATCAAGTAAGTCACCCCTCATGCTCTGAGACATCACCACTATGCTTCCGCTACCCTTTTGGTGACATCATTCTCAGGTGACGAGAGGTGGGGGTGTGACACCTCACATACGATTATATGTAATTAAATCCTCACAAATAATCACATGATGGTTCTATAACGCTAGATAATTATCTGACTGATGAACCATATTTCTGAACTTTGTTTTTCTGAAATGATTCTGAATTTGCTGTTTGATAACACAAAATGATAATGACATATGATATGAACATGACATAGAATGAAACACGTATAGTTTGTACCTGATTACTGTTCAAGTTACTATTGAGATCACTGTTCCGGTGACGGTTCCGCACTGATGTTACATCTAGACTTGAACACAACTCCATATGATGATTGAGTAGAAGTTGTGGGTTCGGAATCGACTCTTCCTGTGGGAATTGGGGCATTAGTCCATTCAAACTCATTTTTTTCTTTAATAAAACTTTTGATCCTCTCAATAGCCTCGCAAGCTTTTTTTCCTGCCCGGTGCCTCATTTTAATGTTTAAACAACCATATCCCTCACTTGAAATGTTTTCAACTTATTTTTTGAAATTTCAACATCATTCACCCAACGTGGTATGCCAATAGGTATCTCTTTATAATCCATATCATTTGTATTCATTTTATTTTTCACATCATCAATTTTATTTTTCAAATCCCTCAAATTTTCTTTCATGGATGTAACATGTTTTGAGGAGCAAATGACATATCCCAGATGTTTTGAGATATGACTGGTCAAAAAATTCACAATAGGAACAACGATTTGACTATATATAGTTTGCTCCATTTTTTTGAGACCGAACAAAAAAAAATATGCAAACATGTCAGCATAAAAAGAAGAAAAATAACAAGAAAAAACCAACTAAAATGACTACCAATTAGTCTAAGTTTACACACATTCTTCACAAAATATCACTGTGTGTATAAGGAAAAGCACTACTGTATTTGATATTTAAAATTTGGTACATTAACAAAGTGATTATATTGGATGTTTTGTATAATCACATTGCTTAATGATTTACGTTAATATTGACCTAAAAGTGAGTTGGGGATGTAAATATCATATAGAGAAAGGGTAAGGTTGTAAAGTGTAAAATATATTTAATGGGCAAGTAAGTAACATTGAAAATTGGATCATAAAATGAATGCATATAGGACTACCGACTTTGAATATTATTAAGGAAAAACAGGAGATTTTAATCACATATTTATATTGAAAATAGAACTTAATCAACAAAACTAATTTATACAAGAAAAAAACCCCTCCACTCGATTCCGTATCTTCAAATCTCAATAGGGCTGTAAATGAACCGAACGTTCAGCAAACAGTTCGTAAACTGTTCTTCGGGAAGTTTGTTTATGTTCGTTCGTTTGAAAAATGAACAAACACGTATAAAAAAATTTCGTTCGTTTAGTTTAACGAACGAACATGAACAGAGGTTGTGTTCGTTCATTTGTGTTAGTGAACCTTCGGTAACGTGTTCGTTTATGTGCGTTTATGTTCAGTTATGTTCATTCATTAAATGTGTTGTATATTATTATATTTTTTTTATTTTCAGGTTAATACCATAATATTTAAGCTATTTTTAGTCTAATACTATAATATTTAACTTTATATATTGTTGGATAGGGTTATGCAATATGCTCAGCACTTAGACAAGGTTTCTTCTAAAAGATTGATAGATGCAGAATATTCTATCAATCTTTTCACTCACAAATAAGAAGAGAGAATAGATTGATGTAGAAAATAATTCAAGCTCAAAGTATATTTCTCTCAATTGCAATGTGTATAGGAATCTTGTCAAAATGCACGCCCAGCTAAGTTACAAGTGAAAGGTTATATACTAAGAGCTATTGTTGTATCCTTATAGGAATACAAAGATGGAAAAAATAATGGGAACAAAGTAATGCTAAATCTAGTATACTGTTAGGCTTGATATGCCAGGCCATATTAATAACAATTAATATAAATAACTTCTTTGACTTTCACATTAAATGCTTCCACCATAAAGATCATTAATGCAAATTGTCTTCTGTTGATGTGACAGTTGTACACCACCAAGAGCATTAATGCAAATTGTCTTCTGTTGAGCATTCTCCACCTTTAAGAGATATTGGTTTTCCGAATCATTGAGGTTTGTAGCATGTAGTGATCTTCAAAAGCCCAGATAACTGAGGCTTGTAAGGTGTTGAATTCTTCGAAATCTTTGTCTTCTATCTGTCTTCAGAAGAACAAAGTTATCTTTCGGAAGTATTCAATCTTTCAAAGGTTTTGATGAACCTACCGAAGGATGATGACTTCCAAAGGTTAAATTTATCCTTATGATGTTTGCTTAGGATTTCTGGGAGTTAGGGAGGCTAAGGACCGAGAATATTTTGAGAAAGCCATTGAGATCTTACAGTCTCCAGCTCCCAAACTGCATTTAATTTCCTTAGAGTCTTAGCTCTTGCCATGGCCCATTTTATGGCAATCCTACCATCCTTGTGATTTTCTGGGTTGGTAAGAGGGATATTCTCAAGCTCATATACTACTTGGGTAGGAACAAGTTGGAGCTCTAGTAGTGAGTATTTCATTATGCCATTGTTGCTCATCCTGACAGTGAACATTTTCTTGGTAGCACTAAACTCTATTTTACAATGGGGATACAAGCATTTATTGGCTCAGGCTCAGGCTAAGGCTCAGGCTAAGGCTCAGGCTCTTTATTCCTTATGGCCATTTTCTTCTTTTTACTTGTTAGGTTCTGGCTCACCTTTGTTGACAATTAAGGTTCCCTGAAGCCTGACCTCTTGTTTCTCCATTGATCCATCTTCCCCTGTAGCTTCCTAAGCTGTTGCACCCTCTGCAGCAGCTGCTTCTCAACTACTCCTCTCATCCGCCTTTGTAGTATCCTCATGTTCAGGGTTAGATGTTTTCTTTTAAGAACCCTTTATGTTGATCACTGAGAATATTGGAATCTTGTCGAATGAGGGACTTAATGGATGAGTTGCAAGCTCTTCCTTTGGTTCTATGAACCTGCTACCCTCTTCAGCTATTATAGCCTCTTCCTCCGTGATAGATTTGGCGAGAAGAGGCTTAGTGGAGGGTTCCCTTCCAGCTCTCTTCATTTTTCCGAGTAGAAGGATCTCTTGCTGAGCCTGAATCTGATCCAATGAAGCCAGGTCTCCCTAGATATCTTTACTTTTACTTCTTTTACTCTTAGATCCATGTTGGAGGTCTTCATTGGACCAAGTTGTGTTCGGCAGAATCCATAGTTCATAAGGAACTCTTTCATCTTCTCTTGAAAGGCAGCCTCCTTTGCTTTCTTGGAGGAAGCTGCCACAACTTTGGATGCAGTAGCAGCCTGTTCAAGCTGTTGCACCCTATTCAGCACAACTATCATTCGAGGCACCAACGAGTGTAGGATTTCTTCAAGATCATATCCCTTTTCCTGGAGGAGAGCAGCAAGTCTGATTGTCTTTCCATCCATGGAAGTTTCTTGCTGGCCCTTCTTTATCAATGGCCTCCTTGCCTCTTGTGCATCCTCCTACTCTGGTGTTATTTTCTTTTTTTCCTTTGTCTACCCAGAGGACATGGACATGTGGCCTCACAAGTTGGATAATTGGCCAATTTCTCTTCTGATGAAGAAACCTCAAGGATGACTAGGCCCATGGAGACATTTTTAGCTTCAGAGTTAAACTTAGCATCCTCTACTCCCTTCAGTTGACCAACCGTATTTAAAGGCTCCTTAAGAGTCTCCTCAGAGATCACAGGGTTGGAGGAGAGGTCTTCAGCAGCCATTGTCCCAAGAAGGGACTTAGGTTCCATGGAAATGAAGGGTGTTTGTTGTAGATGGTCCTTTATGGCAACCTGGACTATGGTCCCAATTGGGGAAATAGTCCTAGAAGGGGACTTAGGCTCCATGGAGATGGAATATGTATTTTTTTTACCAGTGTCCATGGATGCCTCTTCAACCTCAGCGGATAATGGGAAATAAGTCCCCAAGAACTTGTTCCATTCACTATCTAGATCGGAAGTGAAAGTGTGGGTTCTTGATGTTTCTCCTTCTCACCTCTGGCTGGACTGCATGAACCCTATATTATACGTTACCCCTTTTTTGGTAGCATCAGAGGAAGCCAAGGAAACCTGGCAGGGATCAGGATGGAATGGGGATAAGAGGATTAATGGGTGGAGCTGCAAGTCCAGGATGGTAGCATCCTTTTCCTGAACCTGTAACCTCACGGTAGCCACTTCTACATCAAGGGAAGCTACCCTGGCTTGTAATGTGGTAATGCTGGTCATCAATTCCAAAACTGTGGTGCCCTCATCTACCGTGGTGGAATCATTGGGCGATGGAGTCCTTAGCCTAGATTTTGCACATCCATCACCCGATGTGGTATCTTGGCACCCTGATTTCCCCTTAGGGAGGACGATCTCAAAGAATTCATCCCAATGTGGGTTGCCACAGAAGAGGTCCTAATGCCTGTAGCACTGGCTTGTTGAATCAGAGAAAGTTCAACAGTAATGGCTCATTCTGAGCATCAGTCAAGGCCCCTTGAGCCTAGGTGATCGTATGGGTGGGAGGATTTAATGGGAATGCAATACCTATAGACCTGGGAGACAGTCCTTGTTTTAAGTGAGATTCTTCAAAAGAAGAAGCGTATAAATTTGGGTTTTCCTTGGGATATTCTCAACCATGTGTTGAGACATGTACTAAGGGCTTTCAGGTCGATAAAGGGCTGCCACTTGATCCAAAGGAATATCTAGTGGGGAGAGCATAATAAGGATCCTGCACACCTATAAATAGATGTTATGGGGTTTGTTGGCATTTGTAGGTGATGTAGATGGGGTGTGTATGGTGGGTGGTGAAGGTGGGGGTAAAGCAAATATGGGGTTAATAGTGCTATCACCTTCTCGTGCAAGTGGCTCCATGGATTCAAGAAGAGGAGTAAAAGTTCCAGAAAACTTAGCACTCTTCTTCTTGAGTCGCACAAAAACCTTGGAGGTAACCTAGATAACCTTGTATGTATTCCAAGTGAGAGAGAGAGAGAGAGTTGAACCCATCTCACAGTTAAAGATATGCAAGAATCGGGGATACATACAAAATTTCTTTGGGGAAGAAAGATTGTCCACCAAATTATTTAAAATAAAAGAATAGAAATAAAAATATTAGTTTGAGATCAATCCATGAATAGCCAATGCTAAGTCTGAGGGTGATCCCAACCCCTATCTTGTTTGAAAGATAGTGCAAAAATAATTGTATGAGATATTTATAATTATAGGACACTATACCCTGCAAATAAGTCGTTGAAGAAAAAGGACCATCGTATCCATGGACCTAAAGCTCCCTGCTACCTCATCCCGGGTAAAGGAAACCCTTCCACCAGCGTCCTTTAGATGAAGATTTTGACGGATGGTTTCTACCGTGATAGAAAGGGGACGAGTATCAATGGTAGCAACAAGAGATCTACCATTTGGAGTAGAAATTATAGAACAACAATCTCAGACATGGTGATGATGAGATCTATACACCAAGGGATGAATGACTAGGGAATACGCGTACCTGTTCCCTTTAAGAAATGAGATGATCGCAACAAAGTCAACATCTTCATTTGCTGATAGCTTTGCATCAAGGTTATGAGCTGGTTTCAATGGAAGAACAACCATTTGAGAGATTTTAGACGAAGGATTTTAGGGTTTTGATCAAGAGAAAAACAAAGTATAAAAGAAGAGTTGAGAATTCAAATGGGCTGGTGACCTTTTATACCTTCGAATGTTAACATTTAAAATATAGACATATTAAAGTTTGAGATCCGAATGTTAGAAAAAGTTACTTCAAGGAACTTTATTGGATTTAGTAACAACCAATTAGATGATAGCTTGGTTGCGAAGATATATCTTTCGAAAGAAAGGAGATACACAAGACTTAAGATTATCCATTTGAAAGATACATCTTCAAAGGACTCTTAATTTCAACTGTGACTTTTATTTTTTGGAAGAGATTTTCTCATGATTAGTTCTGAATCAGCAGTCTTTAGAAGATCAAGCTTCTGAAAGCAAGATATATACTGGAAGAAAAATCCTCCTCAGAAGAAAATATTTCTTCTAAAGTATAATTACTTATGAGTAAGTATTTAAACACTACTTCTGAAGACTTAGAGTTCATTCTGATGACCAATGTCATAAGAAGATAAGTTAAGTTTCTCTTTTGAAGGATTTTTAAGATTTTATTATCAAATTTGGACTTCATTAGTTTTTTCAAAATCCTTGCAGATATGTTCATTAGTTGATCAAAAGATAATACATCATCATAAATCTGAACAAGCATAATATTTTGAATGGAACTCTTAAAGAAAATTGTTTGTCAATGGTTCCCCTTTTGAAACAATTTGCTAACAGGAATGAAGATAAAGTTTCATACATTTTCTGGGAGCTTGATGCAGCCCATATAGTGCCATATCAAGCTTACTGACACGATCAGGAAAATCTGGATCCTCAAACCCAGAAGGTTGACAAAATATACTTTCTCATCAATCTCTCTATATAAGAATACACTCTTGACATCCATGTGAAAGACCTTGAAGTCCTTTGTGACTGCAAATGCTAAAAATATTCTTTTAGCTTCAATTTTGGCAACAGTATAATCAATTCCTTCTTGCAGGATGTATCCTTGAACAACTAGTTTGGCTTTATTCTTGATGACAATACCTTTGTCATTCTCTTTTTTGAATACCCATTTGGTTCCTATGGCAGATTTTCCTCTAGATAGAGTACAAGTCTTTCACACTCCTTGTCTCTTAAATTAAAGAAGTTCCTCTTGCATTCTTTCCACCCAGATACTATCTTTCAGTGCTTCAAAAACTTTCTTTGGTTCTATCTGGGATAGGAAGCAGGAAAACAAACAAATGTTTTCTTCATGCAAGGAAATTCTAGTTTTTACTCCTTCCTCAATGTTTCTGATAACATTGTCAGCTGGATGAGTATTGTGAATGCGTAATCTCGGGATTACATCCAACTGAGCATTAAAATTAAGATTGCCAATTTGCAGATATTGTAGCATGATGTGAGGAAAAATGGGTGTAAGTTAAAAATGTGTTAACTACAAATACTATTTGAATAAAGATTCAAATTTTGTGTTTTGAGTATTTGTTATATATTTGCAGGAGAATTAGATTTTGAAGTTTCAATGGTGAAATAACGAGTGAATGGAATGAAAGATACGCGTACACCAAGAAGAAACAAGTGAAAAATGGAGTTTTGGGGCTGCTGGGGTCTGATATACCGTACGCCTAGGCCCGGTGTATCATACGGCCGTCGTATGGTACGCCCAAATAGCAGCATTGACAGAAAATCGTGGGCATATTGTACTTGTCTGGGCGTATGATGCACCCAAGCCTGGAGTATCATACGCCGAAACCGGGAAACTTGGAATTTTACCTTATCTTGACCTTATTTAAACCCTGATTCTAGGTTTTCGATTCCAAGCCTTTTTGGATGAATTTCTGGGCTATTAAAGGGCGATTATGAGCTTCCAAATCATCCGATTCAATCCAAGATCATTCCTAATCAAAGATTTGAAGATCCAATCATGCAACTACTCAACAATTATGAAGATTCGATCATTGTGATGTCCGGCTAATCCTTTCATGATTCTCTCTAGGTGAAGTGTTAGTTTAAATAACTAGGTTTTTTTATGGTTTGTTGAATGTTGTGAATGAACTTGCTTTCTTAGATTTGCAATTTTAGTATTGATTGGTTGTGAACCTTAAAGGTTTTTGGGTATGCATTGTAATTTTAAATTCAATTTCAGCACTTGGTTTTCGTTCATTGTTTAGTGAATTGGGAATTGATGTTATTGCTTTTAAAGGATTCTGAAGTCATATATTTTGTGCAACAATTAATTAATCAAGTCAACAACATCTGTCTAGCTATCGGTTGTCAACAACATCATTGATTTGTTTTCAAAATTATAAAGGTTAATAAATCCAATAATAACTCATGTCTATGTTATTTCTAATCTATGAATCATTGCAACCTAGTTATTTGTATAACATGAAACCTAGAGGGATCACCTTTTCATTTGTTGTTTACAACTCAATTAATTTCAGTGTTTTTAATTTCAATTAGCATAAAGTTATTTTTACTTAAAACTTAAATTCAAACCATTCAAGTTTACTTTTAATTGCAATTAGTTATTTAAGTTATTTGCGAAAGTAGTTTCCACTTGACTCTTCATGGATCGATACCTGACTTCCCTAACTAAATTGAGTAGTAGGACTTGAGTGTTAAAACTTATTTTTGATTGGTACTTCGACACCTATCAAATTTTGGCTTCGTTGTCGGGGAGTCGTACGCAAATTACTTTCAATTACATTTTATTTTGTTTTATTTGTCATATTTACATGGGTTGTGTTAGTGTGCAGGTAATTTCAGCATTGCATGCATACTAGGTTTTCTGGAAGATCTTCGCCGCTGAATTTCGATCCAAAAATTGAACGTATAGCTTGAAGGAACCGAGTCCTTCACAGAACAGAACTTGCATATCCAATTGTACAACAACAATCCACATTGTAATACCCAAAAAATAATCCTGCACCCGAGCCACCAATATTTGAGGATTTTGAAAATCCACAAGGTAACTATAATCTCAACTCACTACCACCACCTGTTCAACCCAGTGCTCAACCACAAAACCAATTTCACCATATACCTCACCCTAACCATCCTCATAATGATGATCACCATGCCAACACCACCGAGGTAAGAAATACTTTAGAGGAGGTAGTCACTTTGGCACAATAGGAAGTGGTGCCAATAGAATCAATGATTGGGATAATGGCTTGAATGGCAATGATTTCAATCTGTAGAATGCCAATGCAATTTATGAAGATCCTTATGGGGATCCACCACCACCACCAAAACCACCAATGCATAATCCGTACCCAATGAATCCTCAACCACTAAATCAAGGAGGTTATGGCTTCCATCAACAACCACCACATAGATGTCAACCTCAGCAAGGGTTCAATAGGCCACCTAGACCTCAAAATCCGAACTATGGGCCTCGAATTGCTATGCCTCCTCCAAACATGGGACTGCCAATGAATTACAATCATGGTATAGCACATGCACAAGGTGCAGCTTGTAACACCCCAACCGATGGCGGAAACGTCGGGATGCCACGAGGGATGTGTAGATTGTTCAAAAGCTCGTAGGCATCTAAATATATCATCAGATATTAATTAAAACAAATAAAGTATTTACAAAAAAATCATGTTCGTCATGATTCAATTACAATCAATTACACAAAAGATTTAGCTAAATTGACTAAACTCTAGTCTTAAGAAATCCGTTAATTTAGCTAAGCCCAAGATCCTTAGTGATGATGTCCAAAAGATGTAGAGCTACCTTGCTCTACCTACTTCTCTTCGTTCCCTGAAACATGTAGAAAATCAAGTGTCAACTACGAAGTAGTTGGTGAGTAATCATAAGTTTTTATTTTTCAGAAAAGTTTATAAGTGTTCATAAAAGTTTAAAGATTTTTAGAAAATACACATGTGAACCTATGAGATAATCCAACTCTGTCAACACACAACAACACAACAATCATGTAATTCAAGTAATCATAGATAATCAGTCAAGTATAGTCAATCAACTCATCCAAGCACAATAAATCAATCATCATAATTATCTCAAGTAAATGTACCGCGGAGGACCTTAGTAAACTCAACCAACGATAGTAGGAATCATCGCATATAACCGAAGTCAACTCAACCCACGATATTCCTGAATAGTATAAGTGTCAATACGTGCACTGCGGAGGACCGCCGTCAACTCAACCAACTGTGGAATCACGGAGGAGGACCGAAGTCAACTCAACAACAGTAACTCAATCATTGCGGAGGACCGAAGTCAACTCATCAACAATGACTCACGGAGTTATGATAATCCAAGTCAATCCTCAATCAATAATAATTCAATAATATGAATATCATATTGATAATCCAGGTGTCACCCATGTGTTGTGAAAATAATATTTAAATCTGGTATACATGTTCCACCTCCGAGTTTAAAAGCAAAATGATTTAAAAGGAGGTTATGAGAACTCATCTGAATTCCTTAGATTCAGTGTTCTTGTAAAATGCGTGCTTACGTAGGTAAAAATCAAAAGCAACTCAATCAACCTGTAATTATCGTGTGTTCCTGTTCATAAGTATACGCGTTTTATTTCTATTGAATGTCCATACATTTTTACTTTTAAGCCATTGAGTGTTTCACCAACTTAGGATATTTTATCCAAGTTAAAATGAATCACCCATTATTTTATAAGTGTTCATCATAAAAATATAGTTTAGCCTTGCTCGTTTTAACTATTTAGTGATGATAAACTCGTTTTGATATCATATGTGCATCCTCATAGATAGGTGTACTCCAGGGTGATAATCCTAATCTAACACATATCTATACATACATGCATGTTTAATTACATTGACCACCATAATCTAAGTTACAAAGATCTAATTTAAGTTTAAGAAAATGATACTTAGGTTGTCTACATAAAATGTTTAAATCATGTAAAAATATCATAATTCAAGACTTTTATTTATTTAGAAAAAGGTGGTGGTCCATATAATCTTCATGCATGCATGGGTATACATAATTGCCCATGATCTTTGGTTTACCCATAACCTTTGTTCAAAACCAAGGCTTGACATCACTCGGGGTCAGCGAACCTATCGGTAGTAACCCTGGGTTCTACCAAGCCATTAGGTTTGGCCTCCTTAAGTTTGAAACCCTTAGGTTCGTGGGTCAAGGGTTTGCATCACATGGTTCGTGTTTCTCCCATGGTTCGGCTGTTAGTGGTTCGGCCGAAACATAGGTTCGGCCATCTTTGTCCAGCTCCAGGGAGGTTCGGCAATGGTCAAGGTTCGTCAGTCGTGGGCTCGCCACTTTAGGGTTCGGCCAGCCTTGATTTCCACAGGTTCGCGGCTGTCTTTTCCCTTGGGAGAACCTCCTTGGTTCGTGACTTCCACCCTAGGGAACCCAGACCATCTGCACCTAAACCCGCGGTTCATCATCATCATCCTCGATTTTAGTTGGTTGCAGGTTCGTCCATGGCTTCCCCAAGTTAGTATTAGTCCGATTAACAAGGATAAAACACTAAATTCGTTTAAAAGTTAGTATTACTCGAATATGCGGTCGTTTAGAGCCCAAGATCACCCGGATCGGTTAAGAAACGAAGAAGATAGCTTAGAGAGACTTTAGAGAGATATAGAGTGACGAGATTTGTAGTTTAGAGAGAAAGTGACAGATGAAATGACGAGGAAGATGGTGTTCTTCCCTGTTTATACCTCGGGTTGATCCCGCCCGCTCGGTTTCGTTTATTTCGTGATAAAATTATTAAATGATTGGTTTTGCTCGTAAAACATATTTAAATCATGAAACATTTAATAACCTAAATTATATTTTTATTTTTAATTACGAAACGTTAAATAAAATGATTGTGTTTTATAAAATAATTTTGTTCACTTTCGTTTAAGGTTGTGATTTCAAACAAATGTTTTTAGAATCTTTTTCCTAATTTAATACCGTTAGATATTATTTCGGTTATCTTGTCGAAACACGTTACTTACATACGAATTCGTAAAGATCGTCACCTTTTCGAATCCAACGCTCGTATCGTATTTCGATTTGATTTACGATTTATGGAATATCATTTCAGTATACTATTCATAATAATTATATTCGTGTGAATCGTCACCCACTCGAATACATTATTAAGTTTAATATTTCTGAAATAACATTCGCGTTTAATTTAATATTCGTAACCTCACCGTCGCTTAATTATCCTTAATAACTCTTTCATTATTCTATTATTATGAATATTATAATTTCCCAATCCAATCCCACTAAACCATATCACTGACACATCCACGATAGACCTAAATAAGCTTATGTATAGGGCATATGTAGGAATAGGTAGCAACCTATCCAGCCACCGTCCTACCACCATTTCGATAAACCATGACCATGTGTCTTTGACTATGTTTAGTAACCAACTAATATCAAACTCATAAATCCTTTCCATCCAAACCAAAACCTCGGATTCTCCTCACCAAATCCTCAACACTGATACAATCATGATAAACCGAAGATAACTTATATATAGGGCATATGTAGAAGTCAGTCGCAACTGCTTCAGCCACCGTCCCACCACCTCTTCGATAGACTATGATTATATCCTTGACTATCTTTGGCTATAGAATCCCATACCACTACCAAATCCTAATCAATCCAATTCATATCATATTAATTCAATTGCAATAAACTCTCTGGTTCTATCTAGTTATTTTTCCAAACTAGTTTTCCCATGGTTTATGCTAATAATCATATGTTCTCACATGTATACCAGTGATAATATCATCAAATAATTCTCCAAATATATTAAATAATCATAACAGGTTCTATCAGTACAATTATATCTGTAATGACAATACCTGAAAAACAGTGATGTTACAGTCTCCCCTAGTTGAGGGAATTTCGTCCCGAAATTCAACTTGGAGCGACCGCAGTGAATAAGTGTGGATACTTCAGCTTCATCTGATCTTCCCGTTCCCAGGTGAATTCTAGACCATGCTTCGACTCCCATCGTACTTTGACAATTGGAATTCTACCGCGTTTGAGTTTCTTAACATCACAGTCCATTATCTCGACTGGTTTTTCAACGAAGTGCATGGTATCATCGATGCGAATATCATCGAGCGGTACCTGAAGATCTTGATCAGCTAAGCATTTCCTTAAATTGGACAATTGAAAAGTTGGGTGTACATTATTAAGTTCAGGAGGAAGTTCCAGCTGTCACACCCCCAAATTCCCACTTGTGGTATTAGCCCACGTGGGTGTGACGTGGCGAGGATCACAGCTCAAGGTCATATAGAACAACACTATATGCATTTTCAAAATACATTGTTGACATAAAAGTAATAAATAGTTTGCAGCGGTAAGACTTTGCGAGGGCTTATTACGATACAACACTTAATGTTTGTCTAATAAACCAGTATACACCATAAAATGTTTGTCATAGTATAAATGTTTGACTCGATGTAACTAGTATTCCCCCTATTTGAAAGCGTTTGAAAAGAGTAAAGAGGGGCCGCAAACTCACCTTAGTACGAATATGAAAGTAGTAGCGTAAGCTCCTGCGTAAACTGCGTGTCGGTCACCGGCAACCTATATCGTATACCGTACGTGAGTTTGTGTAAGTGATCATGCTAGTGTTCGTGTTAGTGCTCGTGTTTGTGTCCAACAACCCTTGGTTGTTCATGTTTGTCCGTGTCGGTCCACAATGACCGTGTTTTCTCGTGTTGGTCCATATTGACCGTGTTTGACCAAAGTTGATCGTGTCAAGTCAACGACCCGTTGGTGAATCGTGTGGCGGTTTGTGAATCGTGTAGCAATCGTGTAAGTGCTCGTCGTGTGCAAACTCGCAAATCGCGTCTATGGACAACTTACTAATTATAGTAAGTTTCCATTTATGGAAAGTTTCACGAAGCATATTGATTTTAGAGTTCTAGCATGCTCATTAGTCCTACGTGATCATGTTAACACATAGCACATCATCATACGCAGTCACATAAGTCATTTTCATCATGTTTGCACACAAAAGTTTCCTAAAATGGAAAGTTTCCATTTATAGCATACGTGATATCGGAAACCATCTAACTTAGCATTCATTCATCATGTTAACTCATAATAAATCACTTAGCATGCTCAAATCACACAAATTGTTAATAACTTGATAGTTTGAAAAAAAATAAAGTTACTATAACTAGTAACTATGGCATTTTACATACAAATGATTGTCCTAAATCATTCTAATCCATTTTTATGTCATAAATCATCCCATTAAACCATTTAACCTCATTTAAACATGTACATATAATCAAATTCATCATTTAGCAACATTTCATCAATAAAAGTTGCTAAATATAGTAACTATGATTATTATTATACAAATAACCATTCTAATCAATCCTAGACCATTTTTATAACGCATAACACCATATTATGCCTTTTAACATTATCTAATCATGCTCATATAGTCAAAATCACCATTTATCAAGATTTAGCTTGTAAAAGTTACTATAAATAGTAACTTTGCTAAATATGGTCAAAATCAACATTAAAATTGCATTCTAAGCATCAACAACATCCTAATATCATTCTAATAGCAAATCCATACACATGCATGACCATATTTCATCCCATATCAACAAAATGTAACTAAAAAGTTACTAAAAATAACAAGTTCGTCACATATTCTTATTTTAACCATCAACACCATGCTCCAATCATGTATTATACTTCTAATATCATCCATAATCACATTCAAGTATCCAAAATCTTCCCAATATTCATGGATCATACATGCATGCATATACAACATCATAAATCATCATTTTAAGCATAATAACATATGTACAACATCTTGGATCGTCATAAATCCTTACAATAACATCATAGATCATAAAATACAGTGGATTCATCAACAAACCCTAATTCAAATGGGTGAAAATTCGTGCATGTGAGTCTAGTGAGCTTGCATGTGGGTTTTAACCCTTGCATGTGTGTGTTATGATGTGTAGAGAGCATTTTAGTCATAAAACTACCTTCTAAAGGTTCAAGATGGTTGAGATGATGACAAGATCAGCCCCCAATGCTCCTGGAACTTTGAATGATACAGGTTCAAGAGGATGGTGGTGGTTTCAAGCGCCAAGTTGGACTCCAAGCTTCAATCCTCTTCAAATTTGAGCTTCAAGGACCTCCAATGGCTTCCAAGAGGTCAAATCAGGGTGTTTCATAGAGAGATGATCGAGATATGGCGTGTAGGAACGATTAAAATGATGAGATGTTGTAGTATAGGCATAATAACCTTGGTTGTATAAAGATATTGTCGACTAGAAGGCGTTACGTACCGTGATGGAGCTCTCAGATCCTCTCCGCGTACCACGGAGACTTTCGGGAGTAAAACCCCGCGCCGCATGTCGCGTACCGCGACAATGCCTCTTGTTGGACCACCGCGTACCGCGATGGGCCCCTAAAGAGCCCAATAAACCCAGTTCGATGGATTTGATCCGTTCGTCGCCGTTTTCACGTTTACGAACTATCGTTTGGCCTCGTTTGAGCTCCCAAGTTTGATGTGTGAGTGTTTCGTGAGGTTTCGAGTGTTGTGTTACACAATGTGCTAGACGTTCACCAACGTTCGTGTGTTTTGACACGTGTGTGCATTTTCTCTATAATTCCACTAATTATCTTGTTGTGTGTTGGTGTTCGTATCGTCGTGCCACGTGTCATACTAAATTAAACTAATTATAGTGCCACATGTACAAAATCATTTAAATAAACTTTTAAATAAATAATAAGCTGACCTGGAATTTGCAGGCAACCTTCCCGATTCGTTCAAGAATCTTAAAAGGGCCAACATATCATGGAGCAAGCTTACCTTTCTTTCCGAATCGTACCATTCCTTTCCTAGGTGATACTTTAAGTAATACTAAATCATCAACTTCAAACTCTAGTGGCTTACGTCGTTTATCCACGTAACTCTTCTGTCGACTACGAGCAGTTAACAGATTGTCGCGAAATCGGTGAATCTTGTCAGTCGTTTCTTGAATAATCTCGGGACCAGTAATCTGTGATTTGCTGATCTCAGTCCAACAAATAGGTGACCGATATTTTCTACCAAAAAGAGCTTCAAATGGTGCCTTGCCGATACTCGCGTGATAACTGTTGTTATACGAGAACTCGACTAATGGTAAATGGCTATCCCAGTTGCCACCGAAATCGATGGCACATGCTCTTAACATATCTTCAAGTGTTTGGATCGTTCGCTCAGTCTGTCCATCCGTTTGATGATGATAAGACGTGATAAGATCCAATCTTGTTCCAAAAGCTTCATGAAGCGATTCCCAAAATCGTGCCGTGAATCGAGCATCACGATCCGATATTATGCTTAAGGGAATTCCATGTCGGCTAACGATCTCATCTACATAGATATGAGCTAATTTCCGCACAGGGTACGTCTCGCGTATCGGTAAGAAATGAGCCGACTTGGTTAATCAATCTATTATCACCCAGATACTATCATTACCGCTTGCGGTTCGTGGAAGTTTGGTAATAAAATCCATTGATATATTCTCCCACTTCCACATGGGTATTTCAGGTTGTACTAATAATCTCGAAGGTCGCTGGTGCTCAGCTTGACTTTTGCACAGTTAAGGAATTTGGCAACATACTTAGCTATATCCTTCTTCATCCTAGGCCACCAGTACAAGGATTTAAGGTCTTGGTACATTTTTTCGGCACCTAGATGGATTGAGTAACGAGACTTAAGAGCTTCATCCATAATCTTCATCCTAAGATCATCCCTGTTTGGTATCCACAACCGATTCAAATAATACATCAAATCATCGTCCTTAGTTTCCAATTGCAGTTCAGCCCACAAGACATCTCATCAGAAAGGCTTCCTTGAGCCAATGAGGTTTGTTGGGCTACCAGAATATCATTATGGAGATTAGTGCGCAATCGGACACTGTGGATCTGAACATGACTCTTGCGACTAAGCGCATCTGCTACTACATTCGCTTTGCCAGGATGGTAGCGAATTTCACAGTTATAATCATTTAACAGTTCGACCCATCTCCATTGTCTCATATTGAGCTCTTTCTGGTTAAGTATATGTTGCAAACTCTTGTGATCTGTAAAGACTATACACTTAGTGCCATAAAGATAATGTCTCCATATCTTCAAAGCAAACATGACTGCACCAAGTTTCAAGTCGTGTGTAGTGTAGTTTTTCTCGTGAATCTTCAATTATCTTGATGCATATGCCACAAACTTTCCCCGTTGCATGATGACACAACCGAGACGTTGGTTGGATGCATCGCAATAAACCACAAAATCATCATTTCCATAAGGCAATGTCAAGTCAGGAGCATCACAAAGTTTCTGCTTCAATGTCTGAAATGCCTCTTCTTGCTTCGGTCCCCACTCATAAGGCCTATCCTTTTGAGTTAAGGAAGTGAGGGGAACAACAATCCTGGAGAAATTCGAAATAAACCGCCGATAGTAACCGGCAAGTCCAAGAAATGAACGAATCTCCATTGGTGTTTTAGAGATACTCCAATTCTTCACAACTTCAATATTTGCAGGATCCACGTGAACACCCTTTTCATTGACTATGTGTCCCAAGAATCGAACTTCTTTAAGCCAAAATTCACACTTGGAGAATTTGGCATACAATTTCTCTTTCCTTAAGATCTCCAAAATCAGCTTAAGGTGTTGCTCGTGTTCTTCTTTGTTCTTTGAGTATATGAGAATATCATCTATAAACACAATCACAAATTTATCCAAGTATGGCCTGCAAACACGGTTCATGAGGTCCATGAAAACCGCCGGTGCATTGGTAAGGCCGAAGGGCATTACCAGAAACTCGTAGTGGCCATATCTTGTTCTAAAAGCTGTCTTGGGAATATCATCATCATGTACACGAAGCTGATGATACCCAGACCTAAGATCGATCTTCGAAAACCATGCCGAGCCTTGAACTTGATCAAAGAGATCATCAATGCGCGGCAACGGGTATCGATTCTTGATGGTCAGTTTGTTCAATTCGTGGTAGTCGATGCACATTCGGAATGACCCGTCCTTTTTCTTGACAAACAGAACTGGTGCACCCCATGGAGAATGGCCCGGGCGAATGAATCCCTTCTCTGACAGTTCTTGTAGTTTGCTCGCCAATTCTTGTAACTCCAAAGGCGCAAGTCTATAAGGAGCTTTGGCGACTGGGTTCGCACCAGGCACTAGGTCAATTTGAAATTCTACTTGACGCTCTGGTGGAAGACCCGACATGTTGTCTGGAAATACTTCAGGAAAATCTCTTATCACAGGAACGTCTTCAATTCTCTTTCCTTTCTCCTTTTTCTCCACTATGTGTGCTAAAAACGCTATGCATTTCTTCCTAAGGTACTTATGTGCTTTGGTACGTGACATCAGCCTAAGACCTTTACTAAGAGTTTCCCCAAAAACTCTTAGAGTTTCACCCGAAGGTAAGGGAATACGAATATATTTTTCATGACAAATGATTTTCGCTTTGTGGGTGGCTAACCAATCAATGCCTATGATAACATCAAAGCTACCAAGGTGCATAGGTATAAGATCAATTGGGAAAACGTGATCATTTAAGTTCACAGTACATCCAATAATAATAGTGTCAATATCAATAGTATTTCCGTCAGCCACCTCTACGTTAAACGGTTTGTCAAATTTTGTACGTGTTCTACCAAGCATACATTCAAAATCATATGAAACAAAACTCCTATGAGCATCAGAATCAAATAAGATAGATGCATAAGAGTTGTTAATCAGAAATGTACCATTGACTACATCCTGGATGGCTTGAGCTGCTGGAGCATTCAATTGAAAAGCCCTGCCTCTTGCCATCCTTTGATTATTCCCAGTCAATTGTGGGCACTGAGTTTTGAAATGACCCACATCACCGCACTTATAGCAGGCTCTTGCCTGTACAGGTACTTGGTGAATGGGTACAACATGAAGTGGTTGTGCGTGTGGATCAGGCAGTGCAAGCGGTGCAGGTTGCATCCTTTGTGCTTGTGGTGCACTCCGACAAACATTAGCAAAATGACCATACTTGCCACAGTTGTTGCAGACGCGGCATGGAAATTTAGGTGCATGGTGATATCTGTAGACACTACATTTAGGAGTGACCTCAACATAATTTCTGGTGTTTGAGTTGCTCGATGATTGTTGAGTAGTCTTTGCAGCAGGAGTAGTAACAGCAAAATTCCAGTTCTTTCGCTTCCGATTGCTGCTTTTTGGACGAGCTACCTTGTTCAGTCTTGACTTTAGTTGAAGCCTCTTTTGCAGCTGTCTTTGTGTCCGTCTTCTTAGCTCCCTTCCGCGTGAGAGTTCCAGCCTTCACATGATTATCAGTTAAAGTTGCAGACAGGCGGATTGTAGCTTCGACTGTGGTAGAGTTGCTACCAAAGACGGTGTCTTGAATCTGCATGGGTAGACCGCCTATATATTTCTCTATTGCTCTCTCCAATGGTGTCACAAGATGAGGAACGAGTGAACTCAGCTCATGGAAGGGGGAATTGTAGATCAAATTTTCACCACTGTCTTGCTTGAGTTCCCAGAACTCAGCCTCAAGTTTCCTCACCTCACTACGAGGACATAATTCGGTGGTCATCAAGGTTTTGACCTCAGTCTAAGTCAGTGCTAGGGCTGCATCAACTCCCCTAGTTCGCTTGTCGCCATTCCACCAAGTTAGTGCTCTTTTATGGAAAACACTGGTGGCATAGCGCACCTTCAGATTTTTAGGGCAGTCATTATTTATGAAGGTGTTTTCCATACTCTCAAACCACTGTAACAGACTAGTGGCTCCCTCAGAACCCGTGAATTTTATCGGGTTACAGGAGTTAAAGTGTTTAAAAGTGCAAACTGGTGGGTTTGCAACACCCCTGTTTTGATTGAGAGTTTGATTGGCTTGATTCAGTTGAGTCACCAATCCATTGATGAGGTTTTCTAACTCTTGCATGCCAGTGTTTGCATTACTGTTGTTAGCACCATCATTGTTGTTGTTTGTATCCTCTTCGTTGTGACGGCACGGCGGCATGTTTCTGAGGATTAGAAACATGTTACTACCGTTTACAACGTAAGTCATACAAACTATGGTCAAATGAGTTCATTCTAACAGTTAGGATTACATATATGGAACTATATTTTTCTCCTATCTGTCATTATACTCATAATAAAGCAGTAATTTCCTAATATTATACTAAAGCATCCTAATCGGTCATATCTAATATTAACTAAGTATTCCTAAGTTTCAAACATTTCCCACCCTATACTAACACTGACAACCTTCCGATGCAGTGCAACAAGCTTATATATAGGGCATACGTAGATTTGACCACAGTCGCCTCATCCGCCGTCCCACCACCGCTGCATTGCACCACGATTATGCCCTTGTCAGAAATTAGGGTATACATATGTTTCCCAAGCGTTCCACTTCACAGTCTTATCCTATGGGGGATAATTATAGGTGAAGTGTATTCAAGTACTCCTGACATCTAGGTTCGCCTAATGTCTAAGTTCACCTGACATTTAATCTCCCATAATGTCTAAGTTTTCTATATGTTCACCTCATTATTCAATGTTCATATCATCACTAAGTGTTCATATCATCGCTAAGCGTTCATATTGTCACTAAGTGTCCATATCAGCTCTAAATGTTCGTTTCGTCACTAAGTATTCATATCATTCATCAAGTCTATTCACCCAACGTTTCCAATAAATAAGTATTTCTATGTGTTTTCCACAGTGATCATCCAATGTGTCAATCCAAACCAAATTCAACCAACATTCTATCAACCAAAAACTTTCCAACACTTCCTAATAATATCCTAAGTTCCTGACACTACCAGACCCCAATATACTACAAATGGTATATGTATAGGGCATATGTAGGGGTAGGTCGCAACTATCCCAACCACTGTCCTGCCACCTTTGTAGTATACTACGAGTGTGTCCTTGCCTAGCGATTTCAGATCAAACAAGCAATCCTAAACAAATAATTTCCTAAACACTTATTTTTCCCAAACGAGTAGTTCCCGTATTCCTCAATACTGACATCTCTCCCAATTTACTTTAAATGGTATATACAGGGCATATGTAAGGGTAGGTAGCAACCGCCCCATCCACCATCCCACCACCTTTACAATACATCACGAGTGTGTCCTTATCGAGTCGTCAGTGCGCAATCATTCACATAATAAATCAACAAGTAACATATGTAAATCATATATATCTGAATAGGAAGTGGTGCCAATAGAATCAATGATTGGGATGATGTCTTGAATGGAAATGATTACAATATGTAGAATGCCAATGCAATTAATGAAGATCCGTATGGGGATCCACCACCACCACCAAAACCACCAATGCAGAATCCGTACCCAATGAATCCTCAACCACTAAATCAAGAGGGTTATGGCTTCCATCAATAACCACCACATAGATATCAACCTCAGCAAGGGTTCAATAGGTCACCTAGACCTCAGAATCCGAACTTTGGGCCTGGAATTCCTATGCCTCCTCCAAACATCGGAGTGCCAATGAATTACAATCATGGTATAGCGCATGCACAAGGTGCAGCTTGTACCACCCCGACCGATGGCGAAAACGTCGGGATGCCACGAGGGATGTGTAGATTGTTCAAAAGCTCGTGGGCATCTAAATATATCATCACATATCAATTAAAACAAATAAGGTATTTACTCAAAAATCATGTTCGTCATGATTCAATTACAATAAATTACACAAAAGATTTAGCTAAATTGACTAAACTCTAGTCTTCAGAAATCCAGTTAATTTAGCTAAGTCCAAGATCCAAAGTGATGATGTCCAAAATATGCAGAGCTACCTTGCTCTACATGCTTTTCTTCGTTCCCTGAAACATGTAGACAATTAAGTGTCAACTACGAAGTAGTTGGTGAGTAATCATAAGTTTTTATTTTTTCAGAAAAGTTTATAAGTGTTCACAAAAGTTTATAGATTTTAAGAAAATACACATGTGAACCTGTGAGATAATCCAACTCTGTCAACACACAACAACACAACAAGCATGTAATTCAAGTAATCATAGATAATCAGTCAAGTATAGTCAATAAACTCATCCAAGCACAATCAATCAATCATCATAATTATCTCAGGTAAATGTACCGCGGTGGACCTTAGTCAACTCAACCAACGATTGTGGGAATCATCGCGGAGGACCGAAGTCAACTCAACCAACGATATTCCTAAATAGTATAAGTGTCAATACGTGCACTGCGTAGGACCACAGTCAACTCAATCAACAGTGGAATCATCGAGGAGGACCGAAGTCAAGTCAACAACAGTAACTCAATCATTGCGGAGGACCGAAGTCAACTCATCAACAATGACTCACGGAGTTATGATAATCCAAGTCAATCCTCAATCAATAATAATTCAATAATATGAATATCATATTGATAATCCAGGTGTCACTCATGTGTTATCAAAATAATATTTAAATCTGGTATACATGTTCCACCTCCGAGTTTAAAAGCAAAATGATTTAAAAGGAGGTTATGAGAACTCACCTGAATTCCTTAGATTCAGTGTTCTTGTAAAATGTGTGCTTACGTAGGTAAAAATCAAAAGCAACCCAATCAACCTGTAATTTTCGTGTGTTCGTGTTCATAAGTATACACGTTTTATTTCAATTGAATGTCCATACGTTTTTACTTTTAAGCCATTGAGTGTTTCACCAACTTAGGATATTTTATCCAAGTTAAAATGAATCACCCATTATTTTATAAGTGTTCATCATTAAAATATCATTTAGCCTTGCTCGCTTTAGCTATTTAGTGATGATAAACTCGTTTTGATATCATATGTGCATCCTCGTAGATAGGTGTACTCCAGGGTGATAACCCTAATCTTACACATATCTATACATACATGCATGTTTAATTACATTGACCACCATAATCTAAGTTACAAAGATCTAATTTAAGTTTAAGAAAATGATACTTAGGTTGTCTACATAAAATGTTTAAATCATGTAAAAATCTCATAATTCAAGACTTATATTTATTTAGAAAAAGGTGGTGGTCCTTATAATCTTCATGCATGCATGGGTATACATAATTGCCCATGATATTTGGTTTACCCTTAACCTTAGTTCAAAACCTAGGCTTGACATCTCTTGGGGTCAGCGAACCTATGGGCAGTAACCCTGGGTTCGACCAAGTCATTAGGTTCGGCCTCCTTAAGTTTGCAACCCTTAGGTTCGTGGGTCAAGGTTTCGCATCACATGGTTCGTGTTTCTCCCATGGTTCGGCTGTTAGTGGTTTGGCCAACACATAGGTTCGGCCATCTTTGTCCAGCTCCAGGGAGGTTCGGCAGCCTCATGGTTCGTCCAACATGGGGTTCGCATGGCACCAGGTTCGTAGCTTTCTGGTTCGGCAATGGTCAAGTTTCGTCAGTTGTGGGCTAGCCACTTTAGGGATCGACCAGCCATGATTTCCACAGGTTCGCGGCTGTCTTTTCCTTTGGGCGAACCTCCTTCGTTCGTGACTTCCACCCTAGAGAACCCAGACCATCTGCACCTAAACCCATGGTTCATCATCATCCCTGATTTTAGTTGGTTGCAGGTTCGTCCATGGTTTGCCCAAGTTAGTATTAGTCTGATTAACAAGGATAAAACCCTAAATTCGTTTAAAAGTTGGCAGCCATGTACACATGAAGTTCTTTAGCAAAAACCGAAAAGTAAAGCTCCAGATTTACCTATGTCATACATGAGCAGGCTCCTTAAGATCTAGTTCACTTAACTTTAGATTATTTAATAGTATAGTATAAAATTCATTCATTTCCTCTGCATTGACGCAATCTATGATACTATCGGAGTGATAAAAGGGTCTAAAGAAGAACAGAGACTGGGCTGTATTAGTAACAAGTAAATGCTTTGTGATAGACCAAATGTCGGGTATCCTTCTGGGTTCACGATCTACTCGAATATGCGGTCGTTTAGAGCCCAAGATCACCCGAAGCGGTTAAGAAACGAAGAAGATAGCTTAGAGAGAAGTTAGAAAGATAGAGTGACGGGATTTGTAGTTTAGAGAGAGAAAGTGAAAGATGAAATGAGGAGGAAGATGGTGTTCTTCCCTCTTTATACCCCGGGTCGATCCCGCCCACTAGGTTTCGTTTATTTCGCGATAAAATTATTAAATGATCGGTTTTGCTAGTAAAACATATTTAAAGCATGAAATGTTTAATAACCTAAATTATATTTTTATTTTTAATTACGAAACGTTAAATAAGATGATTCCATTTTATAAAATAATTTTGTTCACTTTCGTTTAAGGTTGTGATTTCAAATAAATGTTTTTCGAATCTTTTTCCTAATTTAATACCGTTAAATATTATTTCGGTTATCTCGTCGAAACGCGTTACTTACGCACGAATTCGTAAAGATCGTCACCTTTTCGAATCCAACGCTCGTAACGTATTTCGATTTGATTTACGATTTATGGAATATCATTTCAGTATATTATTCATAATAATTATATTCGTGTGAATCGTCACCCACTCGAATACGTTATTAAGTTTAATATTTCTGAAATAACATTCGCGTTTAATTTAATATTCGTAAGCTCACTATCGCTTAATTATCCTCAATAATTCTTTCATTATTCTATTATTTCGAATATTATAATTTCCCAATCCAATCCCACTAAACCATATCACTGACACATTCATGATAGACCGAAATAAGCTTATGTATAGGGCATATGTAGGAGTAGGTCGCAACCTATCCAGCCACCGTCTCACCACCATTTCGATAAACCATGACCATGTGTCATTGACTATGTTTAGTAACCAACTAATATCAAACTCATAAATCCTTTCCATCCAAACCCAAACCTCGGATTCTCCTCACCAAATCCTCAACACTAATACAATCATGATAAACTGAAGATAGCTTATATATAGGGCATATGTAGAAGTCAGTTGCAACTGCTTCAGCCACCGTCCCACCACCTCTTCGATAAACCATGATTATATCCTTGACTATCTTTGGCTATAGAATCCCATATCACTACCAAATCCTAAACAATCCAATTCATATCAATTTAATTCAATTGCAATAAACTCTCTGGTTCTGTCTAGTTATTTTCCAAACTAGATTTCCCATGGTTTATGCTAATAATCATATGTTCTCAAATGTATACCAGTGATAATATCATCAAATAATTCTCCAAATATATTAAATTATCATAACAAGTTCTATCAATACAATTATATCTGTAATGACAATACCTGAAAAAAAGTGATGTTACACAGCTACTCATTTTATACTTGCTTTGACTACAAATTCTTCACTGGTAGTCAACCCCGTTAGGCATGGTAGATCTTTTGAAGTTAGACCAGTAGTGTTATTATCCTTGCCTACATTTCACGGAGGAGCCACTAAGGAACCATATCAACAATTGCAAGAGTTTGAACAATTTTGTCAAGTCATAGGTGGCCAATGATTTTCAGCAGATGAAGTCAACCTCATCTTATTTTCTTTTAGTTTGAAGGATATGGCTAAGGAATGGTTCTCTATCTTACCAGCAGCTAGCATCTACACTTGGTCTGAAATGAAACACCAATTCCTGAGTGATTTTTACAGTATGAAGAAAACAACTGAAGCTCAGGCTGCCATTAGGGACTTCAAACAAAAGGGAGGACAATTGTTTCATGAAGCTTTTTTTCAATTCAAGGATTTGCTGAGAAAATGCCCACATCATGGGATCAACATGTGGAAATCTTGGTTGCGTTTTATGATAGAATGTCATCTAAAGACATTCGGGACATAAATTCCCAAATCATTGGTACGTTTTTATACAACCATGTGCAAGTGGATTGGGACATGCTCGAACAAATGAGTGCTACTTCAAAGTGGTTAGAGCAATCTAACAAAAGATCAAAACATGACTCAGTTAATGGTGCATCTTCACAGTTAAGTGAAGAAAATTTAGAAATGATGGCACAAAAGATGGCTACGTCAGCAGGATTGGGAAAGGATAACACTAAATAAGAAAAAAAAATTTAGTGGATGCGGTGGATGTGGAGAGATTGGGCACAAGACAGGTCAATGTTCAATGCAGTTTTGTGCAACTAAGGAAGTTAATCAAGTGTATGGAGATATTAATTCCAACACTTACCATCCTGAGGAAGTTAATCAAGTGTATGTTATTTAAGTTGTGTTACACCATGAACATAACAAAATACTTAGACTAGCCACTACATGGTTTTCATTTTGTGATCTGCCGGTCAATTTTGGATAGGTCATTCTAAAAGATACGAGCACCTAAGAACAAAAAAATAAAATAAACATAAAAGTCGTCAGACAGATTGAGAAATTATTAATAGACAATTAAAAATCAAATAGCTCATAATTAATATAAAGACTAAAAATGCAATAAATATTATTAAGAATTACTAGTTTGGGCATTAAAATGACTCGGTTAACCATTAAGCCAACTTAAAAATAAATTAGATAGCTTAATCCTAACATAATAGCTCATCAAAAATCATAAAACTTATTTTTACCCTAGTGCAATTACTTTCATACTTCACGTGCAGTAAACATTTTCTCCCATTCCTATTGAGTCTTATTAGAGGTGTTAAATTAAATAAAATTTTGAGTCAATATGTGTATATGAAAAATTAAGGGTTTGGTTTGTAATTGGGTCAAAGTGGGTTAGTTAATTGACTGTCATCAAAATTAGGGTTATAAAAACCCAAGATGTGTACGTATGTTTGGTCAATTAATATATCTGTAGATCAACAAAATCCTTGAAAAATTCTACAATTTTATTATCGAATTCAGTGTATTGTTCTATCAATTTCATCTCTAATTGATAGAATTGTATTTTGTATAAATTCCTTGAACAGCTTCTCATTCTTGATAACATATAAATAAGATACAAATTTACATTTTACCTCCTTGTTTAATACATTTGATACATAAACATATCTATTCTAATATTCCCCTTAGTGTAAGGAGGAGGATCACGAATTTGAATAACACTCGAGGCAGGCCTTTGGTAAAAGTATCTGCGAGTTGTTACCGAGATGGGACATGTAGGACTCGAATGTTAATGGCTTGAACATTGTCTTGGACGAAAGGGATATCAATCTCAATATTTTTTGTACATTGATGTTGAACGGGTTTCCAAACTTGTAGATGGCACTAATATTATCACAATAAATGAGAGATGCTTGTTTGGTGGGGTATCCAAGTTTGAGCAGAAGATTGCGAATCCAACATATTTCTGCAACTACATTGGCTACACCACGGTACTCAGCCTCTGCGCTTGAATGAGAGATAGTAGATTGGGATTTTGAGGACCAGGAAAGTAGGTTGTCCGCTAAGAAAACATAGTAACCAGAAGTAAACCTTGGAGTATCTGGACACCCAGCCCAATCAGCATTAGTATTGGCAGTAAGACAGGAAGTGGGAATGTGTCTCATATATAGGGCCATAGACATACTGCCTTTTACAAATCTCAAAATACACTTTAGAGCGTTGAAATGAGATGACCGAGGGGATGCATGTGCATACAAACCTGCTGAACAACATAAAAATATTTGTTTGGGTGAATGTCAAGTACTGAATGGCACCAGCTAAGCTGTGATATTGAGTTGGATTAGTGAGCAACCGGCTATCATTAGCAGCAAGCTTATCTGTTGTTTCGACTGGTGAATGTATGGGATTGCAATCAACCATATTTGCACGAGTAAGAATGTCGTAAACATATTTTTGTTGGGAACAAGAACATCCCATGAGAGCCATGATTAACAGAAATGCCAAGGAAATAAGTGAGTGGTCCAAGGTCTTTCATAGAGAACTCAGATGACATAATAGCCAAGAAATGCATTTTGAGAGTTGGTGAAGAGGTGGTTAGGATGATATCATCAATGTATAAAAGCATGTAGGCAGTATACTATCCTCATCTATGGATAAATAGAGAGTGATCACACAGGCTATGATGAAAACCAAAAGTGGCAACGTAATCAGTAAACCGTTGGTACCATACACGAAGATCCTGTTTTAAAGCATATAGTGATTTTCTCAAACAACATAGATGATGAGGGTAAGAAGGATGTCTGAAGCCCATTGGTTGATGCATGCACACTATTTGTAAAAATGTATTTTTGACGGTTAGTTGTATAATGTCCCACCGATGTATTAAATCAATACTCAAAATCGTCCGTTTAGTGGTTGGTTTAACAACAGTGCTGAAAGTTTCATGAGAATCCACTCCAACTTGTTGGGAACAACCATCACAAAGCAAACGGGCCTTGTAGCATTCTAGTGAGCTGTTGTATCTTGTTTTGTGTTTGAAAATCCACATACACCGAATAATATTCATATCTGGTCGTAGAGGTACTAGTTCCCACATATTATTTTCAATAAAAGCATTGAACTCATCTGTCATGGCACGCAACCAAACTAGTATGGAAAGGGAATCCGTAGGAGAGCGAGGGATAGGCTCAAATGGGGAGATGGTGGTAATTGTATGTAAGTATATATAAAGGTTGTTTTGGCTTAAAATTAACGGTCAAACTGCTAGTGGACATAGGATGACGAGGTGGTGGTGGTGGGGTTAGGGATTGTGGTGGTGCAGTTGCTTGGGCCGATGTAGGGGCTGTTTGAGGTGGTGTAGGGTCTGTTTGGGCCGTTGAAAGGGCTGCTTGAAGCGGTGTAGGGGCTGTTGGGAAGTATTGAAATGCTGTGGTGGAGGATTGGTGGTTAGCGTTGCGGATTTAGGGCGACGGATATAGACTTGAAGTGGAAGTGGGATTGTATTTGTAGAGGTGAGGTTATGGGATGCGGTGGAGGGTGTGTAGGGGAGGATCGTGTGTCGATGGACCTAAGGAAGAATACTAGATAGAGATCTAATGAGAGGTTAGAATGAAGAAATTTGTAAGTATTGTGAATAGAATAGATTCATGAGAAAGGAAAGATTTTCCCATCAAATACTACATGGTGAGAGATGATACCCTTACGAGATGAAAGATCATAGCAATTTTACCCTTGAGCGGTAACCAAGGAACACACAAGGAGAAGAACGAGGCTGAAGTTTGTTGATGGACGTAGAGGGAATAAGAGGGTAACAAAGGTAGCCAAAGGTGCGAAAATGAGTATAAGCGAGATGTTTGCTGTAGAGGGGGTAAGTTGGTGTTTAGTTGTTTTTTAGTTTTGGAGGGGAGGATGTTGAGAAGATAAGTTGTCGTTTGAAGCGCGTGATGCTAGAAGGTTGGAGGTAGAGAAAAATGTGTCAAGAGGGTGCAAATTATGTTGTTAATAGAACATATTTTGCGTTCGGCCTTTCTGTTTTGAGAACAAGTATGAGGAGATGAGAATCAGAAAATCATATCATTTTTTGTACAAAAGTCATGAAATGATTTATTATTATACTCGATTCCACTATCACATTGAAAAGATTTTATGCCACGTTCAAATTGAGTAACTAGAAAAGAATTAAAATTAAGAACGATGGAGTAAATAGAAGATTTATTAGCAAGTGAAAATGTAATAATTTGTGTAACATAAAGAAATAAGATGTAATAACGGTGACCACGTGAACTAGCAATAAGAGAGGTCCATAAATCACTATGTACAATATCAAATGGCAAGAAAGTACTAGAATTGCAATCATAAAATGGTAACTGAACATGTTTTCCAAAAAATACATGATTGACATAAATGTTTAGTAGCATTATTTTGAAAAGAAATAACTTGTTATTTATTTAAAATACAAAGTAAAGTAGATTATGGGTGTCCTAAAAGGCGATTCCAAAGATCTTGAGACAAAAGTAGCAAAAGTAGATGGGCTTGTGACTTGAGCGGAAAGAGGATGGAGATCACGTGTGCTGTCACATCACCACGTCAGGTAGTCCTTCACAAGAAAACCAAGAGGGTAAAATTCGATAAAAAGATTATTGTCGATGGTCTACCGACGCATAGATAAAAGGTTTCTGATAAGTTTGGGGGCAACAATTAAGTAATTAAAACGTAAAGGTGGTTATGGGGGTTGAAGGGTGGTGTGGCCTGTACCAAGTGTTGGTATTTGGTATCCATTTCCCACGAAAATATAGTTATGCGTGCAATTATTAAAAAACGTGAGAAAGTGCCTGGGAATGAGACATGTGATTGGTGGCTCCAATGTCAAGGTACCAGTTTAGGATAGGCATAGTAGGGTGTGGGATAGGTGGAGGTATCCATGGTGGGGAAGACCACCATTGTTGATATGGAAACAGCCAACGTGATGACTGATGAGGATAAGAGCCACAACCACGGCGTCCGCGACCGTGTCCATGATAATTTCCTAATAGGTCCGCATAAAGTCTGGATAAGCAGGTAATGGGTGCTAAAATGATCCTGCTGAGGAGGCTGTGTAGGGGCAACTGTGGGCTGTGAAGGATTGAGATTTGGTGGGACAGCCGCATGTAGTGTAGAATCAGATGGTAGTTGTTGAGCATGGTGGGTTTCTTCTAGAATTAACTAAGATCGAGCTGCATAAAAATCAGGGAGAGATGTTGTATGTTGTAATACCATTCCAACTGCATCCAACTTGCTTCCTGTTAAACCATTAATGAGTTGAAGAACCAATTGGGAGTTTGAAACAGGAGCATCGACATTGGCAAGTTGATCAACCAATACTTTAAGTTGTTGGCAGTAGTCAGAAGCATTGAGAAAAGACTCAAGTTTGATGCTGGAGAACTTGCTTTGGAGATAATGAGTCCGAGACGTCTTGTTATCTTGAGAAATATGGGCAAGAGATTGCCATGTTTGAGTAGCAGATGAATTTGGATTCAAAATCGTATGTAGCAAATCATTAGAAATAGTACCATATATCCACTGCAGAACAATAGCATCGAGTCAGGGCCAGTGAACAGACTTTCTATTTCACAGGATCTCGATTCAACCAGCTGGTCTGATTCACTTGTAAAAAGGTTACTTATGGGATCATTAATCATTATGCTTAACAAATATCTGAATATGTTTCGAATAACATGAATGAAAGTCATTTAATACTCATTTTTTTAGTTTGGGAAAAATTGATGTTTTCTAGATATAAGATCTGTTAATTAATTCAGGTTTTTATGGTTACAAAATTGACAATATCAATCCCCTTTGTTGTCTTGAAGTATTGATTAATAACTAATAAGTACTAAATTATTTTATTTACATTTCAAATTTATATAATGTGAGCACGCTATTCATCAATTATCAGATTTTATAAATCATTACATTTAAGAAAGAAATCATAATACTTTCAGTTGCGTTTAATATATATAAGATATAAAATAAATTTAAACTTATTTATGTAGCTTTGATGTAATCTAATCAGATTTTGTGTACGATCAATTTGTTTGGCAAGACTATTAATGTTGATTGTTGTCAAATCATTCTTATCATGTTAGTTGGTTATTTAAGGGTTTTAACTAAAATACCAAGACAATTGTTTTTTCAATTTTTTAGTTTGTGTAACTCATAGTATTTTATTTGGACTACTTAATTATTTAGTCATATATATGTAATGTTCATTAGTATTGATTATATTACTATATTTATGGTTGATATTTACGTTACTTTGATCGCTCATCGTTTTTAACTTTCTTCTTGTTAGTACTAACTATTTAATATTTCGATTAATCAATCCATGTAAAACATGATCTTTTGTTTTTATTTTTCTTCCATTAAATATTTAATTTAGTGTTTTTACATGTGATCTGTGTATGTGATCTGAAACCATATTTAAAATAAATCTAAATATTTCTAATGAAATATGTGACTGTTGGACTTAAACACGATCATAAGGCAAAAAGGGTAGTTTAAGCATTATGTAAAATAGTTAGTTTGAACTAGTTAACAATTATTTAACTGTCATGTAACTGTCAAAGGGCAAAGGCTATAATTAGCCCTCATGTGTAAACAATTGTAAGAGTCGAATACATGCATTTGTCTTTCTTTGTGTTTATGTTTTTCTTACAAACACACACACATTTGACTATTATCGTATAAGACCACCAAGAATTGGCATCAAAGCATAGGATTCAATTCAATCTCAAGATCTTCTAAATTGTTATTCGTATTACAATTCAGGCAAAATCGATTCAGAGCAATATCTATTCAGAATGTTCAAAATTGATTCAGTAAAAAATCAATTCAGAAAAATTGTACAAAGATAAATTAGAACAAGTATATATCGATTCAGTCAAAATTGATTCCAGAAAAGACACGATATGTGACACTCTGTAATTTCCAGGTCTGCATTTACTTTAATTAAATAATATTTTATATTATTATTTCATACGTGGCACTAGAATTGGTTTAATTTAGTGTGACACGTGGCACGATAGTACAAACACAGACACATCACTCCGTAATTCAAGAAATTACCGGAAATGCACACACGTGTCTTAAAACTCACGAACGTTGGTGAATTATCGAACGAATAAGTCAAACAAACAATATCGAAGGATGAATGAACATATGACAAACCAAACTAATACAAAAGACAAGAAACGATAAACGATAACGAAAAACGAACGAAAAACGAATCCAAACAATAAAAATGATCCATTGGGCCAGTACAGGACTCTTCGCATTACGCCAAGGGGCCCGGCGAGACCCTTGGCGGTACGCGAAGGTGGGCGGTGATTTTGAATTCCTCTGAAACTCATCGCGGTACGCCACGACCAATCATCTTCCACTTGGCGGTACCAAGACTCCCGGGGGGTACTCTTGGCGGTACGCGAAGCCCCCAGAGCACAAAAACCTTATGAAAACCCACCCACACTTTTCACTTCACTTTTCTTACATTCCACTAAAACTTACACTCAAACCTTCGGCCAAGACACATTGATAAGCCCCTGGAAGTCCATTTGTGAAGCCAACGTTGAAGGATTGAGGTTAGGGAAAGTTTGAAGGAACACTTGGAGGAGCTCACCTACATCATCACCCTCTTGGACCTACTATAGATCCACCATTAGCCACTTCCAGAGCTGGTCACCACCTATACAAGCTCATCTCAACCTTCTTGAACCTTAGGAAGGTAATCTTAGTAGTCTTCATGCACTAAAACACCATTAAAATGCACATGCAAGCATGGATGCTCACATGCAACACTAGAATCAACACATGAACGAATTTATACATTTTCAGATCTGTCTTTTGATGTCTTGATGAATGATTTAAGCTATTAGAATGATCTATGATGAGTATGGATGTCATTTGATGTCTTATGATGATGATTTGTGAATGTTACTATAACTAGTAACTTTGATAGTGCAAGATGTTGCTAGATGATGTTCTAGACATGCTATGTTAGTTTGAATGATGATTTGTGGTTAGTATTGATAGTATTTGCATGACTGGTGTGATAGATTTGATGATATGGATGATTTGTTCATAGATTTCTAATAATAGAAACTTTTAACAAGAAATTGTTCATGCATGTTGATTTTGGTTAAGTCTAAGTCTATTTGATGATGTTAAACTGTTTTGGTGATAACAAAAGTCATATGAACATGTTTGTGTAGTTGGATTTTGATAAAAATGAATTTTATGGCAAACTTTCCATTTAAAGAAACTTTATTTGGGGTTTTTGCAAAATAATGTGCACGGACATAATCAAAGGATGGAATATGAGAGTGTATGCTTTATTATGATGATATGAAAGTTGTTGAATGATATTTGGGTGTTAAACCATGGTAAATATTGGAACTTACTATATTAGTAACTTTAAATTACTAAAAATGGATTATGTGCTTATTTGATAACATGGGATAATGTCTTATGTGATAACATGATCTCTTAGGGAACAAGCATGCTTAGAATAACAAACCATGTTTTACATGCGAATTTATTAAGAATAGAAACTTACTTAAAATAGAAACCTGCTAAAACCGAAAACTTACTATAAATAGTATGCTGTCCATTGAACGTGCTTTCTATGTTTACATGCAATACGTGGTAAATAACGAACCTTGAACAAACGATAATAAAGTAACAATTCACCAACGGGTCGTCGAGTTGACACGGTCAAACATGGTCAAACCTGGACAAACATGGTCAAACATGATCAAACATAACAACTTAGAGTTGTTGGGCAAGAACACGAGCACGAACACAAACACTAACATGAACCCGAACTTATATATCATACGTGATATATGTAACAAGTAAACAGGTACGCAAGCAAACTTAGCATTCGCAAGCACAACTCACGTAAGTTTACGACCCTTTTCTTTTAAACTATTTTAAGCTTTAAACATGGGGGAGAATACTTGTTGAATCAAACTTTTGTACGAACATTTTTGTATGTATGCTGATTTATTGGGAACAAACATATAAGTGTTGTGTATCGTATCAAGTCCTCGCACAGTCATACCGTTAATATGTATTCAAAAAGGTGAGTTTAGATAGTACTATTGGGATTGACGAACCCCACACGGTCAGAAATCTGAGAAAAGATTTTGTAGAAAAATTAAAAGATTTTTTTTCTTAGTAAGAGTTTGAAGAAAGTTATAAATTGAGTTTTATTGTAATTGACTAAAAAAAGTCAAAAAAAAAAGATTAGTTAAATTAGAATTGAAAGAAAGGAAAATCTAGTGAAGCATTCACCCGGTCAGAAATCTCAGAAAAGAATTTGTAGAGTTTCAGGTTATATCATTATTTTATTTGGAATTTCAGTTTATAAAATTAGAGTTATATTAATATTGATTCCTGTTAGAATCATTATTAATTTTCTATCCCAATTAGGATAAGAATTTTTTAGAAAATCCCAATAACAGTTTACCCGTTAGAACAATTCTGTTATATTATTAAAGTAAACATGTTGAATACGAGGAGTTAAAAATTATAAAGGGATTGTTATACATAAGGAAGGAGGATCTATGACACATTTTCAATGTCCTATTTTGAATGCGAAGAATTATACTATATGGTCAACTAGAATTAAAACCATATTGAAAGCAAATGGATTATGAGAAATGATAAAACCTAGTGCCAAATACTCAAACCGATTAAAAGAAAGATATGTAAGCAACTGCATATCTATTTCAATCATTAACAAAAGAAATGATAATACAAATTGCTAGTTGAAAAAGTGCAAAAGAAATTTGGGATGCACTAAAGACTAGGAATATCGATGTAGATCGAGTACAGAAGGCACGTCTATAAACACTAAAGACAGAATTTGAAATGTTGAAGAAGAAGGAGGAAGATACCATTGATTCATTCACTACAAAACTTAATGGTATTGTTACAAAGACAAGTAATCTTCGTACGATATATAATCAACAAATATTTGTACGAAAACTATTAAGTTCAGTGCCAAAGAGGTTTGTTCAAATTGCTGCAATAATCGAACAATTCGCTGATTTAGAAGCAACCACTTTGGATGAAATTATTGGAAGATTAAAAGCTTTTGAAGAAATGACTAGTTTGATAAATGAATATTCGGAAGATAATCAATGAAAGCTTTTGTTTTCACAACATGACAAGAAGTCAAGTCAAGGAAAACATTTTGAACGAAAAAAGTTTAATCCATGACAAAGAAATAATGAAAAGTTCAAACAAGAAGAAGGAAATGAAAGTCAGGTAAACTTCAAGAAAAATCACGTTGATTAAGATGAAAGAAAGAGGAATTCGAGAAACCAAAACAAATTTGAGTTTGACATAAACAAGGTAGGGTGTTATAACTGCAATAATTTTGGACACTATTCCTTAGATTGTCCTAAATCAAACCATGGAGGAAAACAATCAAATCTCGTACAAGAATAGCAAGATAATTATGAACCAACTCTCTTAATGTTACAAATTGAAGACATTGATACTCAAAATATTTGTGAAGATATTGAAGAGTTTGTTCGTCTTAAGGAATATAGAATCAAGAAAGACGAGATTCGTGGAAAAGAATGAAAAGCCAAACAAAGATAATGAAGACCATGATGGAGTTTAGAGGGGTGATTGTTGGACTTAAACACGAGAGAGAAAATGCTACTTTAGGCATTATGTAAAATTAGTTAATTAAAATTAGTTAAAAATTATTTAATTGCCATATAAATGTCAAAGGGCAAAGGCTATTAATAGCCCTCATATGCAAACATTTGTAAGAGTCGAACCCATGCATTTGACTTTGTTTATATTTATGTTATTCCAGCAAACACATGCACATATTTGACTATTATCGTATTGGACCGCCAAGAGTGACATGCTTAAAAACATATATGAAGATTTGCAAAGAACCTTGTGTCACATATTAAAAAACAGATAAATGTTTGCAATGAAATTTGTGATATATTCTGAAAGAGATCTTAAATTATATGTTTGTTAAAGAAATTTGCACGACATATTCAATAACATGCCTAAATGTTTTCAAAGAAATTCATGATATACTCAAGGACATGTTTAAATGTTTGCAAAAAAACTTGTACAACATATCAAGAAGAGAACCAAGTGTTTGCAAAGAAATTTATACGACATAATAAAGACCATATCAATATGTTTGCAAAAAAAATGTACAACATATTAAAGGACAGATCTAAATGTTTGCAAACAATTGTGTGACATATTCAAGTTCAGGTCTAAATGCATATATGTTGGCAACGAAATTTTATGAAAAGACCAAAATGTTTGCAAACCAATTTGTTTGACATATTGAAGTTCAGATTTAACTGTTGGCAACAAAATTTGTGCGAAATGATTGAAATGTAAACTTAAATTTGTAAGAAATGGGTTCACTGTTTTATTACAAAACAATAATCAAATATAAATAATAACGATTCTCTCGTTATTAGTAAGAAATAATCTAATACAAAACCGGTTACAAGACTAAAATAATATAAGTTATGAATTCATATACCAAACTTGTTTTGATCCATCTATTCGTTGGTGCTCTAAGTATCTTGTTTGATTAGAACATGCTCCATGTTGAGTCTTCAACCAAGCCATTTGATGATGTTTTCAATCTAGTGTGTCTTCCACTTATTCTTCACTAAAGATGGATTAAACGTGTTGATGATTGTGGTTGAGGAACGTATTCAATACGTTTCCCTTAAAACAGATTCCACGCCTCTTCTCAAGACGAACGTGTCTGTCTCCCAGGGTACAACAACCGAAACAGTTTGTGTACTACCGGGATTAACCTAGCACCTGAAAAAGATATCTTAAACAAGAGCTTGAAGAGTTGAGAAAGTTGGAAATTCTTCACAGTTTTTGTGTGAGATGGTATGTAGTATTCTTTTCTTCATCTTAACAAGACACCATATGTCTTGTATTTATAGAAGATGAAGGTGATACCAAGAGTCTTGACTTAATGCATATAATCAATATATGTAATTTGAAAAGTCTTTATTTAATTGAGGAATATGAAAAGTCTTTGATTTTAATTCATATTAAATTTGAAACTACTCAAATTTCCAACAATCCCCCACATGAATAAAAATCAACTCATACACTCAAGTGTTAAGACACAATTTCAACGGTTGAGTATTGCAGGAGAAGTAGGTTTTCTTGACTTACAAGTCGTACTAGCCATTTTTTTCAATTTATAAGACTATAACCAGTGATCTCAACTTGGATCAAGTTATATAACCATGTCTTTAAAATGATTTGAAACTCATTTCAAGGCTAAACACGTGTCACCATGTCTTTGGTAAGCTTTTTCAAATATCTAACTACAATTTGAATTTTACCAATTGACATTTGAGTTCAATCAACTTGATTGACTCCGTATAACCATCGTGTACCCCCACTTGGTCACGAATTTGCCATATTTATTTGAATTACTAAAATCTTTCACATACTTGTATTAAGTGCAAGCAACCCCCACATTTGAGTCTTATTAGATAACCATTTTCCAATTATTAAAATTGTGCTGTGAAAAGTTTTCTTTTTTCACAAGAGATTGAGAAACTTCTCAAATACTATCTCTTACAAACTCTAGATGGTTGTTTCGTAAATGACACATTCCCCCACATTGCTTGCACTTTGATTAAGTTTGAGCAATTTATCTTTTGATGACTTTGACACATGTGAGAAGATATCTAACATATATACATCATTGTGTCACTAAGTTCATCCATACATATTAATCCATGAGTTCTCCTCATATGAACCGAAACTCATTCTCATGTCATCATATATATTGAATGTTTAAAGTTAATTTAATCTCCACATAGCATCTAAATTAACATGTATTAGTCTAGCATGCTTTAGACTAAAATATTAGCACGTGAACAGAAGATGCATCATTCTGATCAATCACAGCTCCTAGAGATAACACATTACCTCTACAAACATTCATATCTTAGTTTAGACAAGAATGATGAGATTTTTTAAATCCTTAGTTTAAGGAAAGTTCATAATCATATTTAACTTCATCCATTATGTAGGATCATAACTCATTTGCCTTTAATCTCTAAGGCTTCACCATTTAATCATAAGAACTTAAACATATGTCTTAACTCAAGTCACTTTGGTGAACACATTCATCAACATATGATGAATGCTATTTGTATAAAATCTCTCGACTCTTGAGATATAGTCAACTAGATTGATACTCAAAAATATGACATCCCATGTATCTAAAGTGATTTATACATTTATATTGTTGTTTCAATAAAACCATGTAGTAGGATACTCTCCTAAATTGAAGGATAAATCCTCCACATAGTTTCAATAACGTTAATGGCTGTAGTATAATCTACAAAACCATCACTATTGTAAGTATCTTTAAAAAATGTGCAAAATTTATTAAGATTATTTACAATAATAACATATATTTCTTTCATATGTTATAGTAATCAAAACACACTTATGAATTTCCATGTTGATGCTCTCAACATTAGACGACATCTTTCGTTTTTGTGTATATCATCTTAATGCACTCACCACATTACATTTGATGTTTAATTTGCGACTTGCAACATAAGTAATGATCACAACTCCCCCGTTGTATTCATGTAAATATCTACTTGTACTTTCTGTTAAAATATGTATTTTTATTTAAAATTAAAATCCTTCAACATTTAAATATCATTTTATTATCTTTAAATCAACTTGTTTACTTTTAGAAATAAATAAACTCAAGTCATAGTTGAACATAATAAAATATAACAAATAACATATTTTAAAAGGATACAAGTATGATATATACACATCAAGTCTCAAAGTGTTATTTCTTCAACACTGTCATCATTTATCAAAATCATCTTAAGTGACCTTTAGCACATTGTATGTTTTGAGGTCCTTCCTCAATAAAACACATACACCTATTATTACAAATTAAATTCAAATGTTCATTTGTTACACATAATCTCATACTATGTATTTAGCATGCTCTTTTAAGTTATTAGACACATAATCCATATAATTTCAAATACAATGAAAGAAATAGAAGCATATATATGTCATCATCACTTTATAATAAATCCCATAGAATTTATTAATACAGTTAACTGTAACATATATCTCTTTCATATGTTATAGTGATTATTGTGCATAAACGCATGTGTTATCTTAATATATTGAACACAACCAACACACCAAAAAAATGTTTATTTGTAATAGTTTAAAAAGACGTATATATGACTTCTAAACATCAAGTCATATAATGTTACTATCTTGAACACTTTTGGTATCTGACATTTCATTGTCATCTAGATCAGAAGAAGTGTGAATGGTTGCACCTATCATGAGGAACCATCCTCGATATGCAATGACACGTGTCCTTTGGGATAAATCAAAAATGGCCCCAATAACATCTCCATTCTTTAGTTTCATTTTGAAACTTTAAATAACAAATCGTATCTAACTTTCATGTAAGATAATTAAATTGTTTACATAAAACAATTTAATGTTTATAGCATAAACTTTTTCTAATAATCATATTAGAATTTAGTCAATTAGAAAAATCGTATCTAACGTTCACGTTAGAGAATTGAAAAATGCTTACATGAAGCAATCTTATTACATAATGCGTGACTAACACGCATATGAATAAAATGTTTACTTAAACATTTTTATCCAAACATACTTCTATCTCGTCATGAAAACTAACCGGTTAAAATTAGTATTTTTTTCTATGACAAACCAGTTTCTACTGTGCTCGTTTGAAAATAAACAACAAAATTTTCAAAGTTTTTATGTTTGTATAACAAACCGGTTCCAACACTCTTGTTAGAAATAAACGATTACAAATATCGTTTCTAAAGCTTTTCGTTTAAAAACAAATCGATTCTAACATGCTTGTTAGAAATAAACGATTACTCGAACCGTTATAAAGCCTTTTTTTATAAAATAAATTGGTTTTAACACTTCGTTAAAAATAAACGATTACCAAAATCGTTATAAATCTTATTATGTTTATACAAAATAAACCGATTCTAACATACTTGTTAGAAAAATAAACGATTACCAAAATCGTTATAAAGCTCATTACGTTTATACAAAATAAACTTATTGTAACACTCTTGTTATAAAATAAACGATTACCAAAATCGTTATAAACCTTATTATGTTTATATAAAATAAACTAACTCTAACACACTTGTTAGAAAATAAACGATTACCAAAATCGTTATAAAGCATATTACTTTGCAAAGTCATCTTTTATAATGCGCTCGTTATAAAACAAACAAAGTTTTGTACCAATATTCTCGTTTCTGACATGCTTGTTTGAAAATATTAAGGCATGATAACTTTCCACACAAATGCTTTCTAATGCGTTCATTAGAATTTTTTATTATTCTAACCAATATTATAATTTCTAACGCGCTCATTAGAAATATAAGTTAAATGTTAATAACCGATTAACAGTTTCAAAAATCATCTTGTTTCTAACACGTCAGTTAGAAAACTTATAATTTTCAATCCAATATTGTTTACCAAAAAAATAATTACATCTAACATGATTGTTAGAAAACGTAAATGTTTCGTAAACAATAATATTTTGCAAAAAAAAAAAATAATAACAAACTTCTAACAAGCATTTTAGAAGGAAAAACAAGTGTTCACAAACACTCTGTATGTGTTTACATCGCCACATTTTTTAAATACAATTATTAGAAAATTAACGTTCAAAACTTATTTTGAAACAAATCAAAAATTGTTCCATGGTTCAATTCACAATCGAAACCTATGAATTCAAAACAATGAATTAAATCATGTCTTGTAACACAGTATTCGGATTAAATATTGTACTCCAATTACAAAATCCGACCAACTTGTACAAAATATTTCTCAAAAGTATTTACTAGATTTCATCAAAAATCTTAGTTTATATTTAATTTTCATGAACCCAAAATCCTTATTTATAAGGTTTTTCACGAAAGTCTGTTTTAAGATTGTAAAAAATGGGTTCACGTTTTTATTACAAGACAATAATCAAATATAAATAATAACGATTCTCTAGTTATTAGTAAGAAATAATATAGTACAAAACCGGTTACAAGATTAAAATAATATAATATAAGTTACGAATTCATATACCAAACTTGTTTTGATTCATCTATTCGTTGGTGCTCTAAGTATCTTGTTTGATTAGAACATGCTCCATCTTGAGTCTTCAACAAAGCCATTTGATGATGTTTTCAATCCAGTGTATCTTCCACTTATTCTCCACTAAACATGGATTAAACGTGTTGATGATTGTGGTTGAGGCACGTATTCAATACGTTTCCCTTAAAACAGATTTTGCGCCTATTCTCAAAACGAACGTGTCTGTCTCCCAGGGTACAACAACCGAAACAGTTTGTGTACTGCGAGGATTAACCTAGCATCTGAAAAAAATATCTTAAAAAAAGCTTGAAGAGTTGATAAAGTTGGAAATTCTTCAAATTTTTGTGTGAGATGGTGTGTAGTATTCTTTTCTTCATCTTAACAAGACACCATATGTCTTGTATTTATACTAGATGAAGGTGATACCAAAAGTCTTGACTTAATGCATATAATCAATATATGTAATTTGAAAAGTCTTGATTTAATTGAGTAATATGAAAAGTTTTTGATATTAATTCATATTATACTTGAAACTACTCAAATTTCCAACAAAATTTTACGACATAATCAAGAGCGGATCTAAGTGTTTGCAAAAAAAAAACGTGTATAACATGTTCAAGAACGAAGAAATTTGTTTGACATGTTCAAAAACACATTTAAATGTTTTGGAAGAAATATATGTGACATATCGATCTAGGAGTAGATGTGGATGCAAACTTTCCATGACTTAATATTATAATATTCAAGAACACATCCAACACTTTCAATATTTTTAAATTATTAAAGAAAATAAATAAGCATGAAAATAAATTTGTATAACAATCAAATTTTTAATACAAGAGAGTTTTAATTAAATCAGTAAGAGAATACCTCACCTACAACCTTCTGCTTGCTATCGATCTCCCTTCTGGTAATTAAGACCTTGATCTGTACGTAAAAGAAACATGTGTTTGTGTGAATGGTTGTAAAGAAATTTGTTTGCAGTGATACTCAATCGTATGTGTTCTGAACAGTTAGCAAGAAAATCAGATGAATTATCAATATATATATATATATATATATATATATATATATATATAGGGGAAGGTTTCGTTGCTAACCCAATGTAATTGTAATTGTGATATCCCAAATAACCCTGTAAAAAATGCCCGAATCAGATGAATTAGACATGTCTAGATGTTGTCAAATGTATATTGAAGTGTTAAGAAACACATTTGGGTATTTGATTTTGTCAAAAACATGGTTTTTAAGAAACTTACTATATAAGGAAACTTTTGTAAATCAAAATAGGGCTTTTGATGTTTTAAGATGTTTTGGTGAACTTTGATTATTGAAATATGTTTAAAAAAGACTTCTAAGCATATTGGAAACTTGGATTTGTGAAACAAAGCTTTTAAACGAGTACTTACTATTTAAGGAAACTTTATTTGAACAAAATGGCATAAATGACGATTTATGCGCAAACACTATGTTTTAAGTTTTTAAACGTGTTTTTATAAACATACTAGAAGTATTGATTTTATGAAATGAGATTTCATAACTAAACTTTCCAAAAGTAGACACTTTCTAAATATAGAAACTTCCCCGAAACGGAAACGTTATGATTTTCGAAACATGACTTATGTGAAAGCATCATGATTAAAAACTCATAATCACAACCTATATGGTTATATGTGCTTACTAGCAGCATTGCTAGCATTCGCAGGTAGCGAACACACAAAAACCGGAACTACTCTATCAGGTGAGTTCACGGCCCCTTTTTACATTTTCTACCTTTGGGGGAGAAAACATTGCATTACAACTGTTTGAACAACAACTCATTTTACTTACATATGGACATGCTTTATCACCATATGTATATGTGTGGACCACATCACAACTAAAAGTCTTCGCGATACTCCTCGGACCGTTAGTAGCGCGGAGCGCCTAGCGTGGTAATCTTGAAGAGTACTATTCGGGCCTGACAAGCCCCACCCATCGCGCTTGGTAGGCCAACCCGACTGGAGGTCGGAATGGGTGCAATATTGACCAATACACTTTGCCATTGTCTTGTGATTGACATGGTGGGAGGCACAACTGTCAGCTTCGGTACGAACCCGCATATAATATAATTGTATTGACTAGCTATCAATCGATACTGCATTTTAATGATATGTAAATCAGCAACTCTTACTTTAAAAATTTTGATGTTTACTGCTTATGATAAACCTGTGCTCTCACCAACCATTGTGTTGACCCTATTACTCGCATGTTTTCTCAGGTAACTAAGGCACGCGCACATGGATAGGATGCTAGGATGGAGTCCATGCATCAACTTTAGTGTCTTAGGCCATTTGATAATATTTAAACATTTGACTTGTTATGTGATGATGATTACTTAAACCGCTTCCGGAAACTATTATCTTATGTTGTTTTGAACTGTTTTATGAACGCTTCCGCAAACTATGAACTCAACACTGTTTTGACAACTTATACTTTACTTCCGCAACTCTGATTTTACAAAACTGATTTATCCAAGTTATTGGATGTACGTATGCAACCAGACATATAGGTCTCGCAACAGTGTGGCCGGAGACTGCGATCCTGACTGGTCCGTACGTCGCGCCCTCGACAAGGCCGGGAAGGCCGGGGTGCGACATCGCCAATACTAACCGGAGGTCAAGACGCGTGTAATCTCGTCCCATCGCTCCATTGTTTTTATGATAGAAATGGCGGAAGCAGAGACAAACAAGTCTAGTTCGGTAGTGACGCAACTCACACTTGGAGCTTCGGGCTCGACAAACATTAATAAAGCTCGAGTCGTTGCAGCTGAGGCACGAGCCGATGCGGCCGAGGCCATGGTGGGAGCATTAGCTGCTCAGTTAGCAGCCGAGTCGGCACCCGAGGAGGAGGAGGAGCCGTTCGAGGACGAAGAAGAACCATTCGAGGATGAGGAAGAAGAGCCATTCGAAGAAGAAGAAGAAGAAGGCCAAACTCGGTTTCCACCTTTCATCAGCTACCTAGTATAGGTGTACTCTTCTTTTTGGTAGTATTGGTAGAACCTATAATGGGCGGGTTGTGCCCATGAAATACTGGAATAGTAGTGATCAAATTAAAAGCATGGTTTTACCTTGAAAATTATTAATGAAATGCTCTTTAGATTTTTAATGTTATACTTGTATGCATGCTAACTCACACCCCTAACTCTAACAGTAAGTAACATATTATCTATTGTATAAAGATACTAACAAATGGCCGGTCAAGGAACATATGTGCGTGCCAACAATCGAACAATCGTTTCCGAAACGATAAAATCCATGGTGGAACGGAGGGTCAACAAAGCCATCGCGGACTATGAAGTCGCACGACTGAACAGTGAGACTAGTGGCACGAACAATGGTTAAACTAACTCTAACCCGAATAACATAGTACAACGAAACGCAAACTCTAACGCGCAAACTTGATTGCTGAAACATAGGATCCCAGCACAGCACCAAGGGATGTTCATTTAAAACTTTTCTAATTTGTCACCCACGCACTTTCAAATGGACCGAAGGGGCAATGGGACTGCTCAGTTGGTCAGAGAAAGCCGAATCTGTGTTCTCAATGTGTGAGTGTGCTGAGGAGAACAAAGTCAAATTTGCTACTGGAACCCTTGATGATCAAGGCCTCATGTGGTGGAACTCCCATGTCCAGACACTGGGTCTGGAGGCAGCCAACTCTATATCTTAGGAGGAGTTCACAAGGATGCTCCAGGAGGAGTACTCTCCTCAAAATGAAATCAAGAAGCTAGAAGAGGAATTCTGGGTTCACAAGATGATGGGATCTAAAATTGAGCAATACACGACTCGATTTCACGAACTATGCAAGCTGTGTCCGGGAATGGTGACCCTGGATGTGACAACTAGTTCCAGATCGTCCGGCAATCCGTACGGTATGTGTACTTTCACCATTAACTATATGTAAATACAATGTGCTTAACGGTTGTGTGACAACATGACTATGAAAACAAGTAACAGTTCTACGTATTTCAATGAAAATTGAAATATAGATATACAACAACACATGTGAAATAATGTCACACCCCGAGCAGGCAGGCCGGATCGTGTGTCCCGTCTGGCGGAATGGTTCCGGGGCGCGATATCGGGAACGATAATCGTGATGATCAGATTGTTTACATTGCCCATTATATATATACTGACAAAATGCTAAATAAAATAGAATTACAAAGTTAAATTACATCAGTTTAGTTCATAATTTAACAATGTAAATTTACTATCAACATCGTAGTTCATCTATCTTGTATCTGCACTAGATATACAAAATAATCTATATGTTGATGTTCAAAAATATGCACATCCAAAATACTAGGTCCTCTATCCGGCATCTTAGTCCAAAAGCACGAACTTCTTAGCTAAACCTGTTCGTCACCTGAGAAGTCATGCAAAAAGATCAAGTCAACACATGGTTGGTGAGTTCATATATATTTTTTTTAAAATGAATTTGTACAAAACCTTTTCGAATGACAACCTTAACCTCACCCACAACCACCTATACTATCCAGTCAAATATGCTTATATATAGGGCTTACGTAGGGGAACAAGCCCCAACCGACATCCCAGCACATACCGAACCACATAGTATATTGTTGTTAATGATAATTAAGCGTTTCATTCCTAATACCTTTGATTCACCATATTTGAATAACCTGAAAATCTGTTAACATTGATCACCCTAAATGACAACCTTAACCTCACCAACAACCACCTATACTATCAGGTCAAATATGCTTATATATAAGGCTTACGTAGGGGAATAAGCCCCAGCCGACATCCCACCACATACCGAACCACATAGTATATTGTTGTTAATGATAATTAAGCGTTCCATTTCACACCATCGACATAATAGATTTTGACTTCCACAAATTGAAATTCTATAGATTTCTTGAGTTCATCACACATTCATGATCAACCATAGCATTTGTAGAATCATAATATTAAATGCTTAATTAAATGAATGAGTAAACATTTAATACAACTAAGACTTAATGAATGGGCCTAAAAAAACTCAATCATTTGGTCTTAATTGTTGGTGGTGTCCAATCTGTATCGTCTCACACGTGGCCCATATCAGGCTTGACCCGAAAGAGTCTACGTGTATGTGTCGGGATTTTATGATGTGCCCATATCAGCTTGACCTTTAAGGTCTACTGTACATGTTGGGACTTTAGGATATCCTTTGAGCTTTGTTCACCATTGTTATCTTGAATCCGTTTGATTGTTTGATTTATGCCCATTATAGCGTGACCATAAAAGTCTACTATTTATGCCGGGACTTTCCGTGTGTTTACACGTGGTCTTGATTGGCATACAGCTGACATCCACCTTGACTTATTCTTTATTGAGTTTATTAGTTCTTTGGTTCCCACACGGATATGATTTCTTTGATCTTGATCCTTAGTTTTCTTGAACACAACACTGACATTGATTCTTTGAATTTGATATTTAGTTTTCTTGAACACGACACTGATATTTGTTTCTTTGAGTTTAATATTTAGTTTTCTTGAACACGACACTAATATTTATTTCTTTGTTTTAAAACCATTGTCTTATTCTTAGAGAGTAATTAAGTCCTTTTGTAGACCTGTAATAGTTCACCTAGACAGAAGTCTAGGATAAAATTATGCATATAAACATACAAGAAGTAAAAGCATTTACGTAAAACATATTTTAAGAAAATCATTTAAGCATGCTTCTCAGCCCCGTGTTTGTAAAACAAAAATGTTTAGAAAAGGGGCAATGAACTCACTTGTGCTGCTATGTAATGATTCACAACAAAAATGCACGCTCGTTACTTGTAGGTTAAGTATCTTCAGTACCTGAGTTGTTTTAAGAAGTTTCGAATACTATAAGTAATTATAGTTGACGTATCTAGGATTTTGGTCTCGGTGTGCAACTGTGTGTCCTACGTTACTAGTGTGTTTCTATGTATCTCTAACTAACCTACACTAATTGTCCCTTTACCCCGTATATGTTCATTGCTGAAACCTTACTTATATAAGGTCCAGTTTAGTACATTCATGGTCTTTTTAGGTAAAACATCTTTAATAAAACTCATTTTAAGTTAAATCTTTATGTTAGAAACCATTTCATTTATTTTAAAACATTTTAATTAAGAATCTTATAAATTATTTTCCTTTTACTAAAACATAAGTCATTTTGAGAAAATATAAGTTAACATGTTAGACTCACTAGATTAACTCCAAGTGTGCTGCTAGATCTTTGTTTTCCCTGGTTCCTTGATCGTCCTTGTGTATAACTTAGCTTAGAAAGTTCAATCGAACTATCCAACCTAGTTATATGTTTGCATAGAATTTCTAAGTATTGGGTGTTAACAACGAAATCAACACCCACACTTAGCATATTTCTTGATCCCTTGTCAACCATGATTGGTGTTAACACCACACAAGTTGTTTGAATTTAATTTAACGTGAAGAGTCAAAATTACGTGTTAAAGTGTTTAGAAAACTTTTGTATTTGAGCCTTAGTCATTTATGATCATGAAATCCCATTTTGTTGTTTAGAACCCAAGTGCCTTCATTTACATAATGATCACTACCCATGTTTGCATGTTGAATTGGTTTAGAGGGTCTTAAAGTTGAAGCTTGATAACCAATGGGTACTACCACTAATTTACTTTCCTAGAAACCTTAATGGCTTCCCCATGCATGCATTGCATGCATGGTTATATGAGAGTCCACACAAGAACTTCCTTAACCCATATTGTTCCTTCGGTCACCACCTCTTCACCAAATAGACTACTCACGCGAATCACTACCCAGGCGAAGTAACCCACGGCGCCCGAATGACTCAGTGCATGCGACTGGGTTAGCCAGATGAGGACATCCATGTGAATGAACCTTGAGGGCCGAATGTTCACTGCATGCGAAGGGGTGGTCGACCGAAATGGAATAGCCATGCGAAGCAATTAGTTTGTGCGAATGAGGGTGACCGTATGAGCATGGCATGCGAAAGTGTAGTGTTGACCGAATGAGAGGTTCATGCGAAAGAGGGAACCCAACCGAATGTGGTGACCATGCGATTGGGGTCAGTAGGCTAGGTTCACTCGGCCTAAGTGGTCCTGCTCGTGGCCATTCGGCCGAGCTGTGTTCTCATTCGGCTGATTCGAAACCACCCACGTGCAACCCCCATTTTTGGACTCTACAACCACACCATGAAATCTCAGAAGCTCCAACATCATCCCTAAGTGATTTCGTGCAGTTTCCTAGGGTTTTATGGTGTGTAGAACCGGTTATGGGGTGGGTTCGATCCAAGGGTAAAAACCCTAAAAATCGCGACTTTAAACTCAAATCTACCTCGTTTCAGGTGGTTCCAAGCTCCGATTTCTTGTACTTTCGGGATCTACGTGTTGTTGTGGTCATTTTGACACCAAAATGGCTCGATTTGGTGAAGAAATGAGGATTTTAGGGCATGGAATTCTAAAGAGAGAATTTAGAGAGAGAAAGTGACGGTGAGATGAGAGAGAGTGGGTAGTTGGGGAAGATGAAGGGTATTAAATGCCCTCTTGAATGCTTCCAAATACCCAGGTGTGTTCGGGCTCGTTCGGTTTCGCTCGGTTTCGCGTAAAAGCATCGGTTTTCGTTCGTTTTTGTAACGATTCGTTACGGTTTTAAAAGTAGATTTTATAAATTTAAATTCGGTGGTAATTCTTAATAAATTAACTAAATATCTTCCGTTTATTTTTAAATTCCTAAAAACGTTAAATTTAACTGTCTAATCGAATCGTACGGTTTTCGCGCGTATTCGTTCGGATTGTCACCCGTACGAACAAGACGATAACTTTTCTTTCTGATGTGGTTTTCTAATTATTGGATATCATTCAGAACGTTAAGCCTTCAGATATATTCGTACAAATCGTCATCTATACGAATAATCCGTCAGTTTATCATTCACATAACGACATCCGTTGTTGTTTTGTTTTATACAGCCTCACATACGATTATACATAATAAGGTCCTAACTAACAATCACGTGATGGTTTTGTGTTGTCAGATGTAATTCTTACTGTTAAACCATGGTTTTGAATCATGTTTCTGAAATGAATGTGTAATAGTGTTGTGTCAAACATAAAATAGCAATGATATATATGTAGCACGCATAGTTTGTACCTGAGTTACTGTGCAAGTTACTGTTCCGGTTACGTTTCTGGCACTGATGTTACAAATAACAACGGTGAAAAACAAATGACAAAAACATATCGGTTGTGAGCTGATGTCCACCAATAACAGAAATCAAATAGCAGACAATTTGTTGATACACGTTTTTGTCCCTAGTTCAGTCTTGTAACTCTTATCATGTAATTGTTTAAAGTATTAATAGAAGTTGTCTTTATATCCAATTCTTCATGTTTATTTCTATTAATTATTGTCTATTAATGTTTATCTAGTTGTTTGATTTGATTATAAACAGTTTGAGTATGAAGTTTACTCATTCGGCCGAATGACTCTAGAATGAAGTCATTCGGCGAATGAAGGTTATAGCGAATGTCTAAGTTCAGAATGAGTCATTCGCCGAATGACTCATTCGAATGACTGCTCATTCGAGCTTAGTCATTCGCCGAATGAGCTGCTTCGGCCACTCATTCGGCCGAATGACTACAGCCTATATATAGAAGTTCAAATCATTTCAAACCTAACTTTTCTGAGCCCTCCTTCTTCCCTAGCACTCCAGTGTCAAAACCCTAGAAGATCTGAGCGGTTCTTGATCATCCAAGTTCGATTCTCAACCCGTGGTGTTCGATCGTTGCTTCCAAGTTGTTTCTACAGCCTCGGATCACCACGGTTCTTGTTGGTTTCGATTGGAAAACCCTGGAATAGGATTCCGCACTATCCCAGAGGTTATCGAGTAGTTTTCTATTGGATTCGGATTGTTTCCGAGCTCCCGATCGGTCCAACAAAGTGGTATCAGAGCTTTGGCTCTTGATTCTACTCGATTTCCACTCAAAATCAACAGATCTGAGATTCCCAAAACCCTGATTTTCGTAACTTCCAAAAACCCTATTTTTCTTGCTTCCCAAGTCACTATTTCATTGAAATTTCAAGTGTTTTTGTGGTTTGCTTGATCTGATTCCTTCCCAATTGGTTTGTTATCATGTCTTGAAGTTCTGTACCAAATTTGGTGGTGAGATCTGGTCAAAATCGCAAGTTATCACGATTTTCGTTGTCAAAAACCCCAGATCGCCGAATGACTCTGGCGGCCGAATAGGTTCAGCCGAATAGCCTCTCATTCGCCGAATAGGTCTCATTCGGCGAATAGCTCCTTCGCCACTCTCATTCGCCGAATAAGCCTCATTCTCCACCCTCATTCGGCGAAAGACCTCATTCGATCTGCCATTCGCCGAATAGGTCATTCGACTCACCCATTCGCCAGTTGTCATTCTCTGCCTCCATTCGCCAGTTTTCAAGTCATTCGGCCACCGACATTCGCCAGTATCAATTCATTCGCCAGTTTCTTCTGAAATTTTTCTAAGTGTTGAATCTTATTACTTCTGATAAAATGGAGGATCTAGCACTCATGGCTAACCAAAACCATCGCATTCAGACTCTCTTATTGACAGAGAATGAAACCGGGAACTCAAACAAAGCTCCTAAGTTGTTGACTTTAGATGACTACCCTCACTGGAAGTATAGATTTGAGATTCACATCAATGGAGTGGATACAAATCTGTGGATGATGATAGAGGGAGGTTACTTGAGGCCTTTGAACGAGGATGGTACTCCTATGCTTGTTACAAGGATGACTGAGCCTCAAAGGAAACTGTATGACTATGAGAAGAAAGCTTATGCCATTTTTGTCACAGTCCATTGCTACAGATATCTTTCATCAATTCAGACAGTTTACATCTTCAAAATACCTCTGGGATGCTTTGCAACAAAGATATGAAGGGAATGATGCATTGAAGAGCATTAAGTCTAAAGCTTTGAGGAAGGAGTTCAATAGCTTTATGTATGTGGGAAATGAGTCCCTTGATGAGTTGATTGCAAGGTTCTATCATCTGTTGAGTGAGTTATTCAACCACGAGGTCAAAACTACAACTCAAGAGAAGATTCAATGTTTAGCAGATGCACTACCTCCAAAGTGGGAGTCCTTCTTGATGGTACTTAAGCAAAATCAGATGATGGCTCATATGGACATCAATGATTTTATTCAGAAGTTGAAGGATCAGGAGATTGAGAACAAGTGGAAGGCCAAGAGAGTTGTGCAAGTTCAAGATCCTTCTCTGTACTACTCCACCCCCACAGTTGATAAGTCTACAACTCATGCTCCTCTGAAAACTGCCTTTGTGTCTAAAGCTTCTGAAGCCCCATCTGCAGCTCAGATGCACTTTAGCCCATCTTCTTCATCGAGTCCACAGCAAGAACATCATCAGTCTACTGCAAGTCTGAAAACAGAGAACTTTGATAAAGTCACTGTTGAGATTGCTAAAGAGCACATGAGTCTTCTGTCAACATTGGTTAGTTCATATGATGGATTAGTTGCTGGACAGATCGGCAATCCATATTTGACCAATGATGACTACTCTCAGATTGATCCTGATGATATGAAAAGAATTGACATCATGTGGGCATTGGCTAGTGCAGTTAGAAGAGCTAAGGAGTTTGTGAAGAGGACCGGGAAAGACATCAATCTAAACAAGGAGTCCAAGTTTGGATTTGATATGGCCTCTGTTACATGCTACAACTGTGGTGAGAAGGGTCACTTTGCCAGACGATGCAAGCAGCCGAAGAAAGCTGGAAACAAGAACCCATTTCAGCATCAGAAGTCTGCCCCTGCTAATTCTGAAAGGCGATTAGTTCCTATTGATTCTCCTTCACCAGCTAGATCTTCATCTTCTGGTAGTAAAGCCTTGATGGTTCAACAAGATGAAGGGGTAAACTGGGACTTCAGATTCAATGCTGACAAGGAAGATCAAGAGAAAGCATGCGTGGCAGAGATTCAGAATTCTGAAGATATTGATGAAGAAAGCAGTCAGGAAGATTTGTTGGTGATTGATGACAAGACATCAAGTTCAGAATCAGAAAGTTTGACGGATTCTGACACTCAAGAATCTGATGGAGAAGCTGATGACTCTTCAACTCAATTTGCCTTGATGGCAAATTCTTCTGCTTCTACAGATTCTTCTGAGCAGGTATACACTGATTGTTCATCTTCTCAATCTGATTGTTTCAACTGTGTTGACCTTAGGAGTAAGGTCCTTGCTTATCAGAAGCATAACAGTGATCTGATGACCGATCTCGACCTGTGCATTGAAGCAAACAAAGTTTTAAAATCTAATGAAAAAGATTTTCAAATTAAAATTGATCTTTTAAATCGACAATTGCATGAGGCCGAGATCGCTGTTCTGAACAAGCAAGATGCTATAACTTCTTATCTCAATACCATAAATGAGATCAAGAAGAAATTAGCATTAGTTGAATGTGATTATGAGACTTTAGGTCAGAAGCTCAAGAGTTATGAGAGCTCTTCTTATATCATTGAGCATATGATCAGTAGGGGTACTGATCAGGGGAAGGAACAGGTTAACTATCAAAAATGTCCTCCACCAATCCTAAATGCCTTTGTCAATACTCCAAATGACAAAGATGTAAAGGATTTTCAAGTTACTACTCCGTTAGTAGTTGATCCAATTAGTCTGAGTGAAAATCAGAGTTCATCTTAGATTAAGGAATCAAGGGTGGATGGAGTTGTTGAAGATTGGGTTTTCGATTCCGAGGATGAATCAGAGTATTCATCTAAGCATAGCACTCCTCGGAATCAAACTCCTAGTGTCATGAAAGGTGACCCAATCTCCAAATCAAAGATTTACAAAGAACTATGCTTTGTTAAAGCTTCACAGGGATCTGAAGCTGATTATGTTACCAAATCAGCTCAGTTTGGTAACAAAGGAAGGAAAGGTTTGGGTTTTGAGCCAGATTGTCAGAAATCAAATGTTTTTAAATCAACTAAAAAGTCATTTTCTGATTTGAAACATTTTCATAAAAAGGGTGACAAAGTCTGTTTTGAGTGTGGTGAACCAGGGCATATTGTGAGGTTTTGTCCTCAATTGATCAGACCTAAGGTTGTTCCTTTCAAAACCTTAAAGTCTGCTTTACCAAAACCGGTAAAATCTGTGCCTAAATGTTTTCAGCCAAAATCTTCACCTCACACTCCACCTAAGAGTTCAGACAAAGGAAAAGGAAAGTTGGAAAACTTGGTTGTTCCAAATGGGGTTAAAATTAATCAATCAAAATCATCATCCATTTATCTGAAAACCTCTTTTGATAAAAAGGCAATTTGGAAAGTTAAATCATCTGAGGTGTCTGTTCCACAAATTTCAGATAAACCTATTCCTAAAGGAAAATGGATCGATGTTTGGATCCGAGACTCAATGGGTCAACCCAAGACCGTAAAGGCTTGGGTTCCCAATGTAAACTGATTGTCTCTTTATTGTGCAGGTTGCCCCAAAAGTTGGAGCAAACAGCAATTGGATCGTTGATAGTGGGGCTTCCAGACACATGACTGGTGATATTTCTCTGCTCACCAATGTGAATGCAGTTCGAGGTGGCTATGTAGCTTTTGCTGGAGACAAGGGTGGTTTTATTACAGGAGAGGGAATCTTGACAAATGGACAGGTTTCGTTCGACAATGTCAGATATGTCAAACAGTTGGAAAACAACCTCCTGTCAGTCTCTCAGATTTGTGACAAAGAGTACAAGGTTCTGTTTGATGACTCAAAGTGTTATATTCTCAAGCAAGGTGTGCAGATACCTGAAGATTGGATTTTAATGTCTGCTCCAAGAAAACAAGACTTGTATGTTCTCAATATGGCCACAGCTTCAACTACATCCTCCACAGCTTCATGTTTTATGACAAAGGCAACTGAGAAAGATTCAATCCTTTGGCATAAGAGGATGGGCCATTTGAGTTTACGCAAGATGAATCATCTGGTACACAACAGTTTGGTTGAGGGAGTTAGCTTGAAAAATTTTAAGCTGTCTGATATCTGTGTATCATGCAAGAAGGGAAAGCAGTCTAAGCAGTCTCATAAGTTGAAAAAATATCATTCAATCAATGTTCCTCTTGAGCTTCTTCACATGGATTTGTTTGGTCCAGTGAATCGAAAAAGTATAGCTGGAGATCAATACTGCCTTGTTATCACTGATGAATACTCCAGATACTCTTGGGTCTTCTTTTTGAAGGAGAAATCAGAAACGTTTGATTGCATTCAAGTTCTGGTTACCAAACTTGAATCCCTTTATAAGCTCAAGATTCGTCAATTTCGAACTGATAATGGAACGGAGTTCAAAAATCACAACATGGAGAATTTTTGTAATGCAAGAGGCATTGTGCAACAATTTAGTGCTCCATATGTTCCACAGATGAATGGTGTAGCTGAACGCAAGAATAGGACATTGATTGAGGCTGCTAGAACTATGCTTGCTGACTCTTCTCTGCCGGTTCAATTCTGGAATGAAGCTGTTGCTAATGGCTGTTACACATTGAACCGGGTTCTTATTGTGAAGAGACATGGGAAGACTTGCTTTGAACTGCTCCATAACAGAAAGCCAAATCTTAAGTATTTAGAACCATTTGGTGCTCCATGCACTATGCTTAAGAAACATGAGCAGGGCAAGTTCAATGAAAAGGTGGAAGAAGGGTACTTTCTTGGGTACAGCACTCCAAATAAACGAGTTTACAACATTGCAACTCATAATGTGGAGGAGTGGTACCACGTGGATGTTCAAAAGTATACAATGCCCCCACCTGGAAAAGGGCCTGATTGGATGTTTGATTATTCCAGTCTTTTTGAATCATTTAATATGCCCCCCATGTACTCAGATGAAGATGTAGCTGTTCAGATGCTGTATGATGTACAGAATGCCCCCGATGCTACTTTTCAACCTACATCTGCATCTGGCCCTTCTACACAGATAAATGATGACAGCTCAGACACAGACGACAATCCTCCAGCTGCTCCTGAACCAGTTGTTGAAAATCTTGTACCTGGTCTTGAGGATTTGAATCTAAACAACTTAGATCCTGAGGTTGAGGTTCCTGCTCATCCGGTTGATAGAATCAATCGTATTCATCCTCAAGACAACATTATTGGGAGTCCTTTAGACGGAGTGAAGACTCGAAGTCAGATTTCTTCAGGTGGTCTTGTAGACATTCTTGATTTTGCAGATGTAAGCTTTTGTGCTCATTCCTGCTTTATATCTCAAGTGGAACCGCGTACCGTCACTGAAGCCCTCAAAGAAGAATCATGGGTCGATGCCATGCAAGAGGAACTTTTGCAATTCAAAAAGTTGGGGGTCTGGCAATTAGTTGATAGACCCAAAGGTGCAAAAGTCATCGGTACACTATGGGTTCTTCGTTGCAAGAAGGATGATCACGGGATCATAGTAAGAAACAAAGCTCGTCTGGTGGTTCAAGGATTCAGACAGATAGAAGGATTGGATTACAATGAGGTGTTTGCTCCAGTCGCTCGACTAGAAGCCATTCGTATCTTTCTGGCTTATGCATCCTTCAAAAAGTTCAAGGTTTATCAAATGGATGTAAAGAGCGCGTTCCTTCACGGTGTTATCAGTGAAACAGTGTATGTCAGTCAACCTCCCGGGTTTGAGGATCCATTACATCGTGACCAAGTCTACAAGCTAGACAAAGCATTGTATGGATTACATCAAGCTCCGCGAGCGTGGTACGAGACACTTTCCACTCACCTTCTGAACAACGGGTTCAGAAGAGGTGTCATTGACTGCACTTTATTTATCCGTGAGAAGGACAGTGATTTACTCTTGGTACAAGTATATGTGGATGATATTATCTTTGGTTCTACAAATGATGATCTGTGCAAGGAATTTGAGAATGTGATGAAAGAAAAATTTGAGATGAGTTCAATGGGAGAGATGAAGTTTTTCTTGGGTTTGCAGGTGGATCAGTCTGAGGCAGGGATTTTTATTCATCAAACCAAGTATGTTGGTGACATTCTGAGCCGGTTCAGTATGTCTGATGCGAAGCCTGCTGGTACCCCACTGGCGATTAATCACGGAATTACTCCAGACGAAAAGGGGGAGTTAATTGATGCCACTCTGTACCGGGGAATGATCGGATCTCTCATGTATCTCACTGCTTCTCGGCCAGATATCATGTTTGCCACTTGCTTGTGTGCGCGTTATCAATCCAAACCAAGAGTATCTCACCTGATTGCTGTCAAAAGGATTATGCGTTATCTGAAGGGTACACCTGAACTTGGCTTATGGTACCCTAATGATGATAACTTTGAGCTTACTGCATACAGTGATTCAAATAATGGCGGATGCAAAAGAGATTTCAAGTCAACATCTGCGGGATGTCAGTTCTTTGGAAACCGATTAGTCACCTGGCAGTGCAAGAAGCAGACGTCGGTGTCTACTTCAACCTGTGAAGCTGAATATATTGCTGCCGCAAGTTGCTGTTCTCAAATCATCTGGATTCAACAGCAACTCAGGGACTATGGGTTACATTTTTCTAACACTCCTATTTATGTTGATAACACTGCCGCCATAGCTGTCACTAAAAATCCTGTTCAGCACTCCAAAACCAAACACATCGACATAAAATATCACTTCATACGTGATTGTTTTGAGAAGAAATTAATCGATGTTGTTAAAATTCACACCGATCACCAAAAAGCCGATCTTTTTACAAAAGCTTTTGATAAACCCAGATTTTTATATCTGTTATCGGCTAATGGTGTTTTTCAAAAGGATGAAGTTCAATCCTCATCTGAGTCTAATAAATGATCATCACTTTAATTAGATAGTTTTGTTTATTTTTAGTATTTTCATTTTCTCTTGTATAGTTGTCTTTTCTCAACAAAAACACAAAAAGATTTTCTATTTTTAGGTTTTTAGGGGGAGATATTCTAATTTGAAAAACCAAAAACAATAGAAAATTTGAAAAACCAAAAACAATAGAAAATTTGAAAAACCAAAAACAATAGAAAATTTGAAAAACCAAAAACAATAGAAAAATTAAAAATGAAACAGTCCTGTTTAATAAAATAGCACATTGATTTCATTATGTCATAGAAGCAGAAATGAATGCATGAACTAAAATCACAAGGAAATGATGATGGGATGTACTGATAGGCTGACTATACAAAATAAATAAACAACTTATGAGAACTTAGAAAGTTTGATTTGTGGGATCCATTTTATTAAGGCTTTTGAGTGAGAAATGGTTCTTGACTCAAATCAAGCATACACCTGTCATCATGGAATCAAATGAGGTTTCATTCAAAGAAAAATAAAGGCAAGCTGGTATTAAGCTTGAAGAAAAACTAAAAACAAGCTGGTATTAAGCTTGAAGAAAACCTAATGCAAGCTGGTATTAAGCTTGAGAAAAACTTAAACAAATAAAGTTCGATTCCATACATGTGCCATATTGCTGGGACGGACCTAGCTGAAGCCATCCATTTGGATAGAACAAGAAAAACCCAAAAAGATAATAAATGATTGAATCTTATTGAATTCATGATGACTGGTATTAAGATATACTGAAATGAGTTTTGAACTGATTTTGATCTTAATTGATGAAATGAATTGGGGAACTCAATTAGAAAATATGAGTGATCATTTAGTTTGTTTAAGAGTTGTGTATTGTTCAGTTTAAATTTGGACAAGTATATCAGTAATCGTACCAAAATGAAATTGTGATTGCAGTGAAGCATTCATTGAAGGTTATATGATGTGATCAGAGATATGTGTTATCTTATTAATGGGCTTTTCACAAAAATATGTGTTTATTTGCTTTTAATTTGTGTTTGTACAGTTGTATGGTTGTTTCAGAAAAATACAAAAAGATTTTCTATTTTCAATTTTGTTTTAGATAATCATTTGTAGATTCGGATGTCTGTCATATCTGAATCCTGAACCAACTAGACATATCTTCATAATTGGTTAAAAGTTTGGTGCTCAAAATGTAAAATTTTTAAAAGTTTTGGAGTTTTGGAGAAGTTCATCTCTCATTCGTACGAATGAGAGGTAGAATGGACTCATTCGGCCGAATGAGAATGAGTCATTCGACCGAATAAGTTACACAGGATGAACTTCATTCGACGAATGAAGAGTGTCGAATGTCTCATTCGACATTCTCATTCGGCGAATGAACTTCACCGAATGACTCAGTCGCCACTTTCATTCGGCGAATGAAACAGAGGTTATGTGACCTTTCGCATAGCTCATTCGGCGATTGAGTATACAGTATATAACTGTGTTTCGGCCGAATGAGGGTCATTCGACCATTTTCTCTTTCGTGACAACAGATACTCCTCTTTCGGCGAAACACACACAGTGACTTTCTATTCGATTTCTCGTGACTATTGTTGATTCTGCTTCTGATAATCCATTTATACTTCTTCTCAGGTATATGGAGATCAAGTTTCAGCCAATTCCATCCATGAAATCATGTCAAACCGTTTGTCATTTAGGGTTTTAGGGTTTTTAAATTCGCCCAACGAATAAACTGTAAAGATGAACCTAAAACTCAAAATGTCAAGTATTAAAAGTGCTAATCGGTTGATTCTGAGGGTTGTTCACCAGATTTTTTGGATTGATTTGAGATTTTGGATAAAAGGATTTTGAACTCAGATTATTTGCCGAATGTCGTCATTCGGCGAATGACTCATTCGGCGAATGAACCTCATTCGACGAATGAATCATTCGACGAATGACTAGTCATACTCATGTCTCATTCGACGAATGAGAGTCATTCGACGAATGAACCTCATTCGACAGTTGACTCATTCGGCGAATGGTGTTCATTCGGCATATCAGATAACAGTGAATCTGATTTTTGTTAAACTTCATTGTTTGATGGATTATCTTGTACTGACATGTGTATTTCTTGTATTGTGCAGTATGGCAGGATACAAATCAGTTCCTAAGCACAACATCTGTGCTCATCTTGATTTGACTACCCCGAACGCGAAGCACTACTCAGAAATTATCACATTTCTGAGGCATTCTAGGATCTTCACAGCCATATCGACAGTTCATGTGCCCTATTTGTCACATCAGCAGGATTTCTGGTCATCGGCTGATATCGATTGTGAGGCCGAGCCTACAGTCATACGGGACAAAGTCAGGGGTCATGATGTGGTGGTCTCTGCTGAGCATATACGGAGAATCTGTGGTTTTCAAGACTCTCAGGATCAGCCTGCTTTACTTGACAGATTCTTGGTTCGTGGATGCTTTCTACGATGCAAGTACGAGGGAGATATTGGAGCTGGGATTCTGAACAAGGCATTCATGTCTCCGCAGCTCAAGTACTTGGCTCATGTACTAGTTCACTGCCTTGGCTCAAGGAGAGGGGGTTTTGATGATATGCGCGAGACCATTCGGTGCGCATTTGCTGCTTTGGTGCTCAACAAACCCTTCAACTTCTCCGAGATGGTCTTTATACACATGAAGGAGAATGTGATGCTTAAGGGTGACAAGAAGTTCCTGATGTACCCTAGATTTCTACAGCAGATTATTGATGCCCAGATTCCAGATCTTCCAAAGATTAATGCTGACATCATTCGATTGGAGCACATGAATGATATAACTCTTAACAGAGTTTTGTCATACAGAGGGAAGGAGAGGAAGCCCACTACTAGATCTCTATTTGGTCACCTCTCTCGACCCGATTACAGGGCTCCTGCTGGAAGAAGATGGAGACACGATGACTCCGACTCAGATGTGGAGGATATTGTGGTTCCGGCTGGTGATGATGATAGTGATGGTGAGGATGGAGATGGTGGTGCAGGCCCGAGTGGTGCTGGTGTTGATGTGAGCACAGTGGATGTGAGCACTGTTGCTATAGAGAGTTCAGGGGCAGGGGAGATGACATCAGTACACATGACCACTGCTGCTTCAGTGAGCATGGTTGATGTTGTTGGTTCTGGTGCAGGTGTTGATGCTGATGTGTCTACAGCACAGCAAGAGCTGATTATAGCTCAACTCACAAGGAGGGTTGAAGAGCAGGATACTCTGCTTCTTCAAGCATCAGACCAGAGGGCTGATTTGAGAGCCAGGTCTGCTCAACAGGAGCAGCAGCTGCTAAAGTACATAGACGAACATCATCAGCTTGCCCTAACAGTCACTGACTTCAGTGAAAGGGTACTTTCCTTAGAGACTGAGAACGCCAGATTGGCAGATCAGATTGACAGTCTCAAGGACAGTACTCCTAGAATTGAAGGCTCTGCTGCTCCTTCCGATGATTCAGACAAGCAGGAAGATGAAGAAGATGAGGAAGAGTCTGATGAGGAACAAGTGGATTACGAGGATTCCGAGAAAGATGAGGAATCGGATGAAGATGATGAAGATAATGGTGATGGTAAAGATGAATCAGGGAGTGGGTCTAGAGAATCATCTGGCACTGATGATGATGATGATGATGATGATGACAACAATGATGATAAAGCTCCTCCCACTTCTGAGATCAGGTCTAAGAAGGCAAATGACAAGAAAGCTCAGGCTCCTCCTCCTTCGTCTCCATCAAAGACTGCAGAGCCAGAAGCTACTGAGGAAGTCCAAGCTGTGCCTTTGAGACGTCAACTTGACGAGACACTTACCATGATCTTAGACGCTCAAGGCATCATACAGCACTCAGTGGGCTACGACAAGGAGGAGGGTGAGATCATACATTGCTTATCTAAAGAGCAAATAGCCGAGCTGTTCAGGTTGAATCCTGACGAGGTCGTTACTGATGACACCTCTGTACCCAGTACCGAAGAGCCCGAACCAGAACCTTTTGATGATGTAGATGAGGTTATTTTGGAAGATATTACAGATGAAGAATATCCAAAGTATACATCGTCAGAAGCCGAGCTGCCTACATTCACTGAGCCATTTGATCAGGAAACAGAGGATCTCTTGGTCAGATATCTAGAAGAACAAGTAGAGGCAAGCAAGGCTGAAGCCGATGATCTAAAGAAAAGAAAAGAGGAATGGGCTGCATACTGGGAGGTATTGAAGAAACAGAGCACAGAGAAGATGCCAGCCACGCACAAGAAAGTTTACCGGACCAAAGGCTATAAAGCTGGAGGTCAGATACTTAGCTGGGCATACTTCCATGATCTTGGGTGCTACGCAGTGAAGAGGGAAAAAGGGATAGACTACTTCAAACACCCGCATGATTTCAAGACGTTGCCTGGATTTGAAGTCAATCAACTAGCACGTCTGAACATGCTATACTGTGAAGACTCCGGGATGTCTGCTTGGTTCTCTCGACAAATCAAGTATGAATACCGGAAGAGATGGGTGAACTTTCAGCCGCAGCAACCAGAGAGGTACTACTTGCCAGAGATAGATGGGGATACCTGGAAGCATAAAGTGATCCTGAAGTGGCTTCCCCCTAGAGTCTTGAAGAAGATTCCTCTACGGAAAATGAGTCAAGACTTTATGGATGGCTTCCGATGGTGGTACTATGACGGGAGAACCGGTGAAGCTGTGATTGTGTTATGCAAAGACAAGAAATGGGAAACTATCAGAGTTTTTGATCCCATGTGGCTGACCAATCTATCTCTGGATGATGTCAAAGCTTTATTTAGACATCAGATTTTCTTCGATGTACAGGATATGGAGCAGGCTCTTCAGTTCATGAGAGTTATTCGTCTCTGCGTCTGCTTAAAGGTTCATGCTGGTGCTGATTGGAAGGCTATTTCAGAAAAACTTGCAAAGAAAGACACTCCAAAGAGTTGAACTAGGTCCAAGGGGGAGTTTGTTGATACACGTTTTTGTCCCTAGTTCAGTCTTGTAACTCTTATCATGTAATTGTTTAAAGTATTAATAGAAGTTGTCTTTATATCCAATTCTTCATGTTTATTTCTATTAATTATTGTCTATTAATGTTTATCTAGTTGTTTGATTTGATTATAAACAGTTTGAGTATGAAGTTTACTCATTCGGCCGAATGACTCTAGAATGAAGTCATTCGGCGAATGAAGGTTATAGCGAATGTCTAAGTTCAGAATGAGTCATTCGCCGAATGACTCATTCGAATGACTGCTCATTCGAGCTTAGTCTTTCGCCGAATGAGCTGCTTCGGCCACTCATTCGGCCGAATGACTACAGCCTATATATAGAAGTTCAAATCATTTCAAACCTAACTTTTCTGAGCCCTCCTTCTTCCCTAGCACTCCAGTGTCAAAACCCTAGAAGATCTGAGCGGTTCTTGATCATCCAAGTTCGATTCTCAACCCGTGGTGTTCGATCGTTGCTTCCAAGTTGTTTCTACAGCCTCGGATCACCACGGTTCTTGTTGGTTTCGATTGGAAAACCCTGGAATAGGATTCCGCACTATCCCAGAGGTTATCGAGTAGTTTTCTATTGGATTCGGATTATTTCCGAGCTCCCGATCGGTCCAACACATATAAGAGCTTTAGAGGACTATTTTAACAACCTCTATGAATCTTTGAAAGAGTCAGCTCCATATATAGTCCGTAAAATGAATATAAAATGAATAGTGAGGATCTTACATGTGTTGGAAATTTGAGTAAGTTTCAAATTTAATATGAATTAAAATCAAAACTCTCTATATTACTCGAGACTTTTCAAATTACATGTATTGATTATGTGTATTAACTATATGTATTAATTCAAGACTCTTGAAATCACAATCATATAGAATAAATACAAGACAATTGGTGTCTTGCTTTTTTGACTACTTGATGGTTCCAAGAATACTACATGCAATATACCACAACTTTGAAGAAATTCCAGCTTTCTCAGACTCTCCAAGCTCTTGTTTTAGATTTTTTTCAGGTGCTAGGTTAAGCTTGACAGTACACATATTGTTTCTGTTGTTGTACCCTGGGAGACAGACGTGTTCGTCTTGATAAGAGGCGTGAAATCTGTTTTAAGGAAAACGTATTGAATATGTGCCTCAACCATAATTATCCACATGTTTACTCTATGTCAATGAAGAATAAGTGAAAGACTTAATAGGTTGAAAACTAGAGTCAAAAATTACAATATTATTATTGAAAAATTGTTGCAGACATCATCAAGATGCTTAGTTGAAGACTCAACAAGAAGCATGCTCTAGTCAAAGAAACTACTTTAAGCACCCAACGAAGATTTGGATCAAAACAAGTTTGGTACATAAATTTGTAATTTATATTATTTTATTTGTCTTGTAACCAGTTAGTAGCGTACTACATTATTTCCTATGAATAATGAGAGGATCATTATTATTTATGCTTCATTATTGTGTTATAAAAAAAACGTTAACTCATCTCCTACAATCTTAAAACAAACTTTCGTAAAAACCTTATAAATAAGGATTTTGGGCTCATGATAGTTAAATATAAATTGAGATTTTTTGCTAAAATCTAGTAAATATTTTTGGGAAACATTTAGTACAAATTGGTTGGATTTTGTAATTAGAGTACACTCTTTAATTTGAATATCGTGTTACAAAACATATATTTTGATTCATTGTTTTGAGTTTATGGGTTTTGATTGTGAATTGAACCATGAACATTTTTGTTTTGTTTCAAAGCATATTTTGAAAGTTCATTTTTCTAATAATCATATTAGAAAAATGTGGCTGTGTAAACACATACAAAATGCTTGTGAACGCTTGTTTTTCTCCTTCTAAAAGGCGTGTTAGAAACCATATAACTGGTTATCAACATTTAACTTATATTTCTAATGAGTTTGTTAGAAATTATAATATTGATTAAAATGATAAATATTCTAACGAATGCATTAGAAAGTATTTGTTTGGAAAAGTTCTCATGCATTTATATTTTCTAACGAGCATGTTAGAAACGAGAGTATTTGTATAAAACTTTGTCTCTTTTATAATGAGTGTGTTATAAAAGATTACTTTGCAAAGTAATAAGTTTTAGAACGATTTTGGTAATCGTTTATTTCTAACAAGTGTGTTAGAATTAGTTTATTGAATATAAACATAATAATCTTTATAACGATTTTGGTAATCGTTTATTTTCTAACAAGTGTGTTAGAACCAGTTTATTTTATATAAACATAATAAGATTTATAACGATTTTGATACACGTTTATTTTCTAGCAGGTGTGTTAGAATCAGTTTAATTTGTAAAAACATAATGAGCTTATTTTGCTAGTCGTTTATTTTTTAAACAAGTGTGTTAGAATCGTTTGATTTTGTATAAACATAATAAGATTTATAACGATTTTGGTAATCGTTTATTTTTTAACAAATTGTGTTAAAACCGGTTTATTTTATATAAACCAAAAGGCTTTATAATGGTTCAGATAATTGTTTATTTCTAACAAATGTGTTAGAATCGGTTTATTTTGTGTAAACCAAAAGGCGTAATAATGGTTCCGGTAATTGCTTATTTCTAACAAGCGTGTTAGAACCGATTTATTTAGTATATATCAATAAGCTTTAAAATGATTTTTGTAATCATATATTTCTAATCAGTGTGTTAGAAATGGAGTCATCATATAAACCAAAAATTTGGAACGTTTGCTAAACGTTCAAATTCTAATGAGCTATTAGGATCAGCCGGTTAGTTGGACAATTTGGTAATCGTTTTATTCTCTAACAAGCTAGTTATATACTGTTTAATGAAAATTTATGGACTTGATAAACATAAATATATATAGTTTAAAATTAAAACTATTGCAAACTTGACAATGTGTTTTATTGCCACAGACTCATTTTCCCACTGACGGAACCTTACCGTTTAGAGCGTGACAAACCAGAATCTTAGTCATTGGACATAACGGAAGATCTCTATTTATTTTTCAAACATAATTCAGTCATAAATATTATTGATGGTCAAAATGTAACGTTTGAGGAAGCGTTATAAAATCCATGACAGAAACATAACAGTTGCAAAACATAAATTACAATGTCTAATCAACTATTTCAAACAATTAAACTTAAAGATGCATGAAACTCAATCATCCTAGTCCATGCTTGCTTGCGCTTGTGTCTTAGCATCCTGAGAAAACATGTAAGTATAGTCAACACAAGGTTTGTGTGTACACATGTTTGTATAAATAATCATAAATGTTTGCAGAAAGTGTTAGTAAGTAAAGTAGTAGATCACATAAATCACAAATTGCGTAGTTAATGATAGCTAGTCATATGTACTATTTCTACAAGTGGTTGACACCGAAGCTGACTATTAACTAATAATTGCCTTTCCACTATTGTCTAACACAAACAATAGCAATGTTAGGTTTGGTCGGTTAAACACTTGCGTTGTAACACCCCGATCGACGGCGGAATCATCGAGATGCCACGAGGAATGTGCAGATTGTTCATAAGCTTGTAGGCAACTAAATGCATCATCACATTTGATTTCAAGTATTCAAATTACTTACAAAAAAATCATGTTTACCATGAAATAGTTACAAAAAGTTACACAAAAAGATATTGCTAAGTTAACTAAATCCCTAGTCTTCAGTAGACCCAGTTAAATTAGCTAAGTCCAAGATCCTAAGTGATAGAGCTATCCTCCCTACTTCTCCTTATTTCCTGAAACATGTAAAAATCAAGTGTCAACTACAAAAGTAGTTGGTGAGTAATCATAAGTTTAACACACACAAAAATAGTGATAAGGGTTTAAATAAACACTTGTGAACATGTAAAGATGATCATATCCTGTAAGTATAGTAACAAGCATATCAACAAATTATCCAAATAAATTCAATCAAATCAACAAATACAACCATAACAACCATGTCTACAATAATGAGTTTATCCTATATGTACCGCGGAGGACCGAAGTCAACTCAATCAACATATAAATAAAGCACCGTGGAGGACGGAAATAAACTCAATCAACAATGTAAAGATCTCCGCAGAGGACAAAAGTCAACTCAACCAAAATTGGTTCTATGTCCATAAGAGATAATGTTAATAACTGCGGAGGACGGAAGTCAACTCAATCAACAGTGTAAAGAATCACCGAAGAGGATCGAAGTCAACTCAACCAAAGTGGTTTTATGTCCATAAGAGATAATCCTAATAACTACGAAGGACTGAAGTCAACTAAATCAACAGTGCAATAAATAACCGCGGAGGACCGAAGTCAACTCAACCAATGGTGGTTTAGATTAATGCGAGTCTAATGACAATACATCAATGACATCCAAGTTTCACAAATGTTATATCAAAGTATATACATGTTTCACCCTCGAGTTTGAATATAAAAAGAGTAAAAGGGGGTTATGAGAACTCACATGACTAACCGGTTTGCTTAGTTCTTCGGCAATCGAACGTAGGAACGGAACTTTACTCGAATCCTACAATTAAGATTTGACAATATGCTTGAGCTATAATTCTTTGTCGGATTTTCCTTTCAAATCTGAATTGTTAACCGATTTCGTGTAATTAAAATGAGAATGACTCATTCTTGTGGGCATTCATAAGAATGACTCATTCTCGTGGGAATTCAGAAGAATGACTCTTTCTTGTGGGCCATTCGTACTAATGGCTCATTCTTATGGCCATTCATACGAATGACTCATGCTTATAGCCATTCATACGAATGACTCATGCTTATGGTTATTCATACGAATGACTTATTCTTGTGGGCCATTCTTATGAGTGGTTCATGCTTATGGTCATTCTTTAGAATGATTCATGCTTATGGCTATTCATACAAATGACTCATTGTTGTGGGCCATTCGTACGAATGGCTCATTCTTATGGCCATTCATACGAATGACTCATTCTTGTGGGCCATTAATACGAATGGCTAATTCTGATGGCCATTCATATGAATGACTCATTCTTATGCCCATTCATACTAATGCCTCATTCTTATGGGCCATTCGTGCGAATGACTCATTCTTACGAGCCATTCGCCCTAAACTGGGATCTGCCATTGTCACAACCCTAAATTCCCACTTGTGGTGTCAAACCGTTGGGTGTGACGTGGCCAGAATCACAGTTCTCAGTCATATAGAACGACTCTATATGCGTTTGAAAAGTATGTTTGAAATACAATATTAACCAAACTGATTAATTAAACATGCAGCGCGATATCATAAATAGTCTAAAGCATTTAAAGTAAGTGTCTAAGTAGCGAAAATAAAAAGGTGTACAATGGCAGCAGGAAGTAAATGGTGAGACACTACATAGTTTGTAAAACTACATAAATATCCTTGTTTGTTTGAAAAGACTAGGTATGAATGCATGCGACACATGTGCTTGATCCTTAGGTGCATCCTGAGTCCGAGTGCAAGCTAGTTACTTGAGAATACATGTTAAGAAAAAGTGTCAACACATAGGTTGGTGAGTTCACAGGTTTTGATATCAATACATAAGTATATAAAAATGTTTGTCACGTGTGATGCTGTTTATTATATGTTTGTTCCGAGCCCTAGGCGCCAAGTGACAGTTGCGTCTCTACTGAACTAGACTTGTTTGCTCTAGCCTCCTCCATGCCTATCGTAGGGACATGGACGATGGGTTGAGATTACACGTGTCCTGACATCCAGTCATAGTTGGCTCCGCGTGGGGTTCGTCACCCCCAATAGTACTATCTAAACTCACCTCGTTGTGAATACATTAACGGCAAGACTGTGCGAGGACTTTGTTACGATACAACACTTAATGTTTTTCCAATAAACCAACGTACACAATATGTTCGTTCAAATATATAAAGTTTGACTCCAAAACATGTATTCTCCCCCTAGTTTGAAAGCTTGTAAAAGAGTTTGAAAGAGGGGGCCCTAAACTCACCTGAGTTATAATGAATAACGCATAAGCTCCTGTTCTTCGAATGTGTCGGTCACCAGTTACCTATATCGTATGGCTTACGTAAGTTTGTGTTTGTGAATGAGTTTGTGTCTATCACACCCCAAGACGGTGGGCTGGATCGACTTTCCCGTCGGGCGGAAGGTTCTCGGGGCGCGATATAGTTGTGATAATCATAGTGATCAAATTGTTTACATGGCACATGATATATGATGAGATATGCTAACATGACATTGATATAGAGTTACAAAGTTAAATTACACTGTTAAGTTCATAATTTAACCAAGTAAATCTACCCAAAAAGATTCATTGGGTTTTCTATCTTGTATCTGCACAAGATTTACAAAAGATGATTCATGAATATGTCATCAAAATATGCACAACCAAAAGTAACCTAGGTCTTCTAAAAGTCCTATAACTTATGTCCTGATTCATGATGTCTAAGCCTGTTCATCACCTGAGAAAACATGCACATAAACAAAGTGAACACTAGGTTGGTGAGTTCATAAGTTTAATATTGAAATCAATTGATCTGTTTTCATTCACAATCACAATGTTTCACACAAGTCTTATTGATAATTGTCTCATATGTTTCACACACTGTCCTCTCCATAGTTATACTTACAAATAGTGTTTCACCCATATCAAGCATGCTTATATATAGGTCTTGCGTAGGGGAACGAGCCCCAGCCGACGTTCCACCGCATATCTGACATGAACTCGACACCACTTGCAATACAACAAAGGATACTCATTTCATTCTCACATGTGTTCATCCCCAAATGATATTCACCCATAGAATTTGTTCATCACCCATTGTGTTATATATAAAGAATGATAGAGTACCAGGGAAATAGATTATCAATACCTAAGTAATGATAATCCCTCGATGTTTTAAGGAAAATAGATTTATTAAACCTCATTCCCATTGTTAATCTCTCAATTGTGGGGTTAACCGTATTTCACTTGAATAATCGAAATGATAGTTAACTTATTGATATAGTTCTCAACCGCGAGTTTATAGAGCCTAAATGGGTCCCATTGTGTTCCTCGCGTAATCAGAACACAATGCCTCCAATTTATCTATATCCCACTTGTCAACCCTTTGCCTTCAACGAAACTATTACTAGTAATATGACATGAGAGAAAATCAATTCCTCAGTCTACCAGTTAATAGAATCGAAGGATTAATTGCAATTAGTTTCTGTAGATTAATATCACCATGTGTCGTTTACCAAACCTGACTGATGCAGCCCCGTTACCTGTCATACGTTACCGGCCAATGATAAAATACGATCAACGTACCGACCTCACTCGCCGACGGTTTGTCAAACCTATGGTACCACTACGTTTTCGTCGATTTAGTCGAACTAAATTAACTGGTAAACGATTCGTTGTTGAGGGACTTACGACTGGACATGATCTCATTAACACATGATTGTTGTGATATAATACAAAGAGTCTTAATAGTAATTACTGATGATGTTCTCAATGTTGTTGTCTCAATGTTATCTGTTTTCAGTGTTATGTGTTCTCATGTTTTAACCATGTGTGATAAGAACTAGTCTTAATACACATTGTTAGTATATGCGGTGAATGATATCATTATCATGAAAGTATGTTATCATGATTATCATTCTTGTTGTTACTTGTAATTGCCTCATGTTATCTCATTGTCATCTCATTGTTATCTCATTGTAAATAACAAGGTTTTATAAGATAAATTCTTATTTCACTTGAGTTATTTAAGTGTTTGGATGATTTCATGAAGCTATGTTATCATGAAACATCCTTGATTGTCATAGTTGTTGATGCACACACAAGCATACACATTGATTTCGAATAAAGTATGATAATAAAGATAAAATCTATATTATCTATATCACATGATGTTTGAATAATGTACTAAAACTTTTAAGTAAATAAAAGCATTTAGCATGTTTCTCAGCCCCGCTATTTAAAATCAAAAGATTAGAAAATGAGCATATGAACTCACCTGGATATTGTTGTGGTTGACTAAGAAATAAAAGAATGCATGCACTCACTGTTGTTCTTGAGGTTGTGTTCACGATCTTGTGTTGTATTCAAATTGTTTGTTACTTATAAGTATAAGTTATAGGGATGTGTGTATGTGTGTGTTAGCCCTAAATTTGGCTAACACTTGGAGGTCTTTGTTATCGCTTAGTCCTCATTCACTCGTGATGGATCATGCTGGCACTTAACCAATTAGGTTAAGCTCAACATATCATGTTATTTGTGTTTAGGGACTTGATCTCAATCACCTTTGTTAACTTTAGGTTCAAGTTTGAAAGGTCCATATTATTCCCAAAGCATAAGACTTAGGTTAGTGATATTTAACCTCCTTTGTTTCAAGGTGTTACCACAAAACTCAAGTATAAAACTTAGAATTATTAACACTTTTATAAGAAGGTTTGTAGGTTTTTATCAAGTGGTTCACATAAAATCTTTCAAAACCTTTGTAGTAACATAATTACTACCTTAGGTGATATATGTCATTAAATGAAAGTAGTTCAATGTTATCAATTTCATGATTTAGGATGCTTAATGATGATGCCTGAATGAGGACCATGATATGAATAGGGTACCAAGTCTTGACCGAATAGTCACCACTATGAGAATAAGGGTTTGAGTTCCAGGCGAATGATCATTTGTTAAGAATGATAGGTTTTTATACGAATCGTGCCCCATGCGGCTTAAGCCATGCATGCGAATGAGGCTTCGACCGAAAGGGTGGTCAAGCGAATGAGAGTGCCGACCGAATAGGAAGCTCATGAGAATGAATGTCGAGTCGGTCGTGGTTATGTCATTCGGCTGTGCTCACTCGGTCTGTGGGTATTCGGCCAGGGGTCTTTCTGTCGCCTTATCCCATGCGAACCACCATTCGGCTGATGGCCTTTAGGTCAGGCTGGGTTGCTCATTCGCCCGTCGTGGCTGAACCAACGGTGTACCCCTATTTCTGATGCTCGTGACTGAAACATGGTAGCACATTAGTTCTTACTTCACCCTAGGCCATTGATGTGCAATTTCCAAGTCTAGTGATGGTCCAAATCGGGTGTTAAGGGTGGACACCAAAAAGGGAAAGAAAACCCTAAAATCGCAAACTTTGGGTTCGTTTTACCTCCGATTCAATAGGAGTTGGAGCAGATCCTTTGTACTTTCGAGTAGAGTAGGATGAGAGCTTCGTTTTGATAGGTTATTTGCGCGATTTGATCAAGAAATGGAAGAGATCTTGTGGTTTTTGTATGGGATTTCTAGTGAGAAAGAGGTGAGCTGGGTTTGAGGGTTTAGAGAGAGAGTGGAGATGTAATAAATGAGGAAAGAGACCTCATTTAGGGTTTATATAATCCGCGGGTGTTCGGGTTCGTTTCCGTTGCTCGGTTCTCATTTTCGTTACGTTTCCGGAACGTACTCGCGTATTTTACGAATTAAATAAAATGGTTTTCCAAAATCATTTTAAGGTTGTGATTCCAAATAAATCATCTAAATTTAATTTTATTAATTTACTGTATCGAAAACGTTTATTTTAAAAGTTTTGTCAAATCGCATTACCTTCGCGCGTATTCGTTCGAATCGTCACCCGAACGAGTACGACGACTTGCCAGACGATCATGTTGGTTGTCACAGTCTCCCCTTGTTAAAGAAATTTCGTCCCGAAATTTAAGCATTATTTTCGGGCACTACTTCTTCAAACAGGTGGGGATACTTTGTCTTCATGTGATCCTCACGCTCCGTGGTAAACTCTGGTACGCGCTTAGAGTTCCAACGAACCTTCACGATAGGAATACGGCTTCGTTTCAGTCTCTTGACTTCACGATCCATAATATCTATAGGTTCTTCGATGAAGTGTAGTTGTTCGTCAACTTGTATCTCTTCCAATGGTATGACTAACGATTCGTCAGCAAGACATTTCTTGAGATTGGATACATGAAACACATCGTGTACCCTGCTGAGTTCTTTAGGAAGTCTAAGTCTGTATGCCACAGGACCAATTCGTTGATTTATATCGAACGGTCCGACATACCTTGGGGCTAAATTGCCCTTAGCCCCAAAACGAACCACGCCTTTCCATGGGGACACTTTCAACATGACTCGGTCACTCACTTGGAATTCCAAAGGCTTTTGCCGTTTGTCTGCGTAACTCTTTTGGAGACTACGTGTTGCTTGCAATCTATGTTGAATCTGGGCAATCTTAGCAGCAGTTTCCTGAATAAGTTCAGGCCCAGTAATTTTTGTTGTCTTCCACTTCGGTCCAACAAATCGGAGACCGACATTTTCTACCATATAGTGCTTCGAACGGAGCACATCTGATACTGCTGTGGTAGAAATTGTTGTAGGAGAACTCAAAGAGTGGTAAATGATTGTCCCAACTTCCACCTAAGTCCAGGACGCATGTCCTCAACATATCCTCCAGAGTTTGGATTGTTTGCTCGCTTTGACCGTCCGTTTGTGGATGGTTAGCGGTGCTCAAGTTGACACTTATCCCTAAGGATTGTTGTAATGATTGCTAGAACCGCGATGTAAATCGACTGTCCCGGTCATAAATAATAGATAATGGCACACCGTGCCGCACTTCTATTTCATTAACATAGAATCTCGATGATTTCACCATCTTGTTGTTTTCCCGAATCGGTATGAAGTGATCGGACTTGGTCAATCGATCAATGATGACCCATATAGAATCTTGTCCACTGGAAGTACGGGGTAGCTTGGTAATAAAATCCATAGCTATTTGTTCCCACTTCCTTTGTGGTATCTCTGGTTGTTCCAGCAAACCCAAGGGTTTATGGTGTTCAGCTTTGACTTTAGCACAAGTTAGGCACTTAACAACATAAGTAGCCACCTCTTTCTTCATACCCGGCCCCCAATAAAATGACCTAAGATCTTGGTACATCTTATCGGCACCAGGATGAACAGAATATCGTGTTTTGTGTGCCTCGTCAAGAATGAGTTTACGAAGTTCATCTACTGCATGGATCCATACTCGGTCCTCATAATAGATAACTCCATCTTGTTTTGTCTCAAAATGTTTCTCGGCTCCACAGTCGAGCTCGTTTCTCAAATTGTTTCTTGATACTTCATCTTGTTGTGCTTGTAGAATTTGATTTCTCAGACCTGTTTGCACAATCATTCCTATTGCTCTAACGCGCAAGGGTTTGAATCTTTCGTTCCGGCTCAAAGCGTCTGCCACAACATTCGCTTTTCCCGGATGGTATTTGATCACACAAACGTAATCGTTTAGGAGCTCAACCCAACGTCTTTGTCTCATGTTAAGCTCCTTCTAATCAAATATGTGCTGTAAACTCTTGTAATCTGTGAAGATCGTGCATTTGGTACCATAAAGGTAATGCCTCCAAATCATTAAAGCAAAGACAACAGCTCCCAATTCCAAGTCATGCGTCGTATTGTTTTTCTCATGTATCTTTAGTTGTCATGATGCGTAGGCAATGACTATGTCTCGTTGCATTAAAACTCAACCGAGTCCCTGATGGGAAGCATCACAATAAACTACAAAGTCATCATTGCCCTCTGGGAGTGTTAAGATTGGAGCATTGCACAATCTTTGTTTTAGTGTTTGAAATGCCTCTTCTTGTTTCTGCGTCCACACGAATGGTTCGCTTTTCTGTGTTAGCTTTGTGAGTGGCAAGGCTATCTTAGAGAAATTCGAGATGAATCTCCTGTAATACCCTGCCAGACCCAGAAATGATCTGATCTCAGTAGGTGTTGTGGGCACATCCCAATTCTCGATTGCTTCGATCTTTGCAGGGTCCACATGAATCCCATCACTTTTTATCAAGTGACCCAAGAACTAAACTTCTCTTAACCAAATTTCACACTTGGAGAATTTGGCATAGAGTTGTTCATTCTTTAAGAGTTCCAAGATTGTTTTGAGATGTTGTTCGTGTTCCTCCTCGCTTCTTGAATAAATCATTATATCGTCAATAAAGACAATAACGAACAGATCTAAATACGGCTTGCACACCCGGTTCATAAGATCCATGAACACTGTTGGTGCGTTCGTCAATCAGAATGGCATCACCATAAACTCATAGTGTCCATATCGAGTACGAAAGGCCGTCTTGGATATGTCCTCTTCTTGAATCCAAAGCTGGTGATAACCTGAACGCAGGTCTATCATAGAGAAATACTGAGCTCCTTGCAATTGATCAAATAGATCATCAATCCTCGGTAACGGGTACCGATTCTTGATGGTGAGTTTGTTAAGTTCTCTGTAATCAATACACATTCTGAAGGATCCATCCTTTTTCTTGACAAACAAGACCGGAGCTCCCCATGGTGAGAAACTCGGTCGAATGAACACTTTGTCTAGTAACTCTTGTAATTGATTGGACAATTCCTGCATTTCTGATGACACGAGTCTGTAAGGAGACTTAGCCACGGGAACTGCTCCCGGACTCAAGTCAAATTCTGAATTGCACAGATCGCTCCGGTGGTAATCCCGGTAGATCATCCGGAAACACGTCCGCAAAGTCTTTCACAATTGGTACATCTTGAATTTTGATGGTCTTCTTGTCTTTTTCCACAACGTGAGCTAAGAATGCGATACACCGTTTCCTTAGACACTTGCGAGCCTTTATGCACGATATTAACTTGACACCGCGATTTGCTTGATCTCCATGAATTTCCAACACCTGATTGCTCTCAACTGGAATACGTATTAGGTTTTCGGAACAGATGATTTCAACTCTGTTAAGAGATAACCAATCCATTCCGACAATGATGTCGAAACTGCCCAGTTCCATCAAAATCAAATCAATGGAAAATGTGTGCTCATTAAGTGTCAGTGGGCAGTTCCTGAGAATTGCGTTAACTGTTAGCTGTTTGCCATTCGCTACCTCAATGATATAAGGGAAGTCTAAAGATATCTCAACGTGATTAAGTTGGCATGCAATGTAGGACGAGATAAAACTCTGATCCGCACCAGTGTCAAATAATATAGATGCATAAAAGTCAGATAAGAGAAAAGTACCAGTGACCACGTTAGGGTCCTGTCGAGCAGCAGCAACTCCAATCTGAAAGACCCGTCCTCTAGCTGCTTGAGCCCTTGGCTGAATTCACTTGGGACAATCCCTTAAGAAGTGTCCAGGTTCGCCACAAGTGTAGCAGGACCTGTTATCAACAGTAGTAGTAGGTATTACCACTGCATTGTTCTTTATGTTCTGACCCCCCGTGCTCCTACAATTATTGGCCCAATGACCAGACCTCCCACAGTTAGTGCATTGCCTGCACTAGGCGGTTGGTGGATAATGATACTGACATTTGTTGCATAGTGGAGCCGTCCTAGTATACAACTTCTTGATTTCTTGTGGTGGTAATTGTGTGGCTTGTTGAGCATGAGTGGTCGCGACATAGTTCCTGACCACTTTTTGTTTCTTAGCCGGGCGTTTATCCGGCTTCCTGAATCAACCAGTCTTTGTTGTCTCAACCTCTTTCTTTAGTGCCCCGGAGGCAACCATTACATCTTTCAATGTTGCAGACAGTGTAACAGCCATCTCCAAAGTAGTTGGGTGGGCAGAAATCACATGCCCCTGGATACAAGCCAGCAGTCCACCGACATGACGCTCGATCCGTTTCTCCACTGTTGGCACTATGTCTGGTGCCAATGTTGCTAACTCATGAAGCCTGGTGGTGTAGGCCAGATGCCCAGTACCAATCATAACATGGTTGAGTAGCTTAGTCTCAACCTTCTTCAGCTCATTCCTCTGGCAGAATTCAGCCCTCAACAATTGCTTAAATTCCTCCCAAGCATAGACAATGCCTCATCTCTGCCCCTAGTCAGTACCTGGGCATTCCACCATGTAAGAGCTCGTTTATTAAACGAACACGTAGCATATCTCACTTTATGCTGTTCAGGATAGCCACTGATGTCGAGGTTCTTCTCCATCTTCGCGATCCATTGGATCAAGCCCACAGCTCCCTCGTTGCCACTGAAAGTAGGTGGCTTGAATCTTACAAAATTCTTGTAGGATTAGTCCTGTTGGTTCCTAGTGTTTCCACTGCCCTCTCCAGATGAGTTGAAAATGTTGTTACTGTTGTTGCTGTTGATTCTGTTCATCATGTCGGGAATCACATCCCTCAGTTGTCTTGTCAGCAGGGTGGCTAATGTGATAGTAGCAGGATCCAACTCATGATTTGGTGGTGGTTGATGAGGTGGAGCATTTGGAGGAGGAGATGGTGGTGGAGGAGAGTCAGGTGGTGATAGTGTTGAGGAGTGTGGAGCTGAATCTGGTGGTAACAGAGTTGGCGGTCTTCTTGGCAGCATTCTGATCATAACCGAAAGAAAATCAGTTAGTGCATTGATCAAATGCAGAAGATGTATGCAAATAAAGTCCTAGATTTTATGTTCTCTACATGCGGTCCCTAGGTTATAGTCTAGGCCAAACCGTTTAAGTATTATGACCTATATTTCTCTATAACCATGGCTCTGATACCAATCTTTCAAACCCCGAGCCGGCGGGCTGGATCGACTTTCCCGTTAGGCAGAAGGTTCTCGGGGCGCGATATCGTTGTGATAATAATAGTGATCAGATTGTTTACATGGCACATGATATATGACGAGAAATGCTAACATGACATTAATATAGAATTATAAAGTTAAATTACATTGTTAAGTTCCTAATTTAACTAAATAAATCTACCCAAAAAGAATCATTCGGTTTTCTATCTTGTATCTGCACAAGATTTACAAAAGATGATTCTTGAAATGGAATAGATCTTGTGGTTTTTGTATGGGATTTCTAGTGAGAAAGAGGTGAGCCGGGTTTGAGGGTTTAGAGAGAGAGTGGAGATGTAATAAATGAGGAAAGAGACCTCATTTAGGGTTTATATACTCCGCGGGTGTTCGGGTTCGTTTTGGTTGCTCGGTTCTCGTTTTCGTTACGTTTCCGGAACGTACTATCGTATTTTACGAATTAAATAAAATGGTTTTCCAAAATCATTTTAAGGTTGTGATTCCAAATAAATCATCTAAATTTAATTTTATTAATTTACTGTATCGAAAACGTTTATTTTAAAAGTTTTGTCAGATCGCATTACCTTCGCGCGTATTCGTTCGAATCGTCACCCGAACGAGTACGACGACTTGCCAGACGATCATGTATTGGTTGTCACAGTCTCCCCTTGTTAAAGAAATTTCGTCCCGAAATTTAAGCATTATTATCGGGCACTACTTCTTCAAACAGGTGGGGATACTTTGTTTTCATGTGATCCTCACGCTCCGTGGTAAACTCTGGTCCGCATTTAGAGTTCCAACGAACCTTCACGATAGGAATACGGCTTCGTTTCAGTCTCTTGACTTCACGATCCATAATATCTATAGGTTCTTCGATGAAGTGTAGTTGTTCGTCAACTTGTATCTCTTCCAATGGTATGACTAACGATTCGTCAGCAAGACATTTCTTGAGATTGGATACATGAAACACATCGTGTACCCTGCTGAGTTCTTCAGGAAGTCTAAGTCTGTATGCCACAGGACCAATCCGTTGAGTTATCTCGAACGGTCCGACATACCTTGGTGCTAAATTGCCCTTAGCGCCAAAACGAACCACGCCTTTCCATGGGGACACTTTCAACATGACTCGGTCACTCACTTGGAAGTCCAAAGGCTTTTGCCGTTTGTCTACGTAACTCTTTTGGAGACTACGTGTTGCTTGGAATCTATGTTGAATCTGGGCAATCATAGCAGCAGTTTCCTGAATAAGTTCAGGCCCAGTAATTCTGTTGTCTTCCACTTCGGTCCAACAAATCGGAGACCGACATTGTTGGACTAAAAGAACCAATGAGCCTGATCAGAAAATCCTTTAAGTCTCACAATACACACAACAACTGAAGAAGAACACATCAGCTGATATTCACTTTGAAGAGTTACAAGATCTGAAGTTATTCACAACAGCTGAAGTGTTAGTCTTCAGTTGTTGTGATGATAGTTTTTGTCTTCAGTAGTTTTCTTTCAATAGTTGTAAAAGTCTGATGAGTATTTTACTCATAAGATGTTGTAGTTTAATTTCAGTAGTTTTAGTTCTTCAGTCTTTGTAAGAGGATGTCTTCAGTAGTTGTAAACATCGTCAGTAGTTTTGGTTATTTCAGTTGTTATCTTTTGTCTGTTAGGTGTCAACATCATGTGACATCATCAGACGTCACTGCTTCTATATAAGGGCAGTTGACATATTGTATCTGTTAACGAAGTTAGTGCGATTGAATGATATTATTCCTTTTGAAGAATTCTCTTTCTATAACAACTTGTTCTTTACTGTTCTATTAGATTAACGGTGTTCTTGCTAATTCTGAGCTAATTCATCTTTGAATTTCGCTGCTATAACCTAATATTGATCAAATGAGAACATCTGATCCTACAATTGGTATCTTAATCATTGATCGATTAAACAATTGATCTCTGAAACTGCTCAATTCAGTTCTCTGGTTGATCGAATTAGCTGATTAGTAAGAATTTGTTATAGATTGAAGTTTTCTGATAACTTCTGTTGATTTGTTTTTCAATATCAATCTGTTTTGAATCAATTGGTTGAAATTTGTGTTAATTCATTTGAATTTATTTGATATTGTTTGAATCTGAGATCATGACAACTCCAAACAATGATCCGCACAACACAGGCTCCGCAACCAAGCCTCCAATGCTGGTTCGGAGTGAGTACAACATTTGGCAACGTCGAATGTTACATCACCTGTCAATTAATAGTGCCTGATGTTGGAAATCTGTAGTGCATGGTCCGTATAAACCCATGATAACTGATCCTGAAACTAAAATCATGATTCCCAAACCTTCGGATATGTATTCGGATGAGGATATTAAATTGTTTGAAATTGATGCGAAAGCTCATGGTATTCTGGCCATGGCTTTGCCGAATGAGATTTATTCAGGCTTGATGCATCATGACACTGCTCATGATCTCTGGGTTGCACTGAAAGAACAATTCGGTGGAACCGATGAGGTTTTAGCAAATACTAGAGAAATCCTTGCTCAACAGTATGAGACTTTTTCTCATAGAAAGGGTGAGTCATTGACTCAACAATTTGAGCGATTTTCATGTTTGATTTCTGAATTGAAAATGGTTAAGCAGGAATATACAAATAGTCAGATGAACAACAGATTTCTCAGATCACTGCCTGAGAGATGGGACACATATACAATTGTCTTACGCTCTAATGCAAATCTAGAGAATCTATCTCTCACCCAACTCCATGGGAAACTATTAACTTTTGAGAGAGAGGTAGAACAAAAGAGAAAACTGTCTTCATCTGGAAAACTCACTGATGATTTCGTTCCTGGCAATACTGCTTTGATAGGTCAAGAGTCAGAGTTTACTGGGTCTGAATGTTCTTATGATGAACATATTGATTTCTCTACTAACAGTGCTGAACATGCTTTTGTGGGAGTTGATGGTAATGCAGGACATTATGGTGATAATCTGTGTTTTGTGATGGATGACTTGAAAGGAATTCCAGATGATGATCTGGAGGAAATGGATATATTAAGTCAGATGGCATTAATCAACATAAGATCTCAAAAATTCTACAAAAGAACTGGAAGAAAGTTTCCTGGATTAACAGGCAAAACCAAAGTTGGTTTTGACAAAGGGAAGTTGAGATGCCACAAGTGTCACAGGCTTGGTCATTTTGCTAGAGAGTGCAAATCCACTGGACCTAGCTCTTCTGCACCTTTTGTGACCTTTCCTAGCAATAACACACCAAACAAAGGACAACAATCTTCTGGATCTAGTCAACAAAAATTTTATCCAGCCCATTTTGTTCCACAAAGTCCTATGCCGTATCCATATCCTTGCTTTTATATGCCACAACCCACTCACACTCCAGCAATAATCCCTCCACAATCACCTGCTCTTCCTGACCCCAGTAAATCTCAAACCAATCAACAGCCTCAACAACAACATCAGAGCTTCTTCACCCCTGGAGTAGCTGATTGGAGTAGCCTACCTGATGACTTATCTGATTTCAATATGCAGCTGTACTCTGAAGCTGGTCCACATGGTGGAGACAATCCATTTGGGAATCTTGCTTTGATGGCTATTGATTCAACTGACAACTCATGTCCAACTTCTTCCACATCACAGGTATCATCTGAATCAAAAGCTAAGTTATGTTCAGAATCATGCATTTCAGCATTTGCTTCTATCAGGGAAATAAATGTTGAATTAATAAATGAGAAATTTGAGTTAGAAAAGGCTGTGACTAAAAACAAAACTTAATTTGAGAAAGCTTTAAATGAAAAAGAGTCTGAAATTTATAAGCTCAAATGTTTGTTATCTGATGAAAAAGCTAGAGTGGAAGTAATGCTTGTGAAACATAATGATTTGAAGCAAACACTTGCAGCAACCCAAGTAAATTGTGAAAATTGGGTTGAGTCCTGTAAGGGGTTTGAGATGTTATTAAACAAACAATCAGCATCAAATGTTAAGTTTGGAATTGGTTACAATCACACTGCCCCCTGCTGATTATACACCAAAAAGTTATGACTGTGAGTCTGAAGGGGACAGTGTATATCAATCCACCAAATCTTCAGAAATGTCTGATGCTGTAGATATATCTGAAGGAGCATCAAGTGCATGCAAAATTGAGTCTGAAACTGTGGAGATTGAGACATATTCTTAGTCAATTGGATGTACAAATGTCATTCAGGGTGACACATGTCAGGATAGTGTTTTAATTGAGATTGATCCTGATGAAAAAGTTTCAAATGTCTTAAATTTAAACCTGATTGAGTCAGATGGGGATGGGATTGGAGAGAAAGATGCAAGGCTTCTGATAAGCCAGAGTCTCTCATCAGCAGTTGTAGAAAAAGCTGGTAATGTTACAACTGATGATGAGAAATGTGTTGATAGACAAGTGCTGAAGAATAACTCTTCAGAGGTTGTCAATACATCAGCTGTTGTCAAAATGTCTACAAATACTGAAGTTTCCAATGTTCTGAAGAACAAAAATTCAGTATCTAAGTCTTCAGTACTTGTAGATACTCACAAGGAGAAGCAAAAGAGGGTGCCTTGTGAAATTTGTAGGTTGTTTAATCATTCTTCTGATGAATGCTGGTACAGAAAAGGTTCTAAATTCAATAAAATAAAGCACAAAAACAAGAACATAATCAAAATGAAAAATGAATTTAGTTCCAAGTTTGTACCAGAATCATCAGTAGTTTCAAAATCTGGAAAAACCTCACAAGGAAATAAATCAAATAAATCCAAGAAAGGTAAAGGGGTTGTTCCAGATTCAAAGAAACAGCACTTGAAAGATTCTTCATCAATTAAAGAAACTAAGGTGATAAAACACAAAAATCAAAAGTCAGGTCTTGATGTATCTGATGAAATCAAAATCTTGACTCACAACCATAATCAACTGATTTTAATGATGCAACAACTGCTAGGAAGAGTTAATCTAGCAGAGGCATCTGTTGCTTCATTTCAGAAGAAGAAACCAAAATCAAAAGTCAAGGCTAACTCTTCTGATAAGAATGATTCAAGTGTTGCTTCAAATGAAAATGTTAATTCTGTTTCTTCATGTGTTAACAGACCCAAAACCAAACTGGTTTGGTTCCAAAAGTCTAACTGAGTGTGTTCATGTATGCAGGGTCCTTCAGCATGCCAAAATAGCATCTGGTATGTTGACAGTGGAGGATCCATGCATATGACTGGGAGCAGATCTCTTCTTAATGACTATTTTACAGGAAGGAAGGGATTTGTTTCTTTTGGAAATGATGCTAAGGGTTATATTATAGGGAAAGGCTATGTGTCAAATGGTGAGATAAGGTTCGATGATGTGAATCATGTAGAGAATCTTAAGTATAATCTTCTGAGTGTCAGTTAGATGTGTGATAAGGGTCACATTTCTCTTTTCACCAAGCAAGACTGTAGGATATTGTCTTCTGAAGTGTTGCCTCTGATTGGCAAAGTCTTGGATGAATATACTCTCCTTAAGGCTAACAGAGTGGGAAAGGTTTATGCCTTTGATTTGTCAAAGAAAATCTCTCTTAAAGGTCATCCTTGTTTATTCTCTAAGGCTTCTTTCAAGGAATCAAATCTGTGGCATAGAAGATTGGGTCATGTGAATCTCAAAAACATGAATCAACTGGTGAAACATGGTTTGGTTAGAGGTCTTCCAATGAAGGATTTTAGTTGTGATGAGAATTGCACTGCTTGCTTGAAAGGGAAGCAACACAAGGTTTCTTTTCCTCCAATTGGTGATCCCAAATCCACTGTTTGTTTGCAAATGTTGCACATGGATTTGTTTGGGCCAGTGAAGGTCATGAGTATGGCAAAGAAGAAGTATTGCTTAGTAATTGTTGATGATTACTCACGGTTTGTCTGGACCTTCTTCTTGCACTCAAAAGATGAGGTTGCTAAGTCTGTTATAAACTTTGTGTTGTATGTTGAGAAGCAATATTCTCTTCCTGTCAAGTGTGTAAGAAGTGATAATGGCACAGAATTTAGAAATCATATTTTGGATGAATTTTATCTAGCTAAGGGAATTAAGAGGCAGTACAGCATCCCTAGAACTCCTGAACAAAATGGAGTGGTTGAAAGGAAAAATAGAACTTTGATTGAAGCTGCCAGAACAATGCTTGCTGATTCTGGTTTGCCATTGACTTTCTGGGCAGAAGCTGTCAATACAGCTTGCTATGTGCAAAACAGGGTTTTGGTAAATCAAAGATGTTGAAAACTCCTTATGAAATGCTTCATACTTTAACCCCTTTGATTTCTTTCTTCAGAGCTTTTGGGTGTCCATGTTATATCCTCAACACCAAAGATCAACTTAAAAAATTTGACTCCAAAGTTGATGCAGGATATTTTGTTGGCTATTCTTCAACTTGCAAGGCTTATAGAGTGTTCAACTGCAGAACAAAGATGGTTGAAGAAACTCTTCAGGTCAAATTCAATGAATGTCCAAAAGACTCTATTCCACAAAATCCTGTTGAGATGTTTGATCTAGACATTTTGCAACATGAATCCTATCAATCCCCAGTTGAGCCTATTGGTGTGGCAGATGATGCACTTAAAGCAGGTCCACCAACAGCTTCTACAGAAAACACACAAGGAAGTCATGATGATGATGATGATGATGATGATGAAAGTACTCATTTGTTCAGATTTAGTGATAATCTGCCTATGTCTGCTAAATCTGATGCTCCTCCTGCTCCAGTTGTTCCTCCCAATACCAATGCTGATGAAATTCTAGAATCCTCTCAATCATTTGAAATTCCTGCTGCATTGTTCCCTGGATCTTCATCAACATCTGCAGCAACTGGACCCCAGCAAACACTTGCACTGATCTTATTCCATATCAAGAACTGAATGATCATCCATTATCTCAAATTCTGGGTGACATTTCTGCTGGTGTTTCAACAAGAAGCCAATTGTCAAATTTTTGTCTCTATGCTTTATTTGTCAGTCAACAAGAGCCAAAGAACTATCACACAGCACTCAGAGACAATGGCTGGGTGGAGGCTATGCAGTTGGAGTTGTTACAGTTCAAGAAACAACAAGTCTGGGAGCTGGTTCCTCTACCTCAAGGTAAGTGTGCAATAGGCACTAAATGGGTGTTTAGGAATAAAACTGATGAAAATGGTCAAATAATCAAAAACAAGGCTAGACTGGTTGTACAGGGGTTCTCTCAGGAAGAAGGTATTGATTATGATGAAACTTTTGCCCCTGTAGCCAGACTAGAAGCAATTAGGTTGTTTTTAGCATATGCTGCCTTACACAAACTAAAAGTTTTTCAAATGGATGTCAAAAGTGCTTTCTTATATGGTAAAATAAAAGAGGAAGTGTATGTGTGCCAACCACCAGGTTTTGAGGACAATAAACATCCTGATTGGGTGTACAAACTTGATAAAGCTCTTTATGGGCTGAAACAAGCACCTAGAGCCTGGTATGACACTCTATCCACTTTTCTCCTTCAAAATAATTTCACTAGAGGCTCCATTGATAAAACTTTGTTCATAAAGAAAGTAGGACAGCATAAGCTCCTTGTTCAAATTTATGTTGATGACATAATTTTTGCTTCATCTGATCCAAAGTTGTGTGCTGATTTTACTGAGTTAATGACCAAGAATTTTGAAATGAGTGCCATGGGGGAATTACAGTTTTTCTTGGGTCTTCAAATCAAACAAAGTCCTGATGGCATTTTCATTCACCAATCCAAATACACAAAAGAGTTGTTAAAGAAATTTGATTTGCAAAACTGTAAATAATGTTCTAACCCCATGAGCAGCACCACACAACTTGATGCAGATTTGAAAGGTAAATCAGTTGATGAAACACTTTATAGATGTATGATTGGTTCCTTGATGTATCTCACAGCATCTAGGCCAGACATTATGTTTGCTACATGTGTTTGTGCTAGATTTCAGGCTGCACCTAAAGAATCTCATTTGATTGCTGTTAAAAGAATTTTCAGATACTTACAGGGCACTCAATCACTGGGAATTTGGTATTCCACTGGGCATTCCTGCAAGCTGGTTGCTTTCTCTGATAGTGACTATGCAGGATGCAAACTTACCAGAAAATCAACATCTGGTGGTTGTCAGTTTCTAGGAAACTGTTTGGTTTCTTGGCAGAGTAAGAAACAAACATCTGTGGCCACTTCAACAGCTGAAGCCGAGTAAATTGCTGCTGCAAGCTGTACTTCCCAAATTCTCTGGCTTCAGACTCAACTTTTGGATTATGGCATCAAAGAGTCTAAGACACCATTGTTAATGGATAGTGCCTCAGCTCTTTGTATTGTCAAGAATCCAGTTCAGCACTCTAGGACCAAACACATTGAAATCCGACATCATTTTATAAGGGATTGTTTTGAAAAGGGTCTGATTGATCCAAAGTTTGTTCCTAGTGCTGATGAGCTTGCAGATATCTTTACTAAGCCTTTAGACACTTCAACTTTTCAAAATTTAGTTCTCAGGCTTGGTATGCTGCAACTTGAATAACTTGGTTTTCACACTAATAAAATTTCATCCACCAGTTTAAATTTTTCAAAAATACAAAAATATTCAACTTTGTTAAAAACACAAAATTTTTTATCACCTTGCAACTTCTGATATTTTCAGTAAATTCTGACAAGTATCAGAAGTACTGATTCAAGGAAACATCTGACCTTTGTCAATATTCTCAGTTAAAAGTACTGATGTGCTTTGATTGACAAAGTACTGAAGGTCAAAAATAGTTCACAAATCCTGATGAACAACTTTTGTTCACAAGTTCTGATGACCAAATTTTTCACAAAATCTGATGAGAAAATCTGATGTTTCACAAAGTCTGATGAGCAACTGATGAAAACAGCTGATGAACAAAACCTGTCGTCAACACCTGATGAGTAAATTTACTCTTTAGTTGTTTCAACCACTGCTGTTTTCTAAATTCCAATACTCTATTTAACCCAAACCCTCTTCAGTTGTTTCATTACCACTTCATCAGAACTTTCAATCTTTTTCAAAAACCTATCTTCCCTCTCAAGTCTCTGCTTCCATGGCGACAATGAATCTTAAACCTCGTCATAACTCCGTTGCATATCTCACCAAATCATCCTTCTGGTCCAAATTTGATAAAGCAGTTGATCTCATGAATGCATCCCAATTTCAAACAGCGTTTCTTATCAATCCAACAATTCATGTTGAATCCACTCATCAATTCTGGAAGAATGTAGAGCTTATTAATATCGGCACTGGTGTCATCTCCCTCCGATCTACAGTAAATGGACACAATGTGCATATCAGTCCAGCCGAACTAAGGGATGTTCTTAAACTAGATGATGCAAACTTGGTCACTCAATTTCCAAAGAACCTCACTGACCTCTGTTTCACAAGTCACGAATACCAGGGTGACTTGAGTGACTCAACTCTTTACAAGAAAAACTTCAATGATCCTGAACGTCTTATTTTTCACATGATCAACATCTGCCTAGCTCCAAAATCCTCTTCATGGGACCAGATGTCCTCAAGGTGGCAGCAGGTACTTTACTCAATTCTGGAATCACAAAAACTCAATTTTTCACAAATCTTATTTTCAGAATTAACTGAACATGCTGCTAAACCTGTTTCCACTAGATGGCTTCTTTATCCACGTTTTCTAATGGCCATCATTGAAAAACAATTAAAACAAAACGGCCTTGTTGGTCAGGGAATCTCTGCTCCAGCAGTTCTGTTGGAGGTATATTCCCGACACAACACCAACCTCACACTCAAAGAGGCTGCCCGAAAGCTAAAACCCAAGCATAGGGAACCCACAGTCTCCACTTCCAAATCTAAATCCAAAGTCCCCACCAAACCACATTCCAAAAAGCCCAAAACGGCTGCTCAGGGAAATGAGTCCCCTGAGTCTGCCCATGCCTCACCAAGGCATAATATAGCCACTGGCAGTAGTCAGCCAGTGGTACATCAGACTCCACCAACTGAAACCGCCCAGGATTCCTCTCAACAGGAACTTGGTGCAACCATGGAAGGGGTAGACACACATCTAGAGACTCTTTCATTTGAAAAGGTTTCTATTGAACAGCACCATTCTCCCCGGGTGCACTCTGCTTCACAGCCAATTCCTACTGAAACCACCCAACAAAGCCCAATTTTTGTGATTGAACAAATCCTGGATCAGCTTAACACTCCTATCCCTACTCAGAAACCTATTACAACTGGGATTAGCTCCAACATTGAGGGGGAGGATCAAAGTGTTTCTGATAACCCACAGGATTTTGACTACAATATCAGATCTCCTAGTGTGGACAGAGAGATTCTGACTTCTGACAGGGCTGCTACTTCATCACCTCCATCATTTGGAGTGATTGATAGTAGTACCATTTCTAAGACCCTGCCAGAGGCAACAACTGATGAAGGGTTTATCCCTGAGGTTGGAAGTCCCCAGTACCAAGACAAAGGGGCACCTGAACATGTTGAGCCACACTCAACTCAGGTACATCCTGATACTCTCAGGAGGTCAGATGATTTAGCCAAGGCTAATGATGACCAAAGGACCCTATCTGATGTTCTACACCAGAACAAGCTTCTTGAGGCTGAGGTCTGCAGGCTCAATGAGCTGCTCACCAAGATGTCCAAGGACAAAAGTCCATCTACCCTTATAAACCCACAGATGGCACCTTCAAATCTTGAAGGTCCCCCAAACACTTCCACTTCTACTCCACAACAAGATAAACTACCAGCCTCTGCTTCAGGCACTAATCCTTTGGGTTCAAGCCCCCCAGAGGCATTAGTTGCTGCCTTTATCACAGTCCTACCTCTCATCACTCCCTTGTTAAAGAATATAATAACCCAAGCTCTTGATGAGAGGCTTCCCTCCCAAACTCAAATCCAGAAAATGATTGATGCTGCAGTAGATGCCAAACTTTCCACATTTCAACCTACTTCTTCCCCTGCAGCCAAAAAGGGGGAGTTAGGAAAAGATTCAGGTGCTGCAACCAAAAGGTCAAGAAATGAAGAAGAAGAAGGTGCTTTTGAAAAGTCTCCAGTCATACAAGTTACTTATAAGAGACAGAAGAAGACAAAGTCTGTTGATGTTGCTATTAATGTTGAGGAGGAGACTGAGAAGGAGATTGAGGAGGAGGTTGAGAAAGAGACTGAAGAAGAGGTTACAATATCTGAATCTGAAATAGAATCTGAAAATCAAGAGGTTGAAACAGAGGATGTTCAAGCAAAGGAAGGTCAAGATCATATGGATGGGGTTGAGAAGGAGAAAGAATCTGATGTATCTGATGTTCAAAAGCAACAAGTCACTCCTTCTACCAAATCAGCTCAACTTATTGATGATGATGCACCTCCCAAGAAGAGGAGATTTTTGAGGATTCAAGAAGAAGAAGAGACTGATGAAGAAGACAGGCTTCCCATTTCTACTGTGCTGAAAACAAAAGTTCACAAGCCTGAGTCTTCAAAAGCTGGTTCTGAATTAGTGGTTCAGAAAAAGGTAGTAAAGTTACCAGCCAACTATGTGCCAGAAAAACCTTTGGTGTTTGGACAGCATCCCAAAATAACACCAGAATCTCAGAGACTAGCAATAAAAGTCAAACTTGAAGAAGAGGAGAACCAGAAGAAACATGATGAAAACATTCTGAGATTGGTTGATAAGGAATACCCTCAGACATCAACCATCATAGCAATGAAGAAAGAAGCACAAAGGTTGTATGCTCTGAGGTTTACATATCAGTATAGAAAAGAACAAATCAGGATGTGGCCTGATCCAAGGGTGATAGACAGAATCCACAGGAGAGATGCTCCAGCTGCTTATGCAAGAAAAATTAAAAAGGTAATAAGTGCTGATATTATGTTGGGATCTGTGCTTGATCCTTGGGAAATTATAGGAGATTTTAAAAGTGTTTACAACTCTAGTTTGAAAGCTCCCAAGTTTCTAGAGAATAAGATGATCAAGAAAGGTTTGGTATACAGAAAACTGGAAGGGGTGAAACAGAATGAATTACCATTATTTCTGGAAGGGAAGCATCCAGATGAGTTTGTGTATAGAGAAATCACAAGGGTGGAGCTATATGATGGGACAACGGCCAGGTACTTATCTGAGTATTATGGACCTGAGTCATTTTTTGAAGGTGAACCAGAAAGGCTGACTCCTGAAGAAAAAGTGATTTTGTTGGAAGCCTATGTCAGGGAGTCTTTCAGACTTATCTGTGATCAATAGCTTCAATGAGAGGGGTAAATGCTCATAGTCCATTTCCCCAATGGAGTTCCCTCTCATACTTTGACAGTCAGATTTTCAGAAGCTGCTGATTACCAGGCCTGCACTTAATTGGTCATTTTGAAGCTGATCTCAAAGAAAAAGACAGATCTTTCAGCCTTGGAAACCAAATAAGTGAGACAGTAAATAATTAAAGGTTTTGGCTGCATTGGTTCAGCGGGAGTTTGTTGGACTAAAAGAACCAATGAGCCTGATCAGAAAATCCTTTAAGTCTCACAATACACACAACAACTGAAGAAGAACACATCAGCTGATATTCACTTTGAAGAGTTACAAGATCTGAAGTTATTCACAACAGCTGAAGTGTTAGTCTTCAGTTGTTGTGATGATAGTTTTTGTCTTCAGTAGTTTTCTTTCAATAGTTGTAAAAGTCTGATGAGTATTTTACTCATCAGATGTTGTAGTTTAATTTCAGTAGTTTTAGTTCTTCAGTCTTTGTAAGAGGATGTCTTCAGTAGTTGTAAACATCCTCAGTAGTTTTGGTTATTTCAGTTGTTATCTTTTGTCTGTTAGGTGTCAACATCATGTGACATCATCAGACGTCACTGCTTCTATATAAGGGCAGTTGACATATTGTATCTGTTAACGAAGTTAGTGCGATTGAATGATATTATTCCTTTTGCAGAATTCTCTTTCTATAACAACTTGTTCTTTACTGTTCTATTAGATTAACGGTGTTCTTGCTAATTCTGAGCTAATTCATCATTGAATTCCGCTGCTATAACCTAATATTGATCAAATGAGAACATCTGATCCTACAGACATTTTCTACCATATAGTGCTTCGAACGGAGCACATCTGATACTGTTGTGGTAGAAATTGTTGTAGGACAACTCAAAGAGTGGTAAATGATTGTCCCAACTTCCACCGAAGTCCAGGACGCATGTCCTCAACATATCCTCCAGAGTTTGCATTGTTCGCTCGCTTTGACCGTCCGTTTGTGGATGGTTAGCGGTGCTCAAGTTGACACTTATCCCTAAGGATTGTTGTAATGATTGCTAGAACCGTGATGTAAATCGGCTGTCCCGGTCATAAATAATAGATAATGGCACACCATGCCGCACTACTATTTCATTAACATAGAATCTCGCTGATTTCACCATCTTGTTGTTTTCCCGAATCGGTATGAAGTGAGCGGACTTGGTCAATCGATCAATGATGACCCATATAGAATCATGTCCACTGGAAGTACAAGGTAGCTTGGTAATAAAATCCATAGCTATTTGTTCCCACTTCCTTTGTGGTATCTCTGGTTGTTCCAGCAAACCCAAGGGTTTCTGGTGTTCAGCTTTGACTTTAGCACAAGTTAGGCACTTAACAACATAAGTAACCACCTCTTTCTTCATACCCGGCCACCAATAAAATGACCTAGGATCTTGGTACATCTTATCGGCACCAGGATGAACAGAATATCGAGTTTTGTGTGCCTCGTCAAGAATGAGTTTACGAAGTTCATCTACTGCCGGGATCCATACTCGGTCCTGATAATAGATAACTCCATCTTGTTTTGTCTCAAAATGTTTCTCGGCTCCACAGTCGAGCTCGCTTCTCAAATTGTTTCTTGATACTTCATCTTGTTGTGCTTGTAGAATTTGATTTCTCAGACCTGTTTGCACAATCATTCCTTGTCACACCCCCAATTTCAACTAACGGAATCATACCGTTTGGGAACGTGACAAACCAGGATCTCAGATCATTAGACATAGCGAAGACCTCTATATGAATTTCAAAAACATACGTTGGTCTTTAAAACAAACATAATAACCAGAGTTTACAAAAAGTGCGGAAGCGTTTAAAAACCATAAACAGTTGTAAATCAAACATTACAATTCAAAGTACTGAAATATTCAGATTTAAATAATCAAAGTGAAAGAAATGCATGAGACTCTATCTTCCTAGTCCATGCCAGCTGTTACGCGCGCCTTAGCGTCCTGAGAAAACATGCAAATCAAGTCAACACAAAGGTTGGTGCATAACACAGGTTTTAAGTAATCATAGAGTTCAAAACAGCAGTTTGAATAACAAGTTTGTAGATAACATAATCACAATTGCACAGTCATGATAGCTAGTCATATAACTATTTACATACGTGTTCGACACCGAAGCTGACTAGTTGCCATGCTATAGCATGTTTTCGCCTTGCCACTATTGTCTATCACAACAATAGTAAAGTAGTGTGTTTGGTCAGTCAAACACCTGCGTAGATCCCATCTACCAGGTGAGGTTTGTCAAACCTAATAGATCTATTTCCAACTACCACGCTTTGCATTACAGCAAACTAAACGGTTCGAGGTGTGTAAGGACTTTCAAGTTGATGTAATTGCACATAATGTAAACAGATAACTCATGCAAGTGATATGTATCTAAAAGTAGTTTGTTGCACATGTTTTCTCCCCCAAAACAGTTTAAAATAAGAAAGGGGCCGTGTACGCACCTTTGTTTTTAGCAGAATGATCAAGTATGTGAAAACTCGCGTAGAAATCCTCTACGAAGAATCTGTGATTTAAACAATAACCTATTGTTATTCGAATAATCGTTTTGTGCTTAAAACCACATACGTATCAACATACGTACGTTAAAGTGTGAGAATTAGGCATACGGAAGTACGCGTGCTTTTGAAATCGTTTAAATAAAATCACATTTGATTTTATTTAATTAAACGTAATTATACGCGATTTCGTGTTCGGACTAAAATATGAATTTTATCATTCCAACACGTTCGTATTCTCGTTACGGTTCCAACGCAACTTGAACGGACTTAATCGGAGTTCGTGTACGAAAGTTATGTTAAAAAAATACCAAAAATACCATTTTTTCCAAAAACCGGCCGAAGCCAGTCTCGAACCCGCGACCTTCCACATCACACACACAGCATCTAACCACTACGCCCGCTAGGGTATCGCGTTCATTAACCAGAAATTAAATCTTTTAAAACCTCATTCAGCCTAGTTCATACACCATACTATAGCCGAAGCTATCAACCCCAATTTGGTCCACAATTCGAATTCGATTGAACATAAAATCTTAGGGCTATTATTCCTTGAATCCAACCGATTCTAATAATGGTTTTAATTTGATCCAAACTTAATCAAAATGTTCTAATTGATCCCAACCAGGTTCGGTTTTGAACCGAACTCACATTCAACACAAGATCTTATAATTTCCGATTATAACATCAAATTAACTTAGGTGTTAGTTCAATCGGACCATTCTGAAGCTTTCTATGTAGTTCAATTCGATTATTAACCACTTAACAATCAAAACCCCCAAAACCGTTTGTCTTTAGAACCCTAGAACTCGTTTTCCCACAATTCGTAGTTGTTATATGAAATCAATCTATGCATAACCTCAATCGACCTTCTCTGAAACTATCCATGCTGTTTAATTTCATTTTTAAACTCCTTTGATCAAAAACCCCCAAACCGAATCCCATCAAGAACCCTAGAATGTGTGCACATAGAATTCGATATTGAGAATCAAAATTAGCATGTGCTTATCATTATTCGGCTAGTTTAGGTTGTTTAGAGATATATACTTACTGGTTATAATGCCGAATTGCTAAAACTCCCTTCTTGCTTGAACTTCGGCCGACCTTTAATTTAAATCCTTCTCCCGATGATTCTAAGATCGAATTGTTGTATGTGAAATAGTCTAATGATACCGATTTGAGTTTTTGTAACATCAATTTGATGAATTGATATCATATTATAAGCATTCGATCTCAAACGACTTCGGTTACCATTTTCGAAGTTAATACTCACTTAAATTCAACAATTATGAGGTTAATAACTATAGATAACCGTTGCCTATAATCATTGTGTGTCACTTGACGGATTGTTTTTGATATAACTCCCTATTAATGTGCAATTCGAATCCTAGATGCCAAATTAGCCGAATTTTGACTTATTAAAGTCAAAATTGAGTTAATTCTTGCAATTTCAAGTTTAATCCACCCAATTTATGTGTTTGCACATCTTATTGCTCAATCCTAACTATTCTGGTTTGCTATCATTTGAATACATAATAATTCTGTGAATTTTCAGTTAACGAAGTTAATCCGAAATACCGAATTGTCACTAATCGAATCACTTAGAATATTGTTGGGTTAAATTAACCAAATTGGGCCTATATTAACCTCCCTGGCCTTCCTAAACCTCATTGGGCCTCCCTGGGCCTTGTTGGGCTTTAACTTGTTTACATTGGGCCTCATTAAAACTTGTTGGGCCTTACTGGGCCTCTCTTGACTTATTGGGCCTACATTGGCTCTGTTGGGCCTACATAGACTTCGTTGGGCCTAATTGATCTTGTTGAGTCTTCCTTGACCTTACTGGATCTTCTTTGGCTTCACTGGGCCTTCATTAACCTTGTTGGGCCTTCATTGGCCTTATTGGGCCTTAATTGGCCTTGTTGGGCCTGTGATAGCACCAACTCCCGTTAACAAGGTTAGTGTGAAAAGTCGGATTGTCACATCATCCCCTTGTTGAAGGAATTTTCGTCCCGAAAATTAGTTAGTGTTAGGAGTAGTTAGGAAACTACTTACGAGTTTAAATTGTACGTGTTAGTGTGATTTGATCATTCTGTGTGCTTGTGTGTACTCACACACAAAGTCTAATGCTTGTAACATCACAACTCAATTGTGATCTTTCAATGTAACTGTTTTGCGTGTACACTAGTTAGTTCACCTAACTGTGACTGTTTGTGTTTGATCATACTGTGTTGTGTAACCTCACACATAGTGAGTGTCTGAAACTGTTTGTACTATACAACCCCGCACATAGCAAAGTGTATGTAACCAATGTACTATGCAACCCCGCACATAGCAAAAATGTATGTAACCAATCGTGTATGTACTACCATAACATGTAACATATGAAATGTAGCACATAAAACATATAAAATGTAATGTAGCACAAATATTTGTAACAAAATCAATTGAATAAATAAAACGTGCTTACAGTTTGAAATTTGCAGTGTTGATGTGTGAAAGCATCACGTCATCCCCTTGTTGAAGGAAATTTCGTCCCGAAATTTAACGTGCGCTCTCAGTGTTAGCAGTAGCTGTCTTGAATAGATGAGGATATTTCTTCATCATTTGATCTTCCCGTTCCCATGTGAATTCAGGACCCCGTCTTGAATTCCATCGGACTTTGACTATTGGAATCTTGCTTTGCTTCAGTTGTTTGACCTCTCGGTCCATGATCTCTGCTGGTTCTTCAATGAATCGCAGTTGTTCATCTACTTGTATTTCTTCCAACGGTACAATCAATGTCTCATCAGAAAGACATTTCTTTAAGTTCGATACGTGAAAGACATCATGAACTCCACTGAGTTCATCCGGTAGTTTGAGTTGGTACGCAACCGGACCAATCCTTTTCAGAATCTCAAAAGGTCCTACGTAACGTGGACTAAGCTTCCCGCGCTTGCCAAATCGTATCACACCTTTCCAAGGTGATACCTTTAGAAGAACTCGATCTCCTACTTGAAATTCCAACGGTTTACGACGTTTGTCTGCATAACTCTTCTGTCGATCCCGAGCCGCTGCCATACGGTTCCGGATTTGAACTATCTTCTCTGTTGTTTCGTGCACCAGTTCAGGACCTGTTAACTGACTGTCACCAACTTCAGCCCAGCAAACTGGTGAACGACATTTGCGACCATACAACGCTTCAAACGGTGCTGCTTGAATACTTGTATGATAACTATTGTTGTAAGAGAATTCCACCAACGGTAAATGATTCTCCCAGCTATCACCAAAGTCAATTACACAAGCTCGTAACATATCCTCGAGCGTTTGAATCGTTCGTTCACTTTGACCATCGGTCTGTGGGTGATAAGCGGTACTCATATCCAAGCGAGTCCCCAATGACTTATGAAGAGATTTCCAAAAATTAGAAGTAAACCGGGCATCCCGATCTGATATGATAGAGATCGGCACGCCATGTCGTGCTACTACTTCCTTAATGTAAATACGAGTCAACTTCTCCATCTTGTCAGTTTCTTTGATTGCTAAGAAATGTGCAGATTTCGTTAAACGATCGACAATTACCCATATCGTATCACAACCAGTTGGTGTACGGGGTAACTTAGTAATGAAATCCATCGAAATCTGTTCCCATTTCCACATCGGTATCTCTGGTTGTTGCAGTAAACCAGATGGCTTCTGATATTCAACTTTGACTTTCGAACAAGTCAAACATTTGCTAACGTACTTAGCAATATCAGCTTTCATGTGAGGCCACCAATACAGTGCCTTCAAGTCGTGGTACATCTTGTCTGATCCCGGATGGACTGAATATCTAGACTTGTGTGCTTCGTCCATCACGAGTTCCCTTAAACCTCCATACAAAGGTATCCACATTCGATCAATGAAATAACGAATTCCATCAGGTTTAACATTCAATTGTTCTTCCATTCCTCGTAAAGATTCTGGTACTAAGTTTTCCGCTTTCAAGGCCTCAATCTGAGCATTGTGTACCTTGTCAGGTAAATCAGTATGTATTGTCATCATAAGTGCGCGAACCCGTCTTGTTCCTGTTGTATCTTTTCTGCTCAAGGCATCGGCTACGACATTAGCCTTTCCCGGGTGATACTTAATCGCACACTCATAATCGTTCAACAACTCAACCCATCGTCGTTGTCTCATATTAAGCTCCTTCTGATCAAAGATATGTTGCAAACTCTTATGATCAGTATAAATAGTACACTTAGTTCCATACAAGTAATGCCTCCAAATCTTCAAAGCAAAAACCACTGCTCCTAACTCCAAGTCATGAGTAGTGTAATTCTTTTCGTGTGTTCTTAGTTGTCTGGAAGCATAAGCAATCACTTTATCCCGTTGCATTAATACACATCCCAAACCCTGTCCAGATGCGTCACAATACACCGCAAAGTCTTCCGTTCCTTCCGGTAATGACAGAATCGGTGCACTGCAGAGTTTCTGTTTCAATAACTGGAATGCAGTTTCCTGTTTATCCGTCCAGTTATACTTTGTTCCCTTGTGCGTCAGAGCTGTAAGTGGTTGAGCGATCTTTGAGAAACCCTCAATGAATCGTCGATAATAACCCGCCAAACCAAGGAATTGTCGTACCTCGGTAGGGGTCTTTGGCGCTTCCCAATTCTTAATCGCTTCGATCTTCGCTGGATCAACATGTATACCCTTTTCATTAACTATATGACCCAAGAACTGTACTTCTCGCATCCAGAAATCACATTTTGAGAACTTAGCGTACAGTTGTTCCTGTTTCAATAACTCTAGTAGTAATCGAAGATGTTCAGCATGCTCCTCCTCAGACTTTGAATAGATGAGAATGTCATCGATGAAAACAATGACAAACTTGTCCAGATAAGGTTTACAAACACGATTCATGAGATCCATGAATACAGCTGGAGCGTTTGTCAACCCAAATGGCATGACCAAGAACTCATAATGGCCATAGCGCGTCCTGAATGCTGTCTTTGGAATATCCTCCTCCTGGACTCTTAGTTGATGATAACCCGACCTGAGATCAATCTTCGAATAATAACTCGAACCTTGCAATTGATCGAACAAATCGTCAATCCTGGGTAACGGATACCGGTTCTTGATAGTAACCTTATTCAATTCCCGGTAATCGATACACATTCGGAAAGTTCCGTCCTTCTTCTTCACAAACAATACTGGAGCTCCCCACGGTGAAAAACTAGGTCGTATGAAACCCTTATCCAACAATTCTTGCAATTGTGTGGATAACTCTTGCATCTCTGACGGTGCAAGTCGATAAGGCGCCCTAGCTATCGGTGCTGCGTCTGGTGTAAGATCGATTCGGAATTCCACCTGTCTCACAGGCGGTAATCCCGGCAAGTCTTCTGGAAATACCTCCGGAAACTCACAAACTATAGGTATATCTTCAAGTTTCTTCTCAGCTACCGGCTTTTCAGTTATAAGTGCTATAACTGCCGTATGACCCTTACGTAGACACTTGTGTGCTTTCATACAAGATATGAGACGCAGTGGCGTACTGCTCTTCTCGCCTTGTACATATAATGTCTCTCCCTGCGGAAGAGGTATGCGAACAATCTTTTCATGGCATACAATTTCAGCCTGGTTTTTGGACAACCAGTCCATGCCAATAACTACATCAAAACTGCCTAAGGCAATAGGCATCAAATCAATCTCTAATGTCTGACCCATCAAATCAAGAATACATCCCTTATAAATGTTTTCTACTACAATCAACTTACCATCCGCTAACTCCACAGTATAGGGACTATCTAAGGCAGTGGGACTAACATCTAGTGACTTAGCAAGTGAACTAGATACAAAACTCCTGTCGGCACCAGTGTCAAATAACATAGAGGCATAGTGATTATTTAAGAGGAACGTACCCGTAACAATGTTGGGATCCTCCCGCGCTTGACGTCCTCCGATCACAAACGCCCTGCCTCTAGCACCGTTGTTGTTGTTATTATTATTGTTGTTGTTGTTGGTGCCATGGCCATTACCGTTGCCACCTCCATTACCATTACCATTGTTGTCCCCGCCTTTCTTTAGTTGTGGGCAATCTTTCTTGAAATGGCCCATCTTGCCGCACTCAAAACAACCTTTCTGCGCGTTGTTTTGATTGTTATTCTGGTTGTTATTATGGTTGCTATTGTTGTTCTGCAGTTCCCCGCGACAATCCTTAGCCGCGTGCCCAATCTTGCCACACCTCTGGCACTTCGCTCTGTCACATTGGTTACCCGCATGATGGTAACCACACCTGTTGCACTTGGGGTGCTTACCAATATAGCCCCCCGATGATGATGATTGCTGACCACTGCTTGAACCATGATAAGACTTGTTTGAGTCTTGTTTCCTGTTCTGCTGTTGGTTGTTACCCTTGAAATTGTTATCCCACTTTCTCTTGTGATCTCCTACCTTGGTAGCAGATGTTCGCTTAGGCAGAGTCCCCTGTAACACTGCCTGGTCAGTAAGCTGATGTGCTAAACGAACAGCTTGTTGGATAGTGGTGGGATTTGCTGAAGTCACCATCCCCTGAATCTGAGGCACTAGTCCTCCAATATACCGTTCAATCCACTTACTGGCTGGAGTAGCCATGTGCGGTAGCAGTCTGGCCAGTTCATGCGATCTGGTCGTATATTCCTCAATGTTTGACCCCTCCATCTTGAGGTGCCAATACTCTTCTTCCAACTTCTGCATTTCACTACGAGGACAATACTCCTCTTGTAGTAAGGTTTTGAAGTTGTTCCAGGTCAATGCATTTGCTTCACCCAACCCCAGGGTCTGAACATTGGAGTTCCACCATGTCAGGGCTGGACCCTCCAAAGTTCCAGTAGCAAATTTTACTTTGCTGTCATCCGGGCAGTTGCACATCTCGAACACAGATTCAGCTTTTTCAATCCATCGGAGAAGTCCTATGGCTCCCTCCGACCCTTTGAAGTTGTGAGGTTTGCAGTCCAAGAACATCTTGAACGTGCAGACTTGTGGGTTAATCACTCCCCCAGCTGGACCCTGTGGCCCTGTGTTGTGTGTCTGAGCATACTGTGCAATAGCCTCCGCGACTCTGTTGTTAATTAGCTCGTTGAGCTCAGCAACAGTCATATGAACATTTCCTTCAGCCATTTCCTTCCTATTTACAAGAAATGTTAATGCACAATCAAAATCAAATTTTGACATGTGTAAGTAAAAACAATAAATACAACATGTAATATAAACAACACAGTTGTTGGAAACAAACAGTAGTTCTTTCATAAATAGAAACTTTCTTTGAGTACAATACTTTTGAAATGAAATACAAAATTTCAAACTACTAATGTAGGAACACAACCCGTTCCTAATAAGTTTAAACAAAACAGAAATAAAAGAAAGAGAATCAATCGTCCTCAACAGTGGATTCAGGATCGGACTCAGCAACTGGTGCTGGTTCCTCCTCCTCATCCTCATCCTCATCCTGTTCCTCATTCTCAACTACCACTAAGTCCTCCAAAGCTTCAATCCTGCCCTCCAAGATCTCGGCTCGGTTCTCTGACTCCTCTAAACGACCAATCATGTTCCACATCTCTTCTCGCATGTCATGAACCAGTTGGGCAAGTTCCTCTTGCCTCTCAATGGCATCCCATAACTCCTGAGATCTCTGATAGAGCTTCTCCTCTGCTGTATCCACGTCCTCGCGCAACTTGGCGATCTCCTCTGCGTCCGTCCTTTGCCTCTTAGGCTCAGGAGCGTCCAGTGCTGGTGGTGGATGTGTAGATGGTCCTGCAGCATAGAGTCCCTGGGTATTCACCCATGGTGCCTCCACCGGATCCTCATCCGGGTCCTCAACTGGATCCTCGCCTGGATCCTCCTCTGGATCCTCATCAGGATCCTCGTCTGGATCCTCCTCCGGATCCTCCTCTGGGTCTTCCTCCGGATCCTCCTCTGGATCGGAGTCCTCCATCTCATATGGTGGAGGTGATGGAATGGGTGGTGGTGGTGATGATGGTGGTGCCGGAACCATCGGCTCCTCGTCCTCAGAATCATCAATGATAACATAAGGAACTGATGATGAAGCCATGCCTGTTACATAATATCATATGTAAGTGCAGTGCCATGGAATACGTAAGCAAATCAATTACATAATGTCATATGTAATTTCTAAGCAGTATGTGTAAACATGTGTGTCTAATGTCTAACAGTCATAGTCTAGGCCTACAAATGCAAACCTAGTTCACTATAACCAATGGCTCTGATACCAATCTGTCACACCCCCAATTTCAACTAACGGAATCATACCGTTTGGGAACGTGACAAACCAGGATCTCAGATCATTAGACATAGCGAAGACCTCTATATGAATTTCAAAAACATACGTTGGTCTTTAAAACAAACATAATAACCAGAGTTTACAAAAAGTGCGGAAGCGTTTAAAAACCATAAACAGTTGTAAATCAAACATTACAATTCAAAGTACTGAAATATTCAGATTTAAATAATCAAAGTGAAAGAAATGCATGAGACTCTATCTTCCTAGTCCATGCCAGCTGTTACGCGCGCCTTAGCGTCCTGAGAAAACATGCAAATCAAGTCAACACAAAGGTTGGTGCATAACACAGGTTTTAAGTAATCATAGAGTTCAAAACAGCAGTTTGAATAACAAGTTTGTAGATAACATAATCACAATTGCACAGTCATGATAGCTAGTCATATAACTATTTACATACGTGTTCGACACCGAAGCTGACTAGTTGCCATGCTATAGCATGTTTTCGCCTTGCCACTATTGTCTATCACAACAATAGTAAAGTAGTGTGTTTGGTCAGTCAAACACCTGCGTAGATCCCATCTACCAGGTGAGGTTTGTCAAACCTAATAGATCTATTTCCAACTACCACGCTTTGCATTACAGCAAACTAAACGGTTCGAGGTGTGTAAGGACTTTCAAGTTGATGTAATTGCACATAATGTAAACAGATAACTCATGCAAGTGATATGTATCTAAAAGTAGTTTGTTGCACATGTTTTCTCCCCCAAAACAGTTTAAAATAAGAAAGGGGCCGTGTACGCACCTTTGTTTTTAGCAGAATGATCAAGTATGTGAAAACTCGCGTAGAAATCCTCTACGAAGAATCTGTGATTTAAACAATAACCTATTGTTATTCGAATAATCGTTTTGTGCTTAAAACCACATACGTATCAACATACGTACGTTAAAGTGTGAGAATTAGGCATACGGAAGTACGCGTGCTTTTGAAATCGTTTAAATAAAATCACATTTGATTTTATTTAATTAAACGTAATTATACGCGATTTCGTGTTCGGACTAAAATATGAATTTTATCATTCCAACACGTTCGTATTCTCGTTACGGTTCCAACGCAACTTGAACGGACTTAATCGGAGTTCGTGTACGAAAGTTATGTTAAAAAAATACCAAAAATACCATTTTTTCCAAAAACCGGCCGAAGCCAGTCTCGAACCCGCGACCTTCCACATCACACACACAGCATCTAACCACTACGCCCGCTAGGGTATCGCGTTCATTAACCAGAAATTAAATCTTTTAAAACCTCATTCAGCCTAGTTCATACACCATACTATAGCCGAAGCTATCAACCCCAATTTGGTCCACAATTCGAATTCGATTGAACATAAAATCTTAGGGCTATTATTCCTTGAATCCAACCGATTCTAATAATGGTTTTAATTTGATCCAAACTTAATCAAAATGTTCTAATTGATCCCAACCAGGTTCGGTTTTGAACCGAACTCACATTCAACACAAGATCTTATAATTTCCGATTATAACATCAAATTAACTTAGGTGTTAGTTCAATCGGACCATTCTGAAGCTTTCTATGTAGTTCAATTCGATTATTAACCACTTAACAATCAAAACCCCCAAAACCGTTTGTCTTTAGAACCCTAGAACTCGTTTTCCCACAATTCGTAGTTGTTATATGAAATCAATCTATGCATAACCTCAATCGACCTTCTCTGAAACTATCCATGCTGTTTAATTTCATTTTTAAACTCCTTTGATCAAAAACCCCCAAACCGAATCCCATCAAGAACCCTAGAATGTGTGCACATAGAATTCGATATTGAGAATCAAAATTAGCATGTGCTTATCATTATTCGGCTAGTTTAGGTTGTTTAGAGATAGATACTTACTGGTTATAATGCCGAATTGCTAAAACTCCCTTCTTGCTTGAACTTCGGCCGACCTTTAATTTAAATCCTTCTCCCGATGATTCTAAGATCGAATTGTTGTATGTGAAATAGTCTAATGATACCGATTTGAGTTTTTGTAACATCAATTTGATGAATTGATATCATATTATAAGCATTCGATCTCAAACGACTTCGGTTACCATTTTCGAAGTTAATACTCACTTAAATTCAACAATTATGAGGTTAATAACTATAGATAACCGTTGCCTATAATCATTGTGTGTCACTTGACGGATTGTTTTTGATATAACTCCCTATTAATGTGCAATTCGAATCCTAGATGCCAAATTAGCCGAATTTTGACTTATTAAAGTCAAAATTGAGTTAATTCTTGCAATTTCAAGTTTAATCCACCCAATTTATGTGTTTGCACATCTTATTGCTCAATCCTAACTATTCTGGTTTGCTATCATTTGAATACATAATAATTCTGTGAATTTTCAGTTAACGAAGTTAATCCGAAATACCGAATTGTCACTAATCGAATCACTTAGAATATTGTTGGGTTAAATTAACCAAATTGGGCCTATATTAACCTCCCTGGCCTTCCTAAACCTCATTGGGCCTCCCTGGGCCTTGTTGGGCTTTAACTTGTTTACATTGGGCCTCATTAAAACTTGTTGGGCCTTACTGGGCCTCTCTTGACTTATTGGGCCTACATTGGCTCTGTTGGGCCTACATAGACTTCGTTGGGCCTAATTGATCTTGTTGAGTCTTCCTTGACCTTACTGGATCTTCTTTGGCTTCACTGGGCCTTCATTAACCTTGTTGGGCCTTCATTGGCCTTATTGGGCCTTAATTGGCCTTGTTGGGCCTGTGATAGCACCAACTCCCGTTAACAAGGTTAGTGTGAAAAGTCGGATTGTCACATTCCTATTGCTCTAACGCGCAAGGGTTTGAATCTTTCGTTCTGGCTCAAAGCTTCTGCCACAACATTCGCTTTTCCCGGATGGTATTTGATCACACAAACGTAATCGTTTAGGAGCTCAACCCAACGTCTTTGTCTCATCTTAAGCTCCTTCTAATCAAATATATGCTGTAAACTCTTGTAATCAGTGAAGATCGTGCATTTGGTACCATAAAGGTAATGCCTCCAAATCATTAAAGCAAAGACAACAGCTCCCAATTCCAAGTCATGCGTCATATAGTTTTTCTCATGTATCTTTAGTTGTCATGATGCGTAGGCAATGACTTTGTCTCGTTGCATTAAAACTCAACCGAGTCCCTGATGGGAAGCATCACAATAAACTATAAAGTCATCATTGCCCTCTGGGAGTGTTAAGATTGGAGCATTGCACAATCTTTGTTTTAGTGTTTGAGATGCCTCTTCTTGTTTCTGCGTCCACACGAATGGTTCGCTTTTTTGTGTTAGCTTTGTGAGTGGCAAGGCTATCTTAGAGAAATTCGAGATGAATCTCCTGTAATACCCTTCCAGACCCAGAAATGATCTGATCTCAGTAGGTGTTGTGGGCACATCCCAATTCTTGATTGCTTCGATCTTTGCAGGGTCCACATGAATCCCATCACTTTTTATCAAGTGACCCAAGAACTAAACTTCTCTTAACCAAATTTCGTACTTGGAGAATTTGGCATAGATTTGTTCATTCTTTAAGAGTTCCAAGATTGTTTTGAGATGTTGTTCGTGTTCCTCCTCTCTTCTTGAATAAATCAGTATATCGTCAATAAAGACAATAACGAACTGATCTAAATACGGCTTGCACACCCAGTTCATAAGATACATGAACACTGTTGGTGCGTTCCTCAATCAGAATGGCATCACCATAAACTCATAGTGTCCATATCGAGTACGAAAGGCCGTCTTGGATATGTCCTCTTCTTGAATCCGGAGCTGGTGATAACCTGAACGCAGGTCTATCATAGAGAAATACTGAGCTCCTTGCAATTGATCAAATAGATCATCAATCCTCGGTAACGGTTACCGATTCTTGATGGTGAGTTTGTTAAGTTCTCTGTAATCAATACACATTCTGAAGGATCCATCTTTTTTCTTGACAAACAAGACCGGAGCTCCCCATGGTGAGAAATTCGGTCGAATGAACCCTTTGTCTCGTAACTCTTGTAATTGATTGGACAATTTTTGCATTTCTGATGGCACGAGTCTGTAAGGAGACTTAGCCACAGGAACTGCTCCCGGACTCAAGTCAAATTCTGAATTGCACAGATCGCTCCGGTGGTAATCCCGGTAGATCATCCGGAAACACGTCCCCAAAGTCTTTCACAATTGGTACATCTTGAATTTTGATGGTCTTCTTGTCTTTTTCCACAACGTGAGCTAAGAATGCGATACACCGTTTCCTTAGACACTTGCGAGCCTTTATGCACGATATTAACTTGACACCGCGATTTGCTTGATCTCCATGAATTTCCAACACCTGATTGCTCTCCACTGGAATACGTATTAGCTTTTCGTAACAGATGATTTCAACTCTGTTAAGAGATAACCAATCCATTCCGACAATGATGTCAAAATTGCCCAGTTCCATCAAAATCAAATCAATGGAAAATGTGTGCTCATTAAGCGTCAGTGGGCAGTTCCTGAGTATTGTGTTAACTGTTAGCTGTTTGCCATTCGCTACCTCAATGATATAAGGGAAGTCTAAAGATATCTCAATGTGATTAAGTTGGCATGCAAACTAGGACGAGATAAAACTCTGATCCGCACCAGTGTCAAATAATATAGATGCATAAAAGTCAGATAAGAGAAAAGTACCAGTGACCACGTTAGGGTCCTGTCGAGCAGCAGCAGCTCCAATCTGAAAGACCCGTCCTCTAGCTGCTTGAGCCCTTGGCTGAATTCACTTGGGACAATCCCTTAAGAAGTGTCCAGGTTCGCCACAAGTGTAGCAGGACCTGTTATCAATAGTAGCAGTAGGTATTACCACTGCATCGTTCTTTCTGTTCTGACCCCCCGTGCTCCTACAATTATTGGCCCAATGACCAGACCTCTCACATTTAGTGCATTGCCTGCACTAGGCGGTTGGTGGATGATGATACTGACATTTGTTGCATAGTGGAGCCGTCCTAGTATACAGCTTCTTGATTTCTTGTGGTGGTAGTTGTGTGGCTTGTTGAGCATGAGTGGTCGCGGCGTGGTTCCTGACCACTTTTTGTTTCTTAGCCGGGCGTTTATCCTGCTTCCTGAATCTCCCAGTCTTTGTTGTCTCAACCTCTTTCTTTAGTGCCCCGGAGGCAACCATTACATCTTTCAATGTTGCAGACAGTGTAACAGCCATCTCCAGAGTAGTTGGGTGGGCAGAAATCACATGCCCCTGGATACAAGCCAGCAGTCCACCGACATGACGCTCGATCCGTTTCTCCACTGTTGGCACTATGTCTGGTGCCAATGTTGCTAACTCATGAAGCCTGGTGGTGTAGGCCAGATGCCCAGTACCAATCATAACATGGTTGAGTAGCTTAGTCTCAACCTTCTTCAGCTCATTCCTCTGGCAGAACTCAGCCCTCAACAATAGCTTAAATTCCTCCCAAGCATAGACAATGCCTCATCTCTGCCCCTAGTCTGTACCTGGGCATTCCACCATGTAAGAGCTTGTTTATTAAACGAACACGTAGCATATCTCACTTTATGCTGTTCAGGATAGCCACTGATGTCGAGGTTCTTCTCCATCTTCTCGATCCATTGGATCAAGCCCACAGGTCCCTCGTTGCCACTGAAAGTAGGTGGCTTGAATCTTACAAAATTCTTGTAGGAGTAGTCCTGTTGGTTCCTAGTGTTTCTACTGCCCTCTCCAGATGAGTTGACAATGTTGTTACTGCTGTTGCTGTTGATTCTATTCATCATGTCGGGTGGCTAATGCGATAGTAGCAGGATCCAACTCATGATTTGGTGGTGGTTGATGAGGTGGATCATTTGGAGGAGGAGATGGTGGTGGAGGAGAGTCAGGTAGTGATGGTGTTGAGGAGTGTGGAGCTGAATCTGGTGGTGGTGGCAACAGAGTTGGTGGTCTTCTTGGCAGCATTCTGATCATAACCGAAAGAAAATCAGTTAGTGCATTGATCAAATGCAGAAGATGTATGCAAATAAAGTCCTAAATTTTATGTTCTCTACATGCGGTCCCAAGGTTATAGTCTAGGCCAAACCGTTTAAGTATTATGACCTATATTTCTCTATAACCATGGCTCTGATACCTATCTTTCAAACCCCGAGCCGGCGGGCAGGATCGACTTTCCCGTTAGGCAGCAGGTTCACGGGGCGCGATATCGTTGTGATAATAATAGTGATCAGATTGTTTACATCGCACATGATATATGACGAGAATTGCTAACTTGACATTAATATAGAATTATAAAGTTAAATTACATTGTTAAGTTCCTAATTTAACTAAATAAATCTACCCAAAAAGAATCATTGGGTTTTCTATCTTGTATCTGCACAAGATTTACAAAAGATGATTCTTGAATATGTCATCAAAATATGCACAACCAAAAGTAACCTAGGTCTTCTAAAAGTCCTCTAGCTTATGTCCTGATTCTTGATGTCTAAACATGTTCAACAACTGAGAAAACATGCATATAAACAAAGTCAACACTAGGTTGGTGAGTTCATAAGTTTAATATTGAAATCAATTGATCTGTTTTCATTCACAATCAAAATGTTTCACACAAGTATTATTGATAATGGTCTCATATGTTTCACACACTGTCCTCTGCATAGTTATACATACAAATAGTATTTCACCCATTTCAAGCATGCTTGTATATATGGCTTAGCTAGGGGAACGAGCCCCATCCGACGCCCCATCGCATATCTCACATGAACTCGACACCACTTGCAATACAACTATGGATACTCATTTCATTCTCACATGTGTTCATCCCTAAATGATATTCACCAATAGAATTTGTTCATCACCCATTGTGTTATATATAAAGAATGATAGAGTATGAGGGACTTAGATTATCAATACCTAAGTAATGATAAGCCCTCGATCTTTTAAGGAAAATAGATTTATTAAACCTCATTCCCATTGTTAATCTCTCAATTGTGGGGTTAACCGTATTTCACTTGAATAATTGAAGTGATAGTTAACTTATAGATATTGTTGTCAACCGCGAGTGTATAGAGCCTAAATGGGACCCATTGGGTTCCTCACGTAATCAAAACACAATGCCTTCAATTTATCTCTCTCACTTGTAAACCCTGTGCCTTCAACGAAACTATTTCTAGCAATACAACATGAGAGAAAATCAATTCCTTAGTCTACTAGTTAATAGAATCGAAGGATTAATTACAACTACTTTCTGTATATTAAGATCACCCTGAGTCGTTTACCAAACCTGACTGATGCAGCCCTATTACCGGTCATACGTTACCGGCCAATGATAAAATACCATCAACGTACCGACCTAACTCGCTGGTGGTTTGTCAAACCTATGGTACCACTACATTATAGTCGGTTTAGTCGCACTAAATTAACTGGTAAACGATTCGTTGTTGTCGGAGTTACGACAGAACATGATCTCATGAACACATGATTGTTGTGATATAATACAAACAGTCTTAATAGTAATTACTCATGGTGTTCTCAATGTTGTTGTCTCAATATTATATGTTCTCAGTGTTATGTGTTCTCATGTTTTAACCATGTGTGATAAGAACTAGTCTTAATACACATTGTTAGTATATGTGGTGAATGATATCATTATCATGAAAGTATGTTATCATGATTATCATTCTTGTTGCTACTTGTAATTGCCTCATGTTATCTCATAGTCATCTCATTGTTATCTCATTGTTATCTCATTGTAAATAACAAAGTGTAATAAGATAAATTCTTATTTCACTTGAGTTATTTAAGTGTTTGGATGATTTCATGAATCTATGTTATCATGAAATATCCTTGATTGTCATAGACACACAAGCATACACATTGATTTCGAATAAAGTATGATAATACAGATAAAATCTTATTATCTAAATCACATGATGTTTGAATAATGTACTAAAACTTTTAAGTAAATAAAAGCATTTAGCGTGTTTCTCAGTCCCGCTATTTAAAATCAAAAGATTAGAAAATGAGCATATGAACTCACCTGGATATTGTTGTGGTTGACTAAGTAATAAAAGAATGCATGCGCTCACTGTTGTTCTTGAGGTTGTGCTCACGATCCTGTGTTGTATTCAAATTGTTTGTAACTTATAAGTATAAGTTATAGGGATGTGTGTATGTGTGTGTTAGCCCTAAAGTTGGCTAACACTCGGAGGTCTTTATTATCGCTTAGTCCTCATTCACTCGTGATGGATCATGTTGGCACTCAACCAATCAGGTTAAGCTCAGCATATTTAGTTATTTTTGTTTAGGGACTTGATATCAATCACCTTTGTTAACTTTAGGTTCAAGTTTGAAAGGTCCATATTATTCCCAAAGTATAAGACTTAGGTTAGTGATTTTAACCTCCTTTGTTTCAAGGTGTTACCACAAAACTCAAGTATAAAACTTAGATTTATTAATACTTTTATAAGAAGGTTTGTAGGCTTTTATCAAGTGGTTCACATAAAATCTTTCATCACCTTTGCAGTAACATAATTACTACCTTAGGTGATATATGCCATTAAATGAAAGTTGTTCAATGTTATCAATTTCATGATTTAGGATGCTTAATGATGATGCCCGAATGAGGACCATGATACGAATAGGGTTCGAATTCTTGACCGAATAGTCAACACTATGCGAATAAGGTTTTGAGTTCCAGCCGAATGATCATTTGTCAAGAATGATAGGTTTTTATACGATTGGTGCCCCATGCGGCTTAAGCCATGCATGCGAATGAGGCGTCGACCGAAAGGGTGGTCATGCGAATGAGAGTGCCGACCGAATAGGAAGCTCATGCGAATGAATGTCCAGTCGGTCTCGGTTATGTCATTCGGCTGTGCTCACTCTGTCTGTGGCTATTCGGCTGGGGTCTTTCGGTCGCCTTAGCCCATGCAAACCACCATTCGGCGCATGGCCTTTCGGTCGGGCTGGGTTCCTCATTCGCCTGTCGTGGCTGAACCAACGGTGTACCCCTATTTCCGGTGCTCGTGACTGAAACATGGTACCACATGAGTTCTCACTTCACCCTAGGCCATTGATGTGCAGTTTCCAAGTCTAGTGATGGTCCAAATCAGGTGTTTAGGGTCGACACCAAAAAGGGAAAGAAAACCCCAAAATTGCAAACTTTGGGTTCTTTTTACCTCCGATTCAATGGGTGTTGGAGCAGATCCTTTGTACTTTCGAGTAGAGGAGGATGAGAGCTTCGATTTGATAGGTTATTTGCTCGATTTGGTCAAGAAATGGAAGAGATCTTGTGGTTTTTGTGTGGGATTTGTAGTGAGAGAGAGGTGAGCCGGGTTTGAGGGTTTAGAGAGAGAGTGGAGATGTAATAAATGAGGAAAGACACCTCATTTAGGGTTTATATACTCCGCGGGTGTTCGGGTTTGTTATGGTTGCTCTGTTCTCGTTCTCGTTACGTTTCCGGAACGTAATCGCCTATTTTACGAGTTAAATAAAAAGGTTATCCAAAATCATTTTAAGGTTGTGATTCCAAATAAATCTTCTAAATTTATTTTTATTAATTTACTGTATCAAAATCGTTTATTTTAAAAGTTTTGTCACATCGCGTTACCTTCGCGCGTATTCGTTCGAATCGTCACCCAAACGAGTACGACGACAGTTTCACTTTCTGAATTTTGTTTTCTACTTTTCAGTTATCATTCAGAACGTTAAACTCACAGATATATTTGTGTGAATCGTCATCCACTCAAACACACTGTCAGTTTGTTATTGGCAAACGAGACTGAATTGTTATTTGAATTGTATTTCCTCACCAACAGACTCAACTAAACTTGCCTATTTTCACATTGTTATCATTGAATTCACATTGTTTTCTCACTGGATTGTCGGCCTTCTGATTCCTGTTATTTGTGGACATGAGATCGCAACCGATAGTTTCTTGTCATTTGTTTTCACACTGTTGTTTCACATGCGTTGTTGTATTTATTGTATTTAAATTTTCACTTAAACACATACAACTGATATTTGTTTTATTGTCCTATTGTCACACAACTGTTTACACATTGTAAATAGTGAAAGTACACATACCGTACAAACTTGCCGGACGATCAGGTACTGGGTGTCACAGTGTCCGTGTTCGTGTTCGTGCTCAACAACCCACGGTTGTTATGTTTGTCCATGTTTGACCATGCTTGTTCGTGTTTGACCATGTTTGACCGTGTTTGACCATGTCAAAGTCAACGACCCGTTGATGAATCGTGTGTTTGTTATAGTTAATGTAAAAATCGTCATCGTTCACATATTGCATGAAATCGTGTAAATAACGTTAATGGACAACTTACTATTTATCGTAAGTTTTCATTTTTGGGAACTTTCAACAATACACTTTCTAATAGTTCTAACATGCTCATTAATCCTAAGTGATCATGTTAAAACTTAGCACGTTGTCACATCCGAGCAAATAAACACATAATCTGTTTTTAGTAATTAAAGTTTCCTAAAATAGAAAGTTTCTATATTTGACATGTTTAACATAGAAAAATTACACAACATTTCACATATCATCATATTATAACATTTTATGCTATTTATCATCAATCGATCGAGTCCTATGATCCTATTTCATGGATTCACCCAAATAAAGTTTCTAAAAATACAAGGTTTCATACTGATCACTATTTTAATCAAACTAAATCATGAAACTTGCTAATAATCTCCTTATTAACCATAACCCATTATTTTAATCCATCTATTTCACCAAAATCTTCATTCAGCATTATTATGTACAAATAAAGTTTCTAAAATTAGTAACCAATCCAACTAGTTACCAAAACAACATCTCTAATATATTTTCTTGCATTTCTTAGGTGTAATAGATATCAAATCATCATTTAAACAAGTTCATATTGCTCATAACATAATCAAATGCATTTTCATGAACATAAAGTTACTATATTTAGTAACTATGCATAAATCATCTCCAAATGGTCACAAATCTCATTGATCATTAACATGAACATTCCTAAAATCATAAAAATCACATATTTCAATTCAAAATTAACCAAATCATCTTAGATAGCACATGCATGTGACTTAAAGTCACTATTTCATAAGAATATGACCATAATCGCATGAATATTAACAAAACTCATTGTAGATCATCTTAGATGGTTCTAATAACTATAAATCAGTCTTCATAACATCAAATCACAGATTTAGGTCAACAAAAATTCGTGCATGTGAAGCTTAAGTGATTGCATGTAACATCAGTGCCGGAACAGTAGCCGGAACAGTGACTTGTACATTAGATCAGGTACGAACTATGTATATTACATGTGTATTATTATCATTGATGTTCAATACGAATCTATTACGCATATATTTCAGAAACATATTGTGAATCCATGGTTTAACACTCAGAATCATGTCTGAAAATACAAGTTGTTATGTGATTGTTAGTTAGGATTTTATTATGAATAAACGTATGTGAGATTGTATGGAACAAAACAATAACGGACGTCGTTATGTGAATAATAAACTGACGGAGTATTCGTGTGGATGACGATTCGCACGAATATATCTGTAAGTTTAACAATCATAACGAATATGCGCGAAAACCGTACGATTCGATTAAACAGTTAAATTAAACGAATTTAGAATTTTAAAAATATAGGAAATATATTTAGTTAATTTATTAGGAATTACTACCTAATTTAAAGTAGAAAACTCTACTTTTAATATGTTTCGTTTCGTTATGAGAAAACCGAAAACCGACGTTTCTACGCGAAACCGAGCGGAACCGAACGAACCCGAGCGTGTCAGAACGATAAAAACCATTAAATGGCATTAAATTCCATTCAAGACCACACACCTACCACTTTCTCACTCTAAAACTCGGATCCTCTCTCTTTAACTTTCTCTCTCTAGAAAACCTACCATAACCAACCCAATTCTTAACCAAATCGGACGAATTTGGTGTCAAAACGACCGTAGGAACGATTAGATTGTGAAGATACGAAGAAATCCATCTCAATATCAACAAACTTGAGGTAAATTCGAGTTAGATCGAGCTGTTCTTGTGATTGGCACTATTCTGGCCACCTGCACACTTGGCAGCCGGTTCTTGAGCTTCAAAACCTCTAGGATCTTCACTAAAACGAGTTAGGAACTTAAGGATGATGCTATATTGAAGTTTTGGTTGGCTGGAAATCGATTCTAGACCTGGGCAGCAGAAATATCGACATAAGAACCTTCAAGGTTCTTAGTATCGATGGATGAACTATTGCAGCAAGCTCAATGTCGACAGCAGCAAATTCGATGGGTTAAAATTGATGTCTCCCTATCGAAATTGTCAAGTTCGAAGGCCTCTAAGTTCGAAGACACATGGGAGGATCGATACTAACCAGAATCGATGGGATTGGGGCTGTCGAACCTAAGCTGGTCGAACCTATAGTATCGATGAGGAGCAGTTGGGTTTTCATCGATATTAAGCAGGTCATAGCCATCGATATTAGTCAGGAGTGTGTCGATACTGGTACTTTAGCTCAATCCAAGTAATTAGAACTTGGAACCAGCTTAATCCATTGAGAATTGAGTTCATAAGAATGGTTTGAACATGGGTTAGTCGAGTGGGAAGCCATTTGGATTTCCTTTGTCTAAACCGGTTTTGTTGTCCATCGAGACTAAGGTTTTCAAACCGAAACGCTTTCTAAACTAACTTTACACTTAAACAAGTGTCTTTAGAAATCAAAAGGGGTTTAAAATACCTAAATTTTCTTAATGAAACTCATAAGTAAAGTGTTAGCATCGATAATGGTCGATAAGGATCCTTTGTGGTGTTAGCCGATTTTGTGATCACCAGGTGCAAGGATTTTGTGAAACGAATAAACTAAGTACATTTTGTGTAATCACAACAAACAAAGGGTTTTTTTAAGTAACTATGGATGTCCAAAAGTACTAAGTAACTAAGTGAAATCAATGGGGTTCAAAGAACTAACTAAGTGTAGGTGTATGACTTTATGTTATTAACATCCAACACTTCGTATGTTTCAATACATGGTTGATTCACTAAGGATGTTCAAAATGAATAATCTTAGTAATAACCAATTCAAGAGGGAACATAACGAATCAAGAATGGTAACAACGAACTAATATGAGATTTAGAGATTGACCTAGTTGGGTTAACCTAAGTCTTAACATGTTAACTTGTATTTTTTCTTAAAGAATAACTTATTTTTTATTAAAATATAATGATTAATAAATTATCATAACTTGTTTCATTAACATGTTTTCAAAATAATTTAAGGGATTTCTAAACTTAATATTTTACAATTTAAAGAGGATTTATAAATGATGGTTTAGTTAAAAGGTCATATATTTTATAAATATAAACCCTATGTAAATACGGTTTAGTTGTTATTAACTAAGGGATAAGGGTTCATAGAGGGTATCATAACTTAGAATAAATAGAGAAATCCCAGAAACACGCTAGTAGTATATAGGACACTTAGTCGCACACCGAGACCAAAACCCTAAACACTTATAGTATTTGAATCATAATAAATCAACACAAGGGCTGAAGATATCTAGATTATAACAAACGAGTGCGCATATTTTCTTGGTTGAATAATAAGAGTTACAACACAGGTGAGCTCATTGTCCATTTTCTAAACATTTTTGTTTTATAAACGCAGGGCTGAGAAGCATGCGTAAATTATTTTCCTTGGATTATATTTTACTTAAATGCTTTTAAATTCTATATGTTTGTATGTATACATATTATCCTAGATTATGTCTAGGTGATTGTTATGCAGTTTTCTTAAAAATTATCTACTTATACAATGAGTGGATGATAGTACTAGAAAAACATTTTCAAAAGAATTATCAGAAAAAGTATTCAACGTTCAACGAACAAAGTGTTCAATGCATCATGAATCAAATGTACCATCGCTCAACGGATAAAGTATTACTTATCCAATGAAATAAGCACATTTTCTTTGACGATTAAGAAATCGTTTTCAAGAGAATATCTGGGAAATATAAAAGATAATGTAACAACCGAATATTTAGCAACCTAATAATAAACATGCGAAAGTTCGGTAACAGCTTATGTCCAAACTTTATGTAAACGTTCATAAATTAATTACGAGCAAAATGATATAAACGATACAAATATCTGATAAGGTATGTGTTCATGATCCTCATCTCGTATTAGTTTAGTCTTGATTGATTAAAGAGACCAACACTATGACAATTGCATTCGAAGAATTACGTCATCAAAGTAATGAGCACCTTTGATCTTTCTAGAAATTCACATTGATTTGGCAATGGTAATTATTACAAATTGATAGTATATGAGAAATGATGAACGTGGGCGAAAACCGGGTGCGAAACGGAGTTTGGGATTGCCCGGAATCGAAAAACAAAGAAAAATTTCTAAGTATTGAACTCTAGGACTCGTCGCGGTACGCTAAGGATGAATTAAGGATTCTCTGCGGTACGCGATGGACCAAAATATCTGAGATTTTTCCAGATTTCTTCACGGTACGCGAAGCTCCTATTTGATCCTCTTCGCGGTACGCGGCGAGGTGAAACCGACTTAAAGTTGATGAAATCATCAGATTAACATGCAGAAGTTATTTTTTTCTTTCTTCTTCGAACTCAGAACTCCAAAATACGATCGGATCGATTTTTAGCGTCAAAAATCTTGATTTCAAGCTATAGGAACATCATAAACGAGCTGGGGATAGTCGCTACAACATCGGATCGTCGTTTTTCTACCGAGAATCCGTCTGAACAGGTAATGATTCGGTTTCTCCTACTAGCTTAATAATATATGGATTAGATCTAATATTGGAACATTACTTAGTGGTTATTATGGTTGATTAAGAATATTAGACGAAAACGAACATGGGGGTTTATTGACATGATTAAGATCCTCTTAATATGTATGAAATCAGTTAAGAGAATCTTAACGCATGTGAGTGGATTAATGAGTAGTATGGGTGTATGTGTAACCATGAGTTTGGTATGATCATATATTATGTGATCATGAAACTTGTGTGAACATTTATATAATTAAAGGGTTATGGGTATGATTAGAGTTGAGAAAAGAAGCACGTAAAGTTTTTGTAATGTTTTATGCAATTATGGGTGATATGAATGGGTATGAGGATTGATGGGAATTACAAGAACGTTGGTGTGATTGAAAGAAAGTAAATGAGTATTATGTGAATGAGAGTAAGGTAAAGTACGAATGTCAAGTATGGGTGAAGGTGGTTAGGATAAATCATGCACGTAAGAACACAGTATAATCTAACCACTAGCTCTATTAGGTTTATTTAGGAATGCTTGAATTACTTGTTAAAGTAATAATGTTATACAGGTTGTAAACAATTCCAAAAGCCGAGGCTAGTTTGGAATTTATTGTGAATAAAGCTTTGGATTAAGGTGAGTTCTTTGTATCCCTATTTTAAATGTTTTATCATTTTGGGCTGATATGCATGTTATAAAGTTATTGTATGAAAGTGATTTTAACCTGATTAAGGTCAGGTAAAGAATGTTTTCAGATAAAGAATATTTCCAAGTAAAGAATGTTTTAAAGTAAATAACGTTTTAAGTCTCAACTACGGTTGAGAAGTAAATGATTTTAAGAGTCTCAGCTGAAGTGTGAAGAATGTTTCAAGTCTCAACTGCGGTTGAGAAGTAAATGATTTTAAGATTCTCAGCTGAGATGTAAAGAATGTTTTAAGTCTCAGCTGTGGTTGAGAAGTAAATGATTTTTTTTAAAGTCTCGACCGAGGTCGAGTAGGAAATGTGACTTTGAAGTCCCGGCTGCGGTTGGGCAAAAGTTGAGCACTACGGTGCAGAGAGTTGTTTATGATTATGATGGTTTAACTGATTTAAACCATGTTATGAATGAATGATGTATGTAAAGAAGTCTTGTACCGGTATGAGCCGTGAACTTCGGTTGATGGTTAAAGAGTCCTGTGGAGACACAGGCCTGTCGACTTTGTGTCGCCAGTTCAGTTAAAGAAATCTTATGCATGCATGAGTTATCACCCGCGGGTTGATAGTTATAGTGTCTTGTACTGATACAAGCCTGTCGACTTCTGGTCGTCAGCGTTATAGAGCCTTGTGCTGCACAAGCCTGTTTGATTTCCAGTTGACGGTGAAGTTCCTTCACCGTATGAATGATGTTATGATGATACGTATGTTATGTAATTATGTTATGAGGACAGGTATGCTATGTATTTGAATTTTGTTATGTTATATAAAGATATGAATGAGATAAGTTTTTTATAAAAAGTTAACTTAGAACTCACCGGCGAAAGTTGACTTGTTTTAGCATGCATGTTAGGTTGAGCAAGTTATGATAAAGATATAATGACTCGTGGCATGACATGAGGACTACCTATTCAAGAGCTGGCATTTCTATTGAGATGAAAGGTTATGTAATGATTACCGCTGCTATAATATAAGATTATTCTACAGTTTAAGAGCTATGATTTTGATGCTTAACCAACCGAGGGGACTCCTGGGAAACGGGGCCTCTCAGATAACAAGTGCCAACAACCTAAACGAACAAGGACGAACAAGAACGAACAAGAACGAACTATAAAATCCTATACTTCAAGAAGTCCTAGCTAGACTGATTGATTATAGGTCGCATGTTTGATGATATTTACAGAATCCCCTAATTTCTAAGAACCTTTGATTGACATGCTAGTCTACTCGAGTTGACCAAGGCCCAATCATTAGGACCTAGCTTTTAATTTTAATATTTGTTTATTGAATTATTTAAGCGTTTTAAACTAATCACTTCCACATTTTTCCACATTTGCTATGGAGTTGTTTTTGTGTATTGACGGAACTAACGGAACTAATGTGATGGAACTAATGAAACTATTGTGACGGAACTAACGGAACTATTCTGACGGAACTTACAGTACTAGCGTGTTGTGGAGCGTGAAACGCTTATGTATCATTAACAACAATATTCTATGTGGTTCGGTATGTGGTGGGCTGGGGGCTGGGCTTGACCCTACGTATGCCCTATATATAAGCATACTTAATCGGATAGGATAGGTGGTTGTTAATGAGGTTAAGGTTGTCATTTCGGTTGTTCATGAGTACAGTTTCAGACGTTCAAGGTTGTCAGTTCAGTGTGTTAGGTGAAACGCTTGATTATCATTAATGACAATATGTTATGCGGTTCGGTATGTGTTGGCCTGGTGGCTGGGATTGACCCTACGTATGCCCAATATATATACATACTTAATCGGATAGGATAGGTGGTTGTTAATGAGGTTAAGGTTGTCACTTATCAGGTTTGGTCAAATTCATTTTCAATAACAAAACCATGTGAACTCACCAACCATGTGTTGACTTTGTTTTCTTGCATGACTTCTCAGGCTTCGAACATGTTAACTATGAAGTTCGTGCTTTTGGACTAGGATGCCCAGATAGAGGACCTAGTATTTTGGATGTGCATATTTTGAATATCATTATACAAATTATTTCGTATATCCTGTGCAAATACAAGATAGATATTTTATGATATTTTTGGTAGATTACAGTGTTAAATTATGAACGATACTGATGTAATTTAACTTTGTAATTCTATTGCATTTAGTGCTTACTCATTATATATCATGTGCAATGTAAACAATCTGATCATCCCAATTATCACCACGATATCACGCCCCGGGAACCTTCCGCCCGACGGCACATTCGATCCGGCCCGCCGGCTCGGGGTGTGACATTGCATGTGGGTTTTAAGCTTTGCATGTGTGTTCTAAGGTGTTGAATGTGAAAAATAGCCATAGAAACTACCATCAAGATGCTTGGATGGTTGATTTTGTGTGATGACAGCAGCTTCTGAGCTCTAGAAACTTCTGATGATGGTGTTTCAGTTGCTACAAGGATGAGATGGTGGTGGATGGTCTTCCCCTTACTTCCTTCAAGCTCCCAAAGCTTCAAATCTTCAACAATGGCTTCCACAAGAGTGTTCTTAAGTTCCAGCAGGTGTAGAAGATGACTTTGGGGTGGTTTTATCGAGTAGATGGCGTCTGGATTCGGATATAATGATGATAGTAGGAAGAAATGATTTTAGAGAGTTTTAATAAGATTTGACAGATTTGGCGGGCTCGCGTACCGCCAAGACCGTCCCCAGAGGGTCTCGGCGTACCGCGGCGTGTTTTGGAATTCAAATATCCCGCCTACTCTCCGCATACCGCCAAGGCATACTTCGGGCTATCTGGCGTACCGCGAAGGCTCCCGGTTGAGCCTAATTTGCCCAGTTTTGATCGTTTGATTCGTTTTTCGCCGTTTTCTCGATTATAATTCATCGTTTTAACTTTGTTCGGGTAATATTTAATCAATGCTTGATCAATTGTGAGCTATTTATTGTTTAGTTATTCGTTTTCTTCGACGTTCACCAACGTTCTTAAATTATTTGACACGTGTGTGCGTTTTTCGATAATTCATCGAATTATCGTGTTTGCAACTGTGTTTCTACTGCCGTGCCACGTGTCACACTAAATTAAACAAGTTCTAGTGCCACGTATGCAATTGCTAATTAAATAAACACTTAATTAATTTAAAAGTTGACCTGGAAATTACGGGGTGTCACAGCGGAGATGGAGATTTCGCTATTTATCACCAAATTGGTGATGGTTTTGAGTTGGGAATTTTAGTAAATCTTTTTTGTAACGTTCAAAACCGTTTTGAGTGAGTTAGTGTCGGGTTAGTGAGAAAACCCTCAAAAACAGAAATAAAACTTGTAGATCTACCTTCAAAAAGTGATACTTGTAAATATACGAAATCACATTTTTGGTCAAAATATTAAATTTAATATTTTCATTTTTTTCAGAATTCCATTTCGGTTCCAACGAAACTGGAACGGGTTAAATCCGAATTAAAATGAGTTTGTTATGATTAAAAACATGAAATTTGATTTTTTATAAAAAGGTTGCTCAGGCACGGCTCGAACCCACGACCTCTCGGACAACACACACATCCCCAAACCAGTCGCCACTGCTCAACATTTGCAAAATATTTGGTTTCGTAATGGTTTTAAGATTCTTTTTGTTCGGTCACCTTTGTTCGACAGCCCGATCCACTTTGATCCAAATCGAACGCCGATTCGACCACGATTGATTCTCTAACCATAGGGTTTTTGTTCCCAAGGTTAAGTCGACCCTCTAGATGGTGTAAATGATATTATTCTATATAGAACAACTATAACCCGAATTGAATTGCCTTGATTCTATTTGATTGAATTCAAGTTTTTTAGAATTCGAATTCATAGGGCTTTTCTTCCTTGGATCTAGACGAGTCCAAGCATATAGATTAATTGTATTTTGGAAGTAATTTATTCAAAAACCCTAATTCGTTTTTAGCTTAAAATCTTGAAACTAGTTAATGCTCAAATTGATGTTGTTTAATGAAAGTAACATAGGGTTTTTATTAGATAGAACATTGTGAAACTAATGATAAAGTTTAATTTGATTATGGAACTCGATCATGTTAAAAACCCCAAACCATTTTGACCGACAAACCCTAACATTCGAATTCATACAATTTGTTGTGATTAGATGAAATTAGTATAGGGTTTTCATTAAATATGACATTGCGAAACTCATGATACAGTTTAATTGGATTTTGGAATTCGATTAGGTTGAAAACCCCAATTCATCATGGCCGATGAACCCTAGAAATCAAAATCATACAATTCGTTTATAAAGGTTCAATTAGATTAGGACTTTTCTTAAACAGATTAACATGAATGTGTAGGTACTTATAATCACACGAAAAACTATCGAATTGATGTTATTTGACTAGTGGTTGGTCCTGGCTAGATGGTTTGATTAAATTCGATTCCCCGAGCTTCTTGATTCAAACTGGTGTGTGCAGAATACTCCTTAGGTGTGTGACACCCCAACCGACGGTGGAATACGTCGGGGCGTGATTGTGAATGCTCAAAAGCTCATGGTGCTATGTTAAGGTTTCTATATTTAAAAAATCCATATTAAATTATTCAAACAAAACATTCAATAACATACAATAATTCAAAAAAAATTACAAATGAAATAGTAAACAATGTTTTAATTTGATTATGTCATGTAAACCTAATCTATATCTTCGTCATATATCTTCATCTTAACATGTTACATATGTAAAGTAAAAGGGGTCAACTATTTGCATATTTTGTGAGCAATTCAAAACATTTTAATTTGATACGTATAAATAGATGCAAAACTATTAAACTACATAGAAGTAGATCGAAAGCATATGTAAGTTTCAAGTATCATGTTAGCACAAAGCAAGAATCCAACAAGTGATATTACAACACTTAAATCAAGACTAGCCAGACCTTTGGTACAGAAACGACAGGGGTGATGAAAACTACAATTTGCACACTTTGGAAAAGGGCCAGTGTAGGCTTTCTTGTTGGCTTGTGCATTAGTGTTGACAGGTCCAAACTGTTGAAGAGGAGTGGCATGGGTCACAGCAAAGTTCATATGACCTGCCTTTCTCTTACGGTTCTTTTTGCAGGAGGAAGATGACCCAGCTTTGGCCTCTTCCTTTGGTGCTTCTTTTGGACCTTTTGATTGGTCCTTCTCCTTCTTGGACCCCTTTCGAGTTAGAGTCCCATCTTTGACATGGTTGTCTGTCAAAGTAGCAGCCAGACGGATGGCATCAGCAAGGGTTTTAGGGTTGCTACTTAGTACAGAATCTTGAATCACCATTGGCAGGCCACCAATGTACTTTTAGATCCCTCTTTGTAAAGGGGTCACCATATGAGGGCATAAAAGACTGAGATCATGAAAATGGTTGTTGTAAGCAAGATTCTCACCACTATCTTGTTTGAGATCCCAGAACTCAAACTCAAGCTTCTTCACCTCGTTACGAGGGCAAAACTCTACGGTCATACGTTCTTTGAGCTGGTCCCAAGTGAGTTCATCAGCAGTGTTTTCCCCAATGGTTCGTTTTTCATTGTTCCACCAGGTAAGGGCTCGTTTTTGTAGAGTCCCCGTAGCATAACGAACCTTCAATTTGGTCGGGCAGTCACTATTCAAGAAGGTACTCTCCATACCCTCAAACCACTGGAGCAATCCAGTTGCTCCATCCGATCCATTGTACTTGGGTGGGTTGCATGAGTTGAAGTGCTTAAAGGAGAACTTGGGTTGATTGACTTGTTCAGGGTTTGGGTTGACTGGGTTGATATTGAGTTGTTGGAGTTGTGCAACCATATTAGGGAGTATGGTTCCCATTTGGCGAGCAATAATGGAAGCAATACGACGTTCAGCTGCGCGTTCCCTACGAGCCATCTAGATAAGAATAAGAATCGATTAAGAATTGAATATGAATAGATTGAATATATAGCATTTGTGACATTTGTATTATCTTAGATAAGTAATTATTACTAATCTTAGATAATATGTCATTGAATATAAAAACACATAATCAAATCAATTGACTTTATTTAAAACATAAGGAATGGTATTCAAAATACCTTGTGACATATTAGAATTAATTTGGTTTGCAAGATGTTTGGTGTGATATGCTTTGGCCTATAGGTGATCATACTCTCATTAGAAGTCCCCACGAAAGCTAGACTGGTCCCGCAGTACTTCGGGGATTTATACGAATAGCTTTCCTAGACAGGAATTCCAACTACCGGTACTACACCCTTCCAGTTACTACATATCCACCTCACAAACCTAATTCTAACGGAATTATAAAAATCAATATTGGAATTTCCTAAGCTTAAATTCTCTAAGGAATATTAGGCATCAAACCTAATGAGTTCATATCTTATCAACTAACATTCACTCGCACACACGTGAGATTAGAATAGAGTTCACTTAAAAGCAAATTCTAAGGAAATTGCTTAAGCTAAGTAACCTCCATGATATAAAGTCATCTTAAACTAAGGCATTCTTAGCTAAGTGTAAGCAAAGCATTTAATTAACTATGGCTTTCCTCTATGGTATTAAACTAAGGTTTTCCTCTATGGTAACAATTATAATAAAGCACATAATGAATATATATATATATATATATATAACACATAGCACATAAGCAAGTAATAAACATCAATTGTAATATGAGATAACTCATATTTGGGTAGTCCTAGTTATAGTCTAGGTCACCATTTCTAATAACCTAATTCCCTATAACCATGGCTCTGATACCAATCTGTCACACCCCAACCAACGGCGGAATACGTTGGGGCGCGAGTTAGATTGTTCATTACTCATGGTGCTATGTGTAAGTTTCGATAATCAAACAATTTTATTTAATTCAAATCAAACATTCATTCAATAACCAAACATTTAAAGTCATTACAATAATTCAAATTCAAATCAAACATTACAATAAACCAAAAGTCTAAACATTTGATTAAATAAATTAAACTAGGTCTCTAGACCTATCTTATGTCTTGAATCTTTTCTTCCTTAACCTATCACACATGTAAAATAAATTTTGTCAACTATTTGCATAGTTGGTGAGTTTACACACTAAGTTTGAATACTAAGTATAAAAAGATGCAAACTAAAACTTAATTAGAATATGTATCAAAGGCATAGCATAATACTAGTTTGAATAATTGAATGAATACATGAATAACAAATGCTTGTGTCCAAACAAGTATCCTTACATAATAATTCAAGTATAACTATACAAGAATTATCATTTGTAATTCAACTAGTTTGCTAATGTACTTTTCACCTTTTTCGCACAAAGGCCAAAGCCATTGCGAAGATAGTATCTAACCACCCTAGGCTACTAAGTACTAATTTGCTACATAGAATCAACACATTGTATAAACTTAGCATCTAACACATAAAACTAAATAAGTCTAAGGCTTGCATCATAAGTTTGAATTGAATAATAGAATGAATAATAGTTTGAATACGACATGTGTAACATCCCAAAAACAAGAAGTAAAAGGGAGTGTGAAGAACTCACATGTTAGGATGCTTAGGCTAGTTCCCAAATCCTTGATTAAACAATGAGGAAGTAAGGCTATCTACTCACCTATAATTTAAGTAATTTAAGTCTTAGCAATCCTATAGTTCAAGTTCAAGAATCCTAGAAACTATGGCAATCCTAATGGAAGTCCTAGTTTGAATGAATCTATGTCTTGAATGAATACTTAAACGACTAAACTTATAATATTGATTAAATAAAATAGAATAACAAATATATTCCTTTTATTTATCAATTTTAGTTGTAAGAATAAACTAGACTTAATTGTTTAAGAATATTTAATAATATTCTTATAATAAATAAAAATAGAACATTAAATATTCCTTTTTATTTATTATTTTGGAATTGAATTTCTAAGAATACTACTTGAATAAATTTTTTCCATCCATTTGTATTTAAAGACTTTTATGTTTGAATTTTTAAGGTTTATAAACTTTAGTTAACCTTTCAAAAGTTTATAACTTAAAATACTTATTTGAATTATATTTGTTAAAACAATTATTCTTGCTTGAAAAACATATTTAGATTAAAAATTTAAATTACACTAATATATTTATGTTTGATAAAACATAGTTTTAATGTGCAAAAACTAAATTGTAAAAATAATTAATTAATTAAATAAATAAATAAATTATTTGAACAGAACGTTGACATATTAAATTCAATAGAAAAATTTATTTGAATCCTATTTAAAACCTTTATATATATATATATTTATATTTTCATTAAACAATTTGTTTTAAAAAAAAAACTTAGTCTTTTATTCTATAATTAATTGAATTCTTTTAAATTAATTATTAAATTAGTTTTAACTAATAAAACTTGGTTATCATGTGTCCGGAATTTTTTACAGAATATATAAAAATGATTTTCAGGATTATTTTTTTTACATAGTTTTTATAAAAAAAAATTGGGTTTAAAATGGATGGAAAACAACAAAACCGGTTTTTAAACCCGTTGCTCGGATTCGAACTCGGCCCACCCATGCCCAGCCCAAGCGCTTTAACCGCTGGGCTGGGTGGGTCTTGCTTGAGGATATCTTCTTCTGATTAAACTTATACAGACTCCAAAATCGAATTCTAGAACCTATGAACCCTAATTTCTTTGTCGTTCGAATTCGTTTGATTTGTGGTTTGTGAGCGATTAAAAGCTTAGGGCTTTTAATCCCCACTTGATTTCGAGTAGATGGGTACAAGAATCACATGGTGAAGCGTTCGGTTGAAGGTGGTTCGAGTTGAAGCAGAGACTTGGCCGAAGGAGGGCTTCAATCGCGATCAGAAGAGTTTTTGGATGCTTGGTTCTCTCACAGACACATTCGAAATTGAAAATGGATGATTAGGGTGTGATTTGATTTGGTTGTTATAGGCGTTAGATTGAAGTCCTATTTTTGGTTCGGCCGAACGGTTTTTGGAAGGACATTATCAGTTGATTTGTTATTTGATTCGAATTGATTTGTGATTTAATGTTTAAACGCGTCCTAATCCTTTCTAAATATAAGATTGATTAGCTGTATCAAGCTAGGATCGCGAGGATTGAATTCTGGATCGAGATTGGGTCGAAATCGGGTTCCATGGGTGCTCCATGTGGTGACCGGGTAAAGGGGGTGGGTAGTTTGGGTTATTTACAGTTTTAGTCCTTCCTGATTATACTTGTTTCAGTTTTTAAAGTAAGCTTTTTCTCCTCACAAACTAGTTTCACAACTTGTCATTTTTAACCCCTTCAATTACACAACCTTTTTAGGTTTTAAAGTTTATAAAAATCTTTATATATTTTAATATCCTAGACTTTATAAATTTAGAAATTTATAAGAAATTTATAAGACATAAAATTTTATAAAAATCCTTTTATAATTATAATGTCTTAATTATTATTATTATTATTATTATTATTATTATTATTATTATTATTATTATTATTATTATTATTATTATTATTATTGTTATTATTATATTATTGCTTATTATGTATATACATATTATTTATGTATATATTTTATAACTTGAAGAATAGTTTATTTACAAAATAAAATGCTTTTATTTTATAACCTATTATGACTTTTAAGTTTCAAAATTATAATTCTTTTATAAAATGAAATTTATAAAAGTTTAGATTATGTATTGTTTTATTCATTAGTATTGTCATATTAATGAGTAACATTTAATTAAATATAAATTCATAACTTAAATGTTCAATAATATCCCAAACTTTTATTTATTTCGAATTGAATACGATTACAAGGTTTAAAATAAAAATTAAAAATAGCGGGGATTACATAGGTTCACTTATTTCTTAGCCTTTTTTATTCTTTTTGTCAACCACTATCTATATCAATTAGACACACTGTTGAGCCTAACCTTTTTCATTTGATTTACCCATTTTTTATTTCAGATATCCGATTAGTTAGACAGTTATATGTTTATGTTGGTTGTTTCTACTTGTAAAAAAAAGAAAGAAAAAGAAGAAAATGAAGAAAAAAATAGTAAAATGTGTGAATAAAAGGTCAAAAGACCAAGTGTTTAGTAGTTTCTTTGTTTATATTTTTATTCGTGTAATAAAGTCAGCTACCGGATTTTCTTTTGTGTTTTAGCCACTTTAAACCCTACTTACATACCCTTAGATTAAGCCTACCTTTTAAAGTCCTTTCGATCTGTGTAAGTCTTGATATTAGGTGAAAATTTGATTATAGCACAAGCTTATGTTAGCATTTTTTTTAGTGTTAGGATTTGAGAGTTCACTTGATAAAATTCATATATCTAACTGAGTGATGAGTGACAATTGCGAGAAGTATGAGTGTAAATAGTTGGATACCTGATAAATAGGTGAATCTTGATTAGGAAATCCCATGTTCTTTTAAAAATTACATCATTTATGTCAGATTGGGTTGTAAATATATTGACCATTGTATGTCTTGTGATTGACTATGTAATTAATTCATAAACCCATGTCCGGTTTTGTCTAATGTGAAACGCTTTTGAATTACGTTTTGTTTTGTGTTGTTTTAGGTTTACTTAGGGACAAGCAAAGTTTAAGTGTGGGAATGTTTGATGTGCCATATTTTACACATCTTTTTAGTATTTATTTTATATTATTATATCTTATTTTATTATATTTTTATTTAATTTTTATTACATTTAAATTATTTTTACTTATTTTTTATTTTAAATGTTACTTTTGTAGGTTTCAAGATTTTAAATGATCGTATATGCGAACAAAACCGAGTCTCGGAATAATTCCAAGAAAGTCCATAAGCTAAAAATATGATTTTTGGAAGTTTTGGGGACTTTTTGTAACATTTTAGAAAGTTTCAGGGGCTAAAAGTGACATTTCAGAAAGTTTCAGGGGTTAAAATGCATTTTCAGAAGGTCCAGGGACGTTTGTGTAATTCCGCCAAAGTTCTAGACGCATGGGACACATGGCAGCCTCCGGGCGCGCCACATCAGCCTAAAAAACCCATGCATCAGCTTTGACCCGTATATTGAACCCTTGACCCGGATTTGACCGGCGTTGACCAGTGCTTTGACCAGGCCTATGGCCCTTTATTTGGCCTTCTGGACCCCCTTTTGGACTTTGATCCGGCCCAATGACCCCCTGTGCGACCTTTAGCCTAATTTCACCTATAAATGTGTTTTTGAAGCCCAAATTCGGGATTCTTCGCCCTAGAATGGTTGGAAATGATTGAAGAACATAAAATTGAAGATTTTGAAGATTTGGGATCGAATCGGATGCACGGGGGAGGCTCAGATCACATATGAAAGTGCTCGAAAACGCGTTTTTGGGTTCTTTTACTCGTTTTCTTGATTATTTCTTGTTTGTACATGAATTCTTGGGCATGTTTACTGATTTTTTTTCATATTATTATTGTTATAAACATGTTTCTTGGCTAAAATCCTTGTATTACCTAGATTCGAATGATTAACGGTTGATTTTAACTGTTTTCGAGTTTGTTTGATGGGATTTTGGATTGTTTATGATTATGAATAGATTGTATATGATTAATATTGGTTATTTATTGCTGATTTTATGATCTATAATTGCATGATAATGTCCAATTGATGAGTCTTGGTTGTTACTACGTGTTTTGACCGGTTTTATCAGTTTTCGGGTTAGATTTCGTATCTGATTCCACTAGGGTTTGCTTTGGCCAATTGAACCTTAGGATATTTTCTGTAACTGGATTATAAAAAGTACGATTACCATTCCTGAGACTAACCACGTGAGGGAATTTGGATTGTTTAGGTTTTTAGGGTTTTTTCAGGCAAATTACGTGACCAACAGGTTTTCATGTTTACTCCTTAGGATTCCTTGTGATTCAAGATATTAACTTATATATTTTGATTGATTCATGTACACCCTTACACTTTTGGTGTACTTGCATTGTTGATACTGACCAAGTGATACGATCTTTTGAATCCCTAAACGATCTGTGTTTGGAGAGACTGACTAAGTAATCCGTTACATGTCCCGGTGATCTTTCACATGACTCTTAGGATCATTCTTTAGTATTAGTGAGACTGACCTTGTGATCTGACGGTTCTAAGTGCTTCCTGAGTTGTCATATCTTTATTGGCCGGTTATATCCCGTATTTCATTCCCGAAACTATTAAAGTTACTATTAGGATTCCAATTCTAGGTAATACCCTTAATTATCCGATTACTTAGTTTCTCAGTTCGTTTCAGTCGTCTAGGTTGTTTGATTTCTCTGTTCTTCATTATTAAAACTCTTTCCAAAATATCAATTTCCTTATTTAGTAATTTCCTTTTTTAGTCTTAGCTTGTCATTCTTTACAGTTAATTCTTAGATTTTTTGTCCCTAGGATTCGATACTCGCTCTTGCATGTTCTATACTGCATACACCAGGTACACTTGTCTTGTAATCTCTAGGATTTTCGTCGTAAATTAAAACTTGTAATAGTGTTACATTATAATAAACAAAAGTATCAAAGTCATTAAACCAATTTTATTCATAAAACACGAAAATAAACAACAATGCATTAATACACAAAATATTATACACAATAATAATAAAAAAATTGGTTTAATTAATTTGAATAAAATTAAACATGATAATAAGATTTTTTATAAACATTGAGATATATAAATTATAAATAAATAAATAAATAAACAAGTAGAAATTTAATGAGATTGATAAATTAATCTTATCAAAACAAAACAAATTAAAGTTCTACACACGTAATATATATATATGCATAAAAATAATAATAATATAAAAATAAGATTAACATATATAATGTATATTGAATACATATTAATACTTAAACAAAGCTTTATTCATTATGTGATTTTATTAAGTGTTAAATAGAAATTCATTATGTATATTTATAAAATTATGGAGGTGTATAATAAACTACAAATATCTTTTAACAATTATTTTGATATAAAATAAAATGTTTTATAACCTTTATACATCTTTTTACCTAAAATAATATGCGCCCAAACTAGGAGGGTTAAAATTGATAAATTCTAAAATATAAATGTGTGTGAATAAGTTGCTGGTCAAAAGGGGAAATACATAAACTTGAAAGGGTTAAAACTGTAAAAGCTGGATTCTTCTTCCCCTCTACCCGTCTGCCCTGTACCCACGACCCGTCGACCCATTTGCAACCCGAACTTCAATCCTCGTCGAATACAGCTCATGACAGCTCGATTAATCGCTCATTTGGTAAGGATTTGAACGCGTTAACTACTCCAATCCACAATTAATTCGAGTAATTCAGTAATCATCGCGTAATATCATTCCAAAGATACACATTCTAACCAAAATTAGTAATCGACTCAAACGTGTATAAAACCCAAATCAAACAATTCCCTTTTCTTTCTTTAACGATTTCGAACGGGTCTGAGCAAGAAAACAGAGCGCATAACAACACCTAAGAGCGATTCAAGCATAGGAACTAGGGATGAGACCGGTACCATACCGGTACCGATACCGAAAATACCGGTACCGAAATTCTTGAAAAATGAGTACCGATACCGGTACCGAAACATTAGGTACGGTACCGGTTCGGTATCGGTACCGATACCGGTATTTTCGGTACTTTACCGGTTTTGTACCGTTTTCTCAATTTTTTGTTGAGATGAAGGTGAAAAATATTAGTCTTGAAATTATAGATGTTATTATGCCATAATTATGTGAGGCCCCGATTCCGGGCGACCCCACGTACGTTGGTTTCATCATAACACATAGCCTTTAAACTAAAAACTTTCATAATCATGCAGCGGAAATGTGAACATCGTTTGATAAACAGAATACAATAAAGTGTCTTTATCAAAAACATATCGAATTGCCAAAACCATCGAACACTCTATCTGGATGTCCGAGCTCCCTGCCTTTTCTGACCAAAGCTTAACCTGACATACATGCTAAATCAAGTCAGCTTATGCCGGTGAGTTCTACTTTTCATAAAAATAAAACCTTTACTGTACATAAAACATTAGCATTCACTGTTGACCGAAGTCAACAGTCTCAATCACTCTGAACATAACACATTTCATATACATAACATACGTGACATCATTACATCAATCATACGGTGAAGGAACTTCGCCGTCAACTGCAGACCTGAAGTCAGACAGGCTTGTGCAGTACAAGACTCTATAACTATCAACCCGCAGCTGATAACTCATACATGTATAAGATTTCTTTAAACTATCAACCAAAGTTGACAGCTCATACCGGTACAAGACTTCTTTACATAAATCATCCATACATCACATATACGTAATCATAACACACATTCATTCAGATCATTAAAACCGTTATCCTCATCATATCCACTGTCATTAACAGTGGGCTTATACCGGCATAAGACTCCATACCCAGTTATAGTCGTGGTTGACTATCATACCCAGTTATAGTCGTGGTTGACTCACATACCCAGTTATAGTCCTGGTTGGCTCTCATACCCAGTTATAGTCATGGTTGACTCTCATACCCAGTTATAGTCATGGTTGACTCTCATATCCAGTTATAGTCATGGTTGACTCTCATACCCAGTTATAGTCCTGGTTGACTCTCATATCCAGTTATAGTCATGGTTGACTCTCATATCCAGTTATAGTCATGGTTGACTCTCATACCCAGTTATAGTCCTGGTTGACTCTCATATCCAGTTATAGTCATGGTTGACTCTCATACCCATCTTCCTATAACACGTATAAGAACATCATTCTTTCATCATTCATGACACACTAGCATCATATGATCATTCATCGTATTCATCATAACATCATAACATTACATGCTAGTCTCTTATCATCATGACATCATCACGTTGTCCTAACATCTTAGGAATCATCATATTATGTCATGCCAGTATCATTTCATCATACTATCATAACATCCTAGCAATGAATATATATCATGCTATCATCATATCATCATATCATACATTCTGGCATTCATGAACTTTTCATACTAGCATCTTAACATCATAGCATTCTGCCTTAGTAGCAAAGGCACATATCGTATCATAACATCTCATGCTAGCATCCTTATCATCATGTCATCACTTACAAGTTACAATAGAACATATTCCTTGTATTCTACATCATATCTTCATCCTAGCAACCTAGGATTTCATCATATCTTAACATCTGTAATTGTCATCATAGCGTGTTATAATACATCTCATCATCATGTCTTACTGATATGCACTCATCATACTTAGCATATATTCATGCACAAACCATGTTAACACATAAACACGTACACACAGTCATGGCATATCATTATTCATTCATCATCGTCTTAAGTACATAACATCATGAACATAACATTAAGCATGTATGCCAGCCCAAAACATTAAACATAAAAATAGGGCGTCTAGAACTCACCTTATGTCTCACAGTAGCGAGATCACTCACAACTGGTGCTAATGGTATAACTCTGCATTAGTTTACGTATAATATGTTATATACGTTTTAACATACTGATTAAATCTTTTCTGAACGTCCAATGTCAAAGACATTTCCTTAATAACCATCAAATCGTTAATGTTGTTGATTATCAAGCTAAAACAGTCTCTATACAGTTTAATGGCTTAGGAATGATCTATCCTTGTTATTGATTGTGATTAGTTTGAAACACTTGGATATAACCTTGCATTTCAAAATTAATCAAACTAATTACCTACCTTGTCATAATCAAATGGTTTAAACCACTATAACCATTGTTATGATTCCATGCAAACCGGGCATTACAACGGCTCAAAACAAGGATTTTTCCATAAACAGTTCGTGTTCTTCACTTATAATCAATCCTAGCCATCATCTAGGCAATAATCAACAACCCTAACTATATCATCACATTCAGAAACAAGATTTAATCAATCATAATCAATCTAGAAGGTTAGGATGAACCGTTACCTATCCGGCGGAGTTCTGCGGGTAAAAAGATGATCCGGACTTGCAGAAACGTTCCCTGGTTCGATCTAAACCTTGAGAAGCCTTAAAATTTGAAGATTTGATGATTTGGAAGTGGGTTTTTCGTGGTTTGTGGCTGGAATCGCCGAACATAAGAAAAAAATGAAGCTTCCCGATGAAAAACTGACTTTTTAAGCAACTTTTGCGTCCAGATGACGTCAGGCGCATCGCCCCACCCCAGACGGTGGTCTGGGGCGTACCGCGCGGGTCCATGGCGGCCAGATTTTGATCTTATCTTCGTTTCGCGATTCCGGGAGCATACGAACTCCGTTTTGCGCACGGTTTTCGCCTACGTTCACGATTTTTCAAGCTCTTTCCAATGGTTATAATCTCAAGACCTAAAGAGTTCAAAATATTTGACCTCTAATCTATTGCTATATTCGATTCAGTGTATTTTGAAATCGGAGCATCGTTTCACGATTTCGCTTACACTCATTCTCTTCATTTTCGAGTTATAATTCTAACCTGAGAATTTTGAGTTGTCACACATATCATCGTGGATTTCAAGCACGATCAAATGTGCTTATTTCTTTGATAACACAATTCTTCAAACATCAACAGTTACCGAAATCTCGCACGTTTATTTTTAGATTGCTAGATTTTCGGGTGTTACAAATTATAAGAAAAATCTATGCATATGAATGTATCATATGAATACATTATAAAAAAATCAAGTTCACAAAACGAAGAATTACAAACTATAATATTTGAACATATCGTCTTTTGGATTTCTATAGTATTTTTTTATATTTAATAATTAAAATATTAATTAGGTTTTAACGCATCATGGTAAATATTTTTTAAACTATACTAGATTACTAAATAATTAAATTTAAAACAAAAAAATATCTATATTTCGGTACCGGTACCGTTTCGGGAATTTTCGGTATTTTACCGGTACCGATACCGGTTAGTACCGATACCGAAACTTGAGAAAATGAAGTACCGTTACCGGTACCGAATCTACCGGTACGGTATCGATTCGGTACGGTACCAGTACGAAACCGGTACGGTACCGGTATTCGGTACAAAAATCTCATCCCTAATAGGAACGGCCGAACCTTCGGCTTACTCGAACTCCACTCAATCTAATACGAAACAGGGTAATTCCTATATCAAACTACTAGCTATTCAATGGGGATTAAAAGCCCTATCAATACAGTGGCAAACAATCTCCGGATCGATCGAATTTGATTTGAGAAAGGATTAGGGTTCTTATGGTTTAGAACTTGATTTGGGAATTTGTATATGATTAAATGAAACCAGATCCTTCAAACGCCCCTCACCTAGGACAGCGGTTAAGACGCTTGGGCTGGGCGAAAGGGACCCGAGTTCGAATCCCCTACCCGCCGCCTTCAACCGTTTTTGTGCTTTTCCTTCCCATTCAATTCCAATTTGTTTTAAGGTAAATTCATGAAAATTCTGTAAAATTATTTTCTTATAACCTGTCACATTTAGAAGAGATTTAAATCAAGTTATTTTATAAAGACTAAGTTAAATCCATTCAAAAATTAAACATATTCTAATTTAAAAATCATATTATGTGTTCAAAAATATTTTAAAGTTATAAAACATATTTTCAGCATTTTAAGTTATTTAAAAACCCAAGTTGAATAACTATTAATTTTTATTAATTATTTTGACATAAAAACACGAGTTGAATAATCATTAATTTTTATTAATTGCTTTTTGACATAAAAAAACATTTTAAAAAACCATTTCAAAATCAAAACATTCCGATTAAAATTTTCTTTAAGAAATATTTTTAAAAGAAAATCTAAAAGGAGTTTAAAAGAAAAATAAAGGATTATTTTTAACCAATAATCCAAATAAAACTTATAAAAAGATTATTTTGAAAACAAATGATTAATTAAATAAATCATGTTAATTCTTTTCATTAATGAAGTTTCAAAAACGATTTTCTTTAAAGTAAACTTTCTAACTATTCCAAACACTCATAAATATTAAATACAAATGTTTTAATATACATTTATAAATTAAATGGATGGAAAATTTAGCCAAGTAGCATTTCAATATACAAAATAATAGATAAAATGAATATATGATATTCCATTTCATTTATTATTATTAGTCTAGTTTATTCATATGAATAATATTGATAAATAAAAAGAATATATTTGATATTCTAGTTTATTAAATCAATATTATAAGATTAGTTATTTCAAGTATCCATTCAAACATAGATTCATTCAAACTAGTACTTCCATTAGGATGTCATAGTTTTATGATCCTTGAACTTAAACTATAAGATTACTAAGACTTGATTTCTCAAACTACAGGTGATTAGATAGTCTTGCTTCCTCATTCTTTAATCAAGGACTTGGAACTAGCTAGCATTCAAACATGCATGTGAGTTTCTTCACACTCCCTTTTACATTCTTTGTTTTTGGGATGTTACACAAGTCTTATTCAAACTTTATTCATTCTATTATTCATTCAATCTATGATGCAAGCCTTAGACCTAGCTAGTTATATGTGTTAGATGCTAAGATTATACAATGAGTTGACTCTATGTGTGATTCTATGTGTGTTGCTAGTTAAGCAAGCTAGTACTTAGTAGCCTAAGATGTGTTAGATACCATCTTCGTATTGGCTTTTGTCATTGTGTGAAAAAGGTGAAAAGTACACCTAGCAAACTTGTTAAATTAGAATTGTTAATTTATACTATGGCCATACTTGAATTGACATGTTGTAAGGATACTTTTTTGGACACAAGCTATGGTTATTCATTCATTCATTCTATTTATTCAAACTTGTATTCATGCTATGATTATGATACGTTTTCTAGTTAGGCTATACTTTGCATCCTTTTTATATGTATTGTTCAAACTATGTGTGTGATCTCACCAACTATGCAAATAGTTGACAAACTCTATTTTACATGTGTAACAGGCTAAGGAAGACATGATGAAGACATAGGATTCGACTTGGTAGACCTAGTTAAATTGTAAATAATGTTTCGTATTCAATTGTAATAGTTTGAAATTTTCAATACATATAATGTTTTATTTGTAATTCAATGAATGTTATATTTAATTTGTAATAATGATGCTTTAAATATTGAAATGTTACAATAGTACCATGAGCTTTTGAGCATTCACAATCTCGCCCCGATGTAAAAATTTAAAAATTGGATCAATACGTCCAATTGTCCGCCATCGGTCGGGGTGTAACAAATTGATATCAGAGCCATGGTTATAGGGATCTAGGTTATTAGATAATGGTGGTCTAGACTATAACTAAGCTAACCCAAACATTAGAATTCATGCTATTATTGTTTGCTTATTACATGCTTATGTGCTATATAATACTCCTTATGTGATATATACATGTTACCATAGAGGAATGTCATAGTTGATAATATCCCTTTGCTTACACTTAGTTAGTAATGCCTTAGATTAAGATAACTTTTTATTTTGGGATTTACTTAGTTAAGCAATTGATTTACAACTTGCTGTAAATAAACTCCATTTGAAACTCACATATGCGCAAACAATCTTTAGACGATAGGAATTCAAACTCACTAGACTTAATGTCTAATATTATTTCTTAGACAACTTAGGAATTCCAATATTGATTTTTTTAAATCCCGTTAGAATTTAGTTTGTGAGGTGGATATGTAGTAACTGGAAGAGTGTAGTACCGATAGTTGGAATTCCTATGTAGGAAAGCTATTCGTATAAATCCCCGAGGTACTATGGGACCTGTCTAGCTTTCCTGAGGACTTCTGATGAGAGTATTATCACTTATAGGCCAAATCATATCATACCAAACACCTAACAAACTAAATGATTCTAATATGTCACTCAGTGTTCAATTTTGAATACTATTCCCATTGTTTTCAAACATAATCAAATGATTTGTTTTTCTGTGATTTTACTCACCATTCAAACTTTGATTCAAATCCTTGTTAGAATTAAGTTTGTTAAGATGAACATGTAGTAACTGGAAGGGTGTAGTACCGATAGTTAGAATTCCTATGTAGGAAAGTTATTCGTATAAATCCCCGAGGTACTATGGGACCTGTCTAGCTTTCCTGGGGACTTCTGATGAGAGTATTATCACTTATAGGCCAAATCATATCATACCAAACACCTAACAAACTAAATGATTCTAATATGTCACTCAGTGTTCAATTTTGAATACTATTCCCATTGTTTTCAAACATAATCAAATGATTTGTTTTTCTGTGATTTTACTCACCATTCAAACTTTGATTCAAATCCTTGTTAGAATTAAGTTTGTTAAGATGAACATGTAGTAACTGGAAGGGTGAATGCCCGTAGTTGAAACTCCTGTTTAGGAAAGCGATTCATAATCCCTGACGAGGGACCAGTCTAGCTTTCCTGGGGATTCTTAATGAGAGTATTTAACCTATAGGCCAAAACATGTTACATTTTGCAAACAACAATGATGTCCAAATTGGATACTACTCCCTAAGATTTCTAATCAAATTCAAAACGACTTCAATATATTGTTTATACAATTTCAAACCTTATGATATCATACTTAAGATTAGTGATGGTGATTCATCACTAAATCATACAAGACATGATGTCATTTTTCTTTTGTTAAATAATATATATGTTAGGATTCAAGAAAGTTGATAATATCATACCTAAGATTGTAATGGTGATGCATTACTACATCTAAAGACAATGGTGCTACCTTTCTTTGGGTTTATAATGTATATGTTGTAATTCAATACCTTCATGTTATCATACTTGAGGTTAATGATGGCCATTCATCATTAATATACCTTCATGTTGCTTCTTTATTCTTTAATCAAGGACTTCGAACCAGCTAGAATTCAAACATGTGAGTTTCTTCACACTCCCTTTTACATTCTTTGTTTTTGGGATGTTACACATGTCTTATTCAAACTTTATTCATTCTATTATTCATTCAATCTATTATGCAAGCCTTAAACCTAGTTAGTTATATGTGTTAGATGCTAAGCTTATACAATGAGTTGACTCTATGTGTGATTCTATGTGTGTTGCCAGTCAAGCAAGCTAGTACTTAGTAGCCTAAGATGTGTTAGATACCATCTTCGTATTGGCTTTTATCGTTGTGTGAAAAATGTGAAAAGTACACCTAGCAAACTTGTTGAATTACAACTGTTAATTTATAGTATGGTCATGCTTGAACTGACATGTTGTAAGAATACTTGTTTGGACACAAGCTATGGTTATTCATTCATTCATTCTATTTATTCAAACTTGTATTCATGTTATGCTTATGATATGTTTTCTAGTTAGGCTATAGTTTGCATCCTTTTTATATGTATTATTTAAATTATGTGTGTGATCTCACCAACTATGCAAATAGTTAACAAACTCTATTTTACATGTGTAACAAGCTAAGAAAGACATGATGAAGACATATGATAAGACTTAGTAGACCTAGTTAAATTGTAAATAATGTTTAGTATTCAATTGTAATAGTTTGAAATTTTCAATACATGTAATGTTTTATTTGTAATTCAATGAATGTTGTATTTAATTTTAATAATGATGCTTTAAATATTGAAACGTTACAATAGTACCATGAGCTTTTGAGCATTCACAATCGCACCCCGACGTATTCCGCCGTCGGTCGAGGTGTGACATGTCTGTAGTGTGTAGTTCGGTCTAGGTTAACTCCGTTTTTATTACTCAGTTGTGTTGAACCATTATTTCAATATATATAAACCAACGCATCAGTTACTAAGATGATTTTTTTAATACAAAATATGATTAAAATTACGTATAATTCTTTAAGTAATAAAATAATTATATTATTTCTTTAAACACTAATTTTTTCAATGTTTTTTTCTTTGAATATTTCTTTTTTAAAAAAAATGAAAATTTTATATTTTATAATAATTTGGTTTTTTAATAAATTGTGTTTTTAATATTAATATATTTTTAATGTATTAAAAATCTTTTTTTAATTTAAAAAAGTATATTTAATATTTAATAATAGTATTTTTAAGAGATGTATTTAATAGGAGCGAGAGACTGGAAATCAAACTTAGAGAGCTTTAGAAACATAATATACATTCCTAGAAAGCTTGATTTATTAAAATAGGTTGATACCTGGTATTCATAATTTCATAACATACAGATTGTATATATGTTCATCATATGTTTCACTATATATTAATTTAAGAAGCAAGTAATTCTAATTAATTTTTATTTGTCTAATAAAGAAAAAGGAAAAGTTAGTAAAGTAACCGAATCTTTTATCTTCATGTACAAAAAGAAAATAATTCTAATTAATTATTATTATTTTTTTTTGATATAGGGCTTTGCCCGGTAAACGTCTCTCTTACTTTACTACTTTTTTTCTTTTTTTTATTATTATTTAGTTATAAAAGAAAAAGAAAAGGTAGTAAAGTAAGAGAGACGTTTACCTTCATATGAAAATCATTCAATTATTTGAATTCAGGATATTCCAATTACAAAGAAGAGGGAAGGTATTTTGCATGTGTTTTCTTTTTTGTAATTTTTAAATTATAATAAATCTCGGATTTTTACACGTGTCATAACAGGTTAATGTTCAGTGTTTTCAAAATTGTAATAACAACAAACTTAGGTTTTAACAAAACCTTATTTGTATGCGGATATCACAAGCACGTTGTGCCGTTGTTGTTGTACGTTGTACGTGTGTGATTGTTTAATGCCGCTTCACGTCGGAAGTGAACCTACTTTTAAAAAACCTAAGTGAAACACATTTTATTAAACCTTAATTGAATAACATAAGTGACCGCAAAAAAATAAAAATTAAAAATAAAATAAAAATAAAATAAAAACAAAAGTGAAAAAACAAAAGAAATAAAACCAAAATGAGAAAAAAAAAACAAAAGAAAATGACATCATCAACATTCAAATCTTGCGTGTTTGGTCATAGAGATGTGAAGAAACCATAACAAACTAGTGAGCCAACACATTTTTCTTTTGCTTCTTTGTTAAAAATAACTATATGAACAATTAAAATACAAAAAACTACAAGTAACAATTAAATGTAGCTTATTTTTTATAAGTTATACTTGGTATTCATAATTTCATAACATATGATTGGTAACAAAAGTAAGTTCATAAAATGTTTCTCTCTCTGTTAATTTAAGAAGCAAATAATTCTATTTAATTATTATTAATTTAAAAAAAAGTCAAGTAAATTAACAGAATCTTTTATCTTCGTATGCAAAAAAAACAAATAATTCTAATTAATTATTATTTAGTTATGAAAGAAAAAGTAAAAGTCATAAAGGAACAGAATCTTTATCTTTATATGCAAGTCATTCAATTATTTGTTCTCTGTACAATTGAATTCAGGCATTCCAATTACAAAGAAGAAGGAAGGTATTTTGCATGTGTTTTCTTTTTTGTAATTTTTTAAAATTAAACCAGACGCTATTATTTATCTTGATAATTCATCTGATTTCCTTGTAAACTGTTCACCATCACTTGAATATGGTTGCAAATCACGTACATTCGGATCTGTTAATTGGTTAAAATCCCTCAGATTTCTTTGCAAACATTAAAATCTCTTCATCCCACAAATTCAAAACAAATATTTCAAGGTCTTAATTACAAGAAGAAGGAAGATCGATAGCAAGAAGAAGATTGTGAGGTATTTTCTTACTCACTAAGTGTATTATATTAAAATTTCGATTGTTATACATAGGTTCTGTCACTATGCATGCATTCCATGTTTATTTGTATTTTTTAATTATTTAAACAAATGATAAGTTCAACAACACTTAATAATTTATTTACAAACATTTAGATCTTTAATTTTTTGAATATTTCATACACATCTCTCTGAAAACATCTAGATGTGTTCCTAAATATCATGCCATGCAAATTTACATTTACATCTATTCCTAGATCAATACGTCACAGAATTTTCTTTGCGGACATTTGTCTGTATTTGAAGATATCACACAAATTTCTTTGCAAACAGTTGGATCTTATGAGTCACCTTTTTCTTTACAAACATTCATCAGATCTATTTATAAATATGTTTGTAAATCACGTACACAAATCACAAGTAAAAACACTTAATATTAAATATTTAATAGAAGAAAAATAAAAACAAAATGATCAGGTTTTACATGAGTTGGATAATCGAAATATTAAATTGTTAGTAATGACGAGAAGAAGGTTAAAAACGATGAGCTATTAAAACTACGTAAACATCTACCATAAAAGTAAACTAACGACAATACAAAACATTACAAACTGAAACAAGGTTCTCAATGAATTCTTTTAAACCGTGAAACCAGCTAACATGATAAGAACAATCAAGGTTCATCATCTTCATATAAACCATGATTTGACGAACAATAACAATAGTCTTGATAAGTAAGCTCTCCGTAAACAAACTGTAATTAGATACATAAAAATTATATAAATAAGTTTAAATAAAATTGTATATCTTATATATATTAAATGTAACAAAAGGTATATGACTTTTTCCTTAAATGTAATAATTTATACAATCTAATAATTGATGAATAGTGTACTCACATTGTATAAATTTGAAATGTACGAACGCTTGAAAAGAAAATAAAATAATTTAATACAATCTATACTCCAAGGCAAGAAATGAAGAATGTTGTAAATTTTGTAACCATAAAAAAATAAATTAATTAACAAATCTTATAGAAAACATCAATTTCTCAAATCAAAGAATGATTATTACATCACCTTCATTCATGTTATTTGAAACATATTCAGATATTTGTGAGCACCATGATCCCATATTCAACGTTTTTACAACGGGATTAGACCGGCCGGTTGAAAAGGTTGGACCTGGTGAAATAGATGGTCCGATTATGCATGTTAGAATCGTTATTAAAATAACCAGCCGATTCAGACAGTTGGCGGCTGAAACAGGTGGCCGGAATGAGCGGCTAGACCGGAATTCTAGACAAACTGAAACAAAGGGGATTAAATTCGGAAAAAAGAAAAGAACAAAGTAGATCATGATGTTGGTAATAGGGGCTTACCAAAATCTCATTCCCCTTACGTTTATATCGGACAATGATGTGACTCCCGTCTCGCGGGACCGTTACTAAATCGGAATTATAATAGTACACACGGTATAACAGAGATAAGCAACGGAATTATATTAATATAACACAAGCTTTAATAAAAGATTCCAGACTGATACAAATATACATCAATATACACATGCCCAAAATCGTCTCCAGCTCAACATCATTGACCTCACACTGTGTCCTTGCCTCTGTTACATGAAGGCAAATCTTTACCTGATATATATACTCAAAGGGATCCGTTTTCAACATTGAGTTCTAAGTTTAAACCATACAAAGGTTTTAATAACACAAATGGAAAAGGATTTACATGACACATTTCAAATCATAATAACAGGAAAGTCACAAACACAAAACAGACAACCTTTGTGCAGTTGAAAGTGACCCAAACCACAAAACAAACCAAGTTACCAAAACACAAAATACCACCCAGGAAGTCCATGATATGGTTACATTAGCCAAGCCCATAGTATGGTTACACCAAAATCCCACCCGCTAAGTCCATAGTACGGTTATCATCAGCCAAGTCCAAAGACTACCAAGCCACTATCTAGAGTTGCGTTCACCCTTTGTAGGCCTGGTTATCACTAGCCAAATACAGTTAATTGATCAATTAGCCCCTATAAATGACACATTTGCCAGGGTTGTTTCTTTACAGACATAGGCAATAGAGATAGGCACATCGCTTGTTTTTACATATTATTGAAAGGAAAGCGTCGACCGCAGCCGGCCTAAACGTCAAAAACACAATTTCAACTCAAATTGCACAACCATTGTTTTATAATACATTTTTACCTGTACAATCCAACACCATAATGTTCAAGACGTTTTCAAAACATGTTTAAGGACCTCCGTCAAAATCATAGTCATACAACGTTTAAATCACCCAACTAGTATTCCCTAGTGGCACACAAACAAAATACGTGTCAAAACATTTTCCCTCATGCCCATAAAACACAACACTTTTGATATTTCTTTGAAAACCATTTCTCTCATACAATCCCTAGTACGACACCTCGAAACCTTGCTTTAGACCAAAAACACATTTGACATGTTCAACCCCATGGAACTTTGTTTTACCAACACTCTGTAACACACAAAGTATGGTCTTAACAATGGTTTATATATTAAAAGTTTAAAGCATTTCAAAACAATCACAATATGCATATTAGCCAAAAAGGGTATAAAACAAAAATGGGCATCATAGAACTAACATGATCGATCTCACACAATAATACTAATCTCGTACACTTGAACTCACATTTCCCAAGGAATCCTAACAATATCGATATCCTATCAAGATCATTATAATATTCGTATAATTCATAAACCCTAATTCGGGTTTCCAAATAGGCAGCGCAACGGCTATGTTAAAATATCTTTGGCACTAGTGTTTAACTTGTTATGTTATCATGGAATATTTTCCATTAGCTAACGATGTCATATCAAATGAGTTATTTAAACAATGAAACCCCATGTATATGTGGAATTACCTTAACGTTTAAAACTTAAAAATAAGTTTTACCCCACATTCATTGTGTACTTACTCGTTTAGCCGACCAGATGCTCCCGAGCACCTAACAAGAGCTTTCCTGTACTTTACCGGCTTAAAAAGGGTGTTTATAGGGTGGTTTGATGGTGTACTATAGCTTCGAATTGACGAATTGGGCTAACCGAACATTCTGGCCGCACGTTGTCTTTTATAGGCAAATTTTGACTGGCTCGTGTTGGATTAATCGGTTTATTCATGGGTCGTGGATCAAGTTATTTGTTTATGCATATTTTGAATAATTACAATTAGGTAGAGGTTTGGCCTATTCTGGTGGAAATGCACGTTCGGGAGTTGTACGTTGGATAAAAGAATGGGTCGTCCATATACCATTCTTTAGGCGGTGATTGCAAATTTTTAGTTTTTTTTTGTTTGTTTCACGTTTTATTCTCTGCAACTCTGCAAGGCTATATATAGGCCATTTTATTATGAATAATAGTAGACTTCTTTCTTCTGCAACTTTCTTATATATATAAATATATATTCAATATCATCTTTCAATTCTTATATAGATTGACGCACATTACTTGAGTGTTCTGTGGCTTGATATACAACACTTGGTATCTAGAGCGAGGTTAGTTTGAAAGTTTCATTTTGTTTGTGAGTTTTATCTTATGCTGAAGAATAACAAGGACAGTCTCCTTCCTTGATCGACTTGTTCTTGTTATAGAGGGAGCTTAACCGGAGGTCTGGAAAACACGAATGGAAAGACACTAGCGCAGGCGGCGTTGGTTCGGTTCGTGTTGCGGGCTGACAGAAGACGTTAAAGGTGGTTGAGACCTTGTCTTCTTGATCGGTGGAAGAGGCTCTCGGAACAAGTCTGATCGGAATAGGATTGGGGCAGTCAAACAAGAGAAACAATGGCGATGGTACCGGTTAAAGAAGGCGGTTCGATGTCCTATCAAGTTCCGGTTTTGACCCCTACGAATTATCATGTATGGGCGGTCAAAGTGAAGTCGAGTATGGATGCAAATGGGATATGGGAGACCGTTTAACCAAGAGTTTTAGGTGAAGGAATCGATCCAAAGAAGTCAAAACAAGCATTTGCTTTCTTGTTTCAAGCAATACCTGAGATGGTTTTGCAAATGTCAAGTTACACCGATCCAAAACAAGTGTGGGATGGGCTAAAAACACGGTATTTGGGAGTGGATCGAGTGAGAGTGGCACGACTTGCAACATTAAAAAGGGAGCTTGAAAGTTTGCGGATGAAGGATGGCAAAACGGTTGATGATTTCGTGGTAAAATTGACCGGTTTAGCATCAAAGGTAAGAAGTCTTGGATACGAACTTGAAGAATTTGAATTGGTGAAAAGGTTGCTAGATTCGATGCCTAAGTCGTTTCTTCAAATTGTTGCTTCAATTGAGCAATGTTTTGATTTGGAATCAATGTTATTCGAAGAAGTCGTTGGAAGATTGAAGGCATACGAGGAGCGTATAAAAGGATGTGAAAAAATGGAGGATACTCAAGGAAGTTTATTGTTGGCCAGAAAAGAAACACATGGTTGTGATCATTGTGGCAGTGGAAGTTCAAATCGGAATGACTTTGGACTTTGTACTTTGGATGTGGTGAACTTGGTCTTTACAATAATGAGTGTCCGAAGTGGGAGAAGGAGGCTAACTTGATTCGGGTGGATGACGATGAACCGACTAAGCTATAAACGAGAGTTGTGAATAAACGATTAAGGGAGTGATTGTTGGATTAATCGGTTTATTCATGGGTCATGGATCAAGTTATTTGTTTATGCACATTTTGAATAATGACAATTAGGTAGAGGTTTGGCCTATTCAGGTGGAAATGCACATTCGGGAGTTGTACGTTGGATAAAAGAATGGGTCGTCCATATGCCGGTTCTTCAGGCGGTAATTGCAAATTTTTAGTTTTTTGTTTGTTTCACGTTTTGTTCTCTGCAACTCTGCAAGGCTATGTATAGGCCATTTTATTATGAATAATATTAGACTTCTTTCTTCTGCAATTTTCTTATATATATAAATATATAAGATTGACGCACATTACTTGAGTGTTTTGTGGCTTGATATACAACAGCTTGTGGACTGCTAGGGTTTTGGTCACGGTTTGTGAGGGCCATGGTGTCCCATATTCTGCCACATGTTGTCACGTGTTGCCCTCTTGCATGTCTTCGTGACATGTGTTGCTACATGTCGATGTGTGTCACCACATGTGCCACATGTCCCTAATCATTTCCATGTGTCCTCGTTAGACATCTGGTTGAAACTGGTCGAAACCCGAAACTAGAACCGGAACTGGTTCTTGACTTTATTGACTGAAACCGGAACCGGTCACCTCTAGTTAAAGTGTAATTTAGTCATAATCACTTCCCCCTCCTCCGCATTTTTTAAATATTCATAACTTTTACATACGATATTATTTTTTAAAAAAAATATATCATAAAAACAAGCAATTTTTTATCTTTAAAATGAGTATAGTATTGCTATAAAAATTAAAAAATGAAATTTTTTCAGCTTATTGTGTCTAATTATCGTCATTGTGTATTTTTTAAACGTTTCTGGACAGTATGTTAACACCCAACGAAAAAACACACAAGCCTCTTTCTTTGATATTAGGCCAATGAAAATCTTCAATTTCTTTGTCTCTATTCGACGAACAGGAACAAAAGAAAAACCACCGACTTTGGATTGCGTGAATAAGTAACTTGGATCTTGTTAATCCTTCGTGATTAGTCTTCAACCCAGAATCTTCACTTCTTCTATTTGATTGATCGCATAGAAAAAGAAGAAAAAAATGGTTATGTTCTTTCTTTGATCGATTAAATCTTGCGTCTATTTCTCCTCCTTTATCAATCAATAACTTGCTTCCCTAGATCGATTAAATGTGATTCTCTAATGCCAAATGTTGGTATTTGTCCTAATGGTACCAATGTGTGTTAAAAGGAATCCTCTTTAAAATAGGTTAAGGGTTCTAGTCCCATGGTGGACAAAAGGTGGAAAAAATTTGTTGTTCAAAAAATAATAATAATAATAATAATAATTGAATGAACAAACAATCTTGAATATGATGATCGAATTTTCGTATAAAGAATTTGTTCATACATACACGAATGATTGACACGTCTACATACATATTTGAGGGTTTATATAGTCATACATTTGGCGGTTAACTACCATCTGTCAGTTTAATCGACACACTTTTATATAATTACATAATGGACCCTTAACTTTACATATATACATACTTGACTGAAACTTTTATTTAGTTTATTATTTTCAACTATTCCTAAGCCTCTTCCTTTTCTTTGTCGTTTAGCTTTTGTTGTCCAATTGGTCCTTGCTTCTTACCTTATTCATACTTGACTGAAACTTTTATTTAGTTTATTATTTTCAACAATTCCTAAGCCTCTTCCTTTTCTTTGTCGCTTAGCTTTTGTTGTCCAATTGGTCCTTGCTTCTTACCTTATTCATGTTATTTTAAAGCTGGCTAGCTTCATCGAAAAACATTGACGTCATTATTTGACCTTGCCACATTAAAGAACATACGTCTAAAACATAGATCTCGTGACATTGACGCTTCGAGCATTATGCTTGGTTGTGGATGATCGCCTCGCGTGTATTACCCTTTTCCAAGCTATAGGGAAAATTACCTACGTCCAATACATACAATCAGCACTACCAAGTATGCCAGGAAAGCCAAATTACAGAACTTATAAGGAATGTCTCTTGAAGTGCCTCATACAAACATATAATTGTGGCTCATACAGAACGTGTATTTCGCGTGTAGATCTTAATGTGCCTCGTACAAACGTATAATATCACATGATGTCAGTTTAGGCAATCATTGTGGCTCGTAAATATTTTAGACACATTTATAGAACGTATAAGGATAGTCTCTTGAAGCTGTATCAGATATCTTCAAATACTCATCCCATGAATCAGCCGATTAGTCATATGCTAGTTGTCAGAAGATGGATTGCTTATATAAACAATCAAATCATGTAGATCTGCACAAACTTGATCTTGATCGAATAAGAAATTCTATGAACAATCAAATACATGCGGAATTTATATTTGATCTATAAGAATCAAAGAAGAACAAGCATTTCAATAATCATCTTCATCTCATTAATCAATCTCAAATGATTACAACTCTCACACAGAGAAATCTCACACAGAGAAAACACACATAATTTCCAGAGGTTTTATGAACTTTTGACAAAATCAGACAAACCTACAATATATACAGATCTGCCAGCCCAACCTATCCTTAGCCGAACCCTTAGGTTCGCCAGCCGAACCCTGAGGTTCGCTGGACGAACCTAGACAGCCAAACCTAATAGGTTTGCCAAACCTTCCAAGGTTATAGGTTCGCCAAACCTATCAAGATGATAGGTTCGCCGAACCTGCTAAGGTTCGTGGGCCAGACGAACCTAAGCAAAACCTTATTAATTTTCTATAATTTACATGTTTGAATAGCAACCTATTACAAATATGTACTAACAAACTCCCCCTTAATAGTTGCTATCAAAATCTTCAGTCTTTGACTTCAGTCTTTGTCTTCAGTCTTTGTCTTGAACTCCACTGGTTTCTTCACACACATTATCAACAGCTCGTATCACAACAAATCTTGGAATCTTAGATAATCTTTCAGCTTCCAGCTTAGCATCTCTCTCATCAATCTCCTTCTCTACCTTCATCAATTCAACATACGAATAGTTGACGTCTTCCCAGTTGCATCCAGAATGTATACCCAGAGTGTAACACATCCGAGCAATAGTTTGAAACTGAATCGCCATGTCTTTGTAACTGATTCCAACATCATGATATCCTTCATATGCAAAAATCTCAGCCACATTCAACAAATCAATATCTTCTTTTGAGCAGTTGACAATCCAAACAGGATCCAACATTCTGATAACCCTCCATTGTTCTTCTTGTCTCAACAAAATCACTGCTTCAGTTGTCTTCTCATCATAGAACCAGAACTTGAAATATTGATTCCAATTCTGTTCTATCTTCCTCAACCTTGGTCTTTTAAAAACTTTAGGCTTTGAATATCCATGCAGCTTGTCTTTGACTTAAGGAGATAACAGACTCCACCCAGATTTAGCTTCTTTCTTCAATAACTTCTCAAATGTATCATTATGTTTAGTCTGAATGGGCTTTATCATCTTCAATCTGGATAACTGCATACACTTAAAAGATGGTAAAGACATTAGATCTGATGCCTTTCCAAAGTATTGACATCCATTAATCCGTTTCACTACATAACATCCTTTATCATTGATACTTCTGGAATGTTGTGAAAGTAACCATAGCTAACAATTCTTCCATGCATCTTTGACTTAGATCCAATCTTGAATCTTGTGAATTGTTTAGCTTGGTTTTCTTGAACTTTATCATATATGACTTCAATCATTTGCTTGAAAATGTACAAGTGCTCAACTATGTACTTCATTTCATCTTGATTCTCTTTCCATAACTCCATGGAAGTCTTTTCTTTAATCTGAGCCAATGATGTTCTTGACACACCTCCAAGATCAAAAATCTTCTTTAAAGTTTGCATATTGCACAAGTTTTCATCCATTGAATCATCTTTCTCAAAATCAAATAACTCTAGCTCATCATCTTGTTCAAAATCAAATACTTGATCAGCATCAATTTCAAACATATCATTGAATTCCTTTACTGAATAACCATCAGCTATCTCTCCTTCCTCCAAGTCTTTATCTTCCAATATCTCAACAAACATTCTCTGCAAATGAATATCATAATTCTGTTTAAACAAATCAAGAAAAGTGGGCAAAGAATAATCAACAATCTTCTGACATTCCATTTCAGTCAAATCTTCAATTTCAACATCTTTACAATCCCTAGACTTATCAGAAGAAACAACTGAAACTGGAGTAGCATCCATAGAAATCTTGGAAGGATCATAAACAACCATAGCACTAGCCTTTGAAGTCAAATCACATGAACTACTAACACCATCCACATCACCATCATCTTCTTCATCATCACCATGAGTATTCAAGCTTGGATGTTCATCAACATCTGAATCACCATAATCAATCTTTTCATCTTCTTCTTTCTCTTCCTCATCTTCAACATTCACAAACACCTTCTCAGCACCAGAAGCTTCAGCTTGAGAATTCTTGACTTGAATATCATTAATCTTTTGTCTCAAATCTCGATTCTCATTCTGCAACTCAGCAATATCAACATTTTGTATTTCAATCAAAGTCTCCAAAGAAGTAATTCTTTCATTCATCAACTTCTTCTCAACCACATCTTCTTCTCTCCACTTCATCAGCTGAGAAATTTGACTTTTCATCATATCTAATTCACTTGTTTCTGAAGAAGATGGTTGATCAGCTACCACTTTCTCCTTTTCCATCTTATACTGATCAAATTATTTTGATAACATGGATATTCTTCTTCGAAGCTCAGTGTCATCATAGTCAACAGTAAAATTTAGATCCAAGTCATCTAAATTTTCATATAAACCTCTGGAAGCAAAATCATCTTGAAATGAAGAAGTTTCTTGAAAAGATGTCGTCACCGTTGTAGCATCCATAAAGGAAGGAACAAAAGTAGCTACATTCACAAACTCAGGAGTTTGCATAACAGTAACTGGTGAAGAAACATGAACTGTAGAAGCTTCTTCATGAACTGTTGACACAACAGTAACTGGTGTAGAGATAATAACAGAAGCAGGTGGAGAAGAAACTACAGAAGTAATAACCGGTGAGGATACAATGATCCTAGGAGTCTTAGACTTCTTCTTTGTAGGACCTCTGGCCATCCTTTTCTTCTTCTTTGGTCTTGAAATTTCAGGCTCTTCTACTGTAAAATCAGGATCAACTTTCTCTTCTCGTGCTTCTTCTATTTGTTGTGGAGCAGCTCTCTTCTTCAATCTCCTGACCATATGATTTCCAACTTGCACAGTCTCAAACTCAGATTCAGTCTCAGTAGACTCTTCACCTTCATCTTCATCTTCAACCTCAACATTCTCAGCATCAACATGAACAGAAGAAGTATCTTCTTGTTGCCTTTGTTCTCCCTGTTGATATGGAAATATAACCTGAAGAGGTACCAAGGTAGTAGGAGTTACACTTGGCCCTTGAGATTGATCTTGCTTTGTTGTTGTGATCGTGAAGACTGAGCTGGTGATTTCCTTGTCTGTTGTCTAGGAGGAGAGGTGGTTGTTGTTGATTATCATCATCATCACTGAAAACTTCATTATCAAAACTTGATTATTCATGCCTCCAGGCATCATTCTCAGGAGCTACATAGTTAGCCCTGGCACAATGACAAACTAACTCTTTCGTCAAAATCTCAACATTGCTCTTCTGATACACCTTGACCTGACCAAGACTTGAATCAGTCATATGCTTGAGCTTAAGCAAACCAGAAGCAACTCTGGGTAACATCTGCTCAGGAAACCTCTCATCAATGAGCATCTGGACGAATCTGGGATACATGTAAAATCTATCCTTAGCTTTGGTGATATTGTCAGACATGTATCTGAATATCATAGCTGAGAAATTGAACAGTTTGTTCAAGATCAAAGCCACCATAGCTGATCTCATCAAGTCTCTAAGTTCATCAAAGGTTCCCTTCCTCAAACTCAAGCAGTGTAGTGAAACATGAGCGAGAAACTTATATTGTAGAGGAAGTTTTCCTTTCTTGATTGAAGTCACATTGTACACTCCAAAGTATCGTATTCTCATAAAGCAGCCTTTGATGCATCTTTCTGGAATAAGAGTCATTCCAGCAGGTTCTCCACCAAATTGTAGAACCCGTCGAATATCAGCCTCAGTAATACGAATTGCTTGACCAAGCACATTCGCTTCAATCACATATTCTTCATCTACACTGATCAACCAAGCTAATTCCCAGAATCTTTGTACATGCGATCTGTAGATCTGACAAGAATTGGAGATTGCATGATAAATCCGTGAACGTCTCAAAAACTCTATCATTGGTCTGAAATCTTTCCCGTTCTTGGTATTAGGATCCATATATGCACATAGATTGTGCTTATCTCCAAAGGTAAGATTCGCCATTTCTACAATCAAAAAGAAAACAAAATTAAAACAAAATTTAAAAAAGTTAAAAATAAAAAAATTTCTAAGTGTTGAAACCAGCGAACCTCCCTGAGACGAACCTAAGTCTAGACGAACCTATTGTCAAGACAAACCTATTAACCTTAACGAACCTTTGATGAACGAACCTAAATTGAACTAACCTATAATGAACGAACCTTCATAACAAACGAACCTTTTGGTCAAACGAACCTTGTCCACAAAGGTTCGGTTCTCTGATATTCAGAGGTTCGTCCCGAACCTATCAAGTTTAAACGAACTTAGTTCAATTAGCGAACCTTCGTTCGATCAACGAACCTAATCCATTTCAAAATCAAAATCTTCAAATCTTCGAATTAGATTATAAAAATTATATCCCATATTCGTAAAACACCGATGAACAACTTTAATAAAACCAGTTTGTCAAGAAATTAGTTTTTAATAGGTTTTAACTCAACAAACAAGGTTCGACTTAAAATATTCTAAAACCTTTAATATCTTCTTATTTAACCAGTCAAATTCCAAGATTTTTACCTAAAAATGATCACAATGAAATTTTGAATCTATTGATATCAGGCAAAAAGCTTATGAGGTGCTAAATCAAAAAGTCAAAAATTCCAACTTGCAGGTTCGCGAACAAGATCTGATGATAGTGGCAAACGTATTTCACGAACTTGTTATTTATATGCGAACCTGTTAACAAACCTTTTCACGAACCTTTGACCAACCGAACCTGTCAACAAACCTTCTCAGGCGAACCTGTTCAAAAGCTTTTGAACGAACCTGTTGGACGAACTGTCCGACAAACCTATTGGACGAACCAGTTTGACGAACCTATCCTACAAACCTATTTGACGAACCTGTTGGACGAACCTGTCCGACAAACCTATTGGACGAACCTGTTTGACGAACCTATCCAACAAACCTATTTGACGAACCTGTTGGATGAACCTATCCAACAAACCTATTTGACGAACCTGTTGGACGAACCTATCCACAAACCTTTTCAGGCGAACCTCCAACAAACCTTTTTTTAAATTCAATTTTATTTAAAAATTTCACACAAAGCCAATATTTAATGTTTCAAAATCAAACAAATAATCAAACATTATTGATTTAACATCAGATAAAAACAAAAATCTTTTTGTAATTTTTTAAAATTTTTAGAACAACCAAACTACAAATTTAACAAATCTACTATGCTAACAACATTATCACATATTTTTGTTTGAGAAAGATCCAGACATGAGATCATATTATATAACAATTATCAACACATCTGATTGATTTAATGAATATATTTATTAGCAAATTACAATTCAAAGATGATTGTCAGTATACTTATCCTCTTTAAGTTTAATTACTTAGTTAAGATATCAATTTAAAACAAAATTATCAAATACCTTATAATATCCATTTACTTGAACACATCCTCGGTTTGTGAATAACTAATTAAACACAAATGTTCTTGAAATTAATTACTTCAATTTTAACTAGCTTGATCATGCAAAAACAAAGTAGAATTTCTTTTGAAAATAATAAAATATAAAACAATTTGAATTTGTTCAAAATCTTGGAATCAAGGTTGATACTTACGTATGCTCAGATGATCCAGAAAATGAACAAAACAATAATTTATGATTAAGCTTTTAACAATCAGATCGATATTTTCTTATACGCAGAGAATGTCCAAATCTTAATCATGACCAAGAAAACAAATTTGAATTGTTTAAAGCTATAACAATCAAGTCGATACGTAAGTATACACAGAGAATGTTTCAGCTTTAAACTAAAATAAAAGAAAAAAAATTCAGAATTTCTTTTGAAAATTAAACACATGATCAAAACTAGTAATTTAACTTTTGTTCAAGAAACATTTTGTAAGATTAAGTACCACTCATTCAGGACAAAACTAAGTACTGTGTTCTAAGCATATGTTTTTCATAAAGCATAATCAAAATTTTGTCAAATGTTATCTTAACTAAGTTATAAACCTACCAACATATCATACTAAGTAATTGTAACTGCTCTTTATGTTTAAGTTCTTGTATGATACATATGTGCTTCCAATTGCAAATAATGTGCTATCATTTCTCACTTGATCGAATCAATTTCTCAGAATTTTAAATTTTTAATGTTTTTGTGTTTTTGATTTTTCAAATGTTTTTGTATTTTTCAAAATTTTCTCCCCCTAAAAAGTAAAACACAAAACAACAAAAATTAAATTATCTGATGTTAATTCAATAAAAATTGATTAAGAAGGAGATTGATTTGTAATTACCTCACCCATGACCCGAATTCCATTTAATTTGAGTAAATACTCAAAACGGTTTTTGTCAAAAGCCTTGGTGAGAAGGTCTGCTCTTTGCTCATCTGTATGTATCTTCACCACATCAGTAAGTTTCTTTTCATAGCAATCGCGTATGAAATGAAACCTAATATCAATGTGTTTGGATCGTGAATGATACACAGGATTCTTAGTTATAGCAATAGCAACCTCGTTATCAGCATGAATAGGGGTAGTCAGAAAATTCAAACCATAGTCTCTCATCTGTTGTTGTATCCACAAAACTTGTGAACAACAACTGGCAGCCACTGCATACTCAGTCTCACAGGTAGAAGTAGCAACAGATGTCTGCTTTTTGCACTGCCAAGAAACTAAACGCTCCCCCAAAAATTGTGCACCTCCAGTTGTGGATTTCGCATCAGTCTTACATCCTCCATAATCGGAGTCACTATAGGCATTGAAGGAAAAGTTATCATCCTTAAGATACCACAGACCGGTGTCAGGTGTACCCTTCAGATAACGAAGAATTCTCTTGACTGCTATCAGATGTGACACTTTAGGTTTTGATTGATAACGAGCACAAATACTTGTAGCAAATACAATATCTGGTCTTGAGGCAGTCAAGTACATCAAACTTCCAATCATTCCACGATACAAAGTAGCATCAATTAGCTCCCCCTTAATATCAGGCTCAATCCCGTGATTAGGCTGAATGGGAGTGGAAATGGGTTTTGAATCAAGCATGCTAAACCGTTTTAGCACATCTTGAATATATTTTGTCTCATGAATGAAGATTCCATCATCAGTTTGATCAATTTGTTAACCCAGGAAAAATTTGACGTCTGACATGGCACTCATTTCAAATTTCTCAATCATCACCTCTTTAAACTCCAAACATAGTTGTTCATCGGTAGATCCATAGATAATATCATCTACATAGATCTGAACAAGAATAATATCATTGCCTTTTTCCCGATAAAACAATGTTTTGTCAATCTGACCCTTATTGAACCCGTGTTCAATAAGGTGAGTCGATAGCGTCTCATACCAGGCACGTGGAGCCTGATGTAGACCATACAATGCTTTGTCTAAAAGGTAAACCTGATCCCGGTGGATAGGATCCTCAAAGCCCGGTGGCTGACAAACATACATTGTTTCCTTCAAAGAACCATACAGAAATGCAGACTTGACATCCAATTGAAAAAATTTGAATTTCTTGTGGGCAGCAAAAGCCAGAAAAAGTCTAATTGCTTCTAGCCGTGCCACAGGTGCAAACACTTCATCGTAATCAATTCCTTCAACTAGTTTGAAACCTTGAACCACTAAACGAGCTTTGTTGCGAACAATTACGCCTCGATCATCTCGTTTGCATCTTAACACCCATCTAGTGCCAATTTTCTTCTCGCCTTTTGGCAAATCAACTTGATGCCAAACACCCAACTTCTGAAACTGATTCAGCTCTTCTTGCATAGCCTCCACCCAGGCAGGTTCACGCAACGCTTCAGTAACAGTCTTTGGCTCAATCTGAGAAATAAATGCAGAATGCATCCATAACTCTTGAGTTCCATGAGTCCTTTCTAACTCAACATACAAACTCGCCTCATTTGTAACTTGACGTCGTTTCTGTACTCCAGCAGATGGATTTTTAATGATCTGATCAACAGGATGATTTACATGAACTCTAGTGACAGGCACTTGCGGGACACCAACATTATGATCAAGATTTGTAATATTCTGATCAACATCTTGATCATGAGAAATTGCATCTTCAAAAACATCCTAATCATCATCAGATGACCAATCATCATTAACTGCTTCTGAAACGCCTTCCTCAGGTGGATTCCGATTATTATCTTCAGCATGATGAGAAACACCTTGATCTTCAGAATTCTGTAAATCATATAACATTAGTAAAGTTATTTCATCATCAAAAACATTTGGAGACAATTTAAAAGACTCAAACAGTTGATCATAATCAAAAAGCCAATTTGGTCCTTTTCCGTCAGGTATAGGTGTATGTCATTGAACATCCACATGATACCATAATTCCACAACACCCGTACGTTTATTAAACACACGTTTGTTGGGAAGACTGTAGCCAAGAAAGAAAACTTCTTCAACTTTTGAGTTGAATTTTGAATATTTCTTAAGCATGGTACAAGGAGCCCCAAAAGGTTCCAAGTGCTCCAAATTAGGCTTTTGATTTTGAAGCAATTCATAGCATGTTTTATTTTGTCTTTTCACAATCAAAACTCTGTTAAAAGTAAAACACGCTGTAGCCACAACTTCACTCCAAAATGTAATGGGGAGTTTAGAATCAGCCAGCATTGTTCTAGCAGACTCAATCAACGTTCTGTTCTTCCTTTCAGCTACACCATTCATCTGAGGTTCATATGGTGCACTGAATTGCTGCTGAATGACCTTTGAATCACAAAATTCTTCCATTTGATGATTCTTAAACTCTGTCCCATTATCTGAACGTACACGCCTTACTCTCAACTTATATAATGTCTCCAACCTATTAACCAACAACACAAAATTTTCATAAGTTTCAGATTTATATTACCCATGAAAATCTAGAAAAGTCATCAGTCACCACAAAACAGTATGATTCACCACCGATACTTTTCACATTGATAGGTCCAAACAAATCCATGTGAAGAAGTTCAAGTGGCTTATCGATAGAAAACACTGTCTTTGTTTTGTGTGACTTTCTTTTCTGTTTACCCTTCTTGCATGACACACACACATCAGGAAGTTTAAAGTGTTTAACCGGTACACCCTCAACCAAATGGTTGTGCACAAGATAACTCATCTTCCTAATATGAATATGCCCCATCCGTCTGTGCCAAGACCGTGTATCTTTCTCTGTTTCCTTAGACACCAGACACGTCTCCACCTTATTCACCGTCTCCGCCTTTGCCATGTCTAGTACATACAAATCCTTACTCCTGTCAGCAGTCATCAGAACCCATTCCTTAGGAATATGAAATCCTTGTTGAAGCACATAACATCTTTCGTTATCAAACATCACTTTATAGACTTTGTCACAAATCTGTGACACACTCAGCAAGTTGTTAGTTAACTCTTTGCAGTAATTAACATTGTCAAATGAAACTTTACCATTCGTCAAACTTCCAAATCCGGTAATTTGACCACCTTTGTCACCTGCAACGTTAACATAACTACCTTTCATCGACTTAAAATCCCTCAACAAACTCAACTCTCCTGTCATGTGCCGTGAACATCCACTATCAACAATCCAGCGACTATTGATATGGCTCATGAATGCCACCTGCACAATAAATTAAAATTTTATCAGTATCAAAAGGGATGACTCCCGCCATTCCGGCGTCGAGTCTCCCTGAATGGGCCTTCCATTCTGTTGTGATGAACTGCTTGAAGACCAATCTTCAATGATTTCATCCTTTTTCACAGAAATTTGATCACCTGACCTACATCTCAATTTCCAAAAAGATTTTGACTTACCATTTTTTTTTTGAAAATGAGTTTGAAGAAAATTTGTCAAAAAAATCATCATCAGATGATGTCACCATTTTCACAACCTTTTTCAAATTCCGATTGTTATCTAAAACTCTCTTTTTATGATTCTTTTCTTCTCTTACCCAAATACATTCAGGATCAAATTTCCTGAGAACCCTCATTTCCTTTTCACTAGGTTTAACTTTCCTAGGACTCCCACCATACTTACTCACCCAACCATCATCATCTTAACTCTTCCTGATCTTATGATTTGGACAGTTTGCAGAAATATGTCCTTTTCCACAACAAGTAAAACACTTTCGTGTTTCTCTTGGTGTAAAGGACCTAAATCTGCTACAATTAGTAGAATTGAAATCCAAATCACAATCAGCAATCATATGACCCAATCTACCACATCTGTAGCATTTTCTTTGTAAATGACTCTTTGGTTTTGGTTCATCATAACACTTAGATGAACTGAAAGATTTAGATGCAACCTTTGCAGATGAAAATCTTTTCTTCAATTCAGTTGATTTTATCTTGAAATTATTCACTTGATTTTGAAAAAACTTTGATTTTCGTTTATTTCCAACCCCAAACTTATTAACCTTGTCAACCACCTTGTCGAACCTTTTCAGAAAACCCTTTTTGTTTTTGAAAAACACCACTAGTCTCTCCTTGATGTGTAGTGGATGACTTGACATACACAGTCGGTTTGAGAGTAGTGGTAGTTTTGACTTTCATCACTGGTTTGGAAACAACATTTGGTTTAATCACCACTTTCTCAGCTGGTTTCATCTCAATCTTTAACTTTTGAGACTTCAGACTCTTTTTCTCAACAGTTTTAATTTGATAACCAGTATGTCTCAAAATATCATATGGATATTCTGATTCTGTGATGTCCTCAATGATAGGAGCATCAATATCAAAAGAAACTTTATCATCAGTTGATGAGCCTCCAACATCCTCAACCACTTGTTCAGACACACGTTCCTTTAAGGAAACCGGATGAACTTCCAAATCCGGATCAAATTGTGGTCTGGAAACATAACTGGGAGGAGGTGGAACAGAGTGAAAACCCAAGCCGGTAGTAACATTTGATGACCTTTGCATGGCAGCAAAGTAATCAATGACATACTGATAATTTTGATAATTCTCCATCTTGCTCTTGTTCATCTCAGCTTCTGCTTTTGCTGCTGATAATTCAACCTTCAGCTTTTGCACTGATTCGAGATGCACAGACACAACATGATTATTTTGTAAAATCTTGATTTTCAAATCTTCATTTTCTTTACCTAAATCAATTATCTTTTTGTCAAAACCTTTTTCTCTTGAAATTAGCTTTTTGTTTGCTTCTGTGCACTCTACCAGTTCAGCAGTCAGCTGAGCATTCATCTCTTTCAATTTATCGATGATCTCTAACAGATCATCATTTACCTCATCAACTTTCTCTTTGCCTTTACCAGTGTCGTCATCCAAAGAAGCCATAAAAGCACCCATCAATTCATCATACTACTTCCCCCAATCATAACCTTCATCAGCTTGACTCACTACAGCTTTAGATGACTCTTGAGACTTTTCTTTCTTCTTCTGATAGGTTTCTTTTGGCTTGAATGGGTTTAGATTTCCTTGTTTCTTCGGATTCTTACACTCTCTAGCAAAGCGACCTAACTCACCACAGTTGTAACATTGAGTAGTCTTTGGATTGAATCCAAACTTGGTATTTTCTGTCAAAAGTGAATTTCTTGCCTGTCTTCTTTTCATATCGATTGATTCTTCTAATCACACTTGCCAGAGCCCATTGAGTGTCAATCAACTCCATTTCGTTATCATCAATTTGCTCGTAATCTTCAAATGTAAGATTAGAGTTTCCAATTTTTCCTGCAATTTGTTCATCATACGCGCTGACTAGACAAGACAGAATTGACATATGATCCCGAATAGCTTCTACAGTTACTTTCCCCAAATTTGTTGTATTTAGCTGAACATGAGTTGGTGTTGAGTCAGACTTCTTCTCATTCACCGAATAAGATTAACTAGAACTTGCAGATGCAGAAGGTGCATGAGTACTTTCAGAGGTACTAGAAACAAATGATGTCTGAATCTTTGCAGACGAAACTGGTAGTGTAACCACAGATGCACCGTATAAAGAAGGATCTTGAGTAACATTCACTCTTCTAGCTTTTCCCTTATCCTTCATCTATTGCTCTTCAAGCTTTTGAATAAATTCCACCAATGTCATTCCTGGTAAATTTTCTCTCAAGATTAGCACCAGTGAATTCCACTTGTCAGGCAAAGCATCTGCAAGGCAATCGATCTTTTCATCTTCAGTATAATCGATTCCACACTTTCTAACTTTAGTCAATAGATGTCTGTATCTTGTGATCAATGCTTCAAGACTTTCATTGCCTATAAAATTGAAGTTTTCAAACTCTTTGCGAATTTCAGTGGCTTTCATCTTTTTAAGATTTGTATTTCCCTCAACTCTGGCTTTCAAAACATTCCATAGACCATAAGAGGTTTTATACTCATCAAACTGATGTAAAATCTGATTTGGAATTGCTTGGCTCAACATCCAATACGCCTTCTTCTCCGAATCATATTTCTTTCTTTCATCAACATCTAATCTCTCAAGAAGTTGATACAAGTCTGTTCCCACCACTCTAGGTCTTTCGTATGGCGACAAAATCCTTTCCCAAAGATTAGTATCCGTTCCATTAAGGTGTGTTTCAAAAAGACCTTTCCAATTATCATAATCTGCCAAATCCATCAACTTTGGAACTTTGTTCGTACTGCCAACTTCAGTTTCACTAATCAGAATGCTATGTATCTTAGAGTTCTGACTAGCTACTGCAGCATACATCTCAGCCATGATTTCAGATTGTTTATCAGCGAACCTTTTCACTTCACGAACCTAACAACAGGCGAACCTTCAACAAGTTCTGATCTGAACGAACCTTTAATCACGAACCTCCAGTCACACGAACCTCAAGTCACACGAACCTCAAGTTTCGAACCTAAAGTCACGAACCTAAAGTCACGAACCTCGAAACAGACCTGATCTCACGAACCTTGAAACAAACTAACCTCAAGTCAGACGAACCTCTGCTGAGAACCAACGAACCTTTGCAGAAAACCTTCAACCGAACCTTTTCACGAACCTCAAAACGAACCTCAGAAAATTATCAATAACAGCGAACCTGTTGTTCCAGCTAATCACAGGTTTGGCTCACGAACCTGTACTTCCAAATTCAAAATTTTGGAGGGAAAACCTTCCAAAATTTGAAGAAAATCCTTCAAAATCTTCAAATTAACACCACAAATCCATGAATTGTAATATTCTACAACAATTGATAAATTTACACTCAAAACAGCAATCAAACACAAAGAAAAGTAGAATTTTGATCCATTTCTTATTCTTCTAATCTTCAAACTTTAAATACTTGTAGTTCTTTGACAATTCTTGTATAGAACTCCACCTTGAGCTCTGATACCACTGTAGATCTGCACAGACTTGATCTTGATCGAATAAGGAATTCTATGAACAATCAAATACACGCGGAATTTATATTTGATCTATAAGAATCAAAGAAGAACAAGCATTTCAATAATCATCTTCATCTCATTAATCAATCTCAAATGATTACAACTCTCACACAGAGAAAACACACACATAATTCCGAACCTATCCTTAGCCGAACCCTTAGGTTTTCTGAACTTATGACAAAATCAGACAAACCTATAATATATACAGATCTACCAGCCGAACCTATCCTTAGCCGAACCCTTAGGTTCGCCAGCCGAACCTTGAGGTTCGTTGGACGAACCTAGACAGCCAAACCTAATAGGTTTGCTGAACGTTCCAAGGTTATAGGTTCGCCAAACCTATCAAGATGATAGGTTCGCCGAACCTGCTAAGGTTCGTGGGCCAGACGAACCTAAGCAAAACCTTATTAACTTTCTATAATTTACATGTTTGAATAGCAACCTATTACAAATATGTACTAACAAATCACTTTTTGGCTTAATTTTGGTCGGACCAAATTGTTTTATTTTATTTGTTTTATTTTGAGTATTCATTAGATTACTTTTTGTATGAAGTGTTTTTTTAATTAGGTAAGGATTGAACTAAATTAGGAGTGTTTTTTTCTAAGATAAAAATAGTTAGTTTGGTAATTAAGTTTTAGTTTTAGTGTATATAGAGGTTTAAGGTCTTTGTATTTACGTGTTGTTTTTTCTTATTAATATTCCATGATTTTGAGTGTGGTTTTTTCTTATTATTATTCCAATATTTTGAGACAGGTAGTCTCTTTACTCTTGATGTTCATATGTGTTTATTTATTTTCTAGGTCGATTTCCAACAATTGGTATTAGAGCAATGAGAGAAATGATCAAGGGAGACTGTTTTTTGCTCAATAAGTGACCAAAATCACAACTGACGGATCGGTGGTGTGTGTGAGTTCTGATGATCAACTGACTGATCTAGGAGGAGGTCACGAGAATGGTAGATACATGCGGATTGAAACAACACAATTGATGATTTAGGTGAGCCACATTAAAACAAGGACAGGTTTTCGGCCATGTGTTACAAGTGTGTATGGGCACTATGCAAATGAGTGTCAAAACACGAAAGGAGAAGATAAAAAACGAGAAGAAGTGCATTTAGTTCAAAGCAAAGGTGATGAACCAACTTTAGTATTAACCATGTGTAAACAAGGAGTTCGGAACATGAAATTTGGTTGTATGAGGAACTTTGGTGATGAATAAGAAAGTGAACATCTTACAAAAACAGATTTTAATAGTTTCTTTGAAAGCACGGGCGTGAATGATTCGGACGAAGGTGAATTTTAAAAACTTGACCCAAGAATTACATTGGTCATGTTTTTGGTTCGGACCCAATTGTTTTATATTATTACTTTTTTTTTATTTTTTAAGTACTGATTAGATTATTTTATGTATGAATTTTTTTTGTTAGATAAAGACTGAATTAAATTAGGAGGGTTTTTTCCTTGTATAAATTAGTTTTGGTGATTAATTTTTAGTTTTAATACAAATATGTGATTAGAATCTCTTGTTTTACTTGATAATATTCAAAGTCGGTAGTCTCTATGTGTATTCATTTTAATTATGAGCCAATTTCCAATGTTACTTACTCACCCATTATCTATATTTACGCTTTACCCCCTCACCCTTTCTTCATATGATATTTACATCCCCAACTCACTTCTACGTCAATGTTAACATAAATCATTTAGCTTTATGATTATACAACACACCCAATATATTAACTTTGTCCATCTGCTAAACATCAAATACCGGTATTGCTATTGCTTAAACTGATAATGAAACTTTGTGAAGAAGGTGTGTAAACTTTGACTAATAAATTATAATTTGGGTTAGGTAATTGGTACACCGGTTACCAATAACACCACCTTTTTTTTGTGTTCAAAATACTTAAAAATTATGTATGAGTAAAAGTGATGTGTGTTTGATGTGACTAATTTAACCAAGGTATGGTGTATAAATATTGGGGGTGCATGAATATTAATACCATTATAATTTTTAGTTGGTTTTTTTTTTGCCGACATGTTTACATGATTTTTATTTGTTAGGTCTCAGGAAATGGAGCAGAATTTAATTCAAGGCATCGTTGCTCCTGCTGTGAAAAAATCGTTAGATCATATCACAAAACACTTGGGATATTTCATTTGCTCCTCGAAACATGTTAATGGCATGAAGCAACAAATGAGGATTTTGGAGAATACAAAAGTTGATGTCAAAAAGCGAATGGAAAGAAACACACTAAATAATAAAGAGATACCTGCCGGTGTACCTGGTTGGGTGATTAAGGTTGAAACTTTGAAGCAAGTTGAAAGCATTTCAAGTGAGGGATATGGCTGTTTAAACATTAAAATGAGGTATCGGGCAGGGAAAAAAGCTTGCGAGGCTACTGAGAGGATCAAAGATCTTACTACAGAAAATAATGCATTTGTATGGACTGATGCCCCAATTCCCACAGGAAGAGTCGATTCCAAATCCGCAACTTCTACACCATCATCACATGGAGTTAATTTCAAGTCTAGAGACAGATCGTTCAACGAAGCATTGAAGTGGCTTCAACAAGACAACAATGAGAGCCAAGTGATAGCTTTGTGTGGAATGGGTGGTGTTGGCAAAACCACCATGATGGAACAACTCATAACGGTTGCAAAAGACAAGAAAATGTTTGATTACATCGTGTCCGTTGTTATTGGGAGAACACCCAACATGCATTCTATTCAGAATGACATAGTATTACACATAGCAAGTGAAGGTCTCGTAGAAGCGACTATACCAGTAAGGGCAGATCGTCTTCGTGAAAAGTTCAAAAAACACCTGGAAGAAAAAAAGAAAAGGATTCTATTTATATTGGATGATGTGTGGAAAAAGATTGAACTCAAAGATATCGGATTAACAAGTCCCCTGCCAAATGGACTCAAGTTATTCCTCACATCAAGAGATTCTGATATTTGTAGACAAATTGCAGTCAGTGCTCATTCACAAACTTCCTTTAAAGTAGTTGAAGTCGAAGTCTTGACAGAAGAGGAAGCACAACATCTTTTTTTCAAAATTACAAATGTTTCAAAAGAAGATAACCGGTATGACATTGGATGTCAAATTGTCGAAAAATGTGGCCGCTTGCCACTTGCCATCAACATCATAGGCACGGCTCTTCATTCTAGAGAGACACATGCCTGGAATTCTAAACTTCAACACCTAAATAACAATAATATTGATGATGATCTGCAAGAAGTTATCAAGATAAGCTATGAGTATAGAGACGAAGAGGATAAAGAAGTTTTGCTGCTTTGTGGATTGTTTCCGGAGGATTATGATATACGAATAGAGGATCTGACACGTTATGCATGGGGACTAAATTTGTTTAAAGGAGTTTCTACTTTGGGAGGTGCCAGAGACTCGACAAGAACATGTGTGGGCAATCTAATAAATGCACATCTGTTGATCAATAATTATGAAGACAGTTGTGTTAAAATGCATGATCTTGTGCTTTCTTTTGTTTTGGGTGTAGTTTCTAAAAGTGATTGTGCCTGGATTATTAACCATGGCGATGTAACCCAGTTGGCCGGTAGAGAGGAGTCTAGCAAAAGAATTTCATTAACATGCACGGGTATGTCCGAGTTTCCTCAAGATTTCAAGTATCCAAACTTGTCTTTGTTACAACTTATGAATGGGGAATTCTCACTCAAGTTTCCAGATGATTTTTATGAAAATTTGAAAAGCCTTCAAGTCATCGCATATTACAATATGCAGTATCCATTGCTTCCAAGATCACTTCACTGCTCTACCAACCTTAAATCACTTTGCCTTTATTGTTGCAAATTGATGTTTGATATATCTTTTGTCGGAGATCTTGTGAATTTGGAAGTTCTCAGCTTTGCTCATTGTGGCATACACAAGTTACCATCTGCCATTGGGAAGCTCGTAAAACTAAGATTGCTAGATTTGACAGGATGTTTGAACCTTCGTATTGATAACGGTGTTTTTAAAAACTTAAAAAAACTTGAAGAGCTTTATATGAGAGTTAGTTCCAATGAAAATGTTAGGTTCACGGAATCCAATATTAAGGAACTAGCGATGCTTTCAAAGCAACTTTTTGCTCTAGAGGTGGAGTTTGTTGAGAAGGAGAATCTGTTTGAATTTTTTTCCTTTGAGAAACTTGATAAATTCAAGATAGCTATAGGTGGCTGCTTTGATTCATATGAAATCCAGAAAGATCCATTCGTAAATAAATTGAAACTTGTGAGTGACTGCAACATCGACCTTCATAATTGCAAAATTAAGAAGCTATTCAAGAAAACAGAACATCTTGATTTACAAGTGAAGGATATGATTGGTCTTGAAGAATTTCATTATGATCGACACTCTTTTTCCTCTTTGAAATGCCTTATGGTTTATGGATGTTCAAACTTGAAATATCTCTTCCCAGTTTGCGTGGCAAATGGTTTAAAGAAACTTGAAATACTCATAATTTGTGAATGCCCTGTTTTGGAAGCGCTGATAAAAAATGATGGAAGCGAGATAAATGTAGTTGAGCTACCACAACTGCTTGAACTAGACCTTTATGATCTTCCCAATTTCACAAGCATTTATACAGACAGCAGCAGCAGCATGTGTGCATTGTTCAATAGTCAGGTATGTATGTAGGTATGTTTCCTAATATTTTAACTTTACAAGTAAATCTTTTTTTTGCAGCCAAAATTTCCAAAGTTGGAGAAATTGAAGATTAGTTTAATGGAAAAGTTGAAGCATATATGGGGTTGTGAATTTGGTAGTAGTGAGAAAGAGGAAGTTAATAATTTTTCCATGTTGAGAGAGATTAAAGTGTATCGATGTGATAGTCTTGTGAATCTGTTTCCATCAAATCCAATGAGATTATTGACTCATTTAGAAAGGCTTGAAGTTATAAGATGTGGCTCCATTAAAGAGTTATTCAACATTGACCTTGAATGTGTTGGTCATGAAGTTGAGAATAATATTTCCATGTTGAGAGAGATTAGAGTGGATGGATGTGATAGTCTTGTGAATCTGTTTCCATCAAATCCAATGAGATTATTGACTCATTTAGAAAGGCTTGTTGTTGCAAATTGCGGCTCCATCAAAGAGTTATTCAATATTGACCTTGAATGTGTTGGTCATGAAGTTGAGAAAAATATTTCCATGTTGAGAGAGATTAGAGTGGATGGATGTGATAGTCTTGTGAATCTGTTTCCATCAAATCCAAAGAGATTATTGACTCATTTAGAAAGGCTTGTTGTTGCAAATTGCGGCTCCATCAAAGAGTTATTCAACATTGACCTTGAATGTGTTGGTCATGAAGTTGAGAATAATATTTCCATGTTGAGAGAGATTAAAGTGTATCGATGTGATAGTCTTGTGAATCTGTTTCCATCAAATCCAATGAGATTATTGACTCATTTAGAAAGGCTTGAAGTTATAAGATGTGGCTCCATTAAAGAGTTATTCAACATTGACCTTGAATGTGTTGGTCATGAAGTTGAGAATAATATTTCCATGTTGAGAGAGATTAGAGTGGATGGATGTGATAGTCTTGTGAATCTGTTTCCATCAAATCCAATGAGATTATTGACTCATTTAGAAAGGCTTGTTGTTGCAAATTGCGGCTCCATCAAAGAGTTATTCAATATTGACCTTGAATGTGTTGGTCATGAAGTTGAGAATAATATTTCCATGTTGAGAGAGATTATAGTGAAGAAATGTACAAGTCTTGTGAATCTGTTTCCAACCATTCCAATAAGATTATTGACTAATTTAAAATCACTTGAAGTTGAATCTTGTGGAATCGACCTGGAATCGGTATGACTAATTTCATTTTTCATAATAACTTGAAGCTTTTGTTTTCTTAATTTTTTTTGTTCTTCTTGTATCATATATAACCTTTGTTTTGTAGTCCAACTGTTTTTTATTTGTTTATATTTAAAGTGCTTTTTTTTTCCGAGCACTTAAATAAAATTTAAAAAAGGCCATTTTTGTTGAGAAAAGAAAATCTGAGCATTTTATTTCTACTATTGTTTGCAGAGCGGAGAAGAAGACGACAATATTCATACTGGTGCATTCCAATCCAATCTTTATTTTCATTTGCGTTCACAATGTGAAGGTGTGAAAGTCGTGTTTGAGATAGATTTAAATAATCAACAACCACTATTTCCCAATCTCAAAAAGTTACGCTTACTTTATATGAACGACATGTGTCATGTGTGGAAGTGCAACAATTGGAATAAGTACTTGCTTATTTCTTATTCCTCATTCCACAACCTCACATCCATAGAAATAAGTTTTTGCAATAGGATTAAGTACTTGTTCTCACCTCTCATGGCGAAACTTCTTTCCAACCTACAAAAAATCAAAGTAGAAAGGTGTGATGACATGGAAGAGGTTGTTTCAAACAGAGATGATGATGATAATGATGAAGAAGAAATGAGTACTACATCTACAACCACCACTTTCTTCCCTCATCTTCAATCTCTCACTTTTGAGATTCTGACAAATCTTACACGTATTGGTGGTGGTGGAGGAGCAAAGGGTACTAAAACTGGTGTCATTCATGATCAGTTTAAGGTATGTTTATCTTTACAATAATTAATAGTTTTTAATGTCTGTGTTCTAAATTGAGAACATATTATTTATTAATATTACTAGGTTAGTAACCCGTGTATCACACGGGCTAAAATAATGAAGTTGACTTTTTTGTTTAAAATATGATACAAGCACTATGTGAAAGCATATTCGTTATCTAAATGAATTAGTAAATCTAAACACATTTACCTCAGATTGATTTGCCTGAGAAGCTCAAACTCAAAATCTTAAATGAAAATGAAACATGTGAATTATGTTGAATGATTTGAGAGTCTCCCAAATATTATTCAAATGATTATATTATTTATGCTAGTCATATATTTTCAAAAGAATTGATACCATATAAAAAAATTGAAGTTTTTTTTATCTTTCTCTGCTTGGTTGAGAAACATTTCCGAAAGAGAAAAAAGGGAGGCTTTGTTTTCTTCTATATTGAGAAGATAAGCCCCCTTAAAAAACATCAAGTTAAATGGATGTGCCCTGATTTTTTGTTAGAAAGAAGGGGGATAATAAAACTTGCATTTAAACATTCTTAAAACAACATACCAATCTAACATCAAATGAACCAAAATTATACAGTGACAAATTGTTCAAAACAGTTATAAAGTTAATTATCCAAATTATATGATCCGTAAACAACCATTTTAACTCAAACAACCATTTTAACTCAAACAACCCAATTGTATTCATTATTGATGTAAAAAGAAGATAAAGATATTACACAATTCAAAAAAAAAAGGTGTACAGAATTGCTTGGCAACCAGAGTCAATAACTGAGAAACATAGGTCATAAAATATCGAGAATTTATCACAAGACTATAACCAATTCAATCTTTTTTGGATTAAAGAAAAATGTAAATCACTGCTGTTTTTTGAATTGAAAAATCAATAACTAAAATGTTTGTTTGCAGAAAACAAACTGGGATGGGAATCTCACATGTGTATCTCTTTTTTCGTTGCACCCCCTTTGAATACATATGTGATGTGGATCCTCAAACTCTTTATCTAAAACACACCACTCAATATCATAATTTTACAGATATAGAAGAATCATACATTTATACTTAAATTTACACCTGGTAGAACGAAAACAATAATTACACTTTGTTATTTATATTTAAACATTTATATTTACATTACTCATTTTAAGTCCATGTAGACAACAAAATTCTTTAAATAGTATTCTCATGGTTTCTAAAAGAGAATTAACATCTAATATAACTTCAAATATCAAATTGTCAAAAGCATCCTTTCATCTTAAAAATGTTAGCATCAAACAACAATTTATACAATTGGATGTTGGTTCTCTTTGGGAATCCGTCAATTGTAAACCAAATTTGAGTAATATTTTTCATACCCAGATAGATAGTCATATAAGAAAATGATAAATATATCAAATTAAGACAAAAAAAATTCAAGATCTGCAAAAAACGATCTTTTTGGACATAATTTACTAAGATTGAAACCCAATAAACCCATTTGATCAATTTCATAGTTCACCTGCAACAACATAGTTATTCTTGAGCAGTGATCATAAAGTACTTGATGAAAACATTGTTATATTCAAGAAATTGAACCAAAAAAGTCAAAATTAATGACGATTGTTGATGATCACAATTCACAAAACACTAATCAGAATCAAAATCATATGAAACCCAAATCCACGATACAGAACGCATCGAGTTATAATCATACGAAACTTAACAATCAATTACAAAAGAAAATTAAATAATCCAAGTTGACAATCCAAGTGATTTGCGACTCAAAACACGATCAAAATACAATTAAAGTCACTTGTAAAGGAATTTGTTTGATCTTGATCATTCAAAACATGAATATAAATATTCGGGTAAAATAACTACATAATATAATAAATATTGTTACTTTGGATCTTGAAACCTTAAAATTTATTCATATATGAAGAATGTAGATTTGTTACAAACATGTAGGGAAAAAGCATATTAATCGATAAAATAATCATTACAAAACGGATGAATCATCACGATGAATTTATATCAAGATACAAGATGAGTTAAGGGAAAACTATTGTTACCTGCAATATGTGGTATGAAAGGCAAAATTGATGAGAAAGTGATTGAATAGGGAGATGCGGGTGAAAAACGAAGAGTAGTAGTTGCAGATTAGGGTTTAGGAAATAAGGGGTGAAGGGACAAGATCCGCGTGTTTTTTTTCCTTCGGATTTAGATCCGAGTTAGTTTCATTCGGGTATTTTTTGTAAAAGGGATTATAAGAAGAAAATTGAGGTTAAATTTGGTGTTGTCATCTATAAATATTCCTAGGTGGATACCCTAGAAAGTTGCCATGTGGCACAAATTTTATTTGTTTAAGATATGATAATTATTAAAATAATTATGTATTGGGAATACAAAATATATAAAAGGATTGTTATTAAATGGGTGGGGTTATCTGCACACCTCAAAATTTTAATTCAACACCCCGGTCGCCACCCATACGCCCCGTAGTGGCCACTACGGGGCGTTTAGACCACAGACTGACAACCTTAAACGATCAGACATTCTGTGTCAGTTTTTGCAGACCTATACGCCACGTAGTGACCACTACGGGACGTATAGGGTTAAAAAAATTAAACTTAGCAGCCTTGTGGCGTTTGAGTATGTTTTGGGGGGTTTGTGTATATTTTTGGGGTGTAAAAATATTATTGTTTTGTTAAAAAAATTAAAAATATAATAGTTTTGTTTAAAAATTATTTTCATATTTTGCGACGCATCTCTCGTTACGTTTATATTTTACGACGCATCTCTCGTACGTTAAAAAGTTTAGTTATTTTTTTAAACGCATGTTTTTTGTTTGTAAAAATCTAATATTTTTTTGTTTAAAACTAGTTTTTTATTTTTTACGGTCTCTCGGTTCGTTTATTTTTAATTGTTTTTTAAAACTTTTAGTTTTGAAAGCTAAAAATGTTTTTAATTATTAGATTTAATTAAAATTTAAATATATTAATTAATTGATATATGAATGACGTTATTTGTTTAAGCATATTGATGTTACAGAATGATACGATAAATAATGTATCACCAACCAAAACATATTTAAATAATAAACATGCATCACCAACAAAACATATAATAATAAACACGCATCACCAACAAAACATATTTAAATAATAAACACGCATCACCAACTAAAACAACCAAATATATATACACGCATCATCAACCAAAACAACCAGATATATACAAACCATAAACGTGAATACAAGTGTCTGTTTAACAAATACAAATATAACTGAAAATACTAAGGTAGAGGTGGAGGGGGAGGAGGACCACTACGTGGCGTTTGAGTCTAATCAACTGACACTGTCGGAACCTTTTTCAGAACATCGTACCAATACGCCCCGTAGTGGCCACTACGGGGCGTTTGGGTCTAATCAAAGCCCCTGTCGTTTGACCAAGAAAGTACAATCCGTACCAAAACGCCCCGTAGTGGCCACTACGGGGCGTTTGAGGGGTGTGCAGACATTCTTTTGGGGTGTAAGTTTAACACCACTCATAAATATTTGAACAAAAAACACCATCAGTCAACGTCACTGACACCTATATGACATCGTATACATAGATGTATAGGTGTCATAGTCTGGTGGCACACAGATTCGACTCGTATGGTGATTTTCGGGTTCTATAGGTGGTATGTTTTAATTTTTGGCCATTTTGCTGAACTTGATGGTTTTTTTTAACCTACATGACTCGTATAAAGTTATACGTGTCGTATAGGGTTATATATATATATATATAGGGGTAGGTTCAGATACAAATAGATTATTTTGTAAAAATGGTAGGAACCAATAAAGTGTTGACATGTGGCATTTTAACTAATTAATAGAAAAGGGTAGTATAGGCACTTTGTATTTAATTGATTTTTAAATTTTGCATTAAAATAGGAAAGTAGGTAATTAGTTTAATGATTCAACCTATTCCAAAAATTAACATGTAAATGAATATCACGTATTATCATAAAAAAACGAATCCGTAATAGCACATAATAGCACTCCATCATTACAATCTAACATTTAACATACCAGCACATACTAACACCATTTCAACATTACATCTAACATAATAGCACATATCAGGACAATATGATTGGTTATTAACATAACATAATGCTACAGATAACATAATAACAAATAATAGCACGACACCATTACAATCTAACATTTAACACATTAGCACAAACTAACACCATTACAATATTACAGCTAACATAATAGCACATTAGAACAATATGATTAAATGTTAATAGCACATCCCGATTACAAAATCAAAACGTAATGAATCTTTTAATTTTAGAAACTAAATCCCACTTTTTTCGTTAAACCGTGATATCAGCAAATCAAAAAACAAAGAAATCCCTAATTTACCCTTTTGATAACCCTAAAGCCCTTTTAATTAAATTTTTAACCAATTTTAAATCTCAACCCTAGATCTTAGCGCATCGATGGCCGAGATTGTTTCTCACACTTTTTACAAAAGTAACACTTTGTACAATAACCCTACTATATATATATATATATATATATATATATATATATATACACGGGAAAAATCAAATAAAAAGTATATTTTGTTTAAGAAGGCTAAAAATGATTTTTAAAACCTCGAAAACCGACCTAAACGAACTCCGATTGAACTCATTTCGATGGCATTGGAATCGTCTCATCGAACCCTACAATATTAGCTTTTAAGTGTTAGCTTTAATTACTACTTTTAAAGTTTAGATTTTAGGGCTTGGTTTATATCTTTTTATGTTTTATCTTTAGGTTTTATCTTTAGGTTTATGGTTTGTTTTTAAAGTTTTGGTATTAGTATTTGGATTTATTGTTTACAATTTAATGTTCGTGTTTTAGGGATCAACAAGCCGGTTCCAATGATGAAAAATGAATTCAATCGGAGTTTGTTTAGGTCGGTTTTCGTGTTTTTGAAAATCCTTCTTAGCCTTATTAGGCAAAATAAACTTTTTTGGGGAACCTTCCCATATATATATATATAGGGGAAGGTTCCTCTAAAAAGTCTATTTTGCCTAAGAAGGCTAAGAAGGAATTTTAAAATTTTGAAAACCAACTCAAACAAACTCCGAACTAACTCATTTTCGTGTCATTAGAACCGTCTTGTCGAACCTTAAACCCGGAACGTTAAAACCCAAACCATAAACCATAGTACTAAAACCTAAACTTTAAACTCAAACAATAAAGCCTAAAGATAAAACCTAAAAGTTAAAAATCAAGCCATAAAACCTAAATTTTATAGTTAAACGTTAAATCTAAAACTTAAAAGCTAATATTATAGAGTTCGACGATACGGTTCCAATGCCATCAAAATGAGCTCAATCGGAGTTCGTTTGGGTCGGTTTTGAAGGTTTTAAAAATCATTTTTAGCCTTCTTAGACAAAATACACTTCTTATTTGATCTTACCCCTATATATATATATTATAATAAAATTTGCATAAATTAATAAACATATATTATTACATAATATTACAAAAAAATTAAACAAAAACAAGTCATTAAAAATATAATGGTTATAACCGTCAAAATATAACTGTTGGAGCATAATCAAATCATGAAATATAACTGTGGATAAATGACTGTTAGTTGAAACATAAACACTAATTATGGCAGTTGTATTATAACCGTTGAAATCTAACCATTTAAATTTAATCTTTTAAATGTATAACCGTTTAATATAATCGTCAAATTATGACAACGGTAATATAACCTTTAAAATATAACTCGTTTAAATGTATAACTGTTTGTTTCATTTTTTTGATTATTTATAATATAACACACGATCAACAAACAATCAATCTATAGACAAAGAATAAATGAAAAAAAATAAACATGTAAATACACAAACAATATGGAACGGGTCGGAGGGGCTTTGTATGATCAGATGGATCATGTGGAACGGGTCGGAGGGGCTATGTAGAACTCATCTTTGATGAGTTGATAGCTTGCAATATAGATGCCAAAGCAATACAAAAACTAACGATGTAAGATAGTTAATAAAGTTATATACTTGTCAATGTGAACATTTTGCAATAATGAATCAAAGCAATATGAAAACTAAGATCACATGACTTATAGTTGAAGATATAGTAAAATAGTTGTATCATGTTTCACTACAAAGTTCAAAACAAAGTAAAAGAGAGGCTATGTAGAACTCATCTTTGATAAGTTAATAGCTTGAAATATAGATGCCTAAGTGTTGTTCAAATATCCCAAATGAAATCCAATCAACCTTAATAGTTTAAATAAATATAAGTTAATCTAGCTATGTAATTCTTAATATAACTAGAATAGATCGGGCATAGTTGAATGTTTAGGATTTGTTTTGGTTCAAAATGGTTATCTCAATATAAATAAGGTAATCTCATTTAGCTTTTAAGAGTTTAAAATTAAATAGAAATTGAAAGTTTTAAACCATTGGATTTTGTTTAGGGTGGAATAGTCAGTCGTTTGGTATAGAAATTACTTGTGTTTGCGTTTGGGTTTGGGTGAGTTTTGATAAGGAGACCGAGCCGTCGAACATAAAACAAGTTACAAGTCCAATTCGTGCTTTAAATTGTTTGTGCGTGTGTTTATTGTACTCAGAAACTTTCGTAATGTTCAATGGGATCGAATGGTTCGTTTGATTAATTTTTTTTGTACACGATTTGGTCACATTCAAATTCTCGGCGAGGTTTCGATTTGGAAACGATTCGTGCACTTTAAAGCTGTTCATTGAAACTGTTGTTGATTGGCAAAGTTTACGCATTTGAATCCTTACCTATGTTGATACAAATCCAGCTGTAATAGAGTGGATATCAGTCGGTAATTAAAAACGGGTTGAAAGTCGGGTATACGGGTTGGTATGAGCAGAAACAGGTGAGAGGGATAACAAGTTTGGAGTGTTTGACCGAACTGCCCCCTGTATTTTAGTATAGTAATTTAAACTTTAAGTTTTGTCGATTTCAATCCTTCTAAATTATTAACTGAGTTTCCAAAGTTTATATAATTATTATAAAATCATATTAATTGTATTTATACCTTTTTAATAATGTTTTTGCCATAGGTTTTATAATATTTTTATAATTTAAAGTTACAAAGTTTTTTTTAAAAAAAATCATATTATTTGTATATAAAATAATTTTTTATATATCTTAGAAAAGTTTTAACATAATTTTTATGATTTATTTAAAAAGTTGTAAATTTATAATTATATAACTTAAAGGAAATATCATATAAGTTGCATAAATGTAATATTTACATATTTTATAAATATTTATGAACCAATCCTTAAAAACTTTTGCATTATGATTATTTATTTAAGAAAAAAGTTTCAAATGCCACTTTCATCTTTGTTACAAATATAAACAAAAGTTTAAAATTTCTCAGGAGTAGATTCCACTAAATAATAAATGCTAAAATTTTTCAGAAATGTTACAAATATGATGCTTGACTTAGCTCCAAGTCTTACGTATAGCCTTGGAAGGGACCTGTTTGCTTCATTTAACATAATAATATTATTTAACAATTATTTTTATTTGTTCAGGTCTCTCACGTTGGTGTTGTTTCTTGGTCTTTATGCCAATTCTCTAAAGAAATAATTATATTATATTGTAATGGGTTGTCTAGTGTGATTCCATTGGATGCAATTGGACAAATGCAAAAGCTTGAAGTGTTGAGAGTTGAGTATTGCAAATCATTGACAGAGGTATTTGAAAGTCAATACATCAACGGTAACAGTGGTGACAGTAAAAGTAGTATTAACATTAATAAAGGAAGTGTTGATATCGATGCTATTTCAAGACAATCAAATATAAATATGGCACCATTGTCCAACCTGAAAATATTGGTAATCGAATCATGTAACCTTTTGCAACATGTATTCACATTTTCCATGCTTGAAAGCCTCAAGCACCTTGAAGAGTTAAAAATACAATATTGTAAGGCAATGAAAGTAATCGTGGAGAAAGAAAATGCAGAGCAAACAAAGGATGTGGTATTTCCACGCCTAAAATTGCTTGAACTACAAAGTCTGCCAAATCTTGAGGGTTTCTTCTTGGGGATGAATGACTTCAAGTGGCCATTACTAGAAATGGTTAAGATTGATGAATGCCCACAAATGATGAACTTCACATGCGGCCAGTCTACGACTCCCGCCCTCAAGGACATACATACAAGCTTAGGCAGACATAGTCTTGAATGCGGCCTAAACTTTCATCACTTGAAGATACATCAGGTTCGTGTATTTATAATTCGTTGTATTATTTAAATCATCTCACTATAATAAACGATATTTATCACAAACATGACATACATAAATAGGAAAATGATCAAAAATTAACCATTTTCTATTGCGTTAACCAAATAAGTGTATCTTATTACTTTGGGCCCTACATTAAAATAAATATAAAGGTATATGTTTTTTTTTAATTAACGTAATTAATGTAGGGCCACTTACATTAATAAAAAAATGTACACCTTTAGATTTATTTTAATGTAGGCCTCAAAGTAATAAGATGTACTAATTCGGTTAACGCAATAAACATGACTTAACAAAGGAACCACACCATACATACATACTAAGAAAACTCTTACTAACCAATCAATTTTTAAAAATCAAATTTCAAGATTTTTTATTATTAACTTAGAAATGGTATAGACAAATTTTTTTTTTAATAAAAATATGTATATCACAAAGTTACGTATATCTAGCATATAAAGTTACATATATGTAACTCATATATGTAGTTTACAAGTTACATGTATGAAATCAATAAGTGACATATATGCAATTACATGAATTACATGTATTTTTTTTTTATTTTTTTTCTTTTTGTTAACAAATATAACCTTATAATAAAACAAAATATAAAACAAAAAATGAAAAACAAATTGATTGATAACAACTGTGATTAGTTTTCTTAGTTTTCTCCAAAATTGTGGTTTTCTTAGGAACACACCCCTATATATATATATATATATTTATACTACTATATAATACATATTAGAAGGACAAAATATTAATTTGCTTAAATCTCTTAAAATTAAGAGTTTTACATCTCTTATAGCATATTGTACAACTTTTTAATTCTAATCTAAATGTTTGTTTGTGTTTTCACTTTGTCTCACATTGATAGCTTTTAAGAATTTAAGTGAGATATAGTGATTATAAAAGAAAACCCTTCAAAACAAATGAATCAGTTCTTGACATTTTTAGTGTATTTGGCTTTTATGTTAGTAGTTAAAGTCACTTTTAGTTAACTACCAAGTTAAAAAAATTGCTTTTGTTATGGTTATGACTCAAGAACGAACCATGCAAACCTTTAAAACATCCAACTTAAGTGCTGTGTTTTCCGCTGCAACGCGCGGGTACTAGACTAGTATATATATATATATATATATATATATATAGGGCATGGAATTTTTAATAACCCACTATTCCCGCGCTAACCCAAATAACTTTGGCAAGATGAAGCCAAATCTTGGAATTTTTTTTGAACATCATTGTAACACATTTTGAACACCGTGTTCTTTTATGAGTTTAGGCTAATTCATCACCGTTTAAAAATTATCATCGTTGTAAGTTTGGTGCTACAGTACTGTAAGTTTTAAATATTTAAAAACTTACAGTACTGTAAGTTTTTAAATGGTGATGAATTAGCCCAAACTCATAAAAGAACATGGTGTTCAAAATGTGTTACAATGATGTTCAAAAAAAAAATCCAAGATTTGGCTTCATCTTGCCAAAGTTATTTGGGTTAGCGCGAGAATAGTGGGTTATTTTTAATTCCCAGCCCTATATATATATATATATATATATATAGGAGCCGAATCAAATACATATGCTTCTTAACGTATTAAACGTAGGATGGATTCTGGACCCTTTGATCAGACTAATCAATGGTTAAGATTTAGTGGTCCCCACTTTATACAACTTTTTCCACAAAATAAGTGTAAAATATAACTGGAAGGACAAAAGAGGAAACAACCACATTTTATAATGTTACAATAAGTTCCACTCGTTTTTTAAAAATTAAATAACTTTTACATGTTTTATTATTTTTTTTTTAAAATTACACCATAAAATTGAGAATTTTATTATCTTTAATTTGAGTATAATATTATTGGTACGTGATTATTCAGTTGATCTTTTGATTATGCATGTTAAAGGACGGTCTATGATTTTCATATAACGTGGTCCGCGATTATACATTTTGCTCTTGATTATGTGTGTTAAAATACGATCTGTGGTTGTTATATAATGTGGTCCGTAATTATTGGTCTGTGATTATCCCGATGGTTCGTGATTATGCGTGTTAAATATCAGTCTGTAATTTTGTAAATCACGGTCTGTAATATTATATGGATGATAATACCCTTTACCCTAATGACACATGGCGCGTTCCTGTGGCTTCCTACGTTTAGCACGTTAACACTAATATGTACGTTAACCGTCCCCTATATATATATAGGGTATGGTTAAAATGAAAACCACATCTCAATGAGAAAACCGCAAAAACCATGCAAAAATCACGTAAAAGGAACATTTTTTTTTTTGAATTTTTGTTTATATGTTTGTAACACTGTTGGACACATTTTTATAGAAAAAAAAACAAAAAAACGCCGACCAAATATTTTTTAAAAAAATATTTTATAAATCCACGTAAAACCTACGTAACAAAACGTAAATTTTTTTTTACGTTTTGTTACGTAGGTTTTACGTGGGTTTATAAAATATTTTTTTTAAAAATATTTGGTCAGCGCTTTTTTGATAAAAATGTGCCCAATAGTGTTAAAAACATGTAAAAAAATCAAAAAAAAAAAGTTGTTTTTACATGATTTTTGCATGGTTTTCGCGGTTTCTCATTGAGATGTGGTTTTCATTTTATCTTTTCCCTATATATATATATAGACACACACACACACATACACATACAAGCTTAGGCAAACGTAGTCTTGAATGCGGCCTAAACTTTCATCGCTTGAAGATGCATCAGGTTCGTGTATTTGGTTGTATTATTTAAATCATCTAGCTAGAGTAAATAGTATTTATCGCAAGCCTTGCAGACATATACATAGATTAATAAGATTAAAAATAGAAACCTGATACAAGCTTTTGGTTGAAGTTAATAATCAACATTAATAATTTGTGTGTCTTTATTGATAGTCTTTTTTAAAATTTTACATTAAGATAAAACATCATGTTGGGTTAATTTCGACTAATGCTCTGTTTGGTAGCCTCTTAATCCTATTCAGAGGCTACCTCTTAATGATTCATAACATGTGAATGGTTAAAAAGTATCCTTAAGTCTGAATGGTTAAGAGGTTGTTAATGGTTTATAACCTCTGAATGATTAAGATGTAACCCTAAGTCTGAATGGTTAAGAGGTTATGAACCATTCAGAGGTAACATCTTAATGTCATTCAGATGCAAACAAACAACCCCTAACTCTCGTTGATAAAGTATTAGGGTCAGTCATGTAATTAATAGAAGTTTCGGATTAAATTGTATTTAAATAATAAATTGTCAAACTTTGTTTGTCATTCAAATTAGTGACGTGAGATAACCTAATTCTTTAGTAATTAATAACAATTTTCTCTTCTATTCATACAACTTAATCAAACTTTATTATTTATAATGATACAAAAAAAATAAATTTTATTTCAAAACAATTAAATGATTTTCTATGTGGTAGTTCTTATTTCCGTCAATTATAAGAGAGTTTTTGGTTATATCATTGTGACTGACATTATATATAGTTTGTGTAATTTTGGTTTTCAGTTGAATTAAAGTTTAATTGAATCAGATCATTTGAAAAATAGTCAACCCAAACCAATCAGGTTGATGGGTTAAAACCAGTTCCCTTTTATTTTTTATTTTTTTTACATCGGCCTACCGAATTTTAACTTGGTCATGGATGGCAGTAGTTATACGAATTTACCAACCAACAACCAACAACCTTACCCAGTATATTCTCATTTTTCAGTAGGGTCTGAGGGAAGGATAGATACAAACCTTACCTCTGTCCCAATTGGGACAGAGAGGCTGCTCCGAAAGAGTCCCCGGCTCAAAGTTATCGTTTGAAGTCGATCATCCCAATGATTTTAACGTCATTTTCACAAAATAATTAAAATAACGTTAAAATTAGTGCACTTTTATTTTTGCCCCTTAAGGGCCCACACACATATACATTATATGCATGCACCGCAAATGGGGTAAGGTTTGTGTCTATCATTCCCCTTTAGGCCCTAATGAAAAGTGGGGATATACTGTGTAAGTTTGTTTGTTTGATTAGAATGAAAAGCCATGTTTGATAACCACATAGGAATTAGGAATGGAATTAATTATTACATAATTAATGTGATTTCTTCTCTTCTAATGATTTTCATTCCTTAGAAAATGGTTCTTTTTTTTTTTCATTCCTTTAAGGAATGAAATGATCTCACCCATTTCTTGACCCGACCCATGACATGAACTACGACTTGACCAGTGAACCTAAGCCCTAACCATGACCCTGAACCACGTCCCGAACCATAGCATGAAACATGACCCGTGCCCGAACCATGACCTGGCCCATGTCATTGATCATTAACTAACATGCCCATGAATTATACTATATTAATTAATTTTTTTTCTTGTTTATATAAAGTAATGACTTATTTTATTCCAATAGATGCCAAACATGACAATGGAATGTTAATGGTTCATTCCGTTCCACCGTTCATTCCATTAATTACCCATTCCATTCACTCATATCAAACAGACATATTGAGTCTTATCTTCATCTCTTAATTATTAACTAGTTATTATCTTTTCTTTTAGATAACTTTCTATGGCTTGTTTTGAGGATTAAAGTTCCGTATCTTCTTCATGCCCAAGATCACAATGAACACTCAATCTAGATAACTTTTGAAATGTTAAGCATACGTACGAAAATCTTCGATCTTCGATTATGAAAATCTAAGGCAAGGTGGTTCATTCTTGAGTGAAACACTGGATTGGCCGGGTAATAAGTTGCACTTAAGTTATCGCAGTAAATGGTAGGAGTAGTAGATGAATGGTAACTGATTTCACATAGTAGAGACTTTAAGTTTTTAACCATAATACCTCGGTTGTTGTAGAAGCAACAACCCAAAATTCAGCTTCAGTGGAGCTTTGGCCTAGAGTGCTTTGGCATTTAGAGCTCCAAGAGATAGGGTTAGATCCAAGATACACAATATAGCCTGTTGTGCTGCGATGATTGTACGCATCCCCTGCCCACTCTGCATCGTTAAATGCATGAAATGTAAGTGGTGAATGTATGCATATGAGAATTCCATGACATAATGTGCCATGTAAATATCTAAGTAGACGTTTAAGAGCTGTCCAATGTAGAGAAGTTGGTGCATGCATAAATTGTGAAAGGCAGTTACCTGTGGATGAGATATACGGCCTTGTTAATGATAAATATTGTAAAGCTCAACAAGTGTACGGTAATCCGTTGGGGAAGAATAAGAGATTCCACCGTTTATTGTGAGAGGTTCAGAAGTGGTGATTGGTGTAGAGATCAATTTACAATCACTCATATTGGCCTTTTAAGGAATGTCAAGGATGTATTTTCGTCGAGAAAGAAGAATTCCATGGTGATTGGGAATAACTTCAACACCTAAGAAATAGGTTAGAGGACCAAGGTCTTTTTAAATGAATTTGGCAGCGAGATGAGTGATAAATTTATTTATATGGATCAGGGAAGGACCGGTGACAATAATATCATCAACGTAGATAAGAATAGAATGAGATAAGATTGAGTGTTAAGAACAAAGAGAGAAGGATCAGAAATTGAGGGTTTAAAACTAAGTGAAATAAGATAATTTTTGAGTTCGTCATACCAAGCATGAGAAGCTTGACGAAGACCATATATGGCTTTATTGAGTTTGTAAACGTGATTAGGTAGTGAGGAGTCGATGAAGCCCAGTGGTTGAATCTTATAAACATATTCTTTTAAATGTCCTTGGAGAAAAGCATTATTTATGTTAAGTTGACATAGAGTCCATTGGTTGGGTATAGCAAGAGAAAGGACTAGGCGAAGAGTGGTGGGTTTGATAAATGGACTAAAGGTCTCAATATAATCTAGACCAGGGCATTGATGAAACCCCTTGGCTACCTGTTGAGCTTTAGAAGGGGTTGTATTTAGTAGATAAACCCATTTGCAACCAACTATATTGGGAGCTTGAAAGGATGGAACAAGAGTACATGTGTGGTTGCGTTCAAGTGCATCAAATTCAGATTGCATGGCATGGCGCCAAGAAGAGTGTTTTAAGGCTTAAGTAATGGTAGTCGGTTTTGAAGGATATGAAGGAGAAATTGTGTATAACTTGAAAACATAGTTGAAATGAAGACTATTTGTTTTGGCATTTGGGAGTGTACTGATTTTGTTACGTGCACGAGTAGGATTTGTGGATGAGCGTGGTGGAATAATGGGATTGGAAGGTGTGGTTGAGGAAAGGAAGGTGGTAGATTTATTGGGCTGATTGGTTGATCCTACCGAATTAGAAGAGAAAGAATGTTTGGAAGGTAAGCAACAAAGATTCAGAGCATTTGTCACATGTACAGAAAGCGCAGAGAGGGCACGACTGAAGACGAGGTACAAAGAAGCGAAGCGTGAAGGACTTTCTCTCTCTAACAAAAAAAATCTCTCCATACAAACTACACCAAAGAAACAAGAGCACACAATGGTAACCTAGCCGGCTGGGAATCACCACCGTCGCCACCACCCCCGCCGGCCGGCCGACGCCTACCCCCTTCTCTTCCTCTGCTCGCTACTTCCAGCACGGTCATCATCCCTCTCTTCTCTCTCTATCTCTCCCTCTCCGCTTCTCTCCCTCTGTCGCTCACCCCTCTGCTCCCTTTCACACTTGGCTTGGGAAACCCGCTGTGAGATTGTTCATTTTCCTTTCCTTTATACGCTCGCATATTTCTCTGATTATTACAGAAGTGGTTTCTGTTGTACATCGCCCATTTGTGACACCGTCTAACTTGTTATATAGTGACTATATAGGCATTGTGAGCACTATATTGTTTGATTGACTGGATCTTGTGTGCGCTAGTTTCTTTCTGACCTCTTTGTGTGCATTATTGATCTTTGTGGAGACTTGCATCTTTGACTTGACAGCATAGACGGGAGAGTACATTATGATACTTTGAGATCATGTCCATGGAGGAGGGGTGCGGGTAGAGGGAATAATAGGTTGAGGGAGATTTTGCGCATAGGGTCATGGAACATCGGAACCCTTACTGGAAGAGTTTTGGAGCTAGTGGATGCACTCAGAAGACGAAAAGTCATAGTTGCATGCCTGCAGGAGACAAGATGGAAGGGAACAAAAGGAGCAGAATATAACGGATACAAGTTGTGGCACTCAGGATCCAATGGAGTAAAGAATGGAGTGGGATTCTTAGTTAGTAGAGAACTTCATAATGAGGTGGTGGAAGTAAAAAGATACAATGACCGGATTATGATGCTGAGGATGGTGATAGGGGGAGGCGATAGCAGTGGTGAGTGCATAAGCACCACATGTTGGGTTGGGAGAGACTGAAAGGATGGAGTTTTGGGATTGCATGGATGAAGCCATGAGAAACATTCCAAGAGATGAGAAAGTTTGTATAGGATGAGACTTTAATGGCCGCAATGGAAAGGAGGAAGAAGAGTTCCTTATGACCCATGGGGGTTTCGGTTTCGAATCACGGAATGAGAGTGGGGTCACACTTTTGGAGTTTGCGGTGGCTCATGATCTAGGCATCATAAACTCCTTTTTTAAGAAGAGAGATTTGTCACACCCCGGGCCGGCGGGAACATATCGTGTTTTCCCGTCGGGCGGAAGGTTCCCGGAGCGCGATATCTTTGAGTGATAATCAAATAATCAGATTGTTTACATGGCACATGAGATATAGATGAGAAATGCTAACATGACATGAAATAATTACAAAGTTAAATTACATTGTCCATCATAATTTAACTAAGTAAATCTAATCAAAAGAATCAATGAGTTCATATCTTGATCTGTACAAGATATACAAAAGTGATTCACTGTTTTGTCATTCCAAAAATATGCAATCAAAAGTAAGCTAGGTCTTCTAAAAGTCCACTAGCTTAGTACTTGCATATAGGTATCTACACCTGTTCGTCACCTGAGAAAACATGCATTTAAACAAAGTCAACACTAGGTTGGTGAGTTCATAAGTAAATAAATTGAAAACCTTGATTCATTCACATGCACAATCACAATGAATATTATGTTACTTGTAAGTCATTTGTTCACTTGTCCACACAATGGCTGCTCAATAGTTATATCTACAAGTAATATCTCATCCTAGTAGTGATGCTTATATATAGGGCATATGTAAGGGAACTAAGCCCTAGCCAACATCCCACCACATCACTGCTAGAACTCCACACAACTTGTGATACAACTATTGATTTCCATTCCCAATCCAATATCTATGTCATTCTTGAATCACCTGTGATAACTTGTATAGAATAATATAATGATGTAATTGTAGTTATCGAACCCAAGTTTTGATAACCTTTATATGTTAAGGATATTAGATTTATCAAATATGTTCCTTGTATTATTCTATCTTTGGGGAGGTTAACTGTTGTTACACTTTTAAATATTAAGATTGTTAGTTAACCACTTGTAATTTGTTCTTGAACTATAGTGCATAGAGCCTAAAAGGAATCTATTGAAATCCTCACGTAATCGGATTTCAATGCATCCGATTTACCTCTACCACTTTGTATGTCTAGTGTCCTCAACGAAATTCTATTACTAGTAGTGTAATATGAGAGAAGATCACTTTCTCAATCTACTAGTCAATAGGGTTTCCGTTGGATTAATTCCTTATCACTGTAGATTAATATCACCATGTGTCGCTTACCAGAACCTGACTTGAAGTCGCCCTGTCACCGGTCATACGTTACCGGCCAATGAATCAATACGATCAACATACTAGCCCTACAAGCTAGAGGTTTGTCAGACCTATGGTACCACTATGCTATCGTCGGTTTAGTCACTTCAAACTAACTGGTCAGCGAATTAAAGGGACTTACATGATCAACTTGTACAATTTGGCACATGATTGAAGTGATAAAATGCAACAGGTCAATAGTAACTAATTGTAATTGTATTCACTTGTATTATTGTTCTCATTGTCATATGTTCTCTATGATATTAACAAAGTTAAATAAGAACTTGTCTTATTACATTATGTTAATTAATTGGGTGAATGATGTTGTTATCATGAAATTACATTATCATGATTATCATTCTATGTTCCTTGTTCTCTTGTAATATGTGTTGAATTGTAAAGTTAAGTGTTATAAGAACTAGTCTTATTACACTTACTTAACTCTTGTATCGAATGATGTAATGAAGATATGTTATCTTCATATCATTATTATGTTTTGTTCTTGTCATCGTGTCATCATGTTCCTTGTAATTGTTTCTATGTTATTTCTTGTAAGAATAACTATGTGTTGTAAGAGTTAATCCTACAACTATGTTATTCTAGCGTATTGATGAGTTATGATATTATAATATCATCATCATCTTATCTTTCCCTGTCATCATGTAATCATACAAGCATGCATACAATGATATATGATAATAAGAAATTTAATATCATTTAATCAAAGTATTAACAATATGTAGGCAAAACTTTTAAGTAAATAAAAGTAAAGCATGTTTCTCAGCCCCGAGAGTTTAAAATCAGTAAAGATTAAAGAAAAAGGGGCATATGAACTCACCTTGTAGTAGTAGGGTTGACTTAGCTTAAAAGAAAGAATGCACGCGCTCTTTGATTGTTCTTGTAGTTGTGTTCACGTTCCTGTATTGATTTCATGTCGTATTTAACTTATAAGTATAAATTGTAGGTTTTGTGCGCGTGTACGTGTTAGCCCTAAAGTTGGCTAACACTTGTGAGTCACGGTAATGATTCGGCCCGTGTATGTGTTATAGTCTTTGAGTCCACTTAACCTAATTAGGTTCAAGTTAGCATGTTGTTAGGATCCCCAATTAAAGACTTAGTCTTAAATGTTATCCCTTGTATCTAACTCATTATTACAAGATCAACTATGCCATGATCGACTAAAGATTTGTATTGTTAAAACGTTGGAAATTCAACCTATTACCACTTTGTTAATTGCAGTTGTCCTATAATAGTTACGTGGGCCAACGCAGTGACATGGGCCGAATCAATTGGGCCTTGACAAAAGAAATGGGCTTGACAACAATCATTGGGCCGGCTAACAAGAATTGCGCCGAATTGTGGTTGGCCGAGTGTTCTTTTTGGGCTGATTAGTTTAATCGGTAATGAATTGGGCCAAGGTTTGTTAGTGGGCCGAAAGGAATCACATGGGCCTCACAAAGTGTGGTGTGGGCTACTATTCGTGTCTTGGGCCGAGAACCATCGTGGGCCTAAATCACTCAAGGCTTGGGCCTTAGGAAATGGCTAGCTACTGTGTGAGAGTTGGACCAATGCATCGCCTATGGGCCGAAGGAAATTCATTAACTTGGTTTACAATTTGTATCTTGATCAGCGAACCCCAAGATCTCCAAGGTTCGTTGCTATAGATTTCGAGAGGAGAAGGTTCGGCAGTCCATGGTTCGCAGCCATATCAGGGTTCGGCTAGAGTGGAACAGCAGGTTCGGTCCGGTGTTTATCATGAGGGTTCGTGTGAGAATGGAGGTTCGTTGGCCATCTCAAAGGTTCGTGTACCCACTGGTTCAGCAGGCCTTGGGTTCGCATAAGGTTCGGTGTACTAGGGAGGGTTCGGCAATAATGCATGGTTCGGCTGATGCAGCATAATGGTTCGGGAACAGTGCATGGGTTTGTGAACATGCAGGGTCTGCACATGGTTCGTTCCAGCTCAATAAGGTTCGTGAGTCCAGAACTAATAGCAGGGTTCGTTGGTTGTTGATGGTTGAAGGTTCGTGAAGCAGGAGGGTTCGGCGACCAAGGAAGGTTCGGTGGTTGGTGTCTTCGGCTACATGCAGGGTTCGGCCATTGTTTCCCTGCGGCGAACCTGTTGTAGCCACCTTATTTTTCCTCGATCACACCTGATCAAATGTTGTTCCCACACTAATGATGTACCAGAAAGAGTTTTCCGATGTAATCTAGTTCGAAAGAATGAGCCGGAAGCCGGTTATATGTGTGTGTATCAAACCCAAGAACAAAACCCTAATTTTCGAGCTTTTTCAATCATCATTCCTCGAGATTCAGTGGACAAATCTTCAGATCCGTTGTACTTTCACGTAGAGGATGTCGAGGGCTTCGCGTGGGTTCAAGAATCACCCAAATTGGTTGAGTAACGAAGGAGATATGGAAGCTTGAAGATCAACAATGGTGGTATTTTCTAGAGAGAGAGAGAACCGGAAATGGTGAGGTAGAGAGAGAGAGAGAACTGATTAAAATGAGAGAAAACACTCTCATTTGATGTTTTTATATCCCGAGGGTATTCGGGTCCGTTTCGGTTGCTCGGTTCGCGTTTTCGTCGCGTTACCGGAAAATTACGCGTAATTTAAATTTAATAAATAAAAGAGTGTTATTTAAATTATTTTGATGAGTTTCAAAATTGTAAAATGTTAATTATTTCATTTTATTAAATTTATTATCGTTTCGTGTCGTGTTTCGTTTTCGTTTCGTCGAATCGCATCACCATCGCGCGTATTCGTTCGAATCGTCATTCGAACGAACACGACGATGGTTTTGCTTTCCGACTTTTATTTTCTACTTTCCAGTCATCATTTCAGAATGTTAAACTCACAAATATGTTTGTGTGAATCGTCACCCACACAAACACACTGTCAGTTCGTTATTCTGAAATGACACTGTGCTTTATGTTTGAATTGTGTTTCCTCACTGTCGGACTCAACTAAACATCCTGTTATCACATTGTTTTCACATTGAATTGTCGGCCATCTGATTCCTGTCATCTATGGATATCAGATCGCAACCGATTTGTTTTTGTCATTCGCTTGAACATCATTGTTTCTCATGATTAGTTGTGTTAACTGTACTTAGGTTTTCACTTAAATACACACAACTAGTGTTTCAAATGTACGTTGCACTTACTGTATTTAAGTTTACACGAAAATACATAGAACGATTTCTTGTATTTCTGAATTCTGTTAGTACAAATACTGTGTATACACATGAAATCACACGTAGTTACTGTTGAAAGTACACGCACCATACGGACTTGCCGGCCGGTCTGGTACTAGTTGTCACAAGATTCACATTTGATCATGTTCAGCAGTGGAGGACGGGACTCTCATATTGACTACCTCATGATGAGAAGATCGGATCGTGGCAGGTGGTGGGACTGTAAAGTTTTTCCAGGAGAGACGGTGGTGTCGCAACATAAAGTCTTGGCAATGGATATCATTATGCGTAAGAGGCTGGTAGATCTGAAGAAGAACCCTCAGATTAAGTGGGGTGCCCTGAGGGGTAAAAAGATAACGTTGTTCAGTAACAAGGTACTAGAAGGGAGACATACCAGTATATGCGAAGACGCAAATCGATTGTGGGATGAAATGGTTGAAAAGGTGACTAGAGCGGCAAAGGAGACACTTGGATGACAACATGTAACAAAAGTGGCCTGGGGGAGTCATGGTGGTGGAATGAAGAGGTACAGATCAAGGTTAGAGAAAAGCAACAAAGATTCAGAGCATTTGTCACATGTAAATAAAACGCAGAGAGGGCACGACTGAAGACGAGGTACAAAGAAGCGAAGCGTGAGGCAAAGAAGACAGTTTCATAGCCTAAAAGCAAGGCTTACATGGAGATGTATAAACGTCTTGAAACGAGAGAGGGAGAGCACGACATGTTCAAGATTGCAAAGGCTAGAGAGTGAAAAAAGCAGGACCTAGGAGTAGTGAAGTTCATAAAGGGAGAGGATGGACGCGTGTTGGTAAAAGAAAGTGAAATTAAAGACAGATGATAGACATACTTCCACAATCTTTTCAACAATAGCTACTATCAAGAAGAAGATGGAGGGAACCCAACGAACACAGTAACAACTAGAAACAACTGCTACTATAGACGTATTACCAAAGAAGAGGTTCTTACAGCCCTTAAGAGGATGGGTAGGATTAAAGCGGTGGGACCGGATGATATTCCCATTGAGGTATGGAAATGTTTGGGGGATGAAGGTTTGAGGTGGTTTACAAGGTTGTTCAACACTATACTCAAAACAGGTAACATGCCAAACCAGTGGAGAAGCAGTATTTTAATCCCTCTATACAAGAAAAAGGGAGACGCCCAATGTTGCGAAAACTATAAGGTGATAAAGCTGTTGAGCCATACTATGAAACTCCGGGAAAGGGTGATCGAGACAAGATTGAGAAGAGAAACCCAAGTTATGGTAAATCAATTTGGATTTATGCCAGGAAGGTCGACAACGGAGGCAATACACATTCTGCGGAGGCTAATGGAAAAATACAGAGAGAAGATGAAGGACTTGCATATGGAATTCATCGATCATGAGAAGGCGTACGACAGCGTACCATGGCAGGTGATGTGGGATACCTTGGAGAGGAGAGTTATTCCCCAGAGGTATATAGAGGCAATTAAAGATACCTATGCAAATGCAAAAACTAGTGTGAGAGCACCAGTGGGAGATATAGACTTCTTCCCGGTGGAAGTGGGACTACACCAAGGATCGGCATTAAGCCCCTTCCTTTTTGCGGTGATTATGGATGATTTGTCGAGGTCTATCCTGGCTCAGATCCCATGGTGTATGCTTTTCGCGGATGATATTGTCTTAGTGGCAGAAGTGAAAGAGGAGCTAAATGTCCGTTTAGAAAAGTGGCGAGCCGCTTTAGAGTAGAGAGGCTTACACATAAGTAGGACAAAAACTGAGCATCTACATTGCCATTTTAGCAGGCTAAACGAGGAAGACGAAGATGAGCAGCTGACTATTGGAGGCCAGGAGGTGCCAACGACGTCAAAGTTCAAATACCTAGGATTGTTTATACAAGGTGATGGCAATATCGATAGTGACGTAGCTCATCGGGTTCAGGCAGGTTGGAAAAAGTAGAGAGCAGCAACGAGCATCATATGCAACAAGAAGTTCCCAGAATAACTCAAAGGTAAATTTTACAGGGTGGCGATCATGCTAGCCGTGATGTACGGCACTGATTGTTGGCCGATTAAGAAGAACCAAACCATAAAGCTGGACACAGCGGAGATGAGGATGCTGAGATGGATGTGCGGACATACAAGGCTGTATCGGATAAGGAACGAGGTCTTCCGGGAAAGATTAGAGGTGGCAAACATGTCAGACAAAGTTAGGGAAGGAAGTTTGAGATGGTTTGGGCATTTGAGGAAAAGAAACCAATCGGCGCCGGTCCGAGAAGTAGAGTTCCTCACGGTGGAGGGGAAAAGGGGAAGGGGTAGACCGAGGTTGACATGGGATGAGCAGATCATACATGATTTGACACAACTACACCTCTCTGAGGGCATGATCTATGATAGGAGTACGTGGAGACGTAGAATAAAGGTTCAGGATACTTAGAGCTTTTCCTAGGTTCCTTGACATAGAGGTCGTGGGCTGTTGCCGTGTCTTTTGCTGTGTTTTGGGTTTCATGATATGGGATTATATGTGTATATGCTTGTTTGTGGGATGGTGAGTTTTTGTTTGTGTTATCCGTAAAATGTTAGCTCGTATGTATGGTTGTATGTACGTTCGTTTCTTTGCATGTGTCAGGATGTCTCCTTGTTGGTTGTATGTTTTGTTGGTTATTTGCTTTGTTCGATGACTTGTAGGTTATTGCTTGCTTGTTTAGCTTAAATCGTTGCTGTTTCATTGTTTTCGGTTGTGGTTATATATATGTTGTGTTTGCTTTTTTGTTGAAAAAAAAACCTCTTTTGAGCCGAGGGACTCTAGCGAAGCAGCCTCTCTATTTTAGTTGTAGAATAGGGGTAAGGTGTGTCTTCATCTTTCCCTCCCCAGACCCCACTCTAAATGAGATTTTTACTGGGTACACTTGTTGTTGTTTTGTTAGAAGGATTGGAAGTAGTTGAGGTTAGGGTGGAGGGGAATTGTGCCATGGGAGACAAGAGATAAAGGAATGGAAATATTTGTCCATTGGTCAAGATTAGAAGCGGGATAGTGTGGGTCGGTGATGGTTAGCGAAGAGAATGGAAATTTATCTTTAATAAATATAACGGGACGAGAGGTATAAATTTTGGAGGAAATTGGGTCATAGGTGTAGTAAGCGCTTTGTGTTGGAGAGTAACCAACAAAAATGCAAGGAGTGGAACGAGGAGATTATTTGTGTGAAGAATAAGATCGTAGCCATGGATAGCATAAACAACCAAAACTTTTAAGTTTGGAGTAGTTGGGTTCTTTAAGAGAAAGACAATAATATGGGGAACGATTTTGAAGTGTTGAGGTGGGAAGTCGATTAATGAGATAAGCAGCAATAGTGAAAGACAAGGGCCAAAAGGTGGTGGGTAGGTGAGCATGAGATAGGATGGCAAGTCCCGTTTCAACAATACGACGATGTCGTCTTTCGGCATAGCCATTATGTTGGGGAGCATGTGGTGAGTAAGAAAGGTGGGAAATACCCGAAGATAATAAATGTGGTTTAAGTTTGATGTATTCACCGCCATTTTCGGTGAATAGTTTAGTTTTTCGTTGAAAATAATTTTCAACTAGTGATTGAAATTGGGTGAATACAGAAAGAGATTCAGATTTTTGTTTGAGTGGATAAAACCAAGTATATTTAGTAAAGTGATCCACAAATATAATGTAATATTTAAAATGATCAAATGATTCAACTGGTGAGGACCATACATCTGAAAAAATTAAGTCTAAAAGGGAGTTAGATGTCAAAAATGAATCATTAAACGGTAAATGATGACTTTTATTAATACGACATGAATGACAGTTGTCAATACAAGAAAACTTAAAGGAACAATGGTTGACAATTGCTTAAAAACTTTATTTTGCGGATGGCCTAGTCAATGATGCCACAATGAGGAGTCATTAGGGTCAATGTTGAAGACTTGGGGTGAGACATATGGTGAAGCTCATACATCCCTTGAGGTGAGACAGATGGGCGAAGCTCATACATCCTTTTATTGCTGTGCCCTTGAAGAGTGGAGTTTTGGTTGTCCAATCCTTGATAACAAAATGGAAAGAGTAAAACTCGATTAGAAAAGAAGCTTGAAATAATGTTACGAGATAAGGAAGGCACGTAAAGAACATTTTTTAGGATGAGAGTTGTGTATGATGTGTGAATTGAAGTAGATACAATATGAGATATTTTTAGGCACGAACCATCACCAATAACCAATTTTTTTTGTACCATCACAAGGAGCATGAATGTAGAGGTTGTTGAGATCATTTGTTACATGAAAAGAAGCTTTACTGTCGAAGAGCCAGCCTGTTGTTGCAGATGCTGAACCATTATTTGGGCCCATCAAGTTAGCTTGTGCACTATTAGCCTTACAATTGTAAAAATGGAGCAGAAATAGTAGGATAAAGTCTTTTAAACACAGAACAATTGCTAAGTGAATGCCCTTTTTGATAGCACCATTGGCATTTGCCAAGATCAGGGTGAGACCCTTAACCTGATTAGATGATTTTTGTGGAGTAGGAAGCAAACCAGCATTGAAGTTGGGTTGGTGAGAGTTCCAACTGCGATTGGTTGATTGTTGTTGAGCATAAAAAGCTGTTGCAGGTTGATGAATTTTTGATTATGCAGCCTCTTGAGCAAGAGACAATTTTAGATTGATTAATTTTTCATGCAACTCATTAAAGGAAATAATCACGTGCATAAACGACATCCACGATCGGTTTGTAAGCTGATTGATCGAGTCCCTTGAGAATAATATCAGTGATGTTTTCTTGGTCAAGGTTTTTGCCAATAATTTCAAGTTCATCAACCACGACCTAAATGCTTTGCATTTAATCAGTAATTGTTAGATTAGGGGTTTTGGTAATCTGTTTTAGTCGATACTGAAGCTGTTTGATGTGACCACGTGAAGGAGATGCGTAAGTGTTTGCAAGAATCTTCCACGCGTCAGGTGAGGATGAAGCGTTTGTGACAAGAGAGACCATCTTTGGTGATAAGCTACCAATAAGAGCTCCAAACAAAAGTCGACCCTACTGGATACAGTTTTGATAGTCTTTGTGAGGCACAATCGTTCCGTCAGCAGCGGTGGTCGGAGTTGGTGCCGAATATGAACCATCAATGAATCGATACATATCAAGACCTTGAAGTAGCGCCTCTACCTGGGTTTTCCACCAAAGATAAGTTGTTGAGGTCAACTTTAAGGTTGTTGGAAAGCTCATGATGGTAATGTCTTTCAGATGTATGTGTGCAACAAAATTAGTATCCATGGCAGATGATATGTTTGGTGATGAATGAGGGGTGATTGTTGGTGGGGGTGTAATTTCTGGACTAGAATTTGCAGAGCCCTGCTCTGCTACCATATCAAGTTGTGATATTGGAATCAAAGGAAGAAACAAATAGATATTTTCTGTAATCATTATTGTTTATTCTCATAACTAGGAATCAATATATAGAGATGTAAATGAGACTTTGCAGGAGAATAATAAGGAAATAACAAACCAAACTATAATCTAGTATTCACAATTTCAAATTTTATATAAAGTAATCTAAATTAATTGAAATTGGTTTATGGGTTGTTCTCGATAATTTATAAGTGTAATGTTGCGATCATCATACTTGTGGATCATATGGTTGGTGATCACAAAAAGGCAATTTTAAAATAAACTTGTGTATTTGATATATGAAATAAAGAGTTTTTTAAATGCAAATTTATTCCATTTAACCAATTTAGTTGACGCTTGTTAAGTAGTAATCATTAGATGAGTTAAAACCCATGGTTGATATTCCTCATCGTTAGAAAAAACTCCCCAAACATGAACCAGTCAGAAGAGAAGAGTCCATCACGATGGGTTTTAACAATGACGCAAGTGTTTATCTAAAAAGTTGTTCGTTTCAATGAAATATCTGCTGAAATAGTTAATAACTAAAAGAAGTATTTAACATGTTTAACCTGTTGGCTTTCATTCATTCCTACACACACACGTGCTAATTAATCAACTAATCTACAATTATAAATGCTTGTCTTTTGTTAATTTTGGCATTGCAGACCCTGTCACTTCATAATTTGATTGATTTACACGTGGAAGATGATGAGAAGGTTAAATGCATTATTCCATCCAATGAGTTGCTGCAACTGCAAAATCTGGAAACGATTTTAGCAAGCTATTGCACACTCGTAGAGGAGGTATTTGGAACAAATGAAGGGACAAACAGTGAATCACAAATTTTTGTTGAAATCCCAAACCTAAGACTAGTGAATTTATGGGGTCTAGAGAGTCTCAAGTATATATGGAAGAGCAATCATCATCAGAGGAGAGTATTAAAGTTCCCAAACCTAACAACACTGACTATTGGGTATTGTGATAGTTTAAAACATGTATTTACTAGTTCCATGGTGGGTGGTCTCTTGCAACTCCAAGACCTACAAGTGGAAGGATGCAAAAACATGGAGGTAATTGTCAAGATAGAAGAAGAAGAAGATGAAGTAAAAGAAGAGATGGAGTTGTTTCCTTGTCTAAAGTCCTTAAAACTTAAGAGACTTAGTAGTCTCAAGGGATTTTGCTCAGGGAAGGTTAATTTTTCATGGCCGTTGCTACATACTTTGGAAGTCCCAGCATGTCCTGAAATAACGGACATGTTGCTACTCCAGCATTAGACGTAATTCATAAACGTTTCGCAAAACGATGATGACATCAACTACTATTGAACGAAGGTAACTATAACTGATGCTTTAATCATATTCTTTAAATATGATTTTGTTTTGCTAAAATCCAGATTTAAATTTTTCATGTGCAGGGATTTAAATTTAAATTAAAGAAGATGGAATGCTGTTTAGAGATAATCTATATATATTGTCCACGAAATAATTTCTCTGCATTGGATCAACTAAGATAATTTAAATTCTATTTTGTGACGAAAACAGAGACCAAAGAAATGCTGAGAAATGAATTTGAAATTGTATTAAGATATATTTGAATTTTGTGATGCAAATATGTTAATGAAACAAAGCTTTCCAAAAACCAATAGTAGGATCTTTAATGTCCCAAGCCTCAAAATCCTACTCGCACGAGGGATTAAATTTAATGTATGTTACAAAAAAACGTTCAATATGTATATCACAACAAACATATTTTATCCTTAAACTTCAATAATTATACCATACGTCTTTTATATTTGTGCTTTGTAACAATCACGTCATTTTCACTTAACAGAGTTAAATTTTTTGTTAAATTTAAAAAAAAAATACTCATGTTGCACTTATTATAAAAGGACAAAACATGAAACTATTTATATAGTTAAAGGACACGTGTAATTTACTCTTTTTTTATCAATTTTTTTTCCTTTCTTTGATTTTTTCCTTTTTCTTTTTCTTTGATTTTTTGCATTTTTGTTTTAGAGTTGTTTTATAACTTATTAATTAACTAATAAAATCATTTATTTTTTATATACAAATTTATATATATTTTTATTTTTAAAATATATTTATTTTCATTTGTTTTGATTACCTTAATTGAAATTTTCACTTATATTTTAAGCTATATATTTAAATTTCAAGTTATAATTTACTCTTTATTGATACATTCTTATTAATTATGTTAATATTATTAGTGTTTATAAGTCATGTTATCGGTTTATTAAGTTTATTAGATTTGTTGTAATCGGTTTTGAAATTTCTTATTATCAATAACCAAAACCAAATCAAATCAAATTCGAAAGATTGTTAACCAAACCAAATTCATCAACATTCAATTTGGTTCGGTTTTGGTTTTAAATCTAATTCAATCGAATAAATTGATTAAAGCAAATAAAACAATTAAATATCGAATAAGCTGATTAAATCTAACCAAATAAACTGAATTCAATAGAACAAAACCAAACTGAATAAAATCATAAGTGGCCACACAATTCGGTTCACTTCGATTGAATTTGGTTTATAAGGTTAGATTAATTGATTTATAATGTTTTTAACCAATTTATTTGGTTTTAGTCTGTTTATTCGATTGAATTCGATTTATTAGGTTAGATTAATGTGTTTCTAACAAATTTATTTGGTTTTAGTTGGTTTATTCGGTTGAATTCGGTTTGTTCAGTATATAACCAAAACCTAGCCGGATTGAATAAACAATTCCATATTTCGATTTAACAATATTTAATTTTGTGCAATTTTATTTTAGTAACATATAACAAATTTTCGATTTGATTAATAAAAACAATTCATTTTTATTAATTTGGATGAAGTCCGTTCGGTTAGCAACATTCATTTTTTATTCAACAAAAAAGAACTATAGAATAGAACTAAATTAAAATATGTTTGAAATTTTTATTTTTTAATTAACAAAAAAATTAGACTTTCTTAAAATCCATTTTAAGTGAAATATAACTAGAAATTTAAAGTAGATAATCTAACCAATGAAAATAAATATATTTGAATATACATATATATGGTTTGACCACATATATTCAAAACATGTTAAAACATCCAGCTTTTTCTTGTTTTGCCAAAAAACATATTCCTAATTTATATAAGTCAATATGTTTTAAATAAGTGAATATGTTTTAAATAAATAGTATGATATCATTAACTTTTGTTATTAAATTACCTATTTAAAACCAACACACACATCACATAACAATTTCTCAGGCACCGTAAGAGAAGCAAATGCAACTATAAAAAAAATAAAAAAAATCTATTGATAGGCTCATATCTAAACAAACTGATGATAACAAGGAAGAAAGAATCTATTACCATGGCTGCATAAAGGTTGCCTCGCCAAAATACATGTCTCTTTCAATATTCCAATATCCATGTGATCATCATAGCCTCAATAATTATTTTAATAAAAACAAATACAAAAAGAACTCTCAAATGGCCGAAGGTTCTTTCGTTGGGAATTTCATACAACCTGTATTCATTGATTATCTACACATATGACGAGACAGAGAAGATAAAACACCTAAAATTTATTAGTTGTTTTGAAAGGCCCCGAGTTTCGGGAGTCTCCTCGGTTGGCAAAACATCAAATCCATAGTCCTTAAACCATAATTACATTACTATAGCAGCGGAATTTAAGGTGATGACATAAAATTATATACACATACTAAACAAGCGTTAAAACATAGCCCACACTTCTAACATTTATATAATATAGCCAGTCCATGCCAGGGTGGTCCTCAAGATATGCCACGAGCCATCCTGTTATCATTTCTCAAACTATTCAACCTGATATGCATGTAAAACAAGTCAGCTATATGCTGGTGAGTTCTAAGTTATATTTTTAAAGAAATCTTTATCCATTCATATCATCATATATCATAATTCAAATACATAACATACATGTCATCATAACGTAAATACATTTCATACACATCATCATAACGTCAATCACATTGTGCAGAAAATTTAGCCTCAACTGTTGACCCGAAGTCAACAGGCTTGTGCAGCACAAGACACCTCAATCTGACGACCCGAAGTCGACAGGCTTGTATAAATACAAGACACCTCAACTGCCAACCCGAAGTTGACAGGCTCATACATGTATAAGACTTCCTCAAATGGCGACACGCAGTCGACAGGCTTGTGTTTTCACAAGACTCTTTAACTATCAACCGAAGTTGACAGCTCATACCGGTACAAGACTTCTTTACATACATCATTCATACATAACATGGTTTAAATCATTTAAACCCATCATAAACATAAACACTTTACCGCACCGCAATGCTCAAATTCTGCCCAACCGCAGCCGGGACTTCAAAACCACATTTCCTACTCGACCTCGGTCGAGACTTTTAAAAATCATTTCTTTCTCAACCGCAGTCGAGACTTAAAACATTCTTTGCCTGAAAAAATTCTTTACTTTAACATATTCTTTTATCTGACCGTAGTCAGGTAAAACAACCATTTTCATAAAATAACTTTATAACATGCATAACAGCCCAAAATGATAAAACATTTAAAATAGGGCTACAAAGAACTCACTTGGGCTTAATAAGGCACAATCTGTTAGCTTTATTTCTTTCCTTACTTTCTCACGTTCAGAATGATATCCTATTAATATGGATATCTTATCATAATTATAACCTTATCATACAATATAAACCCTCTTTTCAGGGTTTCTAAATCGGTAGCACAATGACTACGTTATAGCTATCTCCAATACAAGTGTTCAGCTTGCTATAACGACCTGAAGAGTTTTATAAACTTAATATTATTTATCTCAATAAATAATAACTTGAGATAAATTTATAATAGTTATCATGAAGATGCTCAGATTTACGATTACCGCTCGAAACTTCGGCATGTCATAACTTTCATTCGGAGCTTTATTTCAAAATTTCGCTTACACTCATTTTGACCATTTTTATCTCTACAATATTGTTATGCTTAAAGATTACTTATTTGCTCGGCTTAGATAAGCGTATTCTCTTATTTAATTAATTCGTCTTAGGGCGTTGCTAAACTTACTGTATAATAACATGGGTTTAAGGCAACCGGAAGAACATACGTATTATATCCTCATAAAACTCAAGAAAACTTGATCATTATCTAGATGAAATTGGGTTCCAACCGGATCAAGTTCATGTTCATCATACAAAACCAAAAGTCTATCTATAAATGGTGTTGATCTCTTTAATCAATCAAGACTAAACTAACACGAGATGAGAATCATGAACACATACCTTATCGATGTGTATCAGTCCGATCGATTCTTTTTGATTCTTCTTTGCTCGTCAGTCAGAGAGAGAACTCAAAATTCTTGATCGTTTTTGAAGATATGGAACTATATCTTATCTTCTAATACTGAATTCGGTTAAATGAAAATATATGATTCCCAGACATCACATTTCTTTGACTTAAAAGTTTGAATTAATTTATAATTTACACTTAGGGCCCTTGAACTTTGAGGTTCTATTTTTAAAACCACTTTCTACTTTGCTCATATATTTTTAATATTCACGAGTTTATATCGTGTCCATACTTTATCGTATAACTGTCCCGCTTATATTAATTTGATCGCAATTACTTCAGGATTGTTCATAAAAATTTCGAACCCAAACGGTCACATAAATTTTTGCACGTTATTAATATGCTTTATAACGTGTCCTTACATTATCCGATATTTTTATTGTTTATATCATTTTGATCGTAACTACTTTACGAACGTTTATATAAATTTTGAACATAAACGGTTAATGAAATTTCGCACGTTTATTAAAATTTTTACAAAATTTTAGGTTGTTACAAATCTACCCTCCTTACAATAGGTTTCGTCCTCGAAACCTGTTACGTTTCAAACAAATGTGGGTAGAGTCGTTTCATCTCGTCTTCAGTCTCCCATGTAGCCTCAGATCCTTTTTGGTGTTTCCATTGAACCTTAACTTGTCTAATCATCTTGTTACGCAATTGTTTTTCTTTCGTGTCAACAATTGCCACCGGTTCTTCTATGTAATTTAACCTTTCATCAACTTCAATATCATTTAACGGCACATATGCTACATCATCTGCTAGACATTTTCTCTGATGTGAAACGTGAAATGTCGGGTGAATTCCACTTAGTTCATCAGGCAAACCTAATCGGTAAGCTACCTTACCGACCCGTGCCATTATTCGAAAATGTCCAATAAATATCGGACTCAGCTTCCCTCTTTTCCTAAATCGAATAATTCCTTTCCTTGGTGAAACTTTTAACAGTACCTAATCACCTACCTCAAACTCTATTGGCATTCGCCTTTTGTCAGCGTAAGACTTTTGTCGATCCTATGCAGCTTTCATTCGCGCTTTTACTAGTTGAAGCTTTTCAGTCAAATCTATTACTGCAGCTTTGCTTCCTACTTCTTTCTATCCTACTCCTCCCCGACACACAGGTGTCCTACAACGCTGTCTGTACAATGCCTCATATGGTGACATTCCAATACTAGCATGGTAGCTGTTGTTGTACGAGAATTCCACCAGTGGTAAATGATCATCCCAACTACCACCAAAATCAATAATACAAGCTCTGAGCATATCCTCCAAGGTTTGGATAGTCCTTTCAGGCTGTCCATCTGTCTGAGGATGATACGCATTGCTGATATTGAGTCTTGTGCCCATTGATTCAAGAAACTGTTTCCAGAATCCTGAAACGAATCGCTTGTCACGATCAGACACTATAAAAACTGGAACTCCATGTCTTGTAATTATTTCTTTCACGAATAATTCAGACAGTTTCTCCGACGTATAAGTCTCACGTATAGGCAAGAAATGAGCACTTTTCGTTAATCGGTCTACAATCACCCAGATAGTGTCATGACGTTTTGCCGTGGGAGGCAATTTAGTAATAAAATCCATGGTGATGTGTTCCCACTTCCATTCTGGGACTTCTAAAGGTTGCATGTAACCATAGGGTTTCTGATGTTCAGCTTTTACTTGCGCACGTGTCAAACATTTGTTTACGTACTACATCACATTAAACTTCATACCTGGCCACCAATAATCTTTTCAGAGGTCTTGATACATTTTCGTTGCACCAGGATGAATAGAATAACGTGACTTATGTGCTTTGTCTAGAATCCTTGACCTGATGTCCACATTTCGTGGAACCCACATTCGACCAAATCGAATCTTTACTCCAAATTCATTTTCTTCTAGACTTTTAACTTGGCCAAAGATTCTTTCGAATCCAACATTTTCTTCCTTTAATCCTTCCTTCTGTGCATCCTTGAGTTCATTCAGGAAATCTGGTGTTATCACCAAACTGTAAGACTTAATCCGTATAGCAGGGTGTTCTGTCTTGCGACTTAGAGCGTCAGCCACCACATTGGCCTTGCCTGGGTGATACAAAATCTCACGGTCATAGTCTTTGAGCAGTTCCAACCATCTTCTTTGTCTCATATTCAAGTCTTTCTGTTCAAAGAAGTATTTTAGGCTTTTATGATCTGTGTATATTGTACATTTAACTCCATATAGATAATGCCTCCAAATTTTTAAAGCAAATACCACAGCAGCCAATTCCAAATCATGTGTTGGGTAATTAGCCTCGTGGGTTTTCAATTGTCTTGAGGCATATGCTATTACCTTTCCCCTTTGCATAAGTACACAACCCAAGCCCAGATAAAATGCATCTGAGTATACCACCATATCTTCATTACCATCCGGTAATGCTAAGATAGGAGCTTCGGTTAATCTCTTCTTTAGTTCTTCAAAAGCTTGGACCTGAGTTGGACCCCAATCATATTTTACTTCTTTCCTAGTCAATTTTGTCAACGGTGTAGCAATCCTAGAGAAATCCTGGATGAATCTTCTATAATAACCTGCTAATCCGAGAAAGCTACGAACTTCCGTGGGTGTTTTCGGAGGAATCCATTTCATTACCGCTTCTACTTTAGCTGGGTCCACCATTATGCCTTCTGGACTAATAACATGACCTAAGAATTGTACTTCCCGTAGCCAAAAGGTACATTTGGAGAACTTGGCATACAACTTTTCTCTTCTTAGCATTTCAAGTACTTCTCGTATGTGGTAAGCATGATCACCTTCGCTCTTTGAGTATATTAAGATGTCGTCAATGAAGACAATCACTGATCGGTCTAACATAGGTCTGCACACCCGATTCATTAAATCCATAAATGGTGTAGGAGCATTTGTTAACCCGAAAGACATCACAAGGAACTCATAATGTCCATAACGTGTGCGAAATGTTGTCTTCGGAATGTCTTGTTCTCTCACCTTTAGTTGATGATACCCTGATCTGAGATCAATTTTAGAAAATCAACTTGCCCCTTGCAATTGGTCAAATAGATCATCAATTCTTGGTAACGGATACTTGTTCTTTATCGTGAGCTTATTCAATTCTCTGTAATTAATGCACATTCTCATGCTTCCGTCCTTTTTCTTTACAAACAACACTGGTGCACCCCAAGGTGACACACTTGGTCGTATAAAACCTTTGTCTAGAAGGTCTTGTAGTTGGGTCATTAATTCTTTCATTTCTGTTGGAGCAGACGGTATGATGCTTTGGCGACAGGTTGAGCTCCTGGAACAAGATCAATTTGGAATTTGATTTCCCGATGAGGTGGAATCCCTGGCAAGTCCTCAGGAAATACATCAGGAAAGTTACACACCACGGGTACGTCTTCCAATTCTTTTGCCTTAACTTCTTTGTCGATAACATAAGCCAGATAAGCCCCACACCCTCGCCTCATAAATTCACTCGCCTTAATCATTGAAATGACTTTAGGCACATTGAACACTTTATCCCCATAGACCGTTACTGAACTTCCATTAATAGCCGTTAAGAAAATCATATTTCGTCGACAGTCAATGTTAGCCTCATGTTTGGCCAACCAATCCATGCCTAAGACTACTTCAAAACCTCCTAACGTAATCACAAACAGCTTAACAGGGAATCTATGACCTTCTATATCAATGTAACAATCATCATCAATGGCCTCCGTTACTCTAGTTGATTTACCAAGAGCAGTTTCTATGTTAAAGGCATGTTCTATCTTTTTAACATTAGCACGCAATTTATCACAAAAAGTAATAGCCACAAAGCTCATACTTGCACTAGAATCAAATAGCACTGAAGTAGGGATATCATTAATCAAGAATGTACCTGTCACCACATCAGGGTCTTTGTTTGCCTGATCTTTTGTCATAGTAAAGGCACTAGCTTTTGCCTTTTGCTTCTCACCTCCCTTGCTACTTTCAGATTTGTTGGCTTCAGTAATTGTCTATGGTTTAAAACAATTCTTGCTAACGTGACCAAATCCACCACAATTGTAACACTTTGGCATACTCGGGCAATCATAAGAGAAATGTCCAGTCTTTCCACAACGGTAGCACAAAGTAGTCCCCATAAGACATTCTCCTCCATGTTTCCTTCCACACTTAGGGCATGTTTCAAGTTCTTCCGTTCTAAACCTTTTCATAGGGGGTCCTGATTTGTCATTTCTGTTTCTTTTAAATCTAGGTGACCACTTTTGCTTCGGTTCTTCCTTTAATAGTTCTGCTTCCAATACATCATTCCAGACAATACCGCTAATCTCTACGGCCGATTCAAAAGTTCTGGGAGCATGAGCCTTTACATGTGTTCGAACTCTAGGTGGTAGTCCTTCCACATATAACTTCAACATGCGTTCCTCCGTGTTTACCAAATGAGGAACCAGTCTTGACATTTCATTGAATTTTGAAGTGTATTGCCGATGATTCATACGCCCAGCTTTCAGTGTCAGAAATTCTCGCTCGATTTTATCAATTTCATTCTTTGGACAGAAGTGTTTTGTAACTAATTCTTTTAAGTCCTCCCATCTCAAGCCTTCTACATTAGCAGTGGTCTTTGACTGCTTGACCGTGTTCCATCAATGTAGAGCTTCTTCGGTAAATGAATGAGCTGCAAACTTCACAGCTTGGTCTTCCCGGCATTCACTTATATTGATAACCGCCTCCATAGCCGAAATCCAATGGCAGGTAGCCACCGCATCTTTCTTACCATCAAATGGTGGGGGATTGCACCCTTTAAAAGCTTTATAATCACATCCTTTGGGTACCTTTGTACTTGAACCCTTGCCTTTAGTATTGAGGATCAATACTTCTTCTTCATCCTGCCCTTTGTTAGGGCTATTAGCTTTTTCTCCTTGCTCATTAGCTCATTCTTTAGTAGTTTCCTTTGAAGCGTTGGTTCTATCAGGAGGAAGTATATCTTTTAAAATTTTACGAACTTCAACAGATATTGCCTTTACCACCACCGGTTCAAGCCTAAGTTCCTCCTCTTCAATTTCTTCTTCAATGTTGACTTCAGATTCCTCATTATTCGTTGGTATTTCCTCAGTTTGCTTCTTGTTTTTAGGTGGTCGACCTCGTCCTCTACCAGGTCCACCTCCTCTCTTTTCACCTACCATTTTTGTTTTCTATACATATTGCAAACAACCACGTGTCAATCAAGGTAATAATTCAGGACGTAATAGGCATTGTAAATTGTTAATGACGTTGATCAAGTGTAATTAACTATTTACCTCACTTATAAGTTCTAAACATTCCCAATCATGAACACATTATCATTCGCAACATCATACTACTTTAATCTATATCTTAAATATAACAAAGCTCTAAGGTCATATGCTCGTGGCATCAGACTACCCTTGACTGGCATTCTTATCATTCTGTCCCATTTTCAGTTTAAGTCCAGGCATTAGGAATGACCGAATCTCTCAAACGATGGCTCTGATACCAACTTGAGAGGCCCCGAGTTCCGGGAGTCCCCTCGGTTGGCAAAACATCAAACCCATAGTCCTTAAACCATAATTACATTACTATAGCTGCGGAATTTAAGGTGATGACATAAAATCATATACACATACTAAACAAACGTTAAAACATAGCCCACACTTCTAACATTTATATAATATAGCCAGTCCATGCCAGGGTGGTCCTCAAGATATGCCACGAGCCATCCTGTTATCATTTCTCAAACTATTCAACCTGATATGCATGTAAAACAAGTCAGCTATATGCTGGTGAGTTCTAAGTTATATTTTTAAAGAAATCTTTATCCATTCATATCATCATATATCATAATTAAAATACATAACATACATGTCATCATAACGTAAATACATTTCATGCACATCATCATAACATCAATCACATTGTGCAGAAAATTTAGCCTCAGCTGTTGACCCGAAGTCAACAGGCTTGTGCAGCACAAGACACCTCAATCTAACGACCCGAAGTCGACAGGCTTGTATAAATACAAGACACCTCAACTGCCAACCCGAAGTTGACAGGCTCATACATGTATAAGACTTCCTCAAATGGCGACACACATTCGACAGGCTTGTGTTTCCACAAGACTCTATAACTATCAACCGAAGTTGACAGCTCATACCGGTACAAGACTTCTTTACATACATCATTCACACATAACATGGTTTGAATCATTTAAACCATCATAAACATAAACACTTTACCGCACCGCAGTGCTCAAATTTTCCCCAACCGCAGCCGGGACTTCAAAACCACATTTCCTTCTCGACCTCGGTCGAGACTTTTAAAAATCGTTTCTTTCTCAACCGCAGTCGAGACTTAAAACATTCTTTGCCTGAAAAAATTCTTTACTTTAACATATTCTTTTATCTGACCGTAGTCAGGTAAAACAACCATTTTCATAAAATAACTTTATAACATGCATAACATCCCAAAATGATAAAACATTTAAAATAGGGCTACAAAGAACTCACCTGGGCTTAATAAGGCACAATCTGTTAGCTTTATTTCTTTCCTTACTTTCTCACGTTCAGAATGATCTCCTATTAATATGGATATCTTATCATAATTATAACCTTATCATACAATATAAACCCTCTTTTCAGGGTTTCTAAACCGGTAGCACAATGACTACGTTATAGCTATCTCCAATACAAGTGTTCAGCTTGCTATAACGACCTGAAGACTTTTATAAACTTAATATTATTTATCTCAATAAATAATAACTTGAGATAAATTTATAATAGTTATCATGAAGATGCTCAGATTTACGATTACCGCTCGAAACTTCGGCATGTCATAACTTTCATTCGGAGCTTTATTTCAAAATTTCGCTTACACTCATTTTGACCATTTTTATCTCTACAATCTTGTTATGCTTAAAGATTACTTATTTGCTCGGCTTAGATAAGCGTATTCTCTTATTTAATTAATTCGTCTTAGGGCGTTGCTAAACTTACTGTATAATAACATGGGTTTATGGCAACCGGAAGAACATACGTATTATATCCTCATAAAACTCAAGAAAACTTGATCATTATCTAGATGAAATTGGGTTCCAAACAGATCAAGTTCATGTTCATCATACAAAACCAAAAGTCTATCTAAAAATGGTGTTGAGCTCTTTAATCAATCAAGACTAAACTAACACGAGATGAGAATCATGAACACATACCTTATCGATGTGTATCAGTCCGATCGATTATTCTTGATTCTTCTTTGCTCGTCAGTCAGAGAGAGAACTCAAAATTCTTGATCGTTTTTGAAGATATGGAACTATATCTTATCTTCTAATACTGAATTCGGTTAAATGAAAATATATGATTCCCAGACATCACATTTCTTTGACTTAAAAGTTTGAATTAATTTATAATTTACACTTAGGGCCCTTGAACTTTGAGGTTATATTTTTAAAACCCCCTTCTACTTTGCTCATATATTTTTAATATTCACGAGCTTATATCGTGTTCATACTTTATCGTATAACTGTCCCGCTTATATTAATTTGATCGCAATTACTTCAGGATTGTTCATAAAAATTTCGAACCCAAACGGTCACAGAAATTTTTGCACGTTATCAATATGCTTTATAACGTGTCCTTACATTATCCGATATTTTTATTGTTTATATCATTTTGATCGTAACTACTTTACGAACGTTTATATAAATTTTGAACATAAACGGTTAACGAAATTTCGCACGTTTATTAAAATTTTTACAAAATTTTAGGTTGTTATATGTTTAGTGATGTTCAAGTGGATAGAGATATCATTGAGAAAGCTGTTTATGATGTATCTGAAGAAAATCATGGTGTAGACAACCTAGTTTACAAATTGTTCAATATGAAGGTGAGAAAACAAATTTACATGGACTGGATTTCGAGGTTGAAGATGAGGAATAAATGTTAGATTTAGTTTGTTGAATAGAAAGAAGCACAACAAGGGAATATAGTTGAAAATGTAAATACAAAATTTGGGCATGAATTTATATGCAAAAGGTTATATATAGAGTGTAGTGAACAGTTTGTTGGAAGATTTCTGCATTTTATTAAAGACCCTCAAGCAGTATAACATATAATTAGTTTAATGATCTAGATTGGTATGCTATATTGCTATCCAATAGCTTTATATTCCCTTCCCTTCCAAATTTGTTGTACAAATATGCAATTAGCTGAGCATTAGTAGCGACAGTGTGATGAAAATCAAAGTTGGTGAACAAAGTTTTATCAAACATCATTTGGTTCTTACATATTTGCAATGTTTTCAGAACCGGACCGGACATAGAACCGGTCTTCTTACCGGTCAGAGGTCGGACCGGATTTAAAAACCGGATGATTTTATAAACATTTTATAAATATATATATATATAAAATCAAAAAATATAAAAAAAATAAAAAAATTAAAAAAATTAAAAAAACCGGTTCAATCACCGGTCCGACCGGCCGGTTCACCCAAAAACGGTTTTGAACCTAGAACCGGACCGTTATGCCTTCCGAATCCCGGTCCGACCGGCCGGTCCAATCCGGGTTTGAAAACACTACATATTTGATAAGATCATTTGGTCAAACATATTTTTAACCAATCCCATTAGTCCATAACCAATTTCAATATATAAACTGATTTTGACATTTGTTAAGTGTTAGCAAGTAACACAACAAGAACCGATTTGGGCAAAAAGAACCCAAAAACCGTTTAAAAGCAACTTCTCATTTAATGATGAGTACATAAATACATAATTACCTGCATACATACATACAAACATATGTATACAAAACCTTTGAAGATTTCAGGTCATATATACATACAAACATACATATATTAATATAGGGGAAGGTTCCCTAAAAATTCTATTTTGCCTAAGAATGCTAAGAAGGATTTTCAAAAACATGAAAACCGACGCAAAAAAACTCTGATTGAATTCATTTTTTATCATTGGAACCTCTTGTTGAACCCTAAAACACAAACATTGTAAACAATAAACCCAAATACTAAAACCAAAACTTTAAAAACAAACCATAAACTTAAAGATAAAACCTAAAAAGTCAAAAATCAAGCCCTAAAATCTAAACTTTAAAAGTAGTTATTAAAGCTAAAACTTAAAAGCTAATATTGTAGGGTTCGATGAGACAATTCCAACGCCATTGAAAGGAGTTCAATTGGAGTTCGTTTAGGTTGGTTTTCGAGGTTTTAAAAATCCTTTTTAGCCTTTGTCAAGACTAATAAAGGCTGATGCTCACCAAACTTCTTCTTTTGTCTAAGTATACGAGTCTACAAAGACAAACAGCCTTCGGAAGGAAGGAGTTTCTCTTCGGAAGCAACATTGCTTCCGAATGGTAACACACTCCTTCTGATGACTGTACAACACAATAAATGTAACGACCCGTTTTTAATAAAACGAAATGTAATTGTGATAATCGTTAATTGAACGATTGTGATGGTTACTATGAAACTCAAAATTCTCAGGTTAGAATCATAACTCAAGAATGAAGAGAATGAGTGTAAGCGAAATCACGAAACGAGTAATTGTGCATTTAGCATACATGTGATTTATTGTTTTAATTGAATTAGATGTAAATAATTATGTGTGCCTGTTACGATTATTTCTGATCAAGATATCAGAAAAATTAGGATCGTGGATGAGCACGACGTATCATTCTCAGATTGATGGTCAGGTGAAAGGAGTATTCAAATACTGGAGATATGTTACAAGTGTGCATAATAGATTTTGAGGGTAGTTGGGATAATTATCTACCTTTGGCTAAATTCTAAAATAATAATAGTTGTCATTCCAGTATTGGAATGCCTCCATAAGAAATGTTATATGGGAGGAAATGTTGAACTCCTTGGTGTTGAGGAGAAGTTGGACAATGAGAACTGGCAAATAAAAAGGTAGTTAAAGTAAGGAATGAACGAATAGATTAGATTCTAGTTCATTTGAAGGTGGCATAAAACTGTCAGAATGCCTATGCTAATAAGTATAAGAGGACTAGTGAGTTTCAGGTGGGAGATTTTGTGTTGTTAAAAGTCTCACCGTGGAAAGGTGTGATACATTTTAGAAAGCAAGGGAAGTTAAGCCACGTTTTATCGAACCATTCTGAATTATAGCTCGGATAGGTAGTGTTACTTATCGTATTGAGCTACCGGAGGAATTGAATGGTATACATGATACTTTTCATGTGTTATATCTAAGAAAATGTCTGGCTAATGAATCGGTTTACATGCCACTAGAAGATTTGGAAATTTATGACAAGTTGAAATATGTGGAACAACCGATAACTATATTGATAGGAAAGTCAACCAGTTGAGAAACAAATCCCTGAACCAGGTGAAGGTTCAATGGAATAATATAAGGGGATTTGACGCCATGTGGGGGTCAGAAGATGAGATGAAGAATTTAATTCTTTTCTTTTAATGTCTGAGCGGTTTCGAGGATGAAACCTTTGTAAGGAGAGGAGATTTGTAACGACCCGTTTTTAATAAAACGAAATGTAATTGTGATAATCGTTAATTGAACGATTGTGATGGTTACTATGAAACTCAAAATTCTCAAGTTAGAATCATAACTCAAGAATGAAGAGAATGAGTGTAAGCGAAATCACGAAACGAGGCTCTGATTTCAACATACGCTAAGTTGAAGATAGCGTTAAATAAGAGATCATATATTTTGAATTTTTCAGGTCTTGAAATTATAGCCATTGGAAAGAGCTCGAAAAATCGTGAACGTAGGCGAAAACCGTGCGCAAAACGGAGTCCGTATGCCCCCGGAATCGCGAAAGCAACATAAGATCAAAATTTGACGAAACTGAGGTGGGGCGGTACGCCCCGGTCCAAAGCCCGAGTTGGGGCGATGCGCCTGGCGGCCTGTGTCGACAAAAATCGGCTTTAAGATCAGATTGGTTTGAAGCCGATTAAACTCACGGATCGTACCAGGGAACGTATCTGCAACATCTGATCGTTGTTTTGCGACTGAATAACCGTTCGATTGGGTAACGATTCGTTTTATCCTACTAGTTTAATGTTTTGTGAATTAAATGTAGTTTTGATTGTAATACTATGATTATGGGTATTTATTATTGCCTAGTTGAAAACTAGGGGTTGTTAGAAACGAAGAACTTGATATTTTGTTGGTGAAATCTTCGTTTTAAAGCCGGTATAATGTCCGGTTGTTATGAAACCCATATCATGGTGTGATAACTAGTAGGAAGGGTGGAATATGAGTTTAAATGAAACATGGATTATGATCCATGGGTTAGATGATGGTTGTGATGAATTGATGTTAAAGTTAATAAAAGTTATGATCATAAATGAATTTTTGAAAAATAAAAGTGATTAAAGATCGTAGCTAATATAAATGAACATCAATTATTTGATGAAATGCCTAAGGAAGGCATGGGATATGATTAATTGACTAATACTTACTAAATATAGTAAGATAGAGCCAATTATGTGATAAGTTGACTTTGAGAAAGTCAAACCAGTCAAGTGCGTTGAACTTGATTGTATGTGTTATATGTATTGAATATAGTTGTATATATGTGAATATGCAACTAGGTGTTGGTGGTGAACGTCAAGTGACAATTCACAGAAGTGGAAAAGAGGTTGTAGCAAGTGAACAACCGTTTGAACCAGGTAAGTTACCCAACTTACTGTAACATTGCATATAAGTAGTAGAAAGAGTCTACTTGCGTGCTTGAAATATGTGAATTTTGTTAAATATGTGATGGAAACTATGGGATGAGAAATCCTTTAGTTTGTGTTTGTTAAGTTTCAATGAGAAACGTATATGCAATATATTTGCATTAGAATAACCGGAAGAACCGGTGATTAATTAATATGATTTGGTGTTTATCGAATGATGGTGCATAACTTGATTAATGAAACTAATGGAATTAAAAGACCTATGAGAAGGCGTTATTAGTTTCAAAACGAATGTTATGCTTGTGTGTTATGCATAGGATAAATGCATTAAAATTTAGCCGGATGAGCCGGTGAAATTGATTTAATTGAACCACAAATGTGTGGCTAACCGGTTAATTCGGGAACTAAATTGTTGAACCACAAATGTGTGGCTAACCGGTTAATCCGGGAATTGAATTGTTTATGACTCCACAATGGTGGATAGCCAGAGGTGCTGGCAATTGTCTAGATAGAAGTACCGGTGGGTGAACATCTTAGACTTAATATTTTGACTCCACAATGGTGGATAGCCAGAGGTGCTGGTCTGTTGGAACATCCAAATCATCACCATCTGTGGATCAAAGCTCAGCCTTCATCAAAAAGGATCAGCAGCTGAAATCTCTCAACAGTCAGACTATATGTCTAATGTGTGGAGAGACAAATCACTTTACTGCTGATTGCTTTTACAATCCAGTTAAAAGAAGTGTCTCTAGAATGGAAGAAAGAGGAAGAAAGAAGAGCTGGAGTAAGTCATCTACTTCTTCGGAAGCCAATACTTCTGACAGTCGGAAGAAACAAAACCAAAAAGGTTCCGAAAAGAAAGCATCGGAAGAAAGGGTAAGGAAAGCCTCAGAAGGTAAGAAAGCAATCAGTTTCACACCAGTAGTTGATAAGGCTCTATATGGGCTGCATCAAGCTCCCAGAAAATGGTATGAAACTTTATCTTCTTTTCTACTGGCTAACAACTTCAAGAGAGGAACAATTGATAAAACTGTCTTTTTCAAGAAGTCCAATCAACATATCATGCTAGTACAGATCTATGTTGATGATATTATCTTTGGTTCTACTAATGAATCTCTCTGCAAGGACTTTGAATCACTGATGAAATCCAAGTTTGAAATGAGTTCAATGGGAGAACTCACCTTCTTTCTTGGACTACAAGTGAAACAAACTCCTACAGGGATTTTTATTAGTCAATCAAAATATGTGAAGGACATTCTTGAAAGATTCAAGCTGTCTGATTGCAAAGCTCTGGGAACTCCAATGTCAAAGACAACATCTCTTAGCCCTGATCTTGAGGGGGAGGATGTTGATCAACATCAATACAGAGCAATGATAGGCTCTTTGATGTATCTTACAGCAAGCAGGCCAGATATCATGTTTGCAACTTGCTTATGTGCAAGATTTCAGGCCAATCCCAAAATTTCACACATGCTTGCAGTGAAAAGAATTTTTAGATACCTCAAAGGAGCATCAGGTCTAGGATTATGGTATCCTAGAAATGAAGACTTTCAGTTCATGGCTTACACTGACAGTGATTATGGGGGTTGCAATATTAGCAAGAAATCCACATCAAGAGGATGTCAATTTCTTGGATCCAGAATTGTGTCTTGGCAATGCAAGAAACAGTCATGTGTTTCTACTTCTACTGCAGAAGCAGAATACATAGCTGCTTCTAGCTACTGTGCACAAGTTATCTGGATTCAAAATCAGATGAAGGATTATGGAGTAGACCTGTTCAATACTCCTATTCAGATAGACAATTCCAGTGCAATCTCCATCACCAATAATCCTGTCAAGCATTCCAAGACCAAGCACATTGACATCTGATATCATTTCATCAGAGATTGTGCAGAGAAGAAGTTAATTCATCTAGTCAAAGTTGATACAGAACACAATTTGGCAGATCTCTTCACCAAAGCTTTTGATGAACGAAGATTCAGGTATTTAATAACAGCTATTGGTATGATTAATTTTGAATAATTGATTTAATAAGGAATGAATGATTCTTCGGAAGATAAACTAAAATTATCTTCTGATGAGTAACTACTCTTCGGAAGATAGTTTAAGTCTTCGGTAGCATTCTTCTTTCCTTATGTCGGAAGTAACCACACTTCAGAAGCTAAATTACCCTCTGAAGTAATTCTCTTCCGATACATTATCACTTCGGAAGCTTAGACTTCTGAATTTAATCTTCAGAAGAAGCTGTCTTCCGAAGAACAATCCTTCTAATGAACTTTTTCTGAATACTTCAGAAGTAGTGCTTCCGATGAATTAATTTATAGACTTATGAATTATTGCTTCCGATGGTCTACCACTTCAGAAGCAGTGCTTCCGATGTTATAAATTCTACACTTCGGAAGCAAATATCTTCTGAAACACTTTTTGGTCTCATGAACTACTTCCGAAAGCCACAACTTCGGAAGCAACTTGGTCCTTAGCAAATATTTGAACATTCATGATAATAACAGCTGTCATCGGAAGTCCTTTTTCTGGCATCCGGATTTCAAAATTAAATGTGCCTTTATATTAAATGCTGACATCCGAAGGTATAAAAGGTCTCCCGCTCAATCATCTTCTCTCACCATTTCATTTCGAATCGATTTTCTTTTTTTTTTCTCCAAACTTAACCTAAAATTCTCCGATAACAATGGCTCTTCTTGCATTCAAACCTGCTCACAACTTACCTGCGGAGTTATCAGCAGAGCATGATGCTGACTTCGCACCAATCGTCTCCTTTCTTCAAAAGAGCAGGTATTTTCATGCTCTTACCATTCAGCCCATGGTGTATGAATCTCATCACCAACAATTTTGGGCTTCTTGTTCTGTTTCCTCATCTCCCAATGGTCGGATTCTAAATGCCACCATTGATGCTCATCCTATTTCGATTACAGTGGAGACCATCTGTCGACATCTTCAACTCAATGATGTTGGGAGAAGGGTCTCATTCACTAAGGATGAGGTAGCATCGACCTTTAGGTCGATGGGGTACGAAGGTCCTCTCCCTACAACAACTTATTTGAAGGGTAGAGTGTCCTATAATTATAAGTACCTCATACATTTGTTCCTACATTGTCTTTCCAATAAGACAGGAGGTTGGGATCAAGTTCCATCGGACTTAGCCTCGGCTATTCATTGCTTGGTCTCCAACCAACTATTTAACTTTTCTGCTTTTATTTTTAATAATTTGGTTGACAATATTTCGTCACCAAAGAAATTTTGTATGTATCCCAGGTTTTTGCAGCATATATTTTATGGTGAGTTGGGTTCTGTCCTCTCACTAACTGGGAATACATACAAAATCCCCTTGGTGTCTTCCATGGTTTTTGTACAATTGAAGAAGAAGAGTGCCCAATTCTCTGGGAACTTTACTGCTCTTCTTCCTTCAATGGAGCAACAAGTTCCAGGAGGTGACAGCTCTGTTGAACCCACAGATGCTGAACCCACACCTTCCCCATCCATTCCACATCCTATTAAAATCACATACAAACGCAAACGAACCCCTGTGCAGCTCTCTACAGCTGCTCAGGCTCCTTCTACTGAACCCATAAAGAAAAAGGTGAAAAGAACTGCCCAGGGCACAGTTCCACCTAAGGTGCAAGCCACGCCTGTTGTCTTTCCACAGGTTCTTCCTCTGGAACCTGTGGCTGCCCTTAACCAGCCTGAAAGCCCTCAGAATATGTCACAACACATATCTGAGAATATCCAAAGGGATGCTCCCATTATTGAGTCTGCTTCTAATGAAGCAACTCCATTAGAACAGAGACTGTCTCCCAAGTCTCCAGGATCATACCATCCAGAAATGCCCCCCACCCATACTATTACCCAGGCTCAAGAAACCTCAGTTCTAGCTGTGGAGGAACCACTCTCTCCCACTTCCCAAACACTTATGAGAGTGGTGACACAGTTACAAGCTAGGTTCCCTGACCCAGAGCCTTTTGTTACAGAGGTTGGCCCTAGTGGTTTTGAAGGGGTCAATGCAGGTGAGGCTGCCACTACTGTTGATCTTAATCAAGATCCACAGGACAGTGGTACAGGCACTAGGACCTCACCTGCGGCAACCTATGTTGGGGAGGACTTCTTTGAAGCCCTTCTCAATGAGGTGAATCCTGGGTGCCAAGAAACCACATCTGGTGATGGAGGTGCAGGAGCTGGGCTCAGGACTCCATCGCCCCATGATTCTACTCAGGTAGATGAGGGCACCAAAATACAGGAATTGACGGTTACCATCTCTACACTTCAGGCCAGGGTAGCTTCTCTTGAAGCTGAAGTGGCTACCCTGAGGTTGGAGGTCCAAGCTAAAGCAGCTACCATCTTGGATCTCCAGAAACGTCCCCCCATCATCTGTACACCCTTCCATCCTGATCATGCTACTACTACCTTTGCTTCCCCTGATGCTACCAAAAAGGGGGAGAAGGTGCCATCAGCAGGGTCAGAACTAGAAGTAAGAGAAGAGGAAGTTGCTCAGAAATACAACCCATCATTAGTCACTTTGACTAATGAATGGGATGAATTTTTGAGCACTTACTTCCATGACTCCATCACTTCCTCTTCCTCTTCTTCTGAGGCAACAGAGGCTGCCAAAGAGACAGAGCAAGAAGCCATAACAACAAATGTCTCTTTGGAGCCTAAGTCACCTGTTGCTGAGACTCAACAGTCCCCTATTGGGACTAAGTCTCCCTCTGAGACTGTAGCTCAGGCTACCATGGAGAAAACTACACAGGAACAACCTATCTCCATGGAACCTGTGTCCTCTTCTAGGACAGAAGCTGCTGAAGACCTCTCCTCCATTCCTGAACTCTCTATGGAAACTAATAAGGAAGAATCTAAGGTGGTTGGTCAACCGGAGGTGGCAGTGAATGCTAAGGTTAACTCCGAAGCTGCAGCTGCTTCCGAAGGCCCAGTCATTCTTGATGTTTCCTCCACAGAGGAGCTACATGCCAATGAACCAGCTGGTGAGGCAACAGGAGACATCTCCTTTGGGGCAAAAGTAACTGCTGATGAAAAAGGAAAAAGAAAGTTAACCCCAGAGGAGGAAGCAGAACAGGAGGAGAGAAGACCAAAGAAAACAAAGGGCCGACCAGACACTTCTATGGATGAAGAGCACATCAGACTCTCTGCTCTTCTGGAGGAAAAGGGATATGACTTTGATGAAGTGTTTCTCTGGTCGGTGCCTAGAATGGCTGCTGAGCTGGATAAGGTGCAGCAGCAAGAACAGGCAGCTGCTGCATCCAAAGCCAAAGTGAAGCTAACCAAGAAACAGAAGGAGGATGCTTATAGGAACAGAATGAAAGCTATCCTCCTCCAATATGGCTTCCATGCTCGGCAGCTAGGCCCAATGAAGAACTCAACCATGGATATGCACCTAAGAGATATAAAGGCAAGAATTGCCAAAGGTGAGTTGCTCTCATTGGAGCAGATCCAGGCACAAAGGGCCAGCCTGAACTTAGGCTTGGGCTCAGGGGGAGTTTCTATAGAAATCCCCGTCACTGGTGCAGGGATCAGACAGGGTGAGGAAGTCATGTGTGGGGAAGCAATAAAAGCCATGTTTCCCAACATGTTTCCAATCGACCCTAAAGAAGAACAAGCATCTCCTCCATCTAGTCCCTCAATGGATAACAGGCCAATCTCTTCAGTGATCAACATCAGAAAGGGAAAGGTAGCCAAAAATACAACTCAAACAACAGTCCCTGATCCTGAGAGACAATCTATGGCAGATGAGAGGAGATCAAGTCCTCCAAGAACTGAGGCTGCAGGCCCAGAGCCCACTGCAAGAACAAAAGGTGCAGTGGGATCCAATGTGCAGGATCAACAGGCCAGAGAACAGGGGAGTGAAGCTATTGCTCAAAACACTCCAAGACTCAGAAGAAGGAAGAGCATAGCAAGAAGGAAAAAGAGAACAACTCCCATCTCCTCTGACTCTGAGCCTGAAGCAACACTCTCAGTACCTGAAGTCACACCAGAAGCAGCTCCAAAACCCACACAAACTAAGGAAGATCTAAGAGACATTCATGGTCTAATGCATGAGTATTCATATATCCCCTTAGTGAAATGGAGCTTCGATGCACAACAAAAGATCTTCATTCTCACTAACTACAATGGAGAAATAAAGCTCTTGAATCTTGTGCAGCTGATGGTGTTGGCAAATTCCTATGTCTTTGACCTAGAAAAGCTCCCTCTCAACAATCCTGATAATGGATCAGATGGAAGGATTGGGAGCAAGTGGGTAAAGGCAAGGGCACAGGTACTGAGGGGTGAAAGGAAGCCAAGGGTAATTCCTTAGAAGTTTTGGTAGCATCAGCCTAGGGGGAGACTGTAAAGACCAATAAAGGCTGATGCTCACCAAACTTCTCATTTTGTCTAAGTATGGGACTCCACAGAGAAGAACATCCTTCAGAAGAAAGGAGTTACTCTTCGGAAGCAACACTGCTTCCGAAGGGTAACCAATTCCTGTCCAAGGATGTACAAGACAAACTACTTCAGAAGACAAACACTAAGAAGAATTCAGAGCTTCAGAACTTCCGAAGAAACTATAGCTTCCGAAGAACTCAAAGCTTCCGAATAACTAAAGCTTCCGAAGACACTACTCAGCAGCTTCCAAAGACAAAGACTTTTTGAAGATGATGCTCTGACAAAGACTGTAGCAGATTACCTTTTAGGTACAAAAAGGTGCTGACAAAGACATGCTGATCTGAATAAAACAAAGGAAGCATACCGCATGTCAAACTCAGCACCTTACTTCTCCTCAGCAGCATTAAATGCAAAAGATCATATGAAGCCTTGAAGATCAACAACATTAAATGTCTTTTGTATTTATCTAGTCTTTTGTTAAAGTCAATGTCTATATTTGTAATGATTACAATGGAGTGTCTTAGCCTGTAAAGACACTCCACATACTAGAATAAGCTTTACTTTATATATTGTATAGGATACCCAACTTGTATTCCTAAGTGTATACGGTTGTAGCCTTGGTTATATAACCTCCCATTGTATGTTTGCTTGAAGTGTGCTTGTACGCTTCTTGCTTATCACTGTATTACTTTGAGAGAAATGTATCTTTGAGCTTGAACTTATTCTTGTGTTCTTATTAGTGTTAGAAGATTATTACTTAGCAAATTGAGTGTTTGTGAGATCATTCTAACAGAACATTCCGCATCTGTTAGATTCTAGAGAGAAATACTTGTGAAGTGTTGTTTAAATTAGGCAACCCGATCCAACAGCTGTTGTCACTATAGCCTATCAGCCAACCATCGCCTACCCTGCAATACTTTAAACCAAAGCTTGTAGTGCCCTTCAAGTATCTAATGATCTGCTTCACAGCTCCATAATGAGACTCCTTAGGTACCTGCTCACCAAACCCACAGAGAAACTTAGGTCTAGACGTGTGTGCAATAAATACCTTAAGCTTCCAATCATCCTTCTGTACTTTGTAGGTTCACAAGGCTTTCCTTCTACATCTTTGGTGAGCTGTACATTTGGATGCATTGGCCACTTTGCTTCATTGCAATCAAGCATACCAGCCAGCTTTAAGATTTTCTTCACATACCCTGCTTGTGTCAAATATATTCCATCTTCCTCTTGACTTACTTCAATTCCCAAATAATAGGATAGCAACCCAAGATCACTCATATCAAAAACACTTAACATCTTTTTCTTAAAGTCAACAACTCCCCTTTCATTTGACCCGGTAATTATAAGATCATCTACATATACACCCACAATTAAAATTGAGTTGTTTGTGATAAATATATAATCTCTAATTCAAGTATCTTACTCTCATTTTGCTTTATTGTAAGGGATCTTTTGGTACCCGTGGCTAAAGATGAAGGTCTTCTTAGCATTTGGTGGATTCTCTTCAAAATAAAAGATACAATGTTTTCGTCCTCACAAGTGACAGCTAGGGCCAGAAGAACTTTCCTTCTTCAAATGGTTCTTTCCTTCTTGAAGTCTAAGAGTCGTTGCTTTCTTCTAAGAATAAACATGGACATGCATCTCTTTGTAAATAGAAAAGAAAATACACATATTCTTACTATCTGTTTTCATTTTTAGTTCTTACACATACCCTTTGTCTAGTGTCTCGATCATTTTATGTTTAACCTTTTTAGGTTTGAAGTTTGATCTCATATTGTAATATACCATTTTTTACATGGTATCAGAGACTTGAGCTCGTGTATCCGCTGCTGGTGTTCTGAATTTGTGATTAGGGGTCTCAAACCCTAAAATCGCTGTCTGTGTTCCTCCTTTGGTACCTGCCGTGAAAGTTCAAGACTTCAATGTTCTTGTTCATCAATCACAGAAACTTGTCTTGATCCCAATTTGTTTCTCGGTTGGAATCGGTGCGTGGATTCTGGGTTTGTTATTTGATCTTATTTGCTTATATCACTACACGTAAGTTCCCTATTTCTTGTTGGCTGCTGGAGTACTTTGTAAGCCTTCTTTTCTCCATCTTTTCTTTCTACTTTGTAAGCCTTCTTTTATTTATTTTTATTGCTTATTATTTGTTTTATAGGTGCTGCATTATCCTCCTTGTTATTATCTTGTCTCATTTTTGGCTTTCTAAAATTCTTTGTTTATCCTTTTATCTGTCAAAAAAAAAAAAAAAAAAATAATAATAATAATAATAATAATAATAATAATAATAATAATAATAATAATAATAATAATAATAATAAATAAAGAAATAAATAAATGGCTGACCCTAGTACTGTAATCCACAAAGAAAAAGAAACTTTAATTGGTAATATTGACTTTGGTAATCCTCTTTATTTACATCCCACTGATACAATTAATGTGTCCATTATTAACGTTAAATTGACTGGGACAGAAAACTATGCGATTTGGTCAAACGCTATGACTTTGGCTTTACAAATAAAAACAAAGTAGGGTTCATAGATGGTATATGTGTAAAACCAACTGATAATAAAACACTAGCAAATCAGTGGGATAGGTGCAACTCAATTGTCTTGTCCTGGATTTTAAATTCTATTTAGGAGGAGTTATATCAAGGTCAAATATTTTCAAAAAATCCAGTTGATGTATGGGGGGAATTAAAGGAAACATATAGTAAGATTGATGGGTCAGTAATTTTTAATGTTCATCACAAAATGAACTCTGTTTCTCAAGGTGGATTGTCTGTGTCTGAGTATTATCATAAGTTGAATTCTATGTGGCATCAATTTGATGCATTAGTTAGGTTACCAGTTTGTTCTTGTGCTGCTTCAAAAGAATTCACAGATTTTTCAAACCTAATTAAACTAATGCAATTTTTAATGGGTTTAGATAATAGCTATCAGTCAGTAAGGTCCAATCTGTTAATGAGAGATCCCTTACCCACTGTTAAGATTGCTTTTGCAATAATCTCTCGTGAGGAGTCACATAGAGGAGTTTCCTCTAGCAAAACTCCCACGGTTGCTTTCAACTCAAAATTTTCTGATAATAAATCAAAATTTGAAAAGAAGATTAGAAGAGATCCTAATCCAAATTTGAAATGTACTCATTGTGACATGATTGGACATACTGTTGATCGCTGCTATGAATTAGTAGGATATCCGCCTGGATATAAAAAGAAACAAACTGGTCAAAGTTTTAAAAAAACCAACCCAAGTTCAAACAGGTCCAATAATGTGAATTCTGAGTTTCCATTTACTAATGATCAAATTGCTAAGTTGCTATCATTAGTTGGAGAAAAAGCTGTTGAGGACACGGTGCGATCAAACATGGCAGGTGCAGTTAATATGAATTGGATTTCATGTTCTAGTATATCTAATCATGTTGAGGGTCATGGTTGGATTGTTGACTCAGGAGCTAATCAGCACATGACAATGTCTGATAAAAATTTAATTAATGTTATAGATATGTCTGATTTCAATATGCAAGTTAAACATCCTAATGGAACTTCTGCTAAACTAAAATTGGCGACATTAAATTAAATGAAAATGTCTTCTTATTTTGTGATGGTTATTCCTGAGTACAATGTCAACCTCCTCTCTGTTAATAAAATGCTCAAGGATAGCAAATTGATTCTCTTATTTGATGAATTTAAATGTTATATTCAGGATTTAAAGTCAATGAATGTTCTGATGACTGGTAAAGAAGTTGATGGTTTATATTTTGTTAAAGATATCTCTAGGCCATTTAAGGTGTGTAACAGTAGTAAACATAATAGTGAAAGTCTTATATATCTTTGGCATTCTAGACTTGGCCATCCATCTCATCATGTCTTAAATGTCTTAAAATCCTCTTTGAATTTACCAGATACTGCTACTACTTCTATGCCATGTGATATTTGTCACTGGTCCAAACAAACTAGAAACCCATTTTCTTTGAGTGATCACAAGTCAAAGGAAATGGGTGAACTAGATCACTTAGACCTATGGGGACCTTACAAGGTAGTAAGTAGAGATGGATACAAATATTTTCTAACATTGGTGGATGACTATTATAGAAGTGTTTGGGTGGTTATGTTAAAGTCTAAAGATGAAGTTTTATCTAACGTCAAAGTCTTTTTTAATCTGGTAAAAAACCAATTTAAAAAAAATGTTAAAATCTTTAGAAGTGATAATGGAACGGAATTTATAAACAATTGTTTTGATTCATTTCTAAAAGAAAATGGCATTCTTCATCAAACCTCGTGTTCTTATACTCAACAACAAAACAGAGTAGCCGAACGAAAACATAGGCATCTGTTAAATGTTGCAAGATCTCTATTGTTTCAAGGGGGTGTTCCCCTTAATATGTGGCCTGAATGTGTATTAACTGCTACCTATTTGATCAACGGGACTCCCTCATCTATGGGAAAGTCTCCATTTGAAATGATGTTTGGAACAAAACCTTCTCTCAACCATCTTAGAAATTTTGGATGTCTTTGTTTTTCAACTATTTTAATTAATCATAATAAATTTGGGTTTAAAGCTGAAAAATGTGTTTTGCTTGGATATTCAAATGAAAAAAAAAGATATAAACTATGGAGTTTGGATAATAAAACTATTTTCTATTCAAGAGATGTCAAATTCTACGAAAACATTTACCCATTTAAAATAAGCTCTTCTCAGAAAAATGTTCAAACTGATTCTTTTCTAAATCATTTAAATTTTTTCGATTTAGACAATCACAATTCTAAAGATGGTTCAAATGTGCCCGATGATGATGGGAAGGTAACCGAGTATGATAGTTTTCATGATGATGGCAGTAGTTCCCCATTGCCGTCCAACACTAGTTGTGATACTAGTAATTTGGTAGACTCAGATACTATGTCAGATACTATATCAGATCCTCATACTAGTGGAATAAATAGTATTGGAAGTGGTGAAGGGGCTAATGAAACACATGAGAACATTTGTGGGATGAGAAATTCTTCCTCTGAGGGTCAAACCCAGCCCCTTAGTGAGTCAATCGGTGTTAGAAAGTCTAGTAGAGAGTCTAACTTGCCCAGAAAATTGTCTGATTATGTGCTTGAAGGTAAAGTCAAGTATGGTATTGAAAAAGTTGTCAATTATTCTCACTTGTCACCTGAAAACTTCTGTTTTATTAGTAATCTTGATAAAAACTATTGAACCAAAGTCTTTTAAAGAAGTTGTTAATGATAAAAACTGGGTACAAGCCATGAATGATGAAATGGAAGCCCTAAATAGAAATGGTACATGGATTCTTAGTGACTTACCAGTAGGACGAAAGCCCATTGGATGCAAATGGATTTATAAAGTTAAATACAAGTCAAATGGACAAATGGATGGGTATAAAGCTATACTCGTTGCTAAAGGTTATAACCAACGGGAAGGGATTGACTTTGATGAAACTTTCTCTCATGTTGTTAAAATGGTCACCGTTCGATGTATTATTAATTAAGCTATCAATAACGGTTGGAGTCTTTACCAACTAGATGTTAGTAATGCATTCTTGTATGGTAACCTGTCTGAAGATGTCTACATGACTTTACCTGAAGGGTATTTCTCAAAAAATGAAACCAAAGTATGCAGGTTAGTTAAATCTTTGTATGGTCTAAAACAATCCCCTAGAAACTGGAATGGGAAATTAACTAGCACCTTGCTAGAAATGGGTTTTGTTCAAAGTATTAGTGACTATTCTTTGTTTGTTAAAAATGATTCAAATGTGTACATTGTCTTGCTTGTTTATGTGGATGATATCGTCATCACCGGTAATGATAAGAATGAAATTGAGTCTATCAAAGCTTTCTTAAACTCAAAATTTATGATTAAAGACCTTGGTGCTTCAAAACTCTTCTTGGGAATTGAAGTTGTTGAACACAAAGATGCTTCTTAATTGTCTCAAAGAAAATATTGCTTGGATTTATTATCTGAATTGGGCATGTTAGGGTCTAAACCAGTGTCCACACCTATTGAACAAGACATTGTGATTTTTGATAAAGAAAGTGCGTTACCTGGTGATGATTTACTTGAAAATGTAACTGAATATCAAAGACTAGTTGGAAAATTAATATATATTACATTAACTAGACCTGATATTTCTTGTGTTGTTCAATGTTTAAGTCAATATATGCACAGCCCTTTAAAGTCACACTTGCAGTTAGCTTTTCGTGTGCTAAGGTATTTAAAACAGTCTCCAGGTCAAGGTCTAACCTTCTCAAAAGGTAATCTTTCTGATCTCAAATGCTATGTTGATTCTGATTGGGCCAAATGCAAAGTAAGTAGAAGGTCTGTAACCGGGTACTCTATTTTTTGGGGTGAAAATTTAATATGTTGGAAAAGTAAAAAACAGTCTGTTGTCTCTAGATCCACAGCTGAATCTGAGTATCGAGCCATGTGTGATGTTACATGTGAAGTTATGTGGTTACTAAATTTATTTAAAGAATTACACATTGATATTAGTCTTCCTGTGGATTTATATTGCGACAATTCTGCTGCTTTGTCTATAGCAGCTAACCCTGTTTTTCATGACCGAACCAAACATTTTGAAATTGATCTTCATTTTATTCGGGAAAAAATTTCATCCGGTATAGTCTCAACAAAAAAGATTGATACCACCAAACAAGTTGCTGATATTTTTACAAAAGGGTTGGGTACCAAACAACATAAGTTCTTGTGTAAACAACTGGGTCTCTCAAGTGTATTTGCTACTTGAATTATGGGGGGATGTTAAAAATATAATCTCTAATTCAAGTATCTTACTCTCATTTTTCTTTATTGTAAGGGATCTTTTGGTACCCGTGGCTAAAGATGAAGGTCTTCTTAGCATTTGGTGGATTCTCTTCAAAATAAAAGATACAATTTTTTCGTCCTCACAAGTGACAGCTAGGGCCAGAAGAACTTTCCTTCTTCAAATGGTTCTTTCTTTCTTGAAGTCTTAGAGCCGTTGCTTTCTTCTAAGAATAAATAGGGACATGCATCTCTTTGTAAATAGAGAAGAAAATACACATATTCTTACTATCTGTTTTCATTTTTAGTTCTTACACATACCCTTTGTCTAGTGTCTCGATCATTTTCTGTTTAACCTTTTTAGGTTTGAAGTTTGATCTCATATTGTAATATACCATTTTTTACAGTTTGTGTATACCTTATATACCGCTTGCTCCTGTGCACACCTGGAAAAACCCATTTCCTTCAACGTTTTATCCAACTTATCGTTCCATGCTCTTGGAGCTTGTCTCAAGCCATACAAAGCTTTGTTCAAGCGGTACACCAAATCTTCTTTGCCTTTGACATGAAACCCATCAGGCTGTTTTTCATATACTTCTTCATTCAGCTCGCCATTAAGAAAGGCTGATTTCACATCCAAGTGATGTACTAACCACCTTTCTTTTGCTGCAATAGCCAAAATCAACCTGATGGTCTCCAGATGTGCAACAGGTGCGAATGCCTCTTCAAAATCAACTCCTTTCTATTGTACATACCCTTTCGCGACTAACCTCGCTTTGTGTTTTGATACCTTTCCTTCTGCATCTCTTTTAAGTTTAAAAACCCATTTTAAACCTATTGCTTTGGCATTTTGTGGCAGCTTGGTTAAGTACCAAGTCTGGTTCTTTTCTATTGAATCAAGTTCAGCTCTCATAGCTTTCCTCCATGCTTCATCTGTTGATGCTTCTTCATATGTACCAGGTTCATCATCAACTAGTAAAAGCTCTTGGTGTTGTTCATAATACTCTTGGACTTCTGTATCTTCCATGGCAACCGTATCATGATATACTTCATCAATTGTACGGTAACCTTGAACTGGAGTATTATCAAAAGGAACTGTATTGTTACTTGGAGTGATATTTGATGCTTGAACTGAGGTGGATGCAGCCATCTGTGGACTCAGCTCACGAGGTTCACCCATATGTTCAAAAGAACTCATAGGCAAATTAATTTGACTTGGAGTCATTGGGTTGTCTTGATTCTCTGCAGGTTGTGAGGCTTGAGCTTGAGTACTTCCACTGACCTGTATATTAGCCCAAAATGGTGTTGTAAACGGCTCCTTTGTTTGAGGTTCATCCCATGTCCATTGCCTTCTTTCATCAAAAACAACTTCCCTGGAAATCACCAATCTTCTTTCTTTGGGATGGAACAGGCGAAATGCCTTGCTTCCTTCTTCTGCTCCCAGATACACCATTGCCTCGCTTCGATCGCTCAACTTGGTCACACCCTTTAATTTCTTTACATATGCCACACACCCGAATACTTTTAGGTGGTGCAATGTGGGTTTCTTTCCTTTCCAAGCTTCATATGGGGTCATGTTTCTTACTGCCTTTGTTCCCAGCCTGTTGAGCAGATATACCGAGTGTCGAGCAGCCTCTCCCCAAAATGAAGTACTTTCATCGTCTTGAGAAGTGACCTGGTCATCTCTAGAATCGTTCTATTCCGCCTCTCTACGACACCGTTTTGTTGTGGCGAATATGGGGCTGTCAGTTGCCTCATTATCCCTTCATTTTGACAATAGTTATTGAAACTGATTCGAATTGAACTCGCCACCCCGATCTGTTCGCAGTGTTTGGATTTTAAATTTGCTACATTTCTCAACCAGTGATCTAAATTGTTTGAACATACTAAAAGCTTCATCTTTAGATTTAATTAAATAAATCCACATATAACGTGAATAATCATCCACTATTAACAGAAAATAACGATTACCGCCTTTCGTTTCTGGTGTTATTGGACCACACAGATCCGCATAAACAAGCTGCAGCGGCTGCTTTGCTCTCCAACTTGCTTCCTTTGGAAAACTTTGTCTTGCCTGTTTTGCTGTCAGACAACCTTCGCATACCCGTGATGGATATGAAATGTTGGGTAGACCTTCAACTAATCTTTTCTTTCCCAATTCTTCCAACATCTTGAAGTTAGCATGCCCAAGCCGGGTATGCCACAGCCAAGAATCATCCATCTTTACCGTCAAACAAGTGGGTTTACCAGGAATTAACCTGATTTTATAGAGTCTGTTTGCTGCTCTTGGAACATTCATTATCAGACGTCCCTGTTCATCATATAACTTCAAAGACAAATGCCTTATCCTTACATCATAGCCAACTTCCGTTAATTGTCCAAGACTCATAATATTACTTTGTAGGGCCGGAATATAATATACATTTTGAATTACAAAATGCTCACCGTTTTTGCAATCAAATAAAAGTGTACCTTTGCCTTGTATTCCAACCTTTGAGCCTTCTCCAAACCGAACTTGACCTGTTACTTTCTCGTCTAATTCGGCAAAAAATTCTTTATGCCTGGTCATATGATTACTAGCACCGTTGTCAAGGTACCACGTGTTCAGATCAGCCTCCTTTCGATGGTATGAGACTGGATCTATCCTTTCTTCATTCAGCAGCATCATTGAGGACACATCTTCTCCATGGACACTGAGTAAGAGTGCCGGTTCATCATCCTTATCCCTGGTTAAGTTTACTTCAATTTCTTGGTTCTTAGTCTGCTTGCATTCTGATGCATAGTGCCCGTACCCATTGCACTCGAAGCACTTAATGTGTGTTTTATCTCGTGGCCTTCGGTTTGAGCTACCAGCCTCTTGGTGTGATCCGCCACCCCAGCGACCACCCCTTCCACGAGTCGACCCCCGACCACGTGATCCACTCCTTCCTCCTCTTTCATTTGATCTACCTCTACCACGGCCTCCTGCTGCATGACTTTTGTTTTGATTTTTCTGGTTAAAGGAGCCTTCCGATAGTGTGAATAGCAAAGAGTCCTCGCTGGTACTCTTCCCCTTTCGCAGCTTCAAACGATCCTCATAGGCCTTCAAATGGCCTATAGCTTCATCAAATGGCATATCCTCCATATCCGCACTTTGTTCAATTGATGCCACCAGATTTATAAACCTTTCAGGGACTGTATCAAACAACTTCCGCACCAGTTCTTCATCCTCTAGTACAGTACCTGCACTATTTAGAAATCATTGCAGTAAGCTTACCTGCATATTCATCGATGTTTTCTCCGTCTTTCATTTGCAGGGCTTCAAACTCACTTTTCAGAATCCGCAACCTCGCTTTCTGCACTCGTTCAGCTCCAACGTATCTTGACTTCAACGAGTCCCACACCTCTCTGCGCAAGAATTTCTTCTGGAATTGCGTGAAAAATAAAAGCCTTCACTTGCTTACTCTTTTTCTCCTCCACCACCGCACCGGTTGGTGGTTCAATGGCATCCCACAGACCGTGAGCATCCATTATGGCTTCCATCTTAATAGCCCAGGTGTTATAGTTTGCAGAAGTAAGAATCGGTGGCTGAAACGACAGTTGGGGTTCCTTTTGGGCGTTGGCGTTTGTAACAACTGACATGGTTTTAAATCTTGGGAATTTTGGCATAAACTAGGATCTGAACTAACACTGCTCTGATACCAAGTGTTGGGTATCAATCAAAACAAACAGAAAGCAGACTTATAGAATCAAACGAAAGAACAAACAAATAACTCAGTGAAATCAAAAGCTTTATTGAATGCTTTTAATCGAATGCTTACAACCACTGAGTACAAATGGAATGGAATTTTCGGCTAATTAAAGAACAAGAACAATGCATCTATTTATACTAAGAAAATAAAATAACTTCTTCCTGTAAACCAGGTCTTGATCCTTATTATTCTGAACTGATTTCAACGTTCACCAACGTCTCTTATCCTCCAAATTCGGTCAACCTTGTAACACCTTTTCTGAGTCAACACTAACTAACAAACAGTTCCAAACTTTTTTGAACACTTTCGTCAGAGAAAACAACAACAATAGGGACGGCACATCACGTACGGCTAATTTTGTAGGTAAAAGGGAAGGTGGTGATGATGAATGGGTGGTGGACTTGGCAGCCACCGAACATATTACATATGACCCAGACTTCCTTAACAGCAAAACCGAAACTGGGTTCGAAGCACCTGTCACCATTGCCAATGGGACAAAAGTGCCTGTTAGAGGAAGGGGCAACTCAACCTTAAAGGGGGGGGGGTACTAAAATTAATGATGTTCTTTATATCCCTGATTTTAGTTGTAATCTATTATCTGTGAGGAGATTAACTAATAATTTGCAAAGCATGATTTCATTTTTTCCTGATTTTTGTGTAATGCAGAAGCTTCACACGGGGAGCTTGATTGGTGTGGGTAGATGTGAAAGTGGATTATATCGGATGGGGATGATCAGAAACGAGAGAAAGGCTATGGTGGTGACAAGTGACACTTGCCATAAGAGATTGGGACACACTTCAAGTGAAAAAATCAATAAGACTAGTTTTCTTGAAAATCTTGTTTTCAATAAAATTTGTGATTCTTGCTCTAAAGCTAAACATACGAGACTTCCTTTTCCAAACAGTACTACAAAAACTGTTGAATGCTTTGATTTACTGCATTGTGATATATGGGGCCGATATCGTACACCTTCTTTTACCGGGGCAAATTATTTTTTGATGATTGTTGATGATTTTAGTAGAGCTGTATGGTTATTTCTCCTAAAATCCAAACATGAGGCTAGTGAACACTTAAAAAATTTTCACAAAACGGTAAAAACTCAATTTAGTAAAAACATTAAGAGAATTAGGTGTGATAACGGTGGAGAATTCACATCTAATGATATGATGTGTTTTTACAAAGAAAATGGGATTTTACTTGAAACCACATGCCCGCACACTCCCCAACAAAACAGTATCGTTGAAAGAAAGCATCGTCACCTCCTTGAGATGGCTCGTGCCTTGCGTTTTGAGGGAGGTTTAACAAAAAGGTTTTGGGGAGAATGTGTTTTGACCGCCGCTTATGTTATCAACCGATTACCGTCTAAGGTCATCGACAATAAAACTCCCTTTGAGCTCGTGAACAACAAAACACCCGACTATGACTACATGAAAGTCTTCGGTTGTTTAGTCTATTATTGGAACACCGACACAAGAGGAGATAAGTTTGAAGAGAGGGGGAGAGCCGGTATTTTCTTGGGCTACCCACCAGGCACGAAGGGATATAAGATATACGACCTTAAAAACAAAAAAATAATAATTTCAAGAGACGTTAGATTTTTTGAAAACATTTTCCCTTCTAAGTGTGTCCTTTCAAGCTGTCAACATGAAGACATTTTTGAACAAAGCTGGCCCACTAAGGTTGATGTTGAAATTCATAATTACGTGGAGGATGATGATGGAATAAAAAATAATGAAGAAACCACAAATCAAGATATGGAGACAGATGGCCCATCCCAAGAATTTGATCAACATCCCATTAGTGGTTCATCACCTCAACATGAGGTTGACCACGTGCATGAGATGGATGAATCTCATGAAATAAGATCAGAAACACACGATGAAGTTCAAGATATAAATATCGGACAGGGACGGTGCAAACGAACTCGATCTCAACCTGCTCGATTCAAAGACTTTAAGGTCCAGCTTCCCCCATCCGTTGATCCGACACATCCCGCATCCGGTCAAAACTCCTCTTCGGTACATCCTTTATCCAATTTTGTCTCTTATGAACATTTTTCTGACTCACACAAAGCATTCTTATCGGCCATGCATATCAATAATGAGCCAAGAAATTTTGCACAAGCTATACAGGATGAACGATGGAAAGAGGCGATGGAAAAGGAAATACGAGCTCTTGAAGAAAATGGCACGTGGACTCTCACGAATCTTCCTGAAGGCAAACGAGCCATAGACTCGAAATGGGTCTACAAAGTTAAATACAAACCAAATGGGGAGGTGGAATGTTACAAAGCCCGTCTTGTTTCAAAGGGATTTACGCAACATGAAGGGGTTGACTATCACGATACATTTGCTCCGGTAGCCAAACTCGTCACGGTTAGAACCCTTCTAGCCGTAGCAGTCAAGAAAAATTGGATCATTAATCAACTTGATGTGAACAATGCATTTCTACATGGAGATTTAGACGAGGAAGTTTACATGAAGATCCCACAAGGATTCTCTAAAGAGCAGGAAACTAGGGTTTGCAAATTACAAATATCACTCTATGGGTTAAAAACAAGCCTCACGGAACTGGTATCAAAAATTTACCACCTCCCTCCTTAATATGGGTTTCAAACAATGCAAAGCCGACTACTCTCTTTTCATCCATAAACAAAAGAATAGTTTTGTCGCAGCTTTGATATATGTGGATGATGTTATTATCGTTGGTAGCGATCATGATCGAATACAAGCCATGAAAAACGAACTCGACAAACAATTTAGCATCAAGGACCTAGGGAACCTTAAGTACTTTCTTGGGATCGAAGTGGTTCGTACTTCAAAATATTGAGCCAAAGAAAGTACACTCTAGACATCCTCTAGGATTGTGGGCTACAAGGTTGCCGACCCAGCTCGTTCCCTATGGAACCAAACCTAAAACTTGACAAGGGAGAGAAAGAACAAAAGGTTGATAGCAGCCAATATCGTCGGATGGTGGGACGGTTACTTTATTTGCAGGCCACCAGACCCGACATAACGTATGTGGTTAATGTTTTGAGCCAATTCGTTACTGACCCAAGGCAGAACCATTTGGATGTTGTACATCGTGTCCTTCGATATCTCAAAGCTACGGTAGGACAAGGCATTCTTTTATCTCAATCTAGAGGATACAATCTTACGGCATATTGTGACTCTGATTGGCTTGGGTGCCCTTTCACGAGACAATCAAGAACTGGTTACTTAATTCTGCTTGGTGGTGCACCAATCTCATGGAAAACTAAGAAACAATCGGTTGTCTCTGGTTCTTCCGCTGAAGCAGAATATCGTTCCATGGCCTCTACCGTAAGTGAGGTCCTATGGATACGATGGCTGCTACAAGAGCTAGATGTTTCTCTCGATGCTCCAACTTCACTATTTTGTGACAACCAAGCCGCCCGACATATCGCCAACAATCCGGTTTTTCATGAACGGACTAAACATGTGGAGATGGATTGCTATTTTGTTCGTGAAAGAGTTGAGACTCAAGAAATTCGCCTCTTCACATTGATTCAAAGTTACAAATCGCTGATCTCTTCACAAAAGGCTTAGGTGCTCCTCAACTAAATTTCTTACTTGACAAGTTGGGTGTTATCAATCCACACACTCCAACTTGAGGGGGAGTATTAGGAGCTAAAATTATTCTCTGATTCTCCTCATTAACTTTCTCCGTAGATTGCTCCCTTATTTTTGTCTATTTATTTTTTCCATTCTTAGCTCTTGTTTTTGAGTATATTTATTCTCTTTGTCTGTATTCGTATTTCAAATGAAAAGATGAATAATCCTTTTGAACCATTAATTTGAATATATTCACCATAGTAGTGTTGCCTCTGTTAAGTTGTGTTTCAATTTATTCTATCAGACTGCAATTACAATTGTTATCCTAATCAGGGTGTTCAAACAAAACCAAAACCCGTTTAAAACAGAAAAGACCAAACCCAATTATGTATTCGGCTCGGTTCCTAACCTATTCGAATTTCAAATTCAGTTTTCTGTTCCACATATTTTTTAAATTCGCTTTGGTCGGTTTATTCGGTTAACCGATTAAACTGAATTTACATATACATTTATTATTTTTATTATTAATATATAAGGTTGAATTCAATTTATTCGGTTATTCAATTGAATTTGGTTAGGTTTAATCGATTTATTCGGTTTTTAACATGTTTATTTGGTTTTTAATCTGTTGAATTTCGATTCGATTTTTGGTTACGGATAAAGAATTTTCAAAACCGAATAAACCGATAACCAAACCTTTGAACACCCCTAGTCCTATTTTCCTTGATCAAGAGCTCCGATGAGGATCGGAATGCTTTGCTACAATTTAGGAGATGAAAAATTTCATCAAATAATAGCAATTTATTCATTTCCGTTTTCATCTACTACTCCTACTAAAAAAGTAACTCAAACGGCACATGTCTTTTAACTAGCTTGTCCATCTCATTAAGATGCCACGTGTCAAATACCATTGCCACCTAGGGCAATTTGATAAAGGTCTAACCACAATAAAACTTGTAATTTTCCATAAATACCTGATTATTGATTTATTAGAGGGAATAAATAAATCTACTAAATGATTGAAAGTGGTATTATTGTATTTTTAAACAAGATTAACTTTAATTTCTCATTACTTAAAATATAAAACAAAATTTGTTAATAAACGTAAATGTTTTATGTTTTGTAATCTAATTCAAAAAATCCATATGTATCTTTCCTTTTTCAATTCTATTAACATTTAAATACTAATATTTCGTTTTTATTCCAAGTCTATTTTATTTTAATTTTTTTTAAAGTTAACTTTATATATTTGGCACACACTTTAAAATAAAAAAAAAGTTATAAAGTGTAACTTATTTCCAAATTAAGTTAAAAATTTATTGTAACATTAAATTAATTTTATATATTTTTAAATACTTTACCTTTTTATATCCTAATTTATTAATTAAAACTCGTTTTAAATGTTTTATGACTTGCGAGTTGACTATAATTATTTATTAACATTTTGCATTATTTAAATTACGTATAACACAATTTAAAATCTAACATTCATAATAAATATAATTTTTTAAAAAAATCACAAAATTCAAATTTAGAAAATATAATAAGGAAGTTATTTTTATTCAATATTTTACATTACCATAGAACATAAATTTATTAGTGTTAATTATCTCCTAATTTAATATTATTTTAAGTTTAAAAATTTATTAATTAAAAAAATAACAAATTATTTGTTTATTAAAGGGAATAAATAAAACTAATAAATGATTGAAAGTCATATTAATGTATTTTTAAATAGATTTTCTTCAATTTCTAATTACTTAAAATACAAAACAAAAATTTGTTAATAAACATACATGTTTTATATGGTGTGTACTAATTCAAAAATTCCGGACAATTTTTTGATAAAAATGTAGGATCGGGTTGTTAATACTAAACAACACTTCACAAGTATTTCTTACTTAACTCTAACAGATGAGGAATGTTCTGTTAGAATGATCTCTCAATTACACTCAAAATGACACAGTAATAATCTTTGAACAATAATAAGAACACAAGAATAATTCAAGCTCAAGGATATATTTCTCTCAAAGTGGAAGTACACAAGCAAGCACGCTTCAAGCAACCATACAATGGGAGGTTATATAGCCGAGGCTACAACCGTATACACTTGGGAATACAAGTTGGGTATACTAGACAAGTACATAAAGTAAAGCTTATTCTAGTATGTTGAGTGTCTTAACAGGCTAAGACACTCTTTCATAATCATTACATTAATAGACATTGACTTTACAAAAGACTACTAAATACAAAAGACATTTAATGTAATTGATCTTCAAGGCTTCAGATGATCTTTTGCATTTAATGTAGCATGGGAGAGGTAAGGTGCTTTATCTGACTCATTACATGTTGTCTTTGTCTTTAGTCAGACCAACATGTCTTGTGTCAGTACCTTTTGTACTATAAGAGTAATCTGCTACAGTCTTTGTCAGAGGATAAACCTCGGAAGTCTTTGTCTTCAGTGCATAAGAGGATTCCTCGGAAGCAGTTGTCTTATATAACCTTCGGCAGGAACCAGTTATCCTTCGGAAGCAATGCTGCTTCCGAAGAATCACTTCTTCCTTCCGAAGGTGTTTATTCAAAGAGGCTCCTATACTTAGAGAAAACAAGAAGTTTGGTGAGCATCAGCCTTTATTAGTCTTTACAGTCTCCCCCTAGGCTGATGCTACCAAAACTTCTAAGGAATAAACCTTGGCTTCCATGTACCCCTCAGTACCTGTGCCCTCTTTCTAATCAGTCTGATGGCTGACCTCCCATCTGCTCCATTGTCAGGATTATTGAGAGGGAGTTTATCTAGATCAAGAATGTAGGGTTTTGCCAACATCATCAGATGCACAAGATCCACCAGCTTTATTTCTCCATTGTAGTCGGTGAGGATGAATATCCTTTCTTGTGCATTGAAGCTCCAATTTACTAAGGGGATGTATGAATGCTCATGCATTAGTCTACTGATATCCCTCATGTCTTCTCGGTTTTGTGTAGTTTCAGGAGCTGCTTCAGATGTGGCTTCAGGTACTGAGAGTGCTGCATCAGGCTCAGAGTCAGTGGAGATGGTTTTTGTTGTCTTTTTCCTTCTAGCCATGCTCTTCCTTCTTATGAATCTTGGTTTGTCTTGAGCAGTGGCTTGTCTCTTCTGATCTCTGGCTTGTTGGGCTTCCCCAGTTGATCCTACTGCTGCACCTGTTGTTGCAGTAGGCTGTGACCGAATATCCTCAGCACTTGAGGGTTCTGTTCTCCTCTCATCAGCCTGTGTATGTCTCTCAGGATCAGGGTTTGGTGTTGAATGTTTCCTTGTAGTCTTCTTACCCTTTTTGAAAACTGAGGAGATTGGCATATTATCCATACTTGGACTTGATGGAGGAGATATTGGTTCTTCTTTAGGATTTAGGGGGAACATGTTGGGGAACATTGCTTTTGTTACTTCCCCACACATGACTTCTTCTCCCTCTCTGAGCCCTGCATTAGAGAGGGGAAATTCTATTCTTGCTCCTCCCCCTAAACCTAAGCCTCTCATTAGGCTTGCCTTTTGAGCCCTTATCTGTTCAATTGGAAGTAACTCACCTCTGGCAATTTTAGCCTTGATATCTCGGATGTGCATATCCATGGTCGAGTTCTTCATAGGGCCTAGCTGCCGAGCATGGAAGCCATATTCCAGGAGAAAGGCCTTTGACTTGTCTCTGTAGGCCTTCTCCTTTTGCTTCTTGGAAAGGACAGTTTGAGTCTTGGTGGCAGCAGCATCCTGTTCTTGCTGCTGCACCTTGTCCAACTCGGCAGCCAGTTGAGGTACCGACCAGAGCCATACTTCATCGAAGTCATAGCCTCTCTCTTCGAGCAAGGCAGAAAGTCTCACTCGTTCTTCATCTTGAGAGGTATTTGGTCGGCCCTTTGTTTTCTTTGGTCTCCTCTCCTCCTGTTCTGCTTCCTCCTCTGGGTTAGCTTTCTTTTTCCTTTGTCATCAGCAGTTATTTTTGCCCCAGAGGAGAAGTCTCCTGTTGCCTCACCAGCTGGTTCATTGGCATGTAGCTCCTCTGTGGAGGAAACATCCAGGATGACTGGGCCTTCGGAGACAGCTGCAGCTTCGGAATTAACCTTAGCATTCACTGCCCCCTCCGGTTGACCAACCACCTTAAATGCCTCCTTGTTAGTTTCCACAGAGAGCTCAGGAATGGAGGAGAGGTCTTCAGCAGCTACTGTCCTAGAAGAGGACACAGGTTTCATGGAAATTTGTTCTTCTTGTGTGGTGTCTTCCATAGCAACCTGAGCTGCAGTCTCAGAAGGAGACTTAGTCCCAAGAGGGGACTGAGGTTCCAAAGAGACATTTGATGTTTGCTGTTCAGTCTCTTTGGCAACCTCCCTTGTATCCTCAGAAGCAGAAGAAGAGGAAGTAGATGAACTTTGAAAGTAAGTACCCAAGAAGTCATCCCATTCATTAGTCAAAGTGACTATGGATGGGTGAACTTCTTGTGCACCCTCCTCTTCTCTTGCTTCTGATCCTGACCCTGCAGTGGTTGCATTCTCCCCCTTTTTGGTAGCATCAGGATCAGGATGAAAAGGATGTAGAATAACAGGTGGACGGCTCCTGAGATCCAGAATGGTTGCATCTTTTGTTTGGATCTCAAGCCACAGGGTAGACACCTCAGCTTCCAAAAGAGCTACCCTGGCTTGGAGGGAAGTTATTGTGGCCGTCAATTCCTGAGTGTGTGTGCCCTCATCCACAGGAGTGGAATCCTTGGGCGATGGAGTACTGAGCCGAGCTCCTGCACCTCCACCACCAGAAGTGGTTTCTTGGCACCCTGGATTCCCTTCATTGAGAAGGGCTTCAAAGATGAGGAATGTTCTGATACCACTTGTAGGATCGGGTTGTTAATACTAAACAACACTTCACAAGTATTTCTTACTTAACTCTAACAGATGAGGAATGTTCTGTTAGAATGATCTCTCAATTACACTCAAAATGACACAGTAATAATCTTTGAACAATAATAAGAACACAAGAATAATTCAAGATCAAGGATATATTTCTCTCAAAGTGGAAGTACACAAGCAAGCACGCTTCAAGCAACCATACAATGGGAGGTTATATAGCCGAGGCTACAACCGTATACACTTGGGAATACAAGTTGGGTATACTAGACAAGTACATAAAGTAAAGCTTATTCTAGTATGTTGAGTGTCTTAACAGGCTAAGACACTTTTTCATAATCATTACATTAATAGACATTGACTTTACAAAAGACTACTAAATACAAAAGACATTTAATGTAATTGATCTTCAAGGCTTCAGATGATCTTTTGCATTTAATGTAGCATGGGAGAGGTAAGGTGCTTTATCTGACTCATTACATGTTGTCTTTGTCTTTAGTCAGACCAACATGTCTTGTGTCAGTACCTTTTGTACTATAAGAGTAATCTGCTACAGTCTTTGTCAGAGGATAAACCTCGGAAGTCTTTGTCTTCAGTGCATAAGAGGATTCCTCGGAAGCAGTTGTCTTATATAACCTTCGGCAGGAACCAGTTATCCTTCGGAAGCAATGCTGCTTCCGAAGAATCACTTCTTCCTTCCGAAGGTGTTTATTCAATGAGGCTCCTATACTTAGACAAAACAAGAAGTTTGGTGAGCATCAGCCTTTATTAGTCTTTACAAAAAACTCCTAATATTTTGCAATTATTATATTTTATTTATTTGTTACATAATTATTTAAATTAATATATACATTAATTTTATGTATCTTTCCCTTTTCAATTGCATTCATATTTAAATACTATCATATTAATGTATTTTTATACAAATTTTCTTCAATTTCTCATTACTTCAAATATAAAACAAAAATTTGTTAATAAACATACATGTTTTATATGGTGTGTACTAATTCAAAAATTCCGGACTCTTTTTTTATAAAAACTCCTAATATTTTGCAATTATTATATTTTATTTATTTGTTACATAATTATTTAAATTATATACATTAATTTTATGTATCTTTCCCTTTTCAATTGCATTCATATTTAAATACTAATAATCTTTTTTCTATGTCTATATTAAATTTTATTTTAAAAATATATTTATTCTAAAGTCAACTTTGTATATTTTTCACTTCAAAATAAGAAAATATATGGAAGTAGGCATGACATTGTTATCTCTTTGGATTATCCAAACAAGGTAATAACCTTTTTCATTTTTGGCCAAAATATAAGATGTCACACGTTGCAAATGGTAATAATTCTGATTTTGTTTAGTAGTTTTCTAGTTAGGTCGGCACCACTTTGTGTTTGTTTTTTATGAGGTTGCAAGTAAGTTATAACTTTTAACATTGTTTTTTTAAAGTCACAACGCAGTTGCAACTTAACAAGAAAGACCCATTAATTAAGATTTTACAAAAAAAGAAAAACTAAAAATCCTTACTAATGTCATAAAACACACAATTATGCAATAAAACCATCTACCAAAAGATTTTCAAATGAAACTTTAAAAGTTAAGATAATCACAATGAAGTAACTCGAGGCATAGCGTCCTTGATGCAATTAAACCAGTCCCATGAGTACGACGCTGGAAGGCATGGATCGCCAATCCAGCCTCCTAACACCTCGAATGATGTTTGCAACATAGATAAAGTTGCAAATGTTTTATGATATAAAAAAACAATTAAGAAAAATAAAACAACTTAAAAATTTAACAGATATTAATAGCTTCATACAGTAGAAACTATAAATCTTATTGTTACACTAAATTCACTTAAATTCTTTTTTTTATTTTTCTTAAGAGAGCAATAACTATTAGTAACTATATATAGTTCACAATTGAACATCTATCAAGATTCATTCTATTAAGAACCAACAAGTTGTAAAAAAACTAAAAGAACCACATTTATAGTCACATGATTTAAGCGGTACAAAAGTCATTTTCATATAAAGTAATAAAAGTTACTATTATACCCTTTAAACTTGTGGTTAGAAATGGTCCCTTTAGTTCTTAAGTAGGAATGGTTCTTAATTGAACATCCCTATATATATATATAGAGAGAGAGAGGGGGGAGATTTGAAAGTCTTGCTTACATATCCGTTGTTATCGGTACCATCGACTACTGATATAAACGCCTCGATGGAGCTTATGAGAAGGGGAAGATTAGAATCTACGGTAGCAACTAAAGAAATGTTGGTCACTGAATCAACAATGTAATTGCTAATGTTTCGTACAACCATGCTACCATAAGGTGGTGAAATAAGGAGTTGTGCACTACCACTTGAGTCGTAAATTCTAAATGATCTTGTTTGAGGAAGATCAAGGTTGCTACCTTCTGATAAGTAGATAATTATGAAGACAAGGGTATCCAAAGGAGAAACTATGCCCCAAAGCAAAGCATCCGACATCAATACAATTAAACTATCGGGACTACCTAACCACAGATTGATTTTAAAAGTATGTGTTCCAATTATATTATAAAGAAATATTGATTAGAAAATTGGCTTATGTAATGGAACCAGACTGCAAGTGATAAAACTTGGAATCGTGTTATTGAAGCAGAAATCCTTTAGGGAAGTAATATTGGGACTCAAACGTTTATACCTCAAATTATTTTGACACCATTAGATAAAAAAATCCCTTTCAAATTTACAAGTAGGGGTGTTCAGAATAACCGAAAACCGTTTAAAACCATTAACCGAACCGTATACGTAACCGAAAAAAACCGAACCGAATTCTGAATTCGGTTTTCGGTTCGGTTCCTAACCGTAACCGAATTCCGAATTCGGTTTTCGGTTACGCTTTTTTTTTTTGAATTCGGTTTGTTCGGTTAACCGTTTAAACCGAATATTTAATTAAATATATTAATTTTTATATATATTATATATCATAAAATGAAAACCCTAGTTAGAGATCTGAGATTCCATTCCCTTCTTGAGTTGAGCCTTCAACACGAATTCACTGGCCTCACCCACGACCGCCGCCGACCTTCGCTGGAACTCTGGCGACCGCTAATCTCTCATCTCATTCATGCTTCCTTGCTTCATCTAGCCGATCTCTCACCCAAAAGGGGTGGCGACCGCAAACCCTAAAATCTCTCAACTCTCTCTCAGCAAAATCGCGAGTAGCGGTCTGCCGTCGGCGTCTGCCTCCTTCTCCGACATCCTTTGTTGATAATTGTTGATTGATATTATATTTTTGCTGATAATTGTTCATTTTTCTGGATTACGGTAGTTTTTGTTTTTTAGATCTAAAGATTTGGATTATGATCTACAGTTGGGATATGCCATTATATTTAATTATGCATATAAGATTTGGATTATGATCCACAGGTTGTTGCTTCTTGCTGCACACACAAGCCTTGTTGGCAGGTTGCTCCTTCCAAAGGCAAGCATGAGACATATATTTGGGAAAAAATAAAGAATCTGGTTGGATTTGAGTGAATTCGGTTAAAACGGTTGAATTCGGTTCGGATAACCATTTAACGAATTCGGTTTGGTTCGGTTAACGGTTAGTATTTTTTTTTTTTCAAAAACCGAACAAACCGAACCGAACAAACCGAACAAACCGTTAACCGAACCGATGAACACCCCTATTTACAAGACAATTTCCACTCTCAGTATGCTGTGTGATGACAGTAAACAAAAGTTAAGGCCAATCACTATCAAAAGTTGGTTTATATTTAAGAGATTCGGTTTTTACACCTGGTCAATTGTATGTTGCATTATCGAGGGTGAAAAGTAGGGATAAATTGAAACATCTCATTTTAGATAAAAATGGAAAAGTTACAAATGCAACAACAAACGTTGTGTATAAGGAAATATTTGAAAACTTATGAACAAATTCTTGTGACTTTTAATTTTAATTTATTATGTTTTGTGTGACGTATACGTTGTTATGTTAAAGGTAGTTATAAATTATTGTAATGTTTAATTTTTTGTTCCAATATCATATCATTTATATACTTTCAAATTATACTTTATCATATTATTTTATGTTTTTTAGTGATTGAATTCATAATGTTTTACGTTTAATGTAATTGTATTGTATTACGTAATTCTATTTTCAATTTGCATTATAACTATAACTCAACCTGTGTGTTACACGGGTTACTAACCTAATTTATTATATACCGCTACAATTACCTATATACTCATTTACAAAGCGTCGGTGCCCACACGTTTTGTTATCCTTGTTGCATTTACCTTAACATGAGAATAAGGACATAATCAGATGAACTAAACTAGTTGATTAACGTCCAATTAAGTCCATCTATCCGATTAAGTTTCGACTAAGGAGAAAATAGTATAAACAAACCACCCGAGTATCTTCCGACTAGTACCAATTGACTGCTTATGATTGCGACTAACCCAACTCTTTGTCCGAGTGAGTCCGACTAAGGGCTTACTCCCATGATCAAATCCACTCGAGTAACTTCTTCTCATGTGACTAAGGGACGGTCCATGTGAATAATGAGATATTTATATGATTCTTTATTTGAGTAGTAGACGACTAAAAGAAGCAAGTGGCTGTTTGTTTGTGTCACACCCTGGTCGTTGCGGAAGCGTACGGTGTGACGTCAAAGTTTCACAGCCATGATTTACAACAAAATACATACATGTTTCTACATTACAGAGCGATATTACAACTACATTAGACACAAGTCTAATGTATCAACAGTTTTATCAAAGTTTCACGCATATGTATAATGCTATTACACATATTTACTATGCAATATATCACACTATTGAGTCTATCTCTCATAGCTCGGCTATATGCCTCCCAATAATTAGCTCCCAGCTCCACCCCCTGTATCACTACACCCCCTGTATCATTTGGCATCTGAGAAAACATGGTTTTAAACAATCAGCACATTGCTGGTGAGTTCACAAGTTTATCTGTTAAAGAAACTTTCAAAATGTAAACAATGTATCCAAATCAGTCAAATGTTTTCATAACAAGAGTTCAAAAATATTAATATCCCATACATGGTGTAAAACATTGGTATCCAGTGCGAACATTGTTCCTTCCAACAATGTCGTGTCCTGTCTCAGACCAAAAGTCCAATTATAACTCCAGGGCTCCCATAACCGAGCTGACGTGTTCATTCCCCTTTTTCCAATGTCCTTGTCGCAAGACATTGTGTGTTCTAGACTTATTGAGCGCCCGCTCGACATCCAGTCGTGGTCTTAGCTACAAACCACGGGCGAGGATTGTCAATCACAAATAGATCTATTCTCAATAATCCCGCCCCTCCCCCCCACGGTTAACGGTTACAGAATAGGGTACTTAGCAACAAATGTGTAACCCGAGAAATAACGACAAATTTGGTCATGTGTTCCCCCACTGTCACGTGTTTCAACCAAATGCTTTACAAACACTTTCGTTTTCATGTCTCGTAAAATGGTTCAAACATATTTCAGTGTATCATCTGATACAAACAGGTTTTTCGTGTTTCACAAAATATAGCGAAAGCGTTTCAGAGTGGTATCATGTATCACACAATGCATCAAACGTGTTCAGTGTTCCACCTGATCAAATCAGGTATCATGTTCCACAAAATGTATCAACACGTTTCAAAGTTTCAGAATAAACAAGATGTTTCAAATGTGTTTTTATGTTTTCTCATTCCCCGAGTTCAAAAGCCAAAATACAGAAAAAGGGATTCGTGAACTCACCTGAATTGATTCAACCAATAACAATGCGCAACGTGTGAACCACTAGTTCTTGAACTCTAAACCTGTATGTTATTCGAGTTCTATGAGTTACTTAAGCTTAATCTGACTCTCAGAACTATCCTTTGTTCAACACCTCATCACGTGTGTTCACCGAGAACCTATGATAATTTAAGTTCTTATTAAAATTTTTATGACTTGTTGGTGTAATCAGGACATTCCCAGATTGACCAAATTAGTATTGTTGTTGATTACATCACCAAAGCAGTTTCTCAATGGATTCCAGGTTTAGAAATAGTTAATCCTTGTCATTGATCATTCCAAAGAATGACCAGAACCATCACAACCATTTTTATAATCACATGATTAAAACCATTGTGATCTATGATATGGTTTCATGATAATCGGGCATTATAACGGCTCAAAACAAAGATTTAACCGTTAACCTGTCAGGTTTTTCATTTCTAACTATTTCTATCCATTATCTAGGCAATAATCAACAACAATAACCATATTTTTACGTTAAAATTCAAGATTTAATCAATCAAAACCAAACTAGAAGGTTAAAATGAATCTTTACCTAACCAAACGGAGTTCTGTGTGTAAAACGATGATCCAGACTTGTAAAAACGTTCCTGGACGCGATCCACGTGATTAGAAAGCTTTAGGATTGAGATTTGAGGGTTTAAAAGTTGATTTTTCGCGTGGGATGACCGAACTCGTCGAAAATGGATAAGATTTTGTGAGTTCTAGAAGAAAAACGACTTTTTAAGCAAATGTTGCGTAATCAAGACCCCGGGCGTACCGCCCCAACCCAGAGGATGGTCTGGGACGTACCGCACGACCCTATCTCTGCCAGATATTTTTGGTGTAATCCTCGCGCATCGCCCTGCTCGGGCGTGTGGCCTGGGGCGTACCGCCCCAGGGTAGTTTCGTCCATTTTCCGATTAAACTTCGTTTCGCGATTCCGGACAATCCGTAACTCCGTTTTGCGCACGGTTTTCGCCCACGTTCACCATTTTTCACGTACTATCATCCCATAATAATTACAATTGTCAAATCCACGTGGATTTCTAGAACGACCAAATGTGATCTCGTCAGCGATGACGTCATTTATCAACTGCCATTGTCACAGTTTGGGTCTGAATGAGTCTGAATCTGAATGGTTCAGATTCAGACTGTTTGTTTCGTGTAAAAAAACACTTCCGAATGGGATTGAAGGTCAGAATGGGGGTGAAGGGGGAGACTTGTACATTTGAATGGAGGGAAGTCAACATACTAGAGGAGGCTGCGTCGGAGATCGACCACTGCTCCCATAGCACTGCGAATGAGTCTCCACCACCATCGCGCGACCAGGGAGTTTGCGATGGTGCGGTTGCGACGAGAGCCTCCGGCTGGTGCGGCGACAGAAGCCTCCAGCTAGGAGCTGCGACCGTGATGAATGATAGGGGTTTTATTTTTAAGGGTTTTTTAATAAAAAAATATTTTTTTATTTTTCATGTGTCTTAACTCGTTCATCACTTAATGGTTCAGACGCTTTTATAGATACAATAAACCATGCAACAATAAACCTCATTCAAATAAAGGACAACTAAAATTCTAAATATATGAAGTAAGTTGTGAGATTAATTCTATCAAATCTAGTCAGATAAAGTAATCATACATATGAATACATTCCCAATAGTAGGTTTCTTGAATCAAAGAGGTTCTAGCCATAATAAGAAAAATAGTATTCTCAACAATTAACCTGCATCATTGGAACTAATTACCTTAAAATCACACGTACTCAAATCTGATCAATTAATCACAATTATCAAACACTATAACAGAGCCTTAAGACAAGTTTACATGTATTAGGACACGAGTAGATCAAGAAGCACTACACATCTAGTTTACTTCATATAGGTGAGTTCACATACCCCTTTTTTTACTTTTTTCGTTTTGTAAATATGGGGAGGAAAATCATGCAAAATATATTTCCAAAACCATTTACATCACTATGAAACACATTAAAGGATTTCAACACCTTTTATAGAATTATAAAATACTTTAGAGAATTCTATATTACGTTATCCGATTATGAAACTATTTATAGATTGTAAAACACATTAGGGGAAATTCAAAATATATTATTGAATTTGGGAAACACTTGGGATTTCGAAACACAATACTGGAAATACGACATAATTTCTTGAATATGAAACATTTTATAGTGTGAATCACATTATTTGAAAACAAGGGAGAAACACAAATATATCATTGTTACATGAGTGATATGAGTTGTCACAATAAAGTTCCTCTTTTGTAACAGTTATTTAGGGATTATGCGTGATTATTAGGAATAACTATTGATAAGGCCCAAGAAGCAACTGGACTCAAAGTTAGGCCCAGAAGAAACACGAAGAAACCTGCAAGGTTGAATGATAAGTTTGGAGAAGCCCAAAGAAGTAATCAGAAGAATCCATGCAAGATGTTGATCATTTGATATGTTAGTTTAATGCATTAGTAGAAGACATGTTAGTTAGTTAGTTAGTTAGTTAGTTAGTTAGTTAGTTAGTTAGTTAGTTAGTTAGTTAGTTAGTTAGTTAGTTAGTGGAGCATGCATTTTCCATTTTATTAGGAATATGGGTTAGTGGTAGATGTTATCAATGCATATTTATATTTATTGTATTTTTCATTTTTGAAAATAAAGAAAATTGTCCCAAAGTACTCTCTGTTAGAATTAATGTTGTCAAATATAAATAGGTCAAATATGTATGTAAGGTTGGTCGAATAAGGACCATGTAAACGGGTCAGATCTGGTTGTTAGTTGGGTCTTATTGCAATTAAGTATAACTGTCATATAACTGTTTTTAACTGCCATGTGTAGGGATATAAATAGCCTTGATCATATTCAATAAATGTATGTATTTTCAAGTTTCACATCAGCACTATACTTTGTTCATTTTTCACGCCAATAAGTGGTATCGGAGCCGCAAGTTTCTAAGGCCTGTGTACGAGGAGTTTGTTCTTGTGATAGGAAATAAGTAAGATGGAAGACCGTGAAGGAGCAAGGAGCGTAGATGTCTCTCCGGTGAATTCAATGTGTGGTTTCGGTCACGGAGACAAGGAAAAACCACAAGGAAAAGATCAGGGTGATCAAAGGGATTCAAGTATGGAGAGAAGGAAAACTGAAGAATTTGGAAAAATGGCACAAAGAAGGAACAAGAAGAAATCATATAATCATCATGTGTGTCGCTATTGCAATCGGCCTGGTAATTTCAGAAATGTCTGTAAGAATCGTATATTGAATTCCGAATTTATGTTAAAGGGACCAAGGGCAAAGGGTGCAAAGAAACATGTTTTGTTAGTCTTAATCGAAACACACATGGATGTGGAAATAAGAATTTGTTTAAAACCTTAAAAGAATCACATGGGATCGAAGCATATATGAAAAGGTTTCACAAATCTTATTTTCGTGGAAAAGGAAGCATAGAAATATTTTGCAATGGAACTCATCATCGAATACACTCGGTTTTTTATGAACCGAAACTTAAAAGAAATGTTAGTCTAAATGGCTTGATTAGTCAAGGGTTTGAAGTTACGTTTGAAGGAACTGTTTGTTATGTAATCAAACCATACACAACATATGTTGAACACAAAGTGAAGGAGGATGAGATTGCAACATCTTTATATGCAAAAGAAGAAGGAAATTCAAAAATGAAGTTCAAAGATGTTGAAAAATTGGATGATACATCAGAATTATTGAATTATTTCAACACTTTGGATCTCAAAGAACAAAAGGAAGATAGATGAAAGAAAAATGAAAAGGGAAAGGCAATTATAAACGAAGGAATACAAGAAGTCAATGATATTTAGGAGATGGTTGTCTTCATTGACTTACTTAAGATTATTAATATAAGTTTATTAGACGAGGAATCAATCATAAGGAAGTTCAACAATATGGTACATTGGTTTCTCAAATATATAATAAAGCAAAAACTAATTTGGCCACCAAAAATTGGAGATCAAGTTGTAGATTTGTATGATCTTTATATGGAAGTTCAATTGAACGGGGAAAAACAAAGTAACACAAGAAAAATTTCGGCCCTACATTTCGATCGACTTGGGTCTGAAATTGATACAGTCGTATAAACTCATGATGTTATATAATGAATACCTGGACATCAGGGACCGGTATTACAATAATATAAATTAAGAAGAGAAAGGAAAAAGCTGGGACTGTTTTGTTCAAAGGACGCTCAAGTTCTATGCAAGAAGATATTCGAAAGCGCAAGAAAGGACCGGGAAATTGCCATAAGGATGAAGAAGCAAGACTAAAACAAAAACAACAAAACTTACCAAAGATTGACAATACAACTCTACCATTCAATAGGAGGAGGATCAATGCAGTACGTGATTGGCCACCAGGATGCGATCCAAACTATTGAAGATCTCAGCTCTCAAATTGCCAACATTAAGGGGGAGATTGTTAGAAATAATGTTGTCAAATATAAATAGGTCAAATATGTATGTAAGGTAGGTCGAATAAGGACCATGTAAACGGGTCAGATTTGGTTGTTAGTTGGGTCTTATGGCAGTTAAGTATAACTATCATATAACTGTTTTTAACCGTTATGTATAGGGCTATAAATAGCCTTGATCATATTCAATAATGTATGTATTTTCTGGTTTCACATCGGCACATAATTGATAAGGCCCAAGAAGCAACGGGGCTAAAAGTTAGGCCTAGCAGAAACACGAAGAAACCTGCAAGGTTGAATGATTAGTTTGGAGAAGCCCAAAGAAGTAATCGGAAGAATCCAAGCAAAATGCTGATCATTTGATATGTTAGTTTAATTCATTAGTAGAAGACATGTTAGTTAGTGGAACATGCATTTTCCTTTTTATTAGTAAGATGGGTTAGTGGTAGATGTTAGCAATGCATATTTATATATATTGTATTTTGCATTTTTGAAAATATAGAAAATTGTGCCAAAGTACTCTCTTCCTATCTTAATATTCTTCATTCCCAAAACACCGCCTGCTACTCCCCACCAACCCCCTCGCCCCCCTAAAATTCACCTTCCGACCTTTGATGGCTCCAATCCACTTGATTGGACCTTCCAAGCTAACAATTATTTTGATTATTACTCGATCTTACACGTGCAACAGCTTTCACTTGCACAATTTTACTTCACCGGAGATGCCTTAAGTTGGTATAAATACCTTGCCAATAACAATCGTTTAGGGTCCTGGGTAGAGTTTTGTCGGGCTCTTGAACTCCGGTTCGGTCCCTCCGATTATGAATACCACCAAGCCACCTTATTCAAACTCAAACAAACCACTACCATCAACGCTTTGCAAGCTGGTTTTGAAAAGTTATGCAATCAAGTTGTAGGGCTATCAAATGAAGCATTCATGAATTTTTATCTTTCCGGTTTAAAACCGGAAATCCAAAACGAAATCTCCATCCTCAAACCTTCATCCCTTCATCAAGCTTAAGGGTTATCCAAATTGCATGAAGATTAGCTTAATCTTTTTAAACCCAAAACCTATACTCCTAGACCCTACCCGTTCACCTCTTCCCCTACTGTTACATCATCCACCAACAATAACACAACTACCACCAAACCAAATATTACCCGCATTCTTTCCATACCCCCTCCCCCTCTCACCAAAGCCAACAATGCCTTTTACTAAACTCTCACCAAAGCCTTACAAAAACGACGTTAAGAGGGCCTTTGTTTCCGTTGACCTGATTAATACTTTCTGGGCAGGGGCGGCCCATTAGCATTTTGGGTAAAGCTAGGGCTTTGGACCCCCAAAAAGTTAGGGCCTCCAATTTTCTAAAAAAGTGATTTATGTTTGGGCTATGGACTAAGGAGCACCACAGGGACGGAGACGAAGCGACGAAAGGAAGGTGGAGAGTTTGGAGTCTGAGATGAAGGAGCCGACATTATTTTAGGGTTGGCTGCTTACAATGGCCCGCTTGTTGCTGATTTTTCATTTCCCCAACTCACTTTTAAGATGGGCTTGAAAACTTTACGTGGTGAGGCTTTAGCTAATCACGTCTCTACTTCATCTCTTCACACCCTGATTGCAAAAAATGTTGCGTCCATCCATGCTCTATATTTTCACTTCGAATCGACCACCAGCAACTTCCTCGTCTCATTCCGACCCAGCCATCTCTAATCTCCTTCAACCCTACAGTCATATTTTCCAGCCCCTTGCTCAATTACCACCACCCCGAACACAAGACCACCATATTCCAACCTTTCCCACATCTAACTCTAACTCTGTCAATGTCAAACCTTACGGTTACCCACAATACCATAAACAAATTATGACTGCCCTCATCTCTGACATGCTTCATGATGGGATCATCATATTAACCAATATATATTTTCTATATAAATATACAAAATATATATTGGTTAATACATCAAACCTAGCCATCGCCCATATTCATCAGTTCAAAAGAACGACGAGTCTTGGCAATTTTGTGTAGATTACATAGCCTTGAATGCAATCACCATAAAAGATCGGTTCCCTATCCCTACTGTTGACGAATTATTAGGTGAGTTAAAAGGAGCTACAGTTATTTCTAAGATCGATTTAACAGCCGGTTTTCATCAAATTCCAAATAGGTGTTAAAACGTTTAAGTAAAAACTTTGAAAATGAGTACACAAACTCACTGGTAATCAAAAATAGTTCATTCAGACTAGTCATTTAAACAAGCATGCATATCAACCCAAAAATAAGTAAATAAATTTGGAAAAGGGCTCGTAGAACACACACCTGGTTGTCTTAGCAATCCATGTCGTCAAACTTGATTAAATTCAAAGATCCTAATCAAGTGAATCCTCATATCAATTTTTTGAATCTTTGCGTGATTGTTCAATACTTCACTATGCCTTGATAACTATTGAATCGGACAGAGTTTCCTTTGTTTTTGGTCAAATCCAGACAAATTCAAATTGTCTAATTTAGAACCAAATCCCTAATAATCAACTTTAAACAACTTTATTCATCCACAAACATGCCACACATAATCAAACTAATAACAATTAAACATTCTAATAACTCTAAATAAGTTATACCTTTCGTTCGTTTTGATTCGCCTATACGAACGTGCTCGTTTTAACCCGTTTAGATAACCGATTGGTCCCTTTAAATTAGGGATGGCAATGGGCCGGGTTTGGGACGGGTTTGAGTAATCCCAGTCCCATACCCGTTTATAAAAGTATGTCCCATACCCCTCCCAAAACCCATCGGGTATCTATCGGGTATTTACCCGTCGGGTATCGGGTATCGGGTATCCCGGCGGGTTTTGGGTATCCCAACGGGTTTAGCTAAATATACTCGTTGAGAATAACCGGCTTAAATCACGTCAGGTATTGGGTAACTAAAAATAAATTTATTTTTTTATAACAAAAAATTATATGTTAAATATGACAAAAACAAACTATTAATATATCAAATAGCATGAAATTTCAAAATTTCATAAGTTGATTACCATCGTTCAATATAAACCAAAAAATAGTAATTAACAAAATGGTTCAAAAAAAATATTATAGTTGCCACAAAAAAAACAAAGATAAAAAAAGAAACAAATTCTATCTACTTCAAATGTATATAAATGTGTATTTATAATCGGGTAATCGGACCGGGTAAACGGGTATATGAACAAATCCCAATCCCGTCCCATACCCGCGAAAATTTGGAAAATTAATCCCATGCCCGGCCCAATACCCATTGGGCTTGGGAATACCCGTCCCATATGTAACGGGTTTCGGGTAAACCCGTCGGGTGGGTTTTTTTGCCATCCCTACTTTAAATCGGTTTCTCATTCCAAACGTTTCTTTATCAACCAGATCTGTTGTTGACCTACTTTGACCACTGATGCCTGAGTTGACTTTCGTTGACCATCTTGGATCCCAAAACTATTTTCTGAGTTTTCACTCAATCACATACGAGTAGCTCGAAACTAGACTAAACGAACTCTGATCATGATGATTCAGGTGTCCACAGATTCGTCTCATCGAGATCTACCTTCCCCACCGCCGCTGCCACTAAAGTTTCCGGAACGGAATCTTTCAGCAGCATTTTTCTGTTCGGCCATGAAAACGTCCACGTTTCAGAATGGAAATTCAAACGATGGACTCTTTGTTATGTGTTAGGAAGCTCCTGTCAAATTTTGAGAGCGATCCGACGGTAAGATCTCCACACATCGTCTCATATCTGTTGGTCAATTATTGACACCACCACCAACCACCGTAACAGCCACCACCAACCACCACTTAACACCGTTGGCAGTTAATGGAAGTTATGGCGGTTACCCTAACGCCGTTAGTAGTTACCGTTAGTTAATATGGTTATGTATAAATACCCCTTAATTGTATCATTTGTAAACGTTCACGATATATACAATTTCATATATTCTCTGTTCTTGTTCGATCTTATACAACAAACGCACACATCAATTGGCATCAGAGCCGACAACAAGAACACAACGACATCAGACTCGATTAATCCCAAAGGACCGTGGATTATCAGAACCAAATCGCAAGAATTTCTTCAGCGTAGGACTGTCGAATAAATCACAATCAAAAGGAAACAAAATCGATTCACAGATTAAAAGTCTTTTAAAGGTTATTGTATTTTAACTAATTAAAATTTTTGATAAACATATTTTTTGTTATTATCAAAAATTAAGATTATAAAACTTGTTTCAATGGGAGACGAAAACAGCAACAAATCTGGTTCAGATAATAAAATAATTACATACAAAGAGGGTGGATCTTTGTCAAACTTCAATTGTCCAATCTTAGACTCCTCAAATTACGCGGTATGGTCGATTCGGATGAAAATAATTCTTGAAGCAAACAGGTTATGGGAACAAATTGTACCCACTCAAGAAACACAACCCGACACAAAGAAAGATAAAACCACTATTGCATATTTGTTTCAAGCAATTCCAGAAAATTTGATATTACAAGTATCAAAATTCAATACGGCAAAACAAATATGGGATGCATTAAAAACAAGATTCGTAGGAGTAGACCGGGTTCAAAAGGCAAAAATTCAAAGTCTACGATCGGAATTCGAATTGATAAAAATGAACAACAATGAGACAATTGATGAATTCGTGGGAAGAATGAATACTATTGCATCAAAGGCAAACAATCTTGGTACAATATTTGATGATGCAACCTTGGTTCGTAAATTATTAAACTCAGTTCCTGAACGGTTCTTACAAATAGTTGCATCAATTGAGCAGTATTCAGATTTAGATATCATATCATTTGATGAAGTAATTGGAAGACTTAAAACCTATGAAGAACGAATTCATCCAAGGGAAGACAAACAAACTGACCAGTCAAATAAATTATTATTCACTCGTCACGAAGGAAGGTTTGGACGTGGAAATAATTTGAGACAAAATTACAATAAAGGAAAGTTTCATCAAGGAAATGCAAGAGGAAAAGGAAGAGGAAGGATAAATTATCAACCAAGAGGAGAAGGGCATACCTCTTTTGATCCTAAAAGGAACCAAAATAAATACAAAAAATACAACAGAAATCAAAAGGATCAGAAAAGAAGTTGGCAACCAAAAGGAAATGTAAAATGCTTTCGATGTGATCGACTTGGTCATTTTGCATCGGAATGCACAAAATAAAAACAAACACAAGAAGAATCTCATCTTGTGCAAGAACTAGAAGAACCAACACTTTTAATGGCAACAGGTGAACAAAAGGAAATAGTTCACATTAATGAAGGAAAAATAATTCCAAAGTTATATTTGTCAAAAATGAAACCTAAAGGAACATGGTTTCTTGACAACGGTGCAAGCAATCATATGACAGGAGAATTATCATACTTCACAAAGATAAATGAGAATGTTACAGGCAAAGTTAAATTTGGTGATGAATCTTGTGTAGAAATTAAAGGAAAAGGATCCATTTTACTACAATGTAAAAATGGAGAACAAAGACTAATTGATGAAGTATACTATATTCCAAATCTAACAAGCAACATTATTAGTCTTGGACAAATGACTTTAACTGGAAGTCACATACTAATGAAGGATGAACATCTCTGGATTAGAGATTCAAATGGGAAATTATTATTGAAGGTTCCTCATACAAGGAACACGTTATACAAGATAGAACTATCAATCGGATCTCCAGCATGTCTTCTTACACAAATTGAAGATAAGGATTGGTTATGGCATGCTCGGTTAGGCCATTTAAACTTTAACTCTTTAAAACTTCTTACATCAAAAGAAATGGCACGAGGAATTCCAAAAAATTCACATCCACCACAACTATGTGATGCATGTCTTATTGGAAAACAAAGTAGAGAAGCATTTCCATCACAAACCACATATAGAGCAACACGACCACTAGAATTAGTCCATGCAGATTTATGTGGACCAATATCACCTACAACAAAATCAGGAAATCGTTATTTCTTTCTATTGGTTGATGATTACTCTTGATATATGTGGATATACATGTTAAAAACAAAGGATCAAGTATATGAAATTTTTAAAAGATTCAAGAAGAAAGCCAAATCAGAAACCGGAGAAAAGATAAAACAATTAAGAACGGATCGTGGAGGAGAATTCACTTCAAAGGAATTAACAAGTTTTTGTGAAAAAGAAGGAATTCTAAGACAACTCACAACACCATATTCCCCACAACAAAACGGAGTAATAGAAAGACGAAATAGATCAATTTTAAGTGTTACAAGAAGCATACTCAAAGCTATGAAAATGCCCCAAGATTTTTGGGCTGAAGGAACTCGACATGCAGTTTATTTATTAAACCGTGTACCCACCAAAGCATTAAAGGATACAACACCTTATCAAGCATTAAAAGGAACAACACCGAACATTGAACATCTAAAGGTTTTTGGATGCATTGCATTTATGAAGGTACCATCTGTTCACTTGAAGAAATTGGATGATAGAACTTTAAAGACAATTTACTTAGGCACAGAACCTGGATCCAAGGCATATCGTCTTTATGATCCAATAAAAGATCAAATCCATGTCAGTAGAGATGTTAAGTTTAATGAAAGTTTACCATGGAAATGGATAAATGAACTGTAACACCCCAACCCGACGAGAGCTGACGTGTTACTATTACAGATATCAAATCAAAAACATCATTCATTTAAAGAAATAATAATCCAAAATAACGTTCAAAACAACTTAAATAATCCAAGTCTTAAACATTAAGAATGTCTTTCATTAAATTAATCCGTTTCAATTCTCTCATCACACATTCCCATTATTTCTCTGGTTCCCTTGTGTACCTGTTATAGAAACAACAGAAAACACAAGAAAAGAAAACGGCTGAGCCAAAAGTTGCTCACTTACTCGAAATCTCACTTATCAGATTCCATTGTGGAAGACAGAATTTTTTCTGAAGAATTCGCCATGATATATCTGATCCATGCATAATATCATGAAAAATGGATACAAATTTTTGGCTGCTACTTAGTATCGGCAATAGGTCTGAAAAAGTATCTAAAAATAAAAACTTTAGATATCTGTACCCTGTCGAAGTAAGGAACCATGGCATATATGTTTGGAATAGATTCCATTTTGAGAGAGTTGAATAAGCACTATCTCGTTGAAAAGTTCTATACATCTGCCCTTTCTCAACGCATTTACTAACAAAAGACAGATAAACATAAACACATACAAACATAATAATACAGAACTGATGCAGAACGGAACATTTAACTAATCATGTAAACTGAACATAACATATGAGCATGACATACCATGTCAATAAACAGTCGTGTATTTATACAGAAGCACCCTGAGCCAAACAGATAAAGTGAAAGATATCCAGGTAGCTACTCCCATCCATCAATCACAAAGATGGTGTGTGGGACGTACACACATTGTTCCATCCCACATAACACATAACATATAACAGAACTAGGATCGACCCATACGCCTCTCATATATAGTTGGCCAGTGTACTCCCTGAGTACTCAATAGAGACGTCGTGACTATTTATTACACACTGTCACGATAAGTGTCACATCACTGGCGCCACAATGATGTGCCAGATAGCTCGGGTAACAGAGTACGTACTAAAACTGAAAGATAGCATAACTATCTAACATATAACTGAACATATTGATCAAATCCGAAATCTTATTTTTCTATGGGAACATGCAATAATGAGTACAAAACTAGAAGACTTATTGCATGCTATAACAATCAATAATCAGAACTAATATTCAAAACGGTTAAGATGACATGATCCCTAAAGAACATGCGAAACTGAATATTAAACGGGTCGTAGCAATAGAAGCAAATTAAAGATGCTAGACCACCCAACTAGTAAAAGAAAGCAAAATACTATGGTTTGAAGGACATAGGATCCGTACCTTAGTTTATCGAAAGCAGCCAAATTCAGCAAGTCTCAATGTCCCCATGTTGTACTAACACATTTTATGTTTCTGAAATTAATTTAGATAACCTATCAGATTCATTATCAATGTTCAGTTCATATCTTATTTTTGTGTCTCCTAAATAACATCATTTAGTGTTTAGTGATTAGTTGCCTTTAACATATTTTCTAAAGTTACGCGCTAACATAAATTCTCATCCATGAGTTTAAGCATGATATCTTTAACTATGAAAGCAACTGTCAAATTTTATCATATTCATGTTTTAACATTCATTTGGTTTAATTATAAAAGTAAACTTGGTTACATGATTCTATTTAAGGAATATTAATATATAAATTTTCTTTTATGACTGTCTATGGTTACTTATTCTCAACATTTGAGGCATATCATATCAGTTTTGTGGTTAACGTTTCAGTAATGCGTTTCCAGATTAATAACCAGTAAGTTAACATCCTTTAATTGACCCAAGCAAATGAAGGGTTGCTGGTAAAGTAGCAACAAAACTTAAGTCAACAAAGGTTATGTTAAACAGTTGATTAATTAAATCAAATAAGGTTGAATCTTATAATTATTACTTAAATCAGTCAGGTCTTCCTACTCGTATAACTGATTATTTTTAACTTTGATTAAAGATTCCATACCTCAAATGCTTAATTACTCATAATTGTTAAATTATAAACCCAAGTGAAGACCCGTACTATCTCAACCTGGCTTCACATTCAAATTTATTGGCTAATTATATCACTATATTATACTTCCTAGTTCAAGCTACCCAAGCTAAATAATCATCAGATTCTTTGCTGATAGGTTTTATCAAATTAGTATCCAACATATTTTATGTCTTGTTATATTAACTCTTATTGAACTTCAATTTCAGATCAGAAGCTTTGTCGATGGAACTAGACCATTCATCACACTTCTAATATCTACAAAATGTATCAAAACAACGGTGGATCGGAGTTATTACCTTAACACGATTTAGGAACCAGATTAGTTGACTTTTGGGGACTATAACACCGATTACGATCGTCTCTTTTTCACCCTTCCAATCGTCAACAGTGGTTGTGGTGGCCTTTCGTGATGACGCAACTCCGGTAAATCGATCGGAGCTTGTGCGGTTGTGGTTTGTGTGAGGAGCGATTGAGGTTTGAATGCTCTAAATTGACCGGTGAGGTGTGAGTTAAAAAGGCTGCCATCTTGGATTTTCCGGTGAGTTCGTTCCGGTGGCAACGGGTTCGGCAGAAAGAGGAGAGAACGATTAGGTCAACAAAAATATTTTCACTTCCCCCTTTCTAGCTCACGTACACATGTATATGGAATTCTATTTTTTTTTCTTTTTTTTTATTAATTGATATATTTATTTGTTTATTTATCTTGTACGGATATTATATGATCAATCAGAAATCAATAACAAAGATCTAGTTTGGACAGACTTCATTATTGAGAACTATTTGGAAGAACACATTTGTTTCAATCTAATAATCAAATGGAATCACCAAGACAAGAAGGCGAATCCAATCAAAGTAATCAAGAAAATCAAGATTTTACTAATACAACACTTGAAGAACCTATAGAGACTCCAAATATTGATCATATACCTGTCAAAGGATTTCAAACCTTAAATAGTATCTATGATCGAACGATTGAGATTCAACCAAACTATAGCCAAGAAGATTTATTGTTGACCTATGATGAAGAACCATCTATTGCAAAGGAAGCATTAACTAATCTCAATTGGGAGAAGGCAATGAAAGAAGAAATCAATTCAATTGAGAAAAACAAGACTTGGGTTCTAACAGAATTACCATTAGGACAAAAACCTATAGGACTAAAATGGGTTTTTAAGATTAAAAGAGTCGAGAGGGGAAAGATATCTAAATACAAAGCAAGATTAGTAGCAAAGGGTTACATTCAACAACATGGCATTGATTTTGATGAAGTATTCGCACCTGTTGCAAGAATGGAAACTATAAGATTAATATTAGCACTTGCAGCAAAAGAAAAATGGGAAGTACATCATCTTGATGTTAAATCAGCTTTTCTAAATGGTGAATTAAAAGAAGAAGTATACGTAACTCAACCAGAAGGATTTATAAAGAAAGGATCTGAAAGCAAAGTCTATAAATTATCAAAAGCACTTTATGGGTTACGACAAGCACCAAGAGCATGGAACGTGAAACTTGACAAGACATTGAAGAAACTAGAATTTATAAAATGTCTACAAGAACAAGCAATCTACATAAATAAAAAGACCAATCTAATTATTGGAGTTTATGTGGATGATTTACTAGTAACGGGAAAGAACAAGAAAGACATCATCAATTTCAAAAACGAAATGAAAAATCAGTTTGACATGAGTGACTTGGGTTTATTAACTTATTATTTGGGAATTGAAGTTACTCAAGACGCAAAAGGTATAGCAATTAACCAAAGAAACTATGCAAAAAAGATATTACAACAAGTAAATATGAAGGATTGCAATTCAACAAAACACCCAATGGAACCAGGAATGAAGATAGCAAAATTTGATAAAAGTGAATCAACAAATGAAACAGAATATAGAAGGATAATTGGAAGTCTTCGCTATCTTACTCATACAAGACCAGATATCAACTTTGCTGTTGGAATACTTAGTAGATACATGACTACAACAAAGAAGGAACATATGCAAGCAACAAAACATCTACTTAGATATATCCAAGGAACACTGAACTATGGAATTCAATACAAAGAAAAATGGAAGTAAACAACTTATTGGATACAGTGATAGCAGTTATGGAACAGACCCTGATGATGGTAAAGGCACAACTGGAATAGTATTTTACTTTAATGATGCACCAATATCATGGGCAAGTCACAAACAAGCAACAATCACACTTTCATCATGTGTATCAGAGTTTATAGCCGCAACTTCAGCAGCATGTCAAGGATTATGGCTAAGGAGTTTACTAAGCGAATTAACAGGATGGAAACAAGACAAGATCATATTATATGTGGATAACAAATCAGCCATACTACTTATGAAGAATCCAGTCTTTCACGGAAGAAGCAAACACATTGACACTCGATATCACTTCATACGAGAATGTGTGGAAGAAGGAAAGATCATCATAGAACACATCAGTGGAAACCTACAAAAGGCGGATATACTAACTAAAGCTTTACCAAGAATGAAGTTCAATGAAATGCGAAATCTATTAGGATTTGAAGACCTTGGAGCAACTTAAAGCAAGTCAAAATTGAGGGGGAGATTGTTGGTCAATTATTGACACCACCACCAACGGCCGTAACAACCACCACCAACCACCACTTAACACCGTTGGCAGTTAATGGAAGTTATGGCTGTCACACCCCGGGCCGGCGGGGTTGGATTGGAGTCCCCGTCGGGCGGAAGGTTCCCGGGTCGCGATATCGTGTGTGATAATCGGGTTGATCAGATTGTTTACATAGCATCAATGTTAAGAATATCTAAAGCACAATTAACATTAAACTAGGATTACAAAGTTAAATTACAATATCAATGTTTGATAATTTAACTAAGTAAACCTATCCAAAAGAATCAATTGTTTCTATCTTGTATCTGTACAAGATATCAAAAGAGATTCGTATTAACTACAAAAGATGTGCTTTCAAAAGTCTGCTACGTCCTCTAGTTGGGCTGCCTAGCATGCAATCCAATAGCTTAAGCTTAAACCTGTGCATCACCTGAGAAAGCATGTGAGAAAACAAAGTCAACACAATGGTTGGTGAGTTCATGTAGTTTATAAGTTTAAATAGCTTTAACAAAACTCCTTTTGGTAAAACCTTAATCTTATTAACTCCACATGTAGTATCCAAATCGGTATGCTTATATGTAGGGCATACCCCTGGGTCGAGCCTACAACCCGCCCAGACGCCATCCCACCACATACTAATCTGGATATGACACTGTTATTAATAATAATTAAGCCATTTACCTACCCATCTATCTCATTTACCATCATAGTTTAAGCATTTTGTTTGTAAGTTTACCCATAGCATCCGTGAGTTTAGCTTGAGAGTCACCATAATGGACAACTGAATGCCCGAAGGAATCCAGTATCAATCCATACCAGTTCTATGTGAAATTAGCAACCTAGGGGGAGATAGAGGATTTCCCTGATGACACAAAGTCAACTAAGGATCACCAATATCGTCCTAGTTACTGTTCACGTGTGTAAATAGTTTTGGGAAACACTGCATGGCAAGCACTGAGAGACCATCAATCCGTTTCCTCGTTTCAGACCATGAAGGACACCCTATGGCAAGCACTAAGAGACCATAGTAGATTCCTTCTAGTCCCGACTGTGAAGAACACATGAAGGCAAGCACTGAGAGACCAACTATTGTTCTTCAAGTCCCGGCTAGGAAGAACACATGAAGGCAAGCACTGAGAGACCAACTATTATTCTTCCATAGCCAATAGTTTTAGCATTCAAATAGTCCAGCATTTACGTAACTTGTGCACAAGTACTAGCTTTACAACCGGTAAGGCAAGCACTGAGAGGCCAAACCGTTGTTTTAGCATGGCAATCATATAGCATTCAAGAGTTTATAGTATCCATAGCTTCAAGTATTCAATACGTATGTATGTATGTATGTATGTATGTATGTATGTTTGTATCTAGCATCCTCATAACATCATAGCATCATTAGCATTTAGTGTTAACATTAGTATCTAGCATAAACCCATAGCATTAACATGTAGAATAATCCCATAGCATTAGCATTACGCATAACCCGTAGTATTAGTTTATAGCTTAACACGTAGCATTAGCATTTAGCATAACCCGTAGCATTAGTTTATAGTATCACCCGTAGCATTCAGCATTTGCAATCACAATAGCATCAACAGATAGTGAATACCCTTAGCACTTGGTATTAACACATAGCTTTAGTATTAGCAATTTAGCTTATGCCTTTAGCACTTGGCATAATCATGTAGCATTAGTATTAACTGTGAACTTATGCCTTTAGCACTTGGCATAACCATATAGCATCAACGTTTGTATACAAGAATCATATAAAAGCATTTTGTTAAGTTTAAAACATTTGTTTTAAAATGTATAACATGCTTCTCAGTCCCGAGTTAAAATCAAAATAGTTTGAAAAGGGACAATGAACTCACCTTGTAGTTGTGGTAGTTGACTTAGTCTCAAACAAGAATGCACGCGCTCTTTGTTGTAATTGATATTGTTTTCACGATCCTGTATTGATTTCCTGTTGTTTATAACTTGTAAGTATAAGTTGTATGTGTTTGAGCGTGTGTGTGTATGTGTTAGCCATGAAATTTGGCTAACACTCGTATGTCTCGGTCGTGGTCTTCATTGTTCGGCCCCGTGTGATGGTTATAGGTCTTAATCAACTCGACCCTATTAGCCTAAGACTAATATGTTTAATTATTGATTTTAGGCTCAACTCAATTTATTGCACTGTTATTAAAGATCCTAAATGCAAAATTAGGTTTTAGATGAAAGATTAGTACCCTTCACCTCTTGTAATTTAAATATGAGTTATTATTATTCCCTTTGTGTTAAGTTCTTGAAATCACTTGTTATTATAATTAAAATACTTTCCCTTAGTCTTTAAGAGTCTAACCCAATTTAATACTTTAGTAATAGTTTAGAAACTCTAAGTATAACATCCATGTCATTGATCTATGTCCTTGATTTTGTTTTAGGTCAAAAGACTTGTAGAAACTACCACATGGCCGAACTAATGATCATGGCCACCTTATGTTGTTGGGCCGATTTTTGTACATAGGTTGTATGAGTTAAATGGGGCCAAATTAAAGAGTCCATGGGCTGATCTGTTGGGCTTTATTGGGCCAGGTAAATGTGTGGGTGGGCCTGCTCACTGATGCTAGGCCCAAACGAATCTGTTGGGTTAAACCAACAAACTGCTATTGGGCCTGGGTAGTAACTGTTGGGCCGAAACCAAATGGCCTTGAGTCGAACTGAATTTCTTGGGCCAAAACAATGTGTTGATCAAGCTATTAGGCTAAGCCACATAAAGTGCTGTTGGGCCAAAGGATGTTATTGGGCCGCGTGCCTAGGCCAAGCAGGCCTTTGGGCTTCTGTTAAACAAAATTGGGCCATGGGTGGGTTACTGGTCGAATGAAATTATCACAAGGTTAAATCGAATGTAAGCATCAGGAGCAAATGTCATGTTGGTCGAATGAAAGTTGTTCCATCTGTGGAGCCTCCAAGCGAATGACTAGCCACATGGCCTTTGGCCGAATGTGGCTTAGTCTGAGCCGAATGGAACCAGTCGAAGCGTTAGGGGCGAAGGTCTATGGCCGCCTGAAGATTTGGCGAATGGCCAATAGGCGAATGTCAGATGCCTGGGCGATTTATTCATCGAATTTAATATTTTTACGCGTTTCGGTTAATTCGTTCGCGATTTGTTAAAATAGTTTAATTTAATTTATTTTATGATGAGTTTCAAAATTGTAAAATAGGAAATATTTTATTTCCTTGAATTTATGATCGTTCGTATCTTTTATCGTTTTCGTTTTCGTTTAGTCAGAACGCGTCACCATCGCGCGTATTCGTTCGAATCGTCATTCGAACGAACACAACGATGGTTTTGCTTTCCGATTCTTGTTTTCTACCGTTAAGTTATTATTTCAGTACGTTAAACTATCAGAATCATTCGTACAGATCGTCACCTATACGAATAATTCGTCTGTTTAACATTCCGTAACAGTAACCGTTAAAGTTTCGTTTTGTTTAACCTCGCATACGTTTACACATAATAGCACCTCAATAAGCATTGATATCACCGTTCAATGTTGTCTGATGTGTTTCTGACTGTCAAACTGTTAAGTTTAATCAGATTACAGAAACTCTAGCATAATAGTTTACTGTTAAGCATTACGTAGTTGATAGTATGTCAATAGTTTGCGTAGTTTGTACTGTGTTTACTGTTCCGCTCATTGTTCCGGCGACGTTTCCGGCACAGTTGTTACAGTCTCCCCATGTTAAAGAAATTTCGTCCCGAAATTTAAGCATTGCTATCGGGTACGGCTTCCTTTGCGAAGAGTTAGGGATACTTGTTTCTCATGTGATCTTCGCGTTCCCAAGTAAACTCGGGTCCACGCCTTGAGTTCCAACGCACTTTAACGATAACAATACGGCTTCGCCTTAGTTAATTAACCTTGCGATCCATAATCTCCAATGGTTCTTCAACAAAACGTAAGTGTTCATCCAATTGAATTTCTTCAATTGGTATGATAAGAGTTTCATCAGCAAGGCATTTCTTCAAGTTTGAGACGTGAAACACGTCGTGTACACCACTAAGTTCATCCGGTAAGCTCAATCTGTATGCTACAGGACCAATATGTTCGATGATTTCGAACGGTCCCACATATCGTGGTGTTAGTTTGCCTTTCTTTGCGAATCGAACTACGCCCTTCCATGGGGAAACCTTCAACATGACATGGTCTCCCACTTGGAATTCCAACGGCTTACGCCGTTTATCGGCATAGCTCTTTTGTCTAATTCGTGTTGCTTGTAGTCTTTGTTGTATCTGAGAAATCTTGTCTGTAGTTTCTTGTATAAGTTCTGGCCCTGTAATTCGATTATCTCCTACTTCAGACCAACAGATCGGTGACCGACACTTTCGACCATAAAGAGCCTCGAATGGGGCACAACCGATGCTGCTGTGATAACTGTTGTTGTAGGAGAATTCGATTAGTGGCAAATGAGAGTCCCAATTACCACCGAAGTCTAGAACACAAGTTCTCAACATATCCTCCAGGGTCTGAATAGTACGTTCGCTTTGACCATCCATTTGTGGATGATATGTTGTACTCAAGTTCAATTGTGTCCCTAGAGATTTCTGTAACGATTGCCAGAACCTTGATGTAAATCTGCTATCACGATCTGAGATGATAGACAATGGCACACCATGGCATACCACTATCTCGTCGATGTAAAGCTTCGCTAGTTTTCCATCGTGTAAATTTCTCGCATCGGCAAGAAATGAGCAGATTTGGTTAATCGATCAACGATAACCCAAATAGTGTCATGTCCACTGGAAGTGCGGGGTAGATTGGTAACAAAGTCCATAGCTATTTGTTCCCACTTCCATAGTAGAATTTTAGGCTGTTCCAGTAAACCTGAAGGTTTCTGGTGTTCTGCCTTCACTTTAGCACACGTAAGGCATCGACCAACATACTCAGCTATGTCTTTCTTCATGCCCAGCCACCAATAAAATGCACGTAAGTCTTGATACATTTTATCGGCACCGGGATGCACAAAGTACTTGGTTTTGTGTGCTTCATTAAAAATAAGTTTCCTTAACTCATCTACTGCAGGAATCCATATACGATCCTTAAAGTAAACAAGTCCATCAGGTTTTGTTTCCAAATGTTTCTCCACACCGCAATCGAGTTCTTTCTTCAGGTTTTCCCATTCAACAACCTCCTGTTGTGCTTGCATAATCTTGTCATGTAAGCTTGTCTGCACAGTCATTCCCATTGCTCTAACGCGCAAAGGTTTGACTCGTTCCTTCCGGCTCAAGGCATCAGCCACAACATTCACCTTGCCCGGATGGTACTTGATTACACAGTCATTGTCATTCAAAAGCTCAACCCAACGTCGCTGCCGCATGTTGAGTTCCTTCTGATCAAATATGTGTTGCAGACTTTTGTGATCAGTAAATATGGTACAATTGGTGCCATATAGATAATGCCTCCAGATCTTCAGTGCAAACACCACTGCTCCCAGTTCCAGATCATGTGTTGTGTAGTTCTTCTCATGAATCTTCAGTTGTATCGAAGCATAAGCAATAACTTTGTCTCGCTGCATAAGTACACAGCCAAGTCCCTAATGGGATGCATCACAATATACTACAAAGTCGTCACAACCGTCTGGGAGAGATAAGATCGGAGCATCGCATAGCTTTTGCTTCAAAGTCTGAAAGGCTTCTTCCTGCTTTTGCTCCCAAACAAACGGCTCGCTTTTCTGTGTTAGCTTTGTGAGTGGCAGGGCTATCTTAGAAAAGTTCGAGATAAACCTTCTGTAATAGCCTGCTAAGCCTAGAAAATAACGTATCTCCGTCGGTGTCTTCGGAGTGTCCCAATCTTTTATTGCCTCGATCTTGGCAGGATCAACATATATTCCCTCACTGTTAACAACATGGCCTAGGAATTGAACCTCCTTTAACCAAAACTCACACTTAGAGAATTTGGCATAGAGTTTCTCTTCCTTTAACAGCTCCAAGATCGTTCTAAGATGTTGCTCGTGTTCTGCTTTGCTTTTAGAATAGATCAATATGTCATCAATGAACACAATAACAAATTGATCCAAGTACGGCTTACACACACGGTTCATGAGATCCATGAAAACCGCGGGTGCATTCGTCAAACCAAAAGGCATCACCATGAACTCGTAATGCCCGTATCTGGTACGAAACGCCGTCTTCGGTATATCTTCGTCTTGTACTCAGAGTTGATGATATCCGGAACGTAGATCGATCTTTGAAAAGTACTGAGCTCCTTGCAATTGATCAAACAAATCATCAATCCTCGGCAATGGATATCGATTTTTGATGGTTAATTTGTTTAGCTCCCTGTAGTCTATGCACATACGAAAGGATCCATCCTTCTTCTTCACGAACAACACTGGAGCTCCCCAAGGTGAGTAGCTCGGTCGGATGAAACCTTTATCCAGTAGCTCCTGTAATTGGTTAGATAACTCCTGCATCTCCGAAGGTGCTAACCTGTAAGGAGATTTAGCAACAGGTGTTGCTCCAGGAACTAAATCAATACGAAACTCTACCGGTCGCACAAGTGGCAAACCAGGTAGATCTTCCGGGAACACTTCAGGATATTCCTTTACTACCGGTACATCTTGAATTGTTTTCTTGTCTTTTTGTTTCTCCACCACGTGAGCCAAGAAAGCTATACATTTCTTTTGTAGACACTTACGCGCTTTTATGCATGATATGATCTTTACGTTTCTCTTTGCTTGATCCCCATGAACTTCCAATAAACGATCATTCGTCACTGGAATCCGAAGTAGCTTTTCAGAACAGATGACTTCAACTCTATTGAGTGATAGCCAATCCATTCCCACAATGATGTCGAAACTGCCCAACTCCATCGGCAACAAGTCGATGGTAAATGTGTGATCTGTGAGTGTAAGTGGGCAGTTCCTAAGTATAGTGCTAACTGTAACTTGTTTTCCGTTCGCTACTTCGATAATGTATGGGGAATCTAAAGTTTCCTCGGTAAGATTAAGTTGGCGTGCAAAGTCAGATGAAATAAAACTCTGATCTACACCAGTGTCAAATAAAATAGATGCATAAGAGTCATGTATAAGAAATGTACCAGTGACCACGTTAGGGTCTTGGCGTGCAGCATTGGCTCCAATCACAAAAGCCCTTCCACGTGGTGCTTGGGCTCCTTGTTGCACTCGCTTTGGACACTCTCCGGAGAAATGGCCTATTTCTCCACAGTTGTAGCATCCCCTATTGTTGTTGTGATTGTCAGGTCTTGGTGGTGGAGGAATTGCTACAGCAGCATTGTTTGCAGCACGAATTGCCGGAGCACGGCATTGTTGAGCCCGGTGACCTAATCGGCCACAGTTGTTGCATTCCCTGCATTGCGCCGTAGCAGGATGATGAAATCTGCATCGTGCACACTGAGGATGCGGTCCCACATAGTTCTTGGGTGCAACTTGAGCAGGTGCTGCAGTAACTTGTTGTAGTGGGGTGGCCATCACATAATTCTTGATGACCTTTTTCTTCTTCTTTTGATGATATTCAGGCTTCTTTGTTGTTGTTTCCTTAGCTTTTCCCCGAGTCCTCTTTCAGAACTCCTGACTTTACCATTACTCCAGTAAGTTTAGCTGAGAGAGATGGCTAACTCCAAAGTAGCCGGATACGCAGCCAGCACGATACTTTGAATACAGGAGGGTAATCCTGCAACGTAGCGATCAATAAGCTTTTCCAGTGTCGGAACCATTTCTGACACCAGAGCTACCAATTCATGATAGCGAGTGGTAAAAGTCATATGGTCAGCTCCCTTCATAACATGGTTCGAGAGCTCTATTTCCAGCTGTTGCAGTTCATGCTTCGGACAGAACTCATTCCTCAGAAGAAGCTTGAATTTTGCCCAGGGCATTGCCATTGCCTCATCTCTTCCCTTTGCCCTGATCTGCGCGTTCCACCATGTTAAAGCCCGCTTGCTGAATGAACCAGCTGCATAGCGAACCTTATGATGTTCTGGACAACCGCTAATGTCTAAGGTATTCTCCATCTTTTCAAGCCATTGGATAAGTCCAACAGCTCCTTCAACACCGGTGAAACTGGGTGGTTTGCATCCCACAAAGGACTTGTAGGAGCAGTCTGAGGTATGGCTAGTGTTTCCACTAGCTTCTCCAGTAGTATGGCCAGAGTTGTTGCCGTGACTCTGGATTCTGTTTATCATCTCCGGGATGACATCCTTTAGTTGACTTGTCAGTTGGGTACTCAACAGAGTCGCCAAGGCGATAGTAGCAGGATCTATCATCTGAACATTGCTTGAGCCTGGTGGTGGAGAGGGTGGAGGAGGCAGAGGAGGAGGAGGTGGCGGTGGCGGTGGCGGTGGTGAATCTGCAGGAGAAGGTGTCGATGAATGTGGGGCAGAAACTTGCGAGGACGGTTGTCTCCTCGGCGGCATTCTGATCATAACCAAAACGATTTGGTTAGTGCAGTGATCGAATGCAGAAGACATAATGCATACTTAACTCTTATGTTCTCTATATGAGGGTCCCTAAGTTATAGTCTAGGCCAAACCGTTTAAGTAAATGACCTATTATTCTCTATAACCTTGAGCTCTGATACCAATCTGTCACACCCCGGGCCGGCGGGGTTGGATCGGAGTCCCCGTCGGGAGGAAGGTTCCCGTGGCGCGATATCGTGTGTGATAATTGGGTTGATCAGATTGTTTACATAGCATCAATGTTAAGAATATCTAAAGCACAATTAACATTAAACTAGGATTACAAAGTTAAATTACAATATCAAAGTTTGATAATTTAACTAAGTAAACCTATCCAAAAGAATCAATTGTTTCTATCTTGTATCTGTACAAGATATCAAAAGAGATTCGTATTAACTACAAAAGATGTGCTTTCAAAACTCTGCTAGGTCCTCTAGTTGGGCTGCCTAGCATGCAATCCAATAGCTTAAGCTTAAACCTGTGCATCACCTGAGAAAGCATGTGAGAAAACAAAGTCAACACAATGGTTGGTGAGTTCATGTAGTTTATAAGTTTAAATAGCTTTAACAAAACTCCTTTCGGTAAAACCTTAATCTTATTAACTCCACATGTAGTATCCAAATCGGTATGCTTATATATAGGGCATACCCCTGGGTCGAGCCTACAACCCGCCCAGACGCCATCCCACCACATACTAATCTGGATATGGCACTGTTATTAATAATAATTAAGCCTTTTACCTACCCATCTATCTCGTTTACCATCATAGTTTAAGCATTTTGTTTGTAAGTTTACCCATAGCATCCGTGAGTTTAGCTTGAGAGTCACCATAATGGACAACTGAATGCCCGAAGGAATCCAGTATCAATCCATACCAGTTCTATGTGAAATTAGCAACCTAGGGGGAGATAGAGGATTTCCCTGATGACACAAAGTCAACTAAGGATCACCAATATCGTCCTAGTTACTGTTCACGTGTGTAAATAGTTTTGGGAAACACTGCATGGCAAGCACTGAGAGACCATCAGTCCGTTTCCTCGTTTCAGACCATGAAGGACACCCTATGGCAAGCACTGAGAGACCATAGTAGATTTCTTCTAGTCCCGACTGTGAAGAACACATGAAGGCAAGCACTAAGAGACCAACTATTGTTCTTCAAGTCCCGGCTAGGAAGAACACATGAAGGCAAGCACTGAGAGACCAACTATTATTCTTCCATAGCCAATAGTTTTAGCATTCAAATAGTCCAGCATTTTCGTAACTTGTGCACAAGTACTAGCTTTACAACCGGTAAGGCAAGCACTTAGAGGCCAAACCGTTGTTTTAGCATGGCAATCATATAGCATTCAAGAGTTTATAGTATCCATAGCTTCAAGTATTCAATACGTATGTATGTATGTATGTATGTTTGTATCTAGCATCCTCATAACATCATAGCATCATTAGCATTTAGTGTTAACATTAGTATCTAGCATAAACCCATAGCATTAACATGTAGAATAATCCCATAGCATTAGCATTACGCATAACCCGTAGTATTAGTTTATAGCTTAACACGTAGCATTAGCATTTAGCATAACCCGTAGCATTAGTTTATAGTATCACCCGTAGCATTCAGCATTTGCAATCACAATAGCATCAACAGATAGTGAATACCCTTAGCACTTGGTATTAACACATAGCTTTAGTATTAGCAATTTAGCTTATGCCTTTAGCACTTGGCATAATCATGTAGCATTAGTATTAACTGTGAACTTATGCCTTTAGCACTTGGCATAACCATATAGCATCAACGTTTGTATACAAGAATCATATAAAAGCATTTTGTTAAGTTTAAAACATTTGTTTTAAAATGTATAACATGCTTCTCAGTCCCGAGTTAAAATCAAAATAGTTTGAAAAGGGACAATGAACTCACCTTGTAGTTGTGGTAGTTGACTTAGTCTCAAACAAGAATGCACGCGCTCTTTGTTGTAATTGATATTGTTTTCACGATCCTGTATTGATTTCCTGTTGTTTATAACTTGTAAGTATAAGTTGTATGTGTTTGAGCGTGTGTGTGTATGTGTTAGCCATGAAATTTGGCTAACACTCGTATGTCTCGGTCGTGGTCTTCATTGTTCGGCCCCATGTGATGGTTATAGGTCTTAATCAACTCGACCCTATTAGCCTAAGACTAATATGTTTAATTATTGATTTTAGGCTCAACTCAATTTATTGCACTGTTATTAAAGATCCTAAATGCAAAATTAGGTTTTAGATGAAAGATTAGTACCCTTCACCTCTTGTAATTTAAATATGAGTTATTATTATTCCCTTTGTGTTAAGTTCTTGAAATCACTTGTTATTATAATTAAAATACTTTCCCTTAGTCTTTAAGAGTCTAACCCAATTTAATACTTTAGTAATAGTTTAGAAACTCTAAGTATAACATCCATGTCATTGATCTATGTCCTTGATTTTGTTTTAGGTCAAAAGACTTGTAGAAACTACCACATGGCCGAACTAATGATCATGTCCACCTTATGTTGTTGGGCCGATTTTGTACATAGGTTGTATGAGTTAAATGGGGCCAAATTAAAGAGTCCATGGGCTGATCTGTTGGGCTTTATTGGGCCAGGTAATGTGTGGGTGGGCCTGCTCACTGATGCTAGGCCCAAACGAATCTGTTGGGTTAAACCAACAAACTGCTATTGGGCCTGGGTAGTAACTGTTGGCCGAAACCAAATGGCCTTGAGTCGAACTGAATTTCTTGGGCCAAAACAATGTGTTGATCAAGCTATTAGGCTAAGCCACATAAAGTGCTGTTGGGCCAAAGGATGTTATTGGGCCGCGTGCCTAGGCCAAGCAGGCCTTTGGGCTTCTGTTAAACAAAATTGGGCCATGGGTGGGTTACTGGTCGAATGAAATTATCACAAGGTTAAATCGAATGTAAGCATCAGGAGCAAATGTCATGTTGGTCGAATGAAAGTTGTTCCATCTGTGGAGCCTCCAAGCGAATGACTAGCCACATGGCCTTTGGCCGAATGTGGCTTAGTCTGAGCCGAATGGAACCAGTCGAAGGGTTAGGGGCGAAGGTCTATGGCCGCCTGAAGATTTGGCGAATGGCCAATAGGCGAATGTCAGATGCATGGGCGACTGAGGGTTGCCGTATGAGAGCTAGGCCGAATGAGTGTATAGCCGAATGTGGTTGTGTGTGGTCGAATGAACCTGCCGACCGAAGGAGGTGTAGCCGGATGAAGGTGGCTGGCGAATGAGGCAACCGGCGAATGGGTTGGGAAGCAGGAGGCCATTCGGCCATAAACCTTAGGCCATTCGGCCATCTGGGTCCTGACCTTTGGCCGCAGCAAGGCTCAACCCAGATCCGTCCCTCTCCCGTGGTTCTAAGGTGTTTTCAAGTTGGGAGATGTTGAGGTTAGCCATCGTGGTCAAGGAGTTCGTGTTTCTAAGAGGGTTAGCCGGTTAGGGTTTGTATTCAAAAAGAGGGTAAAAACCCTAATTTTCGCAGCTTTCAAGCTCGTTTTTACCTCCTTTCCAGTGGATTAAAGCTCCGATCCTTTGTACTTTCGTGTAGAGGACGATGAGAGCTTCGTGTGAGTTCAAGAATGGCTCGATTTCGTTGAGAAATGGAGGAAATATGTGGATTTGAAGTTCAAATTCTAGAGAGGGAAGTGGAAACCGGGTTTAGGGTTTGTGAGGAAGAAGAAGAAGAAGAGATAAAGTGAGGAAAATACTCTTATTTAGGGTATTTACACCCCGAGTGGGTTCGGGTTCGTTTTCGTTGCTCGGTTCGCGCTTTCGTTACGTTTCCGGAACGTAACGCGCGTGTTTACGGCTTTTAAGATAAAAGGATTATTTTATGATGTTTTAAAATACAAATATATTTTTAGAAATTATTTTAAATATCGTTATGTTAATTTATTCATCGAATTTAATATTTTTACGCGTTTCGGTTAATTCGTTCGCGATTTGTTAAAATAGTTTAATTTAATTTATTTTATGATGAGTTTCAAAATTGTAAAATAGGAAATATTTTATTTCCTTGAATTTATGATCGTTCGTATCTTTTATCGTTTTCGTTTTCGTTTAGTCAGAACACGTCACCATCGCGCGTATTCGTTCGAATCGTCATTCGAACGAACACAACGATGGTTTTGCTTTCCGATTCTTGTTTTCTACCGTTAAGTTATTATTTCAGTACGTTAAACTATCAGAATCATTCGTACAGATCGTCACCTATATGAATAATTTGTCTGTTTAACATTCCGTAACAATAACCGTTAAAGTTTCGTTTTGTTTAACCTCGCATACGTTTACACATAATAGCACCTCAATAAGCATTGATATCACCGTTCAATGTTGTCTGATGTGTTTCTGACTGTCAAACTGTTAAGTTTAATCAGATTACAGAAACTCTAGCATAATAGTTTACTGTTAAGCATTACGTAGTTGATAGTATGTCAATAGTTTGCGTAGTTTGTACCTGAATTACTGTGTGTTTACTGTTCCGCTCACTGTTCCGGCGACGTTTCCGGCACAGTTGTTACAATGGCGGTTACCCTAACGCCGTTAGTAGTTACCGTTAGTTAGTTAATATGGTTATGTATAAATACCCCTTAATTGTATCATTTGTAAACGTTCACGATATATACAATTTCATATATTCTCTGTTCTTGTTCGATCTTATACAACAAACGCACACATCAATATCCGAGGATGGCTCTTCACTTTTTTTTTCTCTCTGAGCTGCACACACACTTGTGTGTGTTTTGGAAACCTATGGTCGACTTTGATAGATATAAACAACCATAGTATGCATCCTTATTTTTGAATTAATTTAAAAGTTACAATTTTTTTTAATAGATTTCCGCAGGAACCACTTGCATGGTAAACCCTCGGGTCCCTTCAATACCATATTAACCGACAGGAACAAGTAAAGCGTGACCACAAGCAACCGGGTCGGTGACCTCTAAGGAAAATTGCTTTAGGTGGAGATTGAAATTGGTACCTCTAGGTTGTTTGTCCTCCACTCTAACCACTACACCACTACCTTTGGACCAAAAAGTTACAATTTGACCCCTTCATCTATTGGCTTCTATTTTTATAACCCCCTCTCACTTTACTCAATATTTTTAATATTCACGAGCTTCTTACAGGTCCGTACTTTATCGTATAATAGTCATGTTTATATTAATTTGATCTTAATTACTTCATGAATGTTCATATAAATTTCGAACCCAAACAGTGACAAAGATTTTACATGTTATTCACAAGCATATAATGCATCCGCACATTATTGGATATTTGTATTGTTTATATCATTTTGATCATAATTAATTTACAAACATTTATATAAGTTTTGAACCTAAATGGTTACGAAAAACAAATTCGTGCATTATTTTAATTGTTTCTAAAAATTCGGAGCGAAACAAGTGTATCCTCCTTACAATAGGTTTTTCCTCAAAACCTGATATATCCTAGCCCCCTTTTACTGGACTCTTCTATTCTCATGTTACTTACATGTTAACGAGTTAAATGGTTCACATCTTTTTTCGCAATTCTATCAATTTATTTGTGAAGCTCTCATATGTTGTGTCCAGACCTTCTTTTTCCTAAGTACTATTCTTTTAGCATTTCTATCCTATCTCTTCATGTTTCAACAGAAGTAGAAGATCATAACTTAAAAAGATATCCTCACCACATGTCATATTCTTTAGCTATAATAGGTAGCTTATCATGACAATTAATCCTTGAGTTTTTTATCTTTTCATAATTGATCCATTTACTATATGTATGTAATCTCAAGTAAGTAAATCAAGCAAAATCAAGTAGGTTACCTTGCGTTGATTTGGATAGCACTTAGAGATGCATTTGTTTGTCATAATGTGTGTTTCTTTTAAAAAAAATGTTACACTTTAGCTTCCGCATTTCTTTCAACTTTCGCACTTTGTTTTGTAAAACAATATTCGTTTAAGTATTGTAATGAATGATTGAAGCTCATTTAGTGTCGTTCGTATGTAATCAATGACAACAATAACACTGATCGTCACTCCCTACAAATCATTACAAAATCATGGGGCAAGGGTGTGACAAAATGTGTGGAATGTACTCATGGAGTCGTGATGGGGTTTTTGCACCCTTTAAACTCCTTTGGAACCTTGGACAAGGTTCAAAGTTAACAAAAAAAAATTCAATGTGGCATCTGGGCTTTACGCGATAACAGGAGTCCAAAGGACTTAGAGTATATGCAGAAAGTGGTCTAAATTGTTAATAAATGAAAGCAAAATGATGTTTTGATTTATATTATCTATAAATAGAACATCACCAGCCATTTTTAGTAAAACAATGATGATGCTTACCTGAAATGAAAATCTCAGGTTGTGGTGAAACTTCTTATGTTGACATTGCTCTTGAAATCTGCATGCATTTAAATATTGTTAGCTACATCCTCTGATATATTGACGTGTCTTTGGCATTTTATAAAAACATAATGGAAAATAATAATTTCAATTAGTTACAAAATCTTGCGTATCATGACCAATAAATTCAGGGTTAGGCTCAAGTAGATAGCGAGTTTATTGTAAAAAGGTAAGAAGAATCCTTAAAACGCTCATAATCGGTTCATATGAACTCTGAATTTAACTCATTCCAGCGACATTGGAGCTGTATTATCGAACTCCACCCCTTAGTTATTAGGGTTTTGATTTTAAAGCTTAATTTTCTTATCCTTAGGGTTTAGCTTTTAGGGTATAGTTTTAAGATTTTTTTTTGTGTGTGGGATTTTTAGGTTTTGGGGTGGGGTGGGGTGGGGGCGGATTTAGGTTTTCGAGGGTGGGGTGGTTAAGTTTTTGTGGGTGGGGATGTGGGGGGTTTTAGGTTTATAGAAGATGGGGTAAGGGTAGGTTTTTGGTGGGTGAGAATGGAGGGGGGTAGGTTTATCGAGGATGGGGTGGTGGGTAGGTTTTTGGTGGGTGAGAATGGAGGGGGGTAGGTTTATCAAGGATGGGGTGGTGGATATGTTTTTGGTGGGAGAGAATGGTTTCGACAAGATGATGAAAGTTTATTATTCCTTGCCTCCCCAAGACATTGTACATGTAAATATATAAAACTAAACTATTCGAGAGGAAATTAAGGAGCTAATTATGGAACACTATCAATCTAAGATTTACACAATAAACAAAACGATATTATCCAAAGATAAATATTGGTTAACACTACCGCAGTTTGAGCCGGAAATGATCAGAGGCATAAGCTGGAGCAAAATCTGTGGAATAGATGTTTTGTAAGACCTTTGGTGAAGATATTTACATATTTATAATCGGCAGGAACGTGTAGAATTTTAATAGTGCCAAGACGTCCCTTATCGCGAACGAAATGAATGTCCAGTTCAACGTGTTTGGTGTGTTGATTTTCTAAAACATATACTGCTAAGACGTTGTCAAAATAGATTCTTGTAGCATGAGTAATCGGGACATGTAGTTTGAGCAACAAGTTACGGATCCAAGAGACTTCAACTGCGGCGTTTACTACTCCGCGATATTCAGCTTCAGTGCTAGACCTAGAAACCGTAGGTTGGCGCTTTGATGACTAGGAGATTAAATTGCCGCCCATGTAGACACAATAGCCTAACGCCCACCCCAATCCGCGTCTGAGTACGCTGTAAGTTTCACGAACGGAGAGGGAGTAATAATGAGACCTTTAGACAAGGTGCCTTTGAGGTAGCGGAGTACTCATTTAAGTAGCTGAAAATGCGTTTCCCAAGGATTATGCATGAAGAGACAAATTTTTTGAACCGCATACAATATATCCGGTATAGTAATAGTGAGATATTGAAGAGCCTTGGCTAGGTTTCTATAAAGAGCCATCACAGAAAGGGAGACCATAGGTTGCGCTAAGTTTTGAACCGACTACCACAGGAGTATTGATTGGTTTACATTCGGACATGGCAGCCCGAGATAGAAGGTCGGATGCATAGTGTGATTGCGACAAGAATAATCCGCCTTTTTGGTTTTGAACAACAATGCAGAGAAAATAATATAGGGTTCCAAGATCTTTCATTTTGAATTCAGAGGAGAGTGACTCAACGAAATTTTGAATTAGTACATCAGACAAAGGGGTGATAATAATATCGTCCACATATGACCGGAGCATTTGTAGTTTTCTGTACAAGTTCCCATGTATTGCTAGCCAATAGAGCTTCGTATTCATTAGTCATGGCATCTTTCCAGTTTGGATCATTAAGAGTAGAGAGCAGAGATTTAGGTAACGGTGATATGGTAGGGGATGTTTCGGTATTTAACGACATGGGCACACATGTTTTAACAATTCCCAATTGTGATCTATTTTGCATGGGGTGATTGGGAATGATTGTACTTGGAATGGGGATGGGGGCATTTTGATTGAGGTTGGAAACATGGATGTAAGACGTGTGTAAATGATGATAATTAAGTTGGGGTTGTGGGATGATGTTTGGTGGATCAGTTAGTGGGATATTTCGTATTGGTGGACTTAAGGGTGAAGAGGGATCAGTAGGTGGGGACGTTTGAGTGTGTGCCAAATTTAGTGCGAAGAAAAAACATTTAGCGTGGCATGTCTTGAGAAAATTGTTCTGTTGGTTAAGATTTCTAAACACCGATAACCACGGGAGTTTGTCGGGTAGCCAAGAAAAACACAAAGGAGTGGACCGCCACGGAGCAGGATTATGAGCTCGAGTAGAGGAGGTATTGGGATAATGTAAGCTACCGAACACATGGAGATGGTCGTAAGACAAAGTTGGACGATAAAGGATAGATGTGGGGGTGAGATTTTGATGTAATTTGGTGGGAAGAATGTTGTGAAGATACGAGGCCGTGTGGAGAGCCTCAACCCAAAACAATGATGGTAGCGATGCATGAGTTAATAAAGTGAACATTATATCATTTAACCGACGGATCATACGTTCAGATTTACCGAAAATGGTAAAAGTTTGTGTTTAGATAATTGACAAGTGTGCCAAACAATAGGATATTACATTTTATTACAAGAAATATAATTTTTCAGACGAAAAAAACTCCATGACACGTTTCCCCGGATGTCCATGATAGTTGTGCTAAAAATGGGAGTCTTTATGGAAGCAAAACAAGCACCGGCGGAAGCATTGTTGGTGAGCGGATAAAGATCACTGGAACGATTGTGACGACTTAGGTTCGTGCCATCCTTGAAATCCTTCACAGAAAAAGCAAAAGGATCAAATTCAATAGACGCGTAATTATCAATATTGAATTTACGCACATAAATAAGGTTTTTAATTGCATTAGGATTGAACAAAACTGATTTTAAATGTAAGGGTTTGGATGATGTTTGTAAGGTGGAAGATCCCGATCCAAGAATTGGAACTCGATTGCCGTTTCCTACAAATATTGACGCTATAGGCGGATTCAAAGAAAAAGTTTTAAGTTTACCTTGGTCATTGGTGATGTGAGAAGAAGCACCCGTGTAAAAAATACCATTGATCATCTAGTCGCTGCATTCCGTGTATAAAGCTTGAACTGCTTTCTCGCTAGTTGGGTCGGTTGAAGTGGGTCTGTGTCAGCAAAATAGACTTGGGCTTAGGCCTGGAAGAGGCTCCTACATTGTGTTGTTGAGTTTGTTTAGAGGGGGGCCTTGGTTTCCATTAAGGAGCCCAACCTTGAGTTGGAAAAGTACAAGCTGGAGAAGGCCAAAATTATGGATGGGCCCATTAGGGAAATGTCATAGGTACTTGAGTCTGTGCCGAGGAAAGTTTATGAGGAGATCGACCCGGGCCACGATTGTGAAGGCGATTTTTGCTACCGGATGAAGAGTATTTGACTTTGAATCAGTTTTGTCATCCATTGAAAGAGAATTAAACTTTTCGTATAAGCAAGAGGGAAAGAACGGATGGTTTCGGTGATACCATAAAAGTTTATTATTTCTTGCCTTCCCAAGAGACAGTACATGCAAATATATAAAGCTAAACTATTCCAGAGGAAATTAAGGAGCTAATTATGGAACACTATGAATCCTATCAATCTAAGATTTACACAATAAACAAACCGATATTATCAAAAGATAAATATCGGTTAAATGATGGTTCCAATATCGTCGACCGAGTTCCATCGCAATTCGTATGAGTCGGTTATGAGTGTTTTAAGGGTCCTTCTTATCCGCTTACAATAAGCTCCTTATTTAGCACAACTTGACCCTAAATTCCAAATTTTGGGTATTATAAGAAGTCATGAATCTATTTTTAGTAGTTTTGACTTTCAAACTTTGTAGTGTCACCTAGCATTCAATGATTTTCGATGTCATGTGAGGAGAGAAAACATTAAGCATTTTTTTCTTGTTTAGAAATTGATTAAAGTGTAAAAACAAAAGGGGCAATATTTGGCTTTCATTGATGAAGACGACAATCGACTGAAAATGTTTTTCATAGAGAAAATTTTTGTCTTGAAAGGGATATGAACTCATTTTCTGTAACCCCCGGTTACTATTCAACATTTTAAAATAATATCAGAGTTGGTCCCAACAAATTTTTCATTTTTAAAACCTTGTTTGACCTTCTTTATTTAATAATATTAAACAAAGTTAAAACAAACATCAACATGTCACTTTATACAGTACTTATTTATATAAGTATGTTCAAAACCCAAAAGTTATAGAGTTTGCAACAAGGTTTGTTCGCTCGATTCCCGATCCACCTCGATCCTTACAGCCGTACACGTCATGTTTGACCTACAAACATCACACAATAATTCACATTAGTTCATAAGAACTAAGTAAGTAAACCTCAATGGTTTCTCAACAACAAAATGTATAAATACATTTTTCACAATCAATATTCAAACTGAGTCATTTCTATTCGAATTGACTCTCACAAGGTAATAATATTTCATTACCAATCATCAACTATTGCTCACAATAGTTTAGTTAAATTTACACTATGGTGTTCACATTCCTGTACTTCCACCATAGCTATTTGTCAGCATCTCTGACTATTCACACATTTGTGATAACATAATTTAATTCAAGTCTTAAGATGTTCACCCGTCGGTGCTTACATCTAAGACAATTGCTAGCACCTCTAGCTATCCACCATAGTGGAGTCATAAATAATTCAAGTCTTAAGATGTTCACCCCTCGGTACTTCCATCTAAGACAATTGCTAGCATCTCTAGCTATCCACCATAGTGGAGTCATAAATAATTCAAGTCTTAAGATGTTCACCCCTCGGTACTTCCATCTAAAACAATTGCTAGCATCTCTAGCTATCCACCATAGTGGAGTCATAAATAATTCAATCGAATTACTACGATGTTCACCCACCGGTACTTCCATCATAGAATTCCCACACTATTATTCACCAAGGTATTGGATTTATCATAGGTTGTTGAACTTTTATTATTCAACATTCACCTATCACCAATGCCATAATTATCATACCAATTATTCAACAACAAATTCAATATTTATTATGTGATGTCATAGTTGTGGGATTACTTACCTTAATCAGATAAGGGATTAGCAACTGCAGGCTCCTTTCCTGCTCTATGACTAGTGGTTTGACTTCCACTACCACCACCTAGTTGCAAAATACATTTATACAACTAGTTTCAACACGTATAGCACATACAATCAAGTTCAACATACTTGACTGATTTGACTTCCTCAAAGTCAATTCATCATATAACTGACTCTATCTTACTACGTTTAGCAAGTTTTAGTCAATTATCACAATTATTCATATTTCATGCCTCCCCAGGCATTTTATCAAATAATTGATGTTCATTATATTAGTTACGATCTTTAATTATTTTTATTATTCAATTTTTATTTTTAAGATCATAACTATTAATAATTTTAACATCAATTCATCAAAATCATCATTTAATCGATGGATTATAATCCATAATTTATTTAAAATCATATTCAACCCATCCTGCTAGTTATCACACCATGATATGGGTTTCATAACAACCGGACATTATCCCGGCTTCAAAACGAAGATTTCACCGTCAAAATCTCAAGTTCTTCGTTTCTAACAATCCCTAGTTATCAACTAGGCAATAATCAATACCCATAATCATACTATTACAATCAAAACTAAGTTTAATCCACACAATATTAAACTAGTAGGATAAAACAAACCGTTACCTGATCTGACGGATTTCTACGGTTAAAACAACGATCGGGACTTGAAAACACGATCCTATGCGCGATCTGGATGATTAGAAGCCTTTAAATTGAGGGTTTTGGACTTAAAACTGGTGGTTCTTCGTTTGGGAGGAAGAACAGGTCGAATATTGATCCAAAAATATGTTTCCGATGCATTCTGATCTTTTTAAACAATTTTAACCGACATAGGTCGTGGGGCGTACCGCCCCAGCCCAGCGTTTGGCGTGGGGCGTACCGCCCCAGGGAGTTTTCAGCAATTTTTTAATTTTTAACTTCTTTTCGCGATTCCGGACAATCCGTAACTCCGTTTCGCGCACGGTTTTCGCCCACGTTCATCATTTCTCGCATACTATCAACCTCTAATAACCAAAATTGATAAATCATCATGGATCTCTAGAACGATCACATGTGCTCTTGCCATTAATGATGTAATTCTTAATTATTTTTAAATCACAACCACCACAATCGTTTAATTAACGATTATTCACAATACATTTCATTATTAAAAACCGGTTGTTACATTTTCTCTAATTTATTATTATTTTTACAGAGTTGATTTCGTATTTTGGTTGTGGAGATGATTTTTGCATTAAAATAAGAGAAATAAATAATTATTTTGAATGGCAAAGGATTTTATTAAACTCCGGTCACCAAGAAGCTAAGCCAAACATACATCTATAACATTTTAAACATGCAGAAGACAAAATATGATGAATCCATTCATACTTTGCCTCTTAATTTGTGCTTAATATCAATAACCAATTTACATCTGCACAAAAAAACATAACTAAATAAATAAAATTAGAACACTGACCTGAAATAATGCTTTCTCAAGTTCCTTGACCACGATTTTTATTGTTGGACGTTGGTTTTGATCTTCTGCTACACATCGATGTGCAATTTCAATGAACGTGTGTAAAGAATCCTTGTTAGGTCCTATATTTGAATGAGAGTTGGTTTCTTCTTTTATTATCGGATCTATTATGTCCTCTAGTGTCCCCATGTTGTATCTTCGTCTTGCTAGAGGTGCTAGCCCTTTTTCATCATCCTTACAATAAATTGGGTCATAGGACATACCCCCAACTAGAATTTCAAGCAAAACTACTCCAAATCTATAAATATCATATTCTCTTCTCAATTTACGAGCCTTCACATATTCTGGGTCTATGTTGGGTGGTAGAAAACCCCGATTGTCTCGATTGCCAAATCGAAACATTTCTAAAAAGACAGCTTCATCATCTTGATTTGGAAGCAGGAACAAGGAGAACCCAAAGTCAACAATCTTTGCTTTCCAATTCTCATCCAACCCAATGTTCCAACTGGATATATAATGGTTTAGTATCACTTTTTGGTCTTCCATTTCATGATGAAGGTAACTCAAGGTGCGGGCAACATCAATACAAATTTTCAAACGTCTTTCCCAAGTCAAAATACGCCTGCTATAGAGATTTTCCAAATAATTATAAAGATATCCGTTAGAAGTATTCGCGATGACGAGGATCATCTCAGGACCTTCAACACAAAACCCATGTAATCTAACTATGCCATCATGCTTAACACTGCTTAGCATTTTGAGTTCTCTGAAAAATATTTTTTGTGCTTGGTCAGCAAGTTCAGTACCTGGGAAACGCTTTATAATTACATCGTTGGGTAGTTCTCCTCCATTCTTATCTTTTTTGAGTGAATGATTTTCCATATCAAAATTATCGAGTCGTGCTATATACAGCCTACAATATAACGGGGTACACTCGATACATTGCATAGAAAAATTATTGGTGGCTAATTTTATAACATTGAGTGGAATCTTCAAATGTTCCAAGTTATTTATATGCGACATCTGACATGACCAAAAAAACGGGAGTTAGAAATTTATAAGTACAGGGTTTGATTTCGATACAAAACATTCTTTAACCTTCTTAAATGTTTCGCATTTTGGGTTTTCTCTCAAGATATTGGGTACTATTTATCATCCCTTGTTTGACCCGTAGAAAATAAAGTAACAGAAACATAAGGAAATTGCTATATAAGATTGATGACAGATTAAAAATATTAACATAAAATATAAAACTTACATTATATTCATGTTGTAGCTGAGATTCCAATGCCTTCTCAAGTATTTCAACAATATTGTGTGCATTTTGGGTGCGTGCTTGCTTCTCCTCTAAGCCAGAACAAGTTGTTGAGTACTTAATAATTTGATTATCCTCTAAGCAAGTATAAGCTACCGTTGAGTATTTAATGAGTGATCTGGGGGATATTTGGTTCCACAGATCAGAAAGGATTATATCCAGCAGTTTCTGGGGATCTAGCAATCTCTTAGCATCGCTCTGAACAAACGAATTCCTTCCACACAACATTTCGAATAAAACGACCCCTAATGAGTGGATGTCAGACTTATGGGTCATAGTATTTTCAATTGCATAATAACTATTAGTATGGTAGCAGTGACAGCAGACATGGTCCGTATAGCATATTAGTTGTTTAATGGAACTTTCAAAACAGGATAACTTGGCTTCGAGTTTCTCGTCTAGCAAAATTGTGTTGCTATTGATGTTACAATGAATAATGGCATAATCACGTCCCTCGTCATAATGGAGGTAACTCAACGCACGAGCCACACCTAGACTTATCCTTAATCTTTGTGTCCATGTAAGATTCGGAGTGTTCAAATACTGCGCGAGATTTCCATTGTCCTCAAATGTGGTTATAATGATCTTCTCATCTTTCTCGTCACAATATCCAATAAAAGAGACTAGATTTGTATGGCTGAGATCAGAAAGTGATGAAATTTCTGCCAAGAACTCGAGGTCTCCTTCCCCATTCTTACAATCAAATCTTTTTGCGGCAATCTTTGTCACCCTTCCAGACTGCAAGATTTGCCCTTTGTATGTGGTACCAAATCCATCGCATGTGACAATGTTATCCTGATGAAAGTTGTTGGTGGCCTTTACTACATCATCAAGTGGAATTTGTAGGTGAGCGAACTTGGTCATTCTTGTTGCCATCTCCTGTTTAACGAATGCGATGGCTATTAATATCTAGATATATATTCTTGTCATTTACACAAACTTATATAGGTTCTTTTTGGTTTGAGATGATGAAATGGACAAAGAGATTGAAATGGATCATTACCATTTTATTTTCTTGTTTGATTACCATGCGGGAACAAAATTAAAAAAAGAAAATTAGGTGAAAACACCAACAATTCAGCCGTTTACTAGAAAATTTCATTGGGCTGGTTCATATAGATTTCGACTAAAGCCCATTTCGATCACTGATGAACACAAATATTTAAACGCATTCAAGGAAACATAGCTACATTTCATATGACTTACTTGAAATGCCAATGCCTTCTTAAGTTGCGTTAAAAGTTCCTTTGTCGTCGGTCGTTTTTCTCTTTCAATGTGCAGACATTGGTAAGCAATCTCTTGAAATGTAGTCAATGATTTTGGCACAATTTGTTCCCTTATTTGCTCCAACACCAAGGCATTAAGCTTTCCTTCTTCATAGTTGTTTTTGATAACTTCTGAAAGAGAGTGGCCCTCTTGCGTCTGGACTGCATACGCCGATCTCCCATATAAAATCTCAAATAATACAACACCAAATGAATAAATATCAGATTCCGTGGTTAGGAATCCAGATTTCTTATAAAGAGGGTCCAAGTATCCCAGTGTGCCACACCAATGATCAATGACGTAGTCTTTTTCATGAACTAACGAAGTTATTAACGAAAGCCCAAAGTCAGCAAGTTTTGCTTTCCAATCATGGTTTAGCAGAATGTTAGCAGCTTTGATGTCCCTATGTATCACCTTTGCTTGTTTATCAAATCCTCCATGAAGAAAATACAACGCCCTTGCAACATCAACGCATATATTAAGTCGTTTCATCCATGTAAGAGAAACATGACTCAAATACATGTCAAGACTTCCTCTGCTCGCATTCTCATATACAATGATTTTTTCACCTTTTTCATCACAATACCCTACAAGGCCAATAACATTCTCGTGTTTATACTTCAAAACAATTTGGAGCTCAGTTAAGAATTGTTGTTCCCCTTGACCAAGGCTTGTATCCAATCGCTTTGCAACGATTGTTTTAGATTGGCCACCATCCTGAATGGTTCCTTTGAAAACTCCCCCGAATCCTCCTCCGCCAATGCAATTGTTTTTATGAAAGTTCTGTGTGGCCTGAATTATGTCTTCAAGTGAAAGTCTGGGATTGTTCTTGTTGCTATTCTGTCAAAACATGACACAAAGACATATATATATTAGCCATAACTTGTTACTGCAAATTTTGATGATCAAAACAGTGTTTATTAAGTAACATCAAACACTTTTTTCGTTGTCGTGTTAAGATGGAAAATGTCTGATTGAAGGTTTTGTAAATCTGTTGAAATCAGACAGTCTCAAGAACATACGTCAGGGGTTGTGGGAGGGAGGGAATGAAAGATCATAGGTTTTTTTTTAATCTTCGAGAGAGAATTCATGTCATTTACTATAAGACGGGGAAATATGCAATTTAATTTTTGAGTTGGATAAATATGTAATTAGATTTTTAAATATGGGATATATAATATATTAAATAATTCATAATAATTTAAATCCCTATACTGTTACTCAATAATAATTAAATAAATTTTAACTTTGTAAACTATGCTAAATACGGAGATTAGCGTGTGCTTCATTCATTTTATTCCAATGCCATGAGATTTCAGGAATAATAACATGAAGGTAGAAAAATGAACGACTTACTTGAAATTTTAACGATTTCTCAAGTTCGATGACAACATCTTTCATTGTTAGACTTGGATGTCCTTTTGGGGTCACACACTTGTGTGCAATTTCCATAAATGTGTGCAAAGAATCTTTGTCTGGTCCTCTATTTAGAATAAAATTGTATTCACTAGTTTGTTTCTTAAATATAGGATCCATCATGTCCTCTAGAGTTCCTGCGCGGAAGCTTAGTGTTGCAATTGTGGGCAGATTGTCGTTGCTCCCCTTAACGTAAATTGGGTCATCGACTGACCTCCCGCATAGAATTTCGAACAAAACCACCCCAAAACTATAAACATCTGATTCTCTTATTATCTCACGAGTGTTCTCATATTTTGGATTATGATGCATGCATACAGAGCGTCCAAATTCAAGAACCTTTGCCCTCCAGTTCTCGTCCAACCCAATGGTGTTGCTTTGTATAGCATGGTTTATTATCACATTTTGGTTTTTCATCTCAGAGTGAAGATACTTCAACGCGACTGCAACATCAATGCAGATTTTTAAACGTTTTTCCCACGTAAAATGACGCATGGCGTTGGCATTTCCCAAATAATCATTTAGGTAGCCATTAGAAACATAGTCAATGACGAGGATCATCTCAAAACCTTCAACACACAATCCAAATATAGTGATTATGTTGTGGTGCTTAGCAATGGTAAGCATTTCGATTTCTGTAAGAAAATCGACTCCTCTGTTGACATCATTGTAGCGTTTTATAATCACTGGATGTTGGTTTTCATTGTTTCCTTCTACGGATGAAAGATTTTTTTTACCATAATGTTTAAGTTCTGCTTTCTACAAAGTGCATTCCTTCGAAACCTTATGTATGCACTTGAGTGAAAAATCATTTGTTGCTAATTTAATATCACTTAGAGGAATCATCAAAGGTTCTAAATTCTTTCCCTGCAAAAAAAGTTGAAAATAGAATGTTAGTAATTGGTACAACCTAACTAGAGTCGGTATGGCTCAGACTAGATCAATTTCGACCCCGCTTCTTTCCCTCTTATTTAACACTAGATGATAACAAATTTGGAAGTAAGGATAAGGAACAAACATGTTTGTAAAACAACAAGTTACAATAACAAGAGAACTTCCAACACAATTTAGTTTACAAGCCAACATACAAAGTTTTATAATAAATCTGAATCTTGTCAAAATAAGCAAGTTAAATGATATGTCCAATATAACTCCAAACTAACTAAACACAACAACATTGTGTAATTTTCTGTTACAAACACAGTAAGTTAAATGATATGTTTTACTGATTTTGAAGATGTTTTGGTTGATAGAGTCCATATCATGTTGTATATTGTTGGATGATTGTGTCTTTCTAAAAATAGAAACTTTATGCTTGTAAATATCGCACTTGCTATTGTTCAAGATGAGTTTGATAATATATTATCATGGACCAATCTTATTGATAAATAGATTAACATGCTAGGAGCTTTGTTTTGATAAAGATATATTTGTGTTCTTAAGTTTATATAAAAGGAAACTTTAATTTAATAAAATGTGCTATATTGATTTGTGAGCATGTATAGTATGATATTTTGAGCATAACATCCAATTTTTTGTACTAGATTTTCATTTTTTTTGTTTGTATTGGATTTTTTATACTAAATTTTTGTTTTTTTGTACTGAATTTTTGTTTTTTATACTATATTTTTATTTTTTGTAATAAAATTTTATTTTTTTGACTAGATTTTTATTTTTTTGAAATAAATTTATACTTTTTTTACTAGATTTTTGATTTTTTGTATTGGATTTTTTTTTTTTTGTACTATATTATGTTTTTTGTACTAAATTATGTTTTTTTTTACTAAATTTGGTTTTTTTATTAGATTTCTGCTTTTATGTTTTTAATACGACACATGTAAAACTCATATTAGTTCATATTACTTTTAGGCAAAATTCTCGTTCTTAGTAAATCTAATGATTATAATGTGAAATAGAATTTAAAATGATTGTGTTTGATAACTGGCCAATGTATTCTCTATAATGCTCTCCACGATTTTGAGAGAAGGGGAGAAATTGAAACCCTAACTTCATCTCTATCAAATTCTTGATGAAATACAAGAGAAAATTCGAGATTGAGGCTGAAATCATCAATCTTGCAGCAACTGAATGTTAGTTTTAGCAAAAACCCCATGGATGATGAGTCCTTGAAGTGGGTTCTTGAAGGTTAACCATACCAAGCTGATATTGGTATGTTTGAAGCTTGATAAACATAAGAGTATATTAATTTTAAGCTTTAAACACTAGAATTGTGTCAAATATTGAGGTTATGAATATGGTGGTTATGGTGGGATTTGGCTAAATGATTGAGTAACAAAAACTCTTTCATGTATGTGTGAGTTAAGAAGGATTCTTTGTTTGATTTCAACTTGAAATTACTTATGGGTGCAGAAAATTTGTGTGTAATTGGATTAAAGCTATGATTTTTATGAAGATAGATAATGAATGAAGATGGGTAATAACCAAAAGGTGTTGATAAACATAGCTATGAATATTGCACATAAGCTATTTGTTAAAATGCTTGAAAAAGAGCATAATTGTAAGGATGAGTAAAAAGTTGGTAAACGGGTCAAAATGGGTTGAATTCAATTCCATATGAGTTTGTATGGTGACAGATTGTTATATGTCCATACTCCATAGGAGGTGAAGGTGAAGTCCATAAACTTGGAACAGAGCATACTAAGTGATCCTTGTGCTTTGATTAAGGTAAGTCACCTAATATTTGCCGAGTATGAAAAATGATTCATGTGTGATTGTGAATATGATTGTTAAACTAAAGACTAAGTTCATATGTGAATTTTAATGAGTTACAAGATGTGAGTATCCATTTTGATAAACTACAACAGTGTAGATAAGATGTAAATAAATGGTCAGAGTAAACATCATTAATAAACTACAACAGTGTAGATAAGATGTTTATTTCACATGAATGTGAATGAAATTCAGTAAAGATCCACAAGAGTGGTGGACATGAGATTATGAGAAATTTGAAGTAAACACAAGAGTTTGTGTAAACAATTGATGTGTTAGATTAGGTAATCCATAGAATTGTGAATGCTTAACTTGTTTGCTACATGATGTGCTAATGAGTTGTATGATTATGGTTTTGACCCATTATGAAATTTAATGCACAAAGATGAGTTTGATTTCATATATATGTGTAATATTCCATGTGTTTTGAATTAGATGTATTTGTAATCCTTATAATGAGTATGAATTTGTTGGATCAGTTCCAGAAGGTGCGGGGTAGTCGGAAGCGTCAAGGGAGGTTCAAATTGTGATAATACGAAATTTCCTGCAACCAGCCGCCATAGGCCACCCCTGGTGTTGGGAAAAACCTGGTTGTGATGTCCAGGGGACCGTAGACTACGCCTGGAGTGTAGCTTACGGCGGGGGGATGGTTGGAAATGGTCGTATGGGTTGTCTAGATCGCGTTCCAAGAACCCGAAACCTCCCGTAATGAACCACAAATGTTCTTACTTAGTTCTAATGAACTGATTGTAAAAAACATATGTGTTTTGCAGGTCATTAGGTTCGTGGAGGCGAATGTGATTAGGCAAAGGAGTTTTGGATCAAATGAAGCTTGTAAAAGGATTAATCACCCAATACGTGTTAAACATGTTTTTGGGATGTAATTAAGGTATGCACGTATAAAGTAATCATCTGATTTATTTCCACTCTAACAACGAAGGAGTATTGGAACATATTTCAGATCAAGGTTTACTAATATTGAGCCTATGGACGGTATATCTAGGTTCTCCTTCTATATCTACATATACATATACTTGTATAAAAAATAAGCATTATAAAGTGATTACCGATAAAAATAGATGCACAAATAACGTAAATTTTTAACGTTTTTCAAAAAAGAAAAAAAACGCATTTTATAAATCTCTATACACTTCTTTAAACAATACAAATGAGATTTAAAAAATTTAGAATTTAAAATTATTGAGTGAAAATGAAAACTAATTATTGAATTTTTAATAATTAATATTAAAAAGAATGAATATTAGTATATTTTTTTTAAATTTGAAAGTTTGACTTAATTGTATCAAATTAAATTAATCTTAAAATTTGTCAAATATGTCATGTGATAACCTAAAAAGAAGTCACGTGTCAAATGTGATATAAATAGGCTAGAAAAATATTATGTAGTATAGATAATATTTCTCTAAGACTTCATTCTTCAAAACATATTGATAACCAAATTGCCTACTAAATTAGTTAGGCTAAACCAATCCGAGAGATCAATATAAGTAAAGAAAGAAGGGACTAACAAGAATTTCACGAAGTTTCTCAAGTTTATTTACAACTTGGTCTGTATTTGGATGTACTTCGTTCTCCTGTAAGAAGTAACATAAAAATAATATTTCAGCAATATATGAAGTAAAAAAAATTGTATTTTAATTTTAGGTGACATTTCACATCCTTATTGGATTTTTATATATAATTTAAACTATAAAAGAATATGATTAACTTAGATTAAAAGTGCAAAAAAAGCTAAATACATTCATGACTAAATATGCATATTCAATGAGTTGTCACATCTTATTTTTATAAATACATTAAAAACATATATTCCCTATGATCCTATAACATGTTTACCAATACTTATATTCCCGCATCATAACCATCTGTTACATGCATTTAATACTTAATTTCTTTTTGTATAATTATAAAATTTCTTTTATTGTCACATTATTAAAATACGCTTAAAATATTAAAGATACTAGTAATATTTTTAAATAAGCCATTGTATTATTTAAAAAAACACGAAAGCAAGCAAGCAAGCATGACTAGAGAAGAGAAGCCGTCAAGCAGAAATGTTTCAATTCGTGAGCAAGGAATTTTTCCTCTTCAATGTCCTAAGTTAACCGAAACAAATTATACCACTTGAGTATTGATGATGGAAACAATATTGAAGGCTAATGGCCTTTGAGAAACGATTGAAGTAAACGAAACGATTGATGAAAAAAAGTGCATACAACCAAGGCAATGATCTTCCAAACATTGTCTCCAGGTGTATTAATTCAAGTTGCATAATACTCGGCTGCAAAGGATGTTTGGGAATCAATCAAAGTCAAATATCTTGAAGCCGATCTAGTTCAGAAAGCACATTTACAAACTCTGAGGAGTGAACTAGAGGTTATGAAAATAAAACCAAATGAAATAGCAAGTGACTTTAATGGAAAGTTAAGCAGCATAAAAGCCAAGTTTAAAAGTCTTGGTGCTACTTTGAAAGATAAAGTACTTGTAAGGAAATTGCTTAACTCAGTTCCAAAAAAGTTTTTACCAATCGTGGCATTTATCGAGCAGTATCAAGAGATTGACAAAATGTCATTTGAAAAAGACGTTGGAAGAATAACAACATTTGAAGAACCCCTCAAAAGCCAAGATTAACATGAGGCAAACTAAATTATCAAGGCAAACTCCTAATGACAACTTCAAGCAGTCAAGGTCATGGTAATGGACGAGATAGACACTTCAACAAAGGGGAAAATGTAAATGGAAGAGGCATAGGTCGAGGAAGTAAAGACAAAATCAAGTTTAGATGTTATGATTGTGGTGATTTTGGTCATTTTGAAAATAATTGCAACAAGTGGAAGAACAAGGAGAAAGACAGCCAAAAGTATCGAATCTCATCTACTATGAAGAACTTTATTGTAAGAAGCAAGTCAAGAAAGTTGAAGACCCTCTTTAAACTATATTTTGTTTAAAGGGGAGCATTGAAAGTATAAACTAAATAAGTTTGGTTAAAATTGTTATATTAGAAAATCTATAGTGGGAGTCATGTATGTATATTATGCAGTCTATGGGTTAGTATGTAAAAGATGTCAAAGTCTACATGTTGTTGTGCCGGTTAAGGATTAGGGTTATATAAACCCAAAACATGTACGTATTATCATCATGAATGAATCCTGAATAAGATTCTCTCTCGGCAAGTTTGTCAATTTTCTTTCAAATTCCTCATCTTAATTCTTAGAGGTGGCAATTTTTACCCAAATCAAAGGAAATGGGTTGATTTGGGTAAACAATTGTAATATAATAGGTTGAAATTAGTAATATCATAATATTGAATGAGTTGAGATGAGTAACACTTAAACACAATACGGGTCAAGATGGGTAACCAAAAAACTATGTAAATGCAATGGATTCAATCATTTAAGAATGATTAATGACATATTTGATGAGAAAATCACTAAAAGTTATCCATATGGATTATTTGTTTAGTTATAACACATCTTAAGTTTAATTAAATTGATGTTTTTTAAGAACAATCCATTTAGACCCGAATTAATTTTGCTTAAAACCCGTCCTGACCCGCATCCATCCTGACCCGAACCTTAACTGAACTGTTACCCAACCCGACCCAAACCGCCCATTTTGCCAGGCATATTAATTCTCAATTGTAAGTTTAAATGTAACAAGTTTTAAGTAGAATTTGAGTACCTTCTTTTCTAGGCTTAAAATTCCCATCGTTGTAGGTTGTTCTGCTCTTTTATTTTTTTTCTATACATTTAAAACAACATTAAATTAGAAAATTATAATGCTCATAATCAATAATTTCTTCACTCACATTTTGTTTTCTAAGAGCAATCCTCAATTTTCTAAATTATAAGAGAAAAGAAGAAAATTTATTTTATTTGAGTTTTACCCCATCCTCCAAAATTTGAGGGAAATAACATAAATATCCGTATTTAATCAAGGAAGCTGGCGTATAGTAGGAAATTTTTTAAAAAATATGATATAAATTTAGGGGATAGTTTTTTTTTGGGTATGTTATATGAATAATGATGAAGAAGTTATTTTGAATGCTCATATCATCTTAATTATAGGGATTAAAAATATATATGAAGACAAAAACAGGTATTTAATTATGATTTTGAATAAAATATGTGGCATTAGCATGGTGGTTAAAAAGTCTTATTTTCCGTTCAAAAAAAAAAATTATGATTTTGAAACAATCACTTACCTGAAACAACAATGATTTCTCAAGTTCTTTAAGGACGACTTTCATAGTTGGACGTTGATCTTGGGTTTCTGCCACACACTTGTATGCAATTTCAGTATACGTGTCTAAAGAATCCTTGTTGGAATTATTTTCAAATATTATTACAGGGTCTATCATGCTCTCTAGTGTTCCTGCGGCATACCTACTTCTTGCCACATGTGTCTGGTGCCCACCATAGTCTAAGTAAATCGGGTCAGCAGCCTTCTTCCCACATAAAAGTTCAAACAAAACCACACCAAAACTATAAACATCTGACTCTCTTTTTAGCAAGCCTGTTTTTGCGTATTCTGGATCCAAGTGAAATGGTGAGACATTTCTTGATATATATGGTAAATAAAGAGCTTCATCTTCTTGATTTAGTGTAAGAAATTCCGCATCCTCAAAGTTCTCAATCTTTGCATTCCAATTCTCGTCCAAACAAACGTTGCAACACATTGTGCCATTGTGTATTATTACTTTTTTGTCTTCCCTCTCATAGTGAAGATAATTCAATGCACGTGCGATATCAACGGCGATTTTCAAACGCTTTTCCCAAGTCAAAACACCTCGACAATTGTCGTTTTGCGAAGAGCTGCAAAGGAGCATATGATGTCTGTTAGGGTTCTTCTCAAAGACAAGGATCAACTCAGAGCCTTCAACACAAAATCCTAACAGAGAGATTATGTTAGAATGCTGAAAACTAGCAAGCATTTCCATATTGTTGAAGAAAACCTGTTGGTCTCGCTCGTGATCTTGAGAAAGAAGGCGTTTTATGGCTACAGTGTTATGTCTCCTAAGTAGTTTAACTTCACTCTCCGCTCCGATGGAGGAAGCTGGTTTTTGTCTATCAAAGTGGTCGAGTTCTGCTACGTACCAAATAAAACGAGGGTTATCGTCACAAGGGCTGTATGGGTTTGAAAAGTTATTTGTAGCTGATTTTGTATCTTCAAGTCGAATCTTCAAGTGTTGGTACATCTCTTCCTGCAAAGATGTGACAAGAGGGAAATCATGTTACAAATTATATATATATATATATATATATATATATAGGGCTGGGAATTAAAAATAACTAACTATTCCCGCGCTAACCCAAATAACTTTGGCAAGATGAAGCCAAATCTTGGATTTTTTTTTTTTGAACATCATTGTAACACAATTTGAACACCATGTTCTTTTATGAGTTTGGGCTAATTCATCACCGTTTAAAAATTATCATCGTTGTAAGTTTGGTGCTACAGTACTGTAAGTTTTAAATATTTAAAAACTTACAGTACTGTAAGTTTTTAAACGGTGATGAATTAGCCCAAACTCATAAAAGAACATGGTGTTCAAAATGTGTTACAATGATGTTCAAAAAAAAAATCCAAGATTTGGCTTCATCTTGCCAAAGTTATTTGGGTTAGCGCGAGAATAGTGGGTTATTTTTAATTCCCAGTCCTATATATATATATATATATATATATTTATATAGGGGGAGGCTCCTAAGAAAACTATCATATTTGAGAAAACAAAGAAAACCATGATCTAACCCTTCATCCAAAAAATCAATGGCTATAATTTGATAATAGGATTTTGTAATTAATACTATTTAAAATATATAGAAAATATACCAAAAGGGTATTATGGGGAATTGCTTTAAAGCAAATTTTAGAAACTATTAAAACCTATTTTTTAAAGTTTCAAACCTGATTTATGGAATTTCCACAAATCATTTGGAGTTACCTTAATTAAAAAATTAATTCATAGATTTTATTAAATCAATTCTATGTCTGATTATTGTATATTTTGACTTTTAAACATCTTGTTATATTATTTTTTACTAATGTTTTTTACTTTACAAAATCAAAGATTCTATTAAATCAATTTTTTTATATAATATGAATCAAAATATAAAATAAAGAACAACAAATATGCCATACTAGGTGTTACATATATTTGATTACATATATGTAATCATATAATTTATTCGTCAAAAAATAAAAAATGAACATCAAGAGCAAAAAATGTAATATTAAATGTTACATATACTTGATTACATATATGCAAGTTGGTTACATATATACCAGATTATGTATATGTAATCAATCAAACTAAACAATATAATCACATATGTAAGCTAATTACATATATGTAATCAACAACACATATTAAAGAAAGCACATAAGTAATATGATTACATACATGTAATCATGCCTAGTGTAAAGAAAATGACGTATAACACTAGGTGTAAGCGCATGTAACCTGATTACGTATACGTAATCATACCTGGTGTAAAGTCAAATATTAAAGAAAAAATAATAATAATAATAATAATAATAATAATAATAATAATAATAAACAAAGGTTTGAACGTTGGGGAAACTACATCATTACTGTTATTAAAAAAATAATAATAATTTAAAAAAAACTTGACAACTTCGAATCATGCAATATATGCATCATTTCTAATACATTAAAAAAGGCCTAGAATCGTTTACCGTAGATGAAAACCAACATGATACATAAGGTTATCATTTTTGACGGATTCATTTTTATGTTTATACAAAAAACTAGGATATACAATGGAAAAAGGATGGGAATGCTCTTGATCATTCTGTTGGTGGAACTGAAAATCCAAATGGGGAGTCTGCATCCTCTTTTGACCAATGAACCTGTCATGCTTTGGGACGGATGGGGATATGGGAGGAGAAGGAATAGAGACGATCAAATTGCTTTGAAAATCCTTGTTATTAGATTCCTTATTTTTACTGTTAAGTCATATATTGATTTTTTGTATCTTTTGAGAAGGGGTATGCAGGGGGGAAGCTGGTTGGGGTGTGTTGTCTTTCATACTCAGTTTTGGGGTATGGGGGGTGTGGGTTAGTACACAAACCACAACACCTATAACACCATTTTCTTGCTGAGTGCTGAGAGTAGATGTGGTGAGGTAGGAGCTAACTATATCATATGGGGAATTAGTTGGATGGGTTGGGTTGCTTTGTTATACAGGTGGTGGATGGGAGTTATGGTTGCTAGGCCAAATGCTGACTTTCAAGAGATTGGTGCTCATTTAGATTGGAAGGGCCTGTTCACCAGTTGGCCAAGCTACTGCAACTATGGCAGGGATATGAGGTGGGCTAAGCTGATTGGGGGGGTTGGGCTGAAATGGATGGTTTCTTTGAGGGATTATTCTGGGAGGTTGAACATCGCTGAAGGCTGCTTGGGGTACTTGTTTCTGTGCAGCTCAGGGGTGTGGATCTGCTGGGATTTTGTTCATCATCTGGGAACTGTGTTGTTATGGTTTTGGTATGTGTGGCCCAGGTACATCGGCTATGCTGAGAATTTTCGTGGGTACAGCTGTGTGTTCAGAGTTTGGGGTTGGGATAGGTGTGAGCCTAGGTGTTGGATACACTACTCTAAATGGACTGTCATGCTAAGGCTGAGTATTTCTGGTTTGGGCTTCACCTGTTCTTGGAAGTATGTTCCTAAGTGGCTGGATCACTGTGTCATGGATGATGCTGCTATGTATGTGACGGGTCAAATGGGGGTTTTGGCTGTAACCCCCGGTTACTATTCAACATTTTAAAATAATATCAGAGTTGGTCCCAACAAATTTTTCATTTTTAAAACCTTGTTTGACCTTCTTTATTTAATAATATTAAACAAAGTTAAAACAAACATCAACATGTCACTTTATACAGTACTTATTTATATAAGTATGTTCAAAACCCAAAAGTTATAGAGTTTGCAACAAGGTTTGTTCGCTCGATTCCCGATCCACCTCGATCCTTACAGCCGTACACGTCATGTTTGACCTACAAACATCACACAATAATTCACATTAGTTCATAAGAACTAAGTAAGTAAACCTCAATGGTTTCTCAACAACAAAATGTATAAATACATTTTTCACAATCAATATTCAAACTGAGTCATTTCTATTCGAATTGACTCTCACAAGGTAATAATATTTCATTACCAATCATCAACTATTGCTCACAATAGTTTAGTTAAATTTACACTATGGTGTTCACATTCCTGTACTTTCACCATAGCTATTTGTCAGCATCTCTGACTATTCACACATTTGTGATAACATAATTTAATTCAAGTCTTAAGATGTTCACCCGTCGGTGCTTACATCTAAGACAATTGCTAGCACCTCTAGCTATCCACCATAGTGGAGTCATAAATAATTCAAGTCTTAAGATGTTCACCCCTCGGTACTTCCATCTAAGACAATTGCTAGCATCTCTAGCTATCCACCATAGTGGAGTCATAAATAATTCAAGTCTTAAGATGTTCACCCCTCGGTACTTCCATCTAAGACAATTGCTAGCATCTCTAGCTATCCACCATAGTGGAGTCATAAATAATTCAATCGAATTACTACGATGTTCACCCACCGGTACTTCCATCATAGAATTCCCACACTATTATTCACCAAGGTATTGGATTTATCATAGGTTGTTGAACTTTTATTATTCTACATTCACCTATCACCAATGCCATAATTATCATACCAATTATTCAACAACAAATTCAATATTTATTATGTGATGTCATAGTTGTGGGATTACTTACCTTGATCAGATAAGAAATTAGCAACTGCAGGCTCCTTTCCTGCTCTATGACTAGTGGTTTGACTTCCACTACCACCACCTAGTTGCAAAATACATTTATACAACTAGTTTCAACACGTATAGCACATACAATCAAGTTCAACATACTTGACTGATTTGACTTCCTCAAAGCCAATTCATCATATAACTGACTCTATCTTACTTCGTTTAGCAAGTTTTAGTCAATTATCATAATTAATCATATTTCATGCCTCCCCAGGCAATTTATCAAATAATTGATGCTCATTATATTAGTTACGATCTTTAAGTATTTTTATTATTCAATTTTTATTTTTAAGATCATAACTATTGATAATGGTAACATCAATTCATCAAAATCATCATTTAATCTATGGATTATAATCCATAATTTATTTAAAATCATATTCAACCCATCCTGCTAGTTATCACACCATGATATGGGTTTCATAACAACCGGACATTATCCCGGCTTCAAAACGAAGATTTCACCGTCAAAATCTCAAGTTCTTCGTTTCTAACAATCCCTAGTTATCAACTAGGCAATAATCAATACCCATAATCATACTATTACAATCAAAACTAAGTTTAATCCACACAATATTAAACTAGTAGGATAAAACAAACCGTTACCTGATCTGACGGATTTCTACGGTTAAAACAACGATCGGGACTTGAAAACACGATCCTATGCGCGATCTGGATGATTAAAAGCCTTTGAAATGGAGTTTTTAGGCTTAGGAATGGTGGTTCTGCGTTTGGAGTCACGAACAGGTCGAGAAGAAGAATAAATTGCGTAAAAGTTGCGATCTGATCTTTTAAAACCATTTTAGCCGACATATGACGTGGGGCGTACCGCCCCAGCCCAGCGTTTGGCGTGGGGCGTACCGCCCCAGGGAGTTTTCAGCAATATTTTAATTTTTAACTTCTTTTCGCGATTCCGGACAATCCGTAACTCCGTTTCGCGCACGGTTTTCGCCCACGTTCATCATTTCTCGCATACTATCAACCTCTAACAACCAAAATTGCTAAATCATCATGGATCTCTAGAACGATCACATGTGATCTTGCCATTAATAACGTAATTTCACATATTTTTAAATCACAACCACCACAATCGTTTAATTAACGATTATTCACAGAACATTTCATTATTATAAACCGGTTGTTACAAATCTCCCCTCCTTACAGAGGTTTCGTCCCCGAAACCGATTAAACCTCAAAAAGGAAAGGATAATACTTTCTCATTTCATTTTCTGACTCCCATGTAACTTCAGAACCGGTTCTATTTTTCCACTGAACCTTCACCTGGCTCAATGATTTATTTCTAAGTTGCTTGACTTTTCGGTCAAGGATTGCCACTGGCTTTTCTACATAATTCAATTTGTCATCAATTTCTATATCTTCCAGTGGTACGTATGCAGATTCGTCTGCTAAGCATTTTCGTAAGTAAGAAACGTGGAACGTATTGTGAATTCCACTTAACTCCTCAGGTAGCTCCAGGCGATAAGCAACTTCACCAACACGAGCTATGATTTTAAATGGTCCAATAAAGCGTGGACTTAACTTTCCTCGCTTACGAAAACGTATAACACCTTTCCACGGTGAGACTTTTAACAACACAAAATCTCCCACTTGGAATTCAATGGGCCTTCTACGCTTATCAGCGTATGATTTCTGACGGTCTTGAGCCGCCTTCAAATGAGCACGGATCTGATCTATCCGTTCATTGGTAGCTTTAACAACACTCTTATGTGCGAGTTCACGTTGCCCAACCTCTCCCCAACAAACGGGAGTTCGACATTTCCTCCCATAGAGCATTTCATAAGGAGGCATTCCAATGCTGGAATGATAACTATTATTATACGAGAACTCTGCCAAGGGTAGGTAATCATCCCAACTACCCCCAAAGTCAATAATGCACGCTCTTAGCATATCCTCCAGGGTCTGAATGGTTCTTTCACTTTGTCCATCAGTCTGAGGATGATACGCAGTGCTTAATAACAGTTTTGTCCCTAATTCTTCCTGAAAATTTCTCCAAAATCGAGAAGTAAATCGAGTATCTTGATCAGAGACAATAGTTACAGGTACACCATGACGAGCCACTACTTCTCGCACATATATTTCTGCCATTTTATCAGAAGAATAGTTTTCCCGAATGGGCAAGAAATGAGCACTCTTAGTCAACCTATCCACAATGACCCAAATTGTATCACATCCCTTCCTTGTTTTAGGAAGTTTAGTAATTAAGTCTATTGTGATATGTTCCCATTTCCACATTGGAATTTCCAATGGTTGCAACTTACCATAAGGTTTCTGGTGCTCTGCTTTTACCTGCATACAAGTCAAACACTTCGCCACATGTTTAACAATATCTCGTTTCATACCTGGCCACCAATAGTTCACCCGAAGGTCACGATACATTTTAGTAGCCCCAGGATGAATTGAGTACTTCGACTTGTGTGCTTCTTCCAACAATGCAGACTTAAGTGGACAAATGGGAGGTATCCACACTCGACCCCACCTAGTCTTTAAACCACGACTATCTTCATCAAGATTATGACCTTGCCCTTTAATCCTGTCACGTTTCCAATTTTCTTCCTTTAAGGCTTCAATCTGGGCTTCCTTGATCTGTTCAATTAGCCCTGAAGTAATCACAAGTTGCATAGCTTTCACCTTGATTGGTTCATATTCTTCTTTTCTACTCAAGGCATCCGCCACCACATTCGCTTTACCAGGATGATAAAGGATTTCACAATCATAGTCCTTGAGTAATTCCAGCCATCGTCTTTGCCTCATATTCAATTCCTTCTGAGTGAAGAAATATTTTAAACTCTTATGATCAGTGTAAATAGTACACTTTACACCGTACAAATAATGCCTCCAGATTTTTAAGGCAAATACGACTGCTGCAAGTTCTAAATCGTGAATAGGATAATTGATTTCATGGGTTTTCAGTTGTCTTGAGGCATAAGCAATCACATTGCCCCGTTGCATAAGAACACAACCCAGACCAAGATAAGAAGCATCAGAATATACCACAAAATCATCAGGGCCATCTGGTAATGTCAACACCGGTGCCTGAGTTAATTTTGACTTTAACTCTTGGAATGCTTTCTCTTGGTCATCACCCCACACAAACTTAACGTCTTTTCTTGTAAGTTTGGTTAAGGATGAAGCAATCTTGGCAAAGTCTTGAATAAATCTACGGTAATAACCAGCTAAGCCAAGAAAACTTCTGACATCAGTTGGATTTTTGGGTATACTCCAATCAGTTACCGCTTGAATTTTAGAAGGATCAACAAGAATGCCATCTGCATTTATCACATGCCCAAGAAATTGGACTTCATGCAGCCAGAAGGCGCATTTAGAAAATTTGGCATATAACTTCTCCTTTCGGAGAGTTTCAAGTACCTCCCGTAAGTGACACGCATGATCACCTTCATTTTTAGAATAAACAAGAATATCATCAATAAAGACGATAACAGATCGATCCAACATGGGACGACACACCCGATTCATCAAGTCCATAAATGCAGCCGATGCATTAGTCAGCCCAAAAGACATGACAAGAAATTCGTAATGACCGTATCGGGTTCGAAACGCTGTTTTAGGAATATCTTCTTCCCTAACTTTAATTTGATGGTAACCCGACCGAAGGTCAATTTTAGAGAACCAAGAAGCCCCTTGTAACTGATCAAAAAGATCATCGATCCGAGGCAAAGGATATTTGTTTTTCACCGTCACTTTATTAAGCTCTCGATAATCAATACACATACGAAAACTTCCGTCCTTCTTTTTAACAAAAAGAACAGGAGCACCCCAAGGCGAGATGCTTGGACGAATAAAACCTTTATCGAGAAGATCCTGCAATTGAGTCATCAACTCTTGCAATTCAGACGGTGCTAAACGATAAGGAGCTTTTGCTATCGGCTTGGCTCCTGGAATAAGATCGATTCTAAACTCAACATTTCTATCAGAGGGGATTCCCGGCAAATCATCCGGAAAGACATCAGGAAAATCCCTAACAATCGGGACATCCTCCAAACACTTTACTGGCTTCTCAGCATTAATAACATAAGCTAAGAAGGATTGGCCCCCATGATTCATATACTTCATGGCTTTGACCAAAGAACACAAAACAACCCCTCCACGTTTTTCTCCTTGAATGGATAATTCATAACCACTCGGGGTTATCAATTGTATAACTTTGCGGCTGCAAAGTATATTGGCTTTATAAGAAGATAGCCAATCCATTCCAATAACAACATCAAACTCCCCCAATACCATGGGTATTAAATCAACAACATAATCCTCTTTATTGATCGTAAGCTTACAGTTTCGATAAATATCCAACACAAGAAAACTCTTAGAATCAGCAACCTCTACTTCTAATGGTACAGGCAACTTTTCTAAGACAAAAGATGGATGATGCACAAATTTTATAGACACAAAAGATCGATTGGCTCCAGAATCAAATAACACATAAGCAGGTATTGAATTAACAAAGAAGGTACCTGTCACCACATCAGACGTGACTTTAGCCTCCTCAGCAGAAATCTGGAAAGCTCTCCCTTTTGGTTTGGGTGCTTCAGGTTTCTTTCCAGAGCTTTGAGATTTAAACGATTGGCTGTCATCATTAATTGGTACTGCCTTCTTAAGTTCAGGGCACTCACTCCTCCTATGACCTGGCTTATAACAATGATAACACAGACTAGGAGGGCTCAAACACTGGGTTGCCAAATGTCCTGGCTTCCCACATTTGTAACAGACAACCGGCCTAGCACGACATTCCCCCGCGTGCATCTTCCCACAATTGGGACAAGGTTTAATAAAGACAGGCTTTTTAAACGATTTGGCAAACTTTGCCTTTTTAGACGAACCTGTTTCTGTTTCAGCCTTTCTTTTATCTCCTCGATCTTCTTGTCGTTTCAATTCCAATTCCCTTTCCCGGGCACAATTGATCAGCTCATTAAGTGTCTCACACTTAGAAGGCGTGAGAAATTCCCGGTACTTCGTGTTCAACATAGTATGATACCTGTTTATCCACATCCTTTCAGTTTGAAGGAGGTCCGGACAAAATTTAGCTTTATCGAAGAAAATGGCAGTTATGGTATCAATACTTTCATCTTTCTGCTGTAGATGAAGAAATTCCTCAGCAATACAATCAATAGCGGCTTGAGGACAAAACCGCTTCAAGAAAAGTTCTTTAAACTGGGCCCACGTCAGCCCTTTCATTCCATCTCTGCCCTTTTCCTTCCTTAACAACTCCCACCAATCTTTGGCACGATCTTTCAACTGATTGCCAGCAAACATGACCTCATCAGCCGGGTCACAATGACTAGTTTCAAACGTACCTTCAATATCAGATATCCAACGCTGGCTAATCAAGGGATCTACCTCCCCTTTAAATTCAGCTGGCTTACAGGCCATAAATTCTTTAAAAGTAGTTGTCTTAGAAGATTGTTTCTTCTCCACTCCAGTTTCCAATTCAGACAACTCTTGATGAAGGAATTCTTTTAACGAAGATTTAATTTCTTCAATATATGTGGGCAAAGCAGCTTCAAAAGCCTTTGCCACCTCTTCCTTCACCATTATTTGAGTTTCAGTGAGTTCCACCTTCTCACTGCTATTCACACCAGAGGTATGTTCCTCAGCCATTCGTGGCTGAAATCATATAATCAGATAGTCAGTTTCATATATTCACAATATTTAACAATCTTGTACTTATATAGTACATAATCACCTTTACCTAATATTCAAAATCATGATACAATCTGACTTAATTAAGGAAACGGTTATGTCATAAACATTTCATTATACTGGCCAGGCATAATAACATGTTTATCACACACTCGTGCCCTTAACTTCATCATTTCATTTCATAATTGAGAAGTTCGGTTCACACAATTCATACACACAACAATGTGTACATATACACAACTCAACATATAAATACTGACCTCATACCTCCGGCTTAATGATCGAGGCTGGAATCGAACGTTTAATCACATATCAAGAGCATAAGATTTGAGTCCAAGTGTGTTTCTAACACTTGAATCCCTCAAACCAATGCTCTGATACCAGCTTTGTAACCCCCGGTTACTATTCAACATTTTAAAATAATATCAGAGTTGGTCCCAACAAATTTTTCATTTTTAAAACCTTGTTTGACCTTCTTTATTTAATAATATTAAACAAAGTTAAAACAAACATCAACATGTCACTTTATACAGTACTTATTTATATAAGTATGTTCAAAACCCAAAAGTTATAGAGTTTGCAACAAGGTTTGTTCGCTCGATTCCCGATCCACCTCGATCCTTACAGCCGTACACGTCATGTTTGACCTACAAACATCACACAATAATTCACATTAGTTCATAAGAACTAAGTAAGTAAACCTCAATGGTTTCTCAACAACAAAATGTATAAATACATTTTTCACAATCAATATTCAAACTGAGTCATTTCTATTCGAATTGACTCTCACAAGGTAATAATATTTCATTACCAATCATCAACTATTGCTCACAATAGTTTAGTTAAATTTACACTATGGTGTTCACATTCCTGTACTTCCACCATAGCTATTTGTCAGCATCTCTGACTATTCACACATTTGTGATAACATAATTTAATTCAAGTCTTAAGATGTTCACCCGTCGGTGCTTACATCTAAGACAATTGCTAGCACCTCTAGCTATCCACCATAGTGGAGTCATAAATAATTCAAGTCTTAAGATGTTCACCCCTCGGTACTTCCATCTAAGACAATTGCTAGCATCTCTAGCTATCCACCATAGTGGAGTCATAAATAATTCAAGTCTTAAGATGTTCACCCCTCGGTACTTCCATCTAAGACAATTGCTAGCATCTCTAGCTATCCACCATAGTGGAGTCATAAATAATTCAATCGAATTACTACGATGTTCACCCACCGGTACTTCCATCATAGAATTCCCACACTATTATTCACCAAGGTATTGGATTTATCATAGGTTGTTGAACTTTTATTATTCAACATTCACCTATCACCAATGCCATAATTATCATACCAATTATTCAACAACAAATTCAATATTTATTATGTGATGTCATAGTTGTGGGATTACTTACCTTGATCAGATAAGAAATTAGCAACTGCAGGCTCCTTTCCTGCTCTATGACTAGTGGTTTGACTTCCACTACCACCACCTAGTTGCAAAATACATTTATACAACTAGTTTCAACACGTATAGCACATACAATCAAGTTCAACATACTTGACTGATTTGACTTCCTCAAAGCCAATTCATCATATAACTGACTCTATCTTACTTCGTTTAGCAAGTTTTAGTCAATTATCATAATTAATCATATTTCATGCCTCCCCAGGCAATTTATCAAATAATTGATGCTCATTATATTAGTTACGATCTTTAAGTATTTTTATTATTCAATTTTTATTTTTAAGATCATAACTATTGATAATGGTAACATCAATTCATCAAAATCATCATTTAATCTATGGATTATAATCCATAATTTATTTAAAATCATATTCAACCCATCCTGCTAGTTATCACACCATGATATGGGTTTCATAACAACCGGACATTATCCCGGCTTCAAAACGAAGATTTCACCGTCAAAATCTCAAGTTCTTCGTTTCTAACAATCCCTAGTTATCAACTAGGCAATAATCAATACCCATAATCATACTATTACAATCAAAACTAAGTTTAATCCACACAATATTAAACTAGTAGGATAAAACAAACCGTTACCTGATCTGACGGATTTCTACGGTTAAAACAACGATCGGGACTTGAAAACACGATCCTATGCGCGATCTGGATGATTAAAAGCCTTTGAAATGGAGTTTTTAGGCTTAGGAATGGTGGTTCTGCGTTTGGAGTCACGAACAGGTCGAGAAGAAGAATAAATTGCGTAAAAGTTGCGATCTGATCTTTTAAAACCATTTTAGCCGACATATGACGTGGGGCGTACCGCCCCAGCCCAGCGTTTGGCGTGGGGCGTACCGCCCCAGGGAGTTTTCAGCAATATTTTAATTTTTAACTTCTTTTCGCGATTCCGGACAATCCGTAACTCCGTTTCGCGCACGGTTTTCGCCCACGTTCATCATTTCTCGCATACTATCAACCTCTAACAACCAAAATTGCTAAATCATCATGGATCTCTAGAACGATCACATGTGATCTTGCCATTAATAACGTAATTTCACATATTTTTAAATCACAACCACCACAATCGTTTAATTAACGATTATTCACAGAACATTTCATTATTATAAACCGGTTGTTACATTGGCGGTCCCTAAGATTTGCAAAATCTGGATTCTTTGGGGCAAGGGGACTGCTAAACGAGATGGGCTTCCCGCTGCTGGTTGGTGGGTGCATTTGGCCTACTTTGCTGGGCAGGATACTGGGCTGGATCATAGATGTATGCTTTGTATGGGCCTGATTTGGGCTGCTGGGAAGTATGCTTTGGGTTGGGGTTGTGTTGAGGTGCTGGGGCATATAAACTATATATGTTTGGGATGGGGCTTGCTTAGTTACTGAAAGCTGCTTGATGGGTATGGACATTAAAGTTGAGTTTGGTTCTTTGGGCATGGTGGTTGCATTGTGTATTGCTTCGGCAGTTGGGATGGTCAGCCAGGTGTTTCTTTGGTTGATTGCAGTTGATATTGCTTTAATGTACATCTGGATGCATGGAGCCTATTTTTTGATGTTGATGGATCATGTTCCTCACTCTAGCCACCCTATTCATTTGGGTGTGACCAGGAACATAGCCCATCAATGCATTAGGCTAGTTAATGTTGTTTATGTTTGTATGTATTTTATGGTTAGTAGGTTGATGTTCATGTATTGTACGATTACTAACTCTAGATTAACCCCTCTTTCTTTGTATAGTTGGGGGGATGGCTCTAAGTTCATTAGAACCATTTTTTGGGTGCCTAAGCATTGTTTAGGTCTTTTGTATGGTATACGGGGGTATGCCCCTAAGAGATTGTAATTTTCTTGGGTTTTATATATTTTTCCGGGCAAAAGCCCTTTATCAAAAAAAAAAAAAAAACTAGGATATATGCATGCTTATTCCTTTTGATATTTATATGGTAAATTTGGCCATTTTGATAAACTAGCATTTAATTGCAACATCTCGTACTAAATAAAAGTAATAACAAATCTTTCTATCTACACCTATCAATGGTGGTCGGAGGTGGTAATCGGATTAGATGGGTCGTCGGAGGTGATGAAGTGAGCCACTGTATGTGGTATGCGGTTTCTCCCGGCAACGGTTTCTCCGGCGAGAGAGGGATCTCCGAGACTCCGACGACTTTTACGATTCATTTTCCTCAACATTGCTAGAACCATATCTTGATTTGATTTCCTTAGCATCATATTCAACCATGGTTGGTGGTGTTGAAAATTGAACATAATATGAGATCAAGTATGATTTGTGGTTGTAAGGAAAATTGAAATTGGAAGTCAACTATTTGAAGACAAAACTGAAATCATTGAAAATGATATAAATTCCATAATTAAAAAATATTAATTTACTAAAACACTTTTTTTAATTAAAAATAATTAAATATTAAAGAAACTTTTTGATTGGTTGAGAGGGTTTTCTTAGTTTTTTTGAAAATAAGTAGTTTTCTTATGATCCCTCCCCTATATATATAAATATATATATATATAGGGAGACGATCAAATATTAACCCATGTTTATTGCGTTAACCGAATAACTACATCTTATTACTTTGGGGCCCACAGTAAAGTACATCTAAAGATTTAGGTTTTTTCTTTTTCTTTTAATTAATGTAGGGCCCACTTACATTAATAAAAAAATAAGAAAAAACTCACACCTTTAGATTTACTTTAATGTGGGTCTCAAAGTAATAAAATGTAGTTATTCGGTTATCGCAATAAGGAAGGGTTAACATTCGAACGATCCCCTATATATATATAGGGAAGTGTTCAAATAATAACCCACTCTTAAAGCAATAACCCGAAATAACACGTCAAGATGAAGTCAAATCTTGGATTTTTTTTAACATCATTGTAACACATTTAAAACACTATGTTTCTTTTATGAGTTTGTGTAAATTCATCACCGTTTAAGAGATATCATTGTTGTAAGTTTTTGATTTACAGTACTGTAACTGTTTTATGCCCAAAAATTACAACGATGTAAACTTCAAACAGTGATGAATTTTCCCAAACTCATAAAAGAACATAGTGTTCTAAATGTGTTACAATGATGTTAAAAAAATTTCAACATTTGGCTTCATCTTGACGTGTTATTTCGGTCTATTGTTTTAAGAGTGGATTATTATTTGTTCACAATCATATATATATATATATATATATATATATATATATATATATATATATATATATATATTGTCGCACCCCGAGAAATCCCGTCCCTTCTGGGGCCCGAGCAACAACAGATTGTCAGGATCGCAGTCTCCAGTCACACGACATGCGAGACCTATATGTCTGGTTATGTACGTACATCCAAGAATTTGGATAAAACAGTTTAGTAATATCAGAGTTGCGGAAGTAAAGTATAAGTTATCCAAAACATATTTAAAATTCATGATCAGCGGAAGCATTCATAAAACGGTTTTCAAAACAAAACATAAGATTTCAGTTTGCGTAAACGTTAAAAGGTGTTTAATATTACATAACATGTCAAATAGATATATGTTCTCAAAATATACTAAGACATTTAAGCCGATGCATGCGACTCCAGCCTAGCATCCTAATCCTTGTGAGCGTGTCTTAGTTACTTGAGAAAACATGCGAGTAAAAGGGTCAACACAAAGGTTGGTGAGAGCACAGGTTTATCATAAGCAGTAAACATCCAATGTTTAAAGTAAGAGTTGTTATCTATGTATCATTACAATGCAGTATCGATTGATAGCTAGTCAATACAGTTATATTATATGCGGGGTCATACCGAAGCTGACAGTTGTGCCTCCCGCCATGTCCATCACAAGACAATGGCAAAGTGTTGGTCAATATTGCACCCATTCCGACCTCAAGTCGGGTTGGCCTCCTAGGCGCGATGGGTGGGGCTTGTCAGGCCCAAATAGTACTATTCAAGATTACCACGCTAGGCGCTACGCGCTATTAACGGTCCGTGGAGTATCGCGAGGACTTTTAGTTGTGATGTGGTCCACACATATACATATAGTGATAAAGCATGTCCATACATAAATGAAATAAGTTGTTGTTCATAAAACAATTTATCATGCAATGTTTTCTCCCCCAAAGGTAGAAAAAGTAAAAAGAGGCTGTGAACTCACCTGATTAGCAGTTCCGGTGTGTTTGTGTGTTCGCGTCTGCGAATGCTAGCAATCCTGCTAGTAGGCACCTATAACCATATAGATGTGAGTATGTGTTTTGTGGTGTGTTGTATCCCATACAACTCCAAGTGTCGGTGTGCTCAACCGAGTGTGTGCGTGTTGACTAGTGAGACTCGACAAATCGTTGATGACACGATTGTTGTGTTTATGTGCCTTAATGCACATAAGTCACCAAAATGCACGCTACGACTCTAATTGTGTAAGTTACCATTTTTAGAAAGTTTCCAATTTAGGAAAGTGTAGTTATGAAATCCCATTTCATAAAACTAATAACTTCCAATAAGATTATAAAACACGTTTAAACTCTTAAAACATGTCGTTTGCGCATAAATCATCATTTATGTCGTTTTGCCCAAATAAAGTTTCCTTAAATAGTAATTACTTGTTCAAAAGCTTGTTTTCACAAATCAAAGTTTCCTAATATGTTAAAAACTATTTCTAAACATATTTCAACAATCCTAGTTCATCAAAACGTCTTAAAACATCAAAAGCCCTCTTTTGATTTTTAAAAGTTTCCTTTTATAGCAAGTTTATACAAAACCATGTTTTTGACAAAATCAAATACCTAAATGTGTTTCTAAACACTTCAATAGGTATTGGACAACATCTAGACATGTCTAACATGTCTAGATCATCACAAATCTACAACATGCATCTAAAAAGTTTCCTAATATGGCAAGTCTTACAAAATCATCATCAAATCAACAAGACCCAATCCTAGATGATTTCTATCATCAATCTACTTCAAAATACATCCATAAACATTCTAGACCCATTAAAAATTTCGTGCATGTGAGCGGATCGGAGTTGCATGTGAGTGGATCTTCATACATGTGGGTTTTTACCCTTTGCATGAAGATCTAACTATGAATAAACATGTAAAGCTACCTTAGATGTTCTAAAACACTGAGATGGAGTTGAATCAAGGATTTGTAGCTCTAAGAGTGGCTGGAAATAAGCTCTTAGTGGCTTCAAGTGGTGGTATGTTGATGATGATGAGTTCCAAGCTTCTCTCCCATGCTCCTATGGCTTCCCAAGTCTCAAAAGCTTCAAAAATGGGGTTTTCTTGGTGGAATAATGGTGATACAGAGGTATTGGCTCGAGAATGGGGTTCTATGGCCGAAGAAAGAGGATAGGAATGATGAGAAATGAGATAGGTTGAGTGTAAATCTAGTTTTTGTGATCTGTGTCTGTCAGGCGTACCGCGCGGATGCACCTCATCCGGCGACTTCCTTTCCTTCTCGCGCGTATCGCCCTGGAAGAGTGGTTGGGTCTAGGCGTTGCGCCTGGGCCTCCAGGCAAGCCCAATAAGCCCAGTTTCATCGTTTCGATCCGTTTTTCGATGATTTCACGCTTATAACTCATTGTTTAACATCGATTGACCTTGATCACTAATGTTCGGTCATCTGTGACTCAATTTTCATTCAATCGTTTGTTCACCAACTTCGTGAGACTCGTGTGTGTTTCGATAATTCCTCGAATTATCGGTGATTGTTTGTGTTTGTGTTTTACGAAGTGTTTGCACGCTTGATTAATCCCAATCAACGTGTAATGCACAATTCAAAAATTCCCCGAATTATTGTTTTGTGTTAGTGTTGTGTTTGCCACACTTGGTTTCCAAAACCAATGTGCAATGTACGATTCGATAGTTCCACGAACTATCGTTTCGCAGTAGTTTGTGTTCAACTCATCATTAAACATAATTAAATGAAATGCAACAAGCATGAATGTGAAATGTAAAGAATGTAAGAGTTGCAATTTACCTGAAATTGCCGGGTGTCACATCATCCCCTTGTTGAAAGAAATTTCGTCCCGAAATTTGGTTGTTGTTGGTAGTGTTTGAGAAGCAAAAGTGTTTGAGAAACAAAAATTTTCTGGTTGTCACATATATATATATATATATATAGGGAGATGATCAAATGTTAACTAATGTTTATTGCGTTAACCGAATAACTACATCTTATTACTTTGAGACCCACACTAAAGTAAATCTAAAGGTGTAGGTCTTTTCTTTTTTTTTTAATTAATGTAGGGCCCACTTACATTAATAAAAAAAATAAGAAAAAACCAATACCTTTAGATTTACTTTAATGTGGGCCCTAAAGTAATAAGATGTAGTTATTCGGTTATCGCAATAAGGAATGGTTAACATTCGAACCATCCCCTATATATATATATATATATAGGGACTTATTTTATTAAGAACCATTAAATATGAAAGAACCATAGGAACTAATTTTAAACCACATGTTTTAAGGGTATAAAAGTAATTTTCTTTTAAAATATAAGAAGTTACTTTTATACCCTTCTAAATGTATGGCTAGAATTGGTTCTTTTAGTTCTTAAGTAACAAAAGTTCTCAATTGAACATCACCCTATATATATATATATATATATATATAGGGGAGGGATATTTTAAGAAGAAAAAAAACCATGAGAAGTGTGAGAAGCCACGAGAATGTGACACGTGTATTTTAAGGTAAAGGGTATAAACGTCAACACATAAATGGAGGCTGCACATGCAAGTCACATGTTAATTCCACCAAATTTTTTAAACTTATGTAACTATTTTATACGTTAATTTTTTTTAAAAAAAATTACACCATAAAATCACAATTTTTTTTACCTTTCTAACGAGTATAATATTGTTATATTTAACAATAGAAAAAGAACAAACCTGATTGTTCTTGAAACTTGTGCGTTTTTATGGTGTTTTCATATTGTTTGTGAAACTAGACGTTTTATGGTGTTTTGAACATAAACAAAACACAACGTTTTTTAATTGCGTCATTTACACATGACGTTTTATGGTGTTTCTGTACTGTGTAATTTTCACAAACATTTTAAGGTGTTTTTGAATTGTAATTTTATTTATGGTGTTTTTGAACTGTAATTTTATTTATGGTGTTTTTGAACTGTAATTTTATTCATGGTGTTTTTGGACTGTATAATTTTACACATTGTGTTTTATGGCGTTTTTGAAAACTAAAAAACATGTCGTTCTAAACTTTGTGTTTTTACACATTTAAGTTTAAAACGTCATGTATAAAATGTTTATGAACCAGGTGTTTTTGTTATGGTGTTTTTCAAATGTTTATGAAATATAGCGATTTATGGTGTTTTTAGTATTCAAAAACACCATAAAAATGCCTGGTCTTAGTTTCATGAATATTCGAACACAAAAACACCATAAAATGTTAACACCATAAACACAATAACTTATCTTGAAAAAACGCCATAAACAATAAAATATCTCGAAAAAACGTCATAAACTAAGTTAAAAACACCACTTACAAACTTAGGTGTTTATGGTGTTTTTCGTTTTCAAAAACACCAAAAAATGCCCTCTTTTAGTTTTATTAATACGCAAACACCAAAAAATAACATAAAATGTTAACATCATAAACACCATAAAATATCTTTGAAAACACCATAAAACATACATATGTGTAAAAAACACCATAAAAGATCAGTTTCGTATATATTGGAAAAATACCATAAACATATGGTTCGTGAAACTCATTTAAGGTTGTTATTTTAATTTTAAAAAATATACTAATATTATACTCATTAGAAAGATAAGAAAATGCTCGATTTTATGGTGTAATTTTTAAAAAAAAATACTAACGTATAAAAAAGTTATGAACGTTTAAAAAAGATGGAGGAAAATGCATGTGACTTGCATGTGCAGGTTTTTGGCTAGATCTTCCCATTCTACCCCTACTGATGGTTTTAACTTATAACTATTTACGAAAATACCACTAAATTAATCTCAACCACAAGACCAATTGATCTAATGGTTGAGATCTCTTCTCACACTTCTCATGGTTTTAAAACTTTTTAGCCAAACCTTATACTATATATATATAATATGAAAAAAAGAGGCTTACAAGTTTTTCAAGTCGTGACTGAAATTCCAAGGCTTTTTCAAGGTCAGTGACAACATCATCCATATTTGCACGGAATGCCCGCTCATTCATTATGCATGAATACGCTGATTTTGTATATTTCATGAGTGAGCGCCCTAGCATTTGATTCCATATATTGGGATTGATTGCATCCATTAGTGTTTTGTTTTCATAATGCTGTTTAGCAAGTGGAGCTAGATATCTATCAGCTTCCTTTGGAAGAAATGCATTCCTCCCAAACAATATTTCGAATAGAACGACACCAAATGCATATGTGTCTGATCTTTGGGTCACGCCCCTTGTAGTTTCAATTTCTGGGTCGATATATCCTTCTGTGCCAATAGCTTCACAAAGGACTACCTGGTCCATTTGGTTACTGGGTTGTTTGATAGCAATTTCAAAACCGTATAACTTGGGTTCCCAGTTCTGGTCTAATAAAATTGTGTAGCTGTTGATATTACGGTGTATAACACCATAATCACGTCCCTTGTCATGATGGAGGTAACTCAATGCACGAGCCACACCAACGCTTATCTTCAATCTTTGCATCCATGTGAGATTCGGGCTGTTCAGATACCCAGTGAGACTTCCTTTGGCCTCGTATGTTGTTATGATGATCTTCTCATTTTTCTCGTCACAATATCCAATAATAGACCCGATGTTTGGATGTTTCAGATCAGAAAGCAGCGAGATTTCCTTCCAGAATTCAACGTCTCCTAGCCCATACTTACGATCTAACTTCCGAGCAGCAATCATAATCGACTTCCCGGAGTGCAGGAGTTGTCCTTTGTATGCAGGTCCAAAATCACCTCTTGAGATGATGTTATCACGATGAAAATTGTTGGTGGCTTTTTCTACGTCTTCAAGTGGGATTCGTAGCAATCTTGGTGACTGTTGATGCCATGTTTCTGTTTATCAGTAAAAAAATGAGTAGTTAAAAACGAATGAGAAGGTAACTAATTTTTTTTTAAATATTTTTGTTTTAAAAAAGTAATATTGAAGCTAACGTCATTTTCTCTTGAACTTCAAACGTATTGTAACTATAGGCCTTCGTATATTTTTTGTGTCAAACAGGATAGTGACAATAAAATGGGTTGAAAAGGAGCTGTGAAGAAACAAAATTTTTGTTGAAAGTTAACATGACATCAAACACTTTATTACAAGTTTGTGTTATTTGTATTACTATACCATGAACTATAGTTTGTTACTACCGGTTAATATGGGTAAACCCATGGGTTATAAGGTAAATATTATACCTGATTAGATGGCGGTTACAAAGGTTGGATTGTAAATGCCAAAGGTCACCTATAAATACCTTTTATACGTTCATTTCTAAACATGATGTTTATGTATTAACATCACATTCAATTCCTCTCGGTCTATATTTACTACACATTTGTTTCTATGGTTTTGCACATAGTTAAATAGCAACAGTTTTCACAGTTTTGGTCAATGTGAGAGAGTTCCAAACAAAGGGTTAATTGGGTGCAAAGTAGCACATAGGGTATCTAACGAACTTTGAATAAACTTATTTTAACAGTGTTGGAACACGCTTGTCGAGCCCTACGATCTAAGCATTTACGGTTTAGTTTTAGTTTTAGTTTTAGTTATAGAGTTAGGCATTAGCTGTTAGCTTTAAGGTTTAGTTTTTTTAGTTTAGTTTTAGTGTTTAGCTAAAGATTTTATCTTTAGGGGTTAGCTTTAGCATTTACTTTTAATCTTTTGCTTTAGGGTTAAGGTTAATTGTTTAGGATTTGACTAGATGAAATAAACCTTTCGTAATAGGAGGAATGTACAATAAAATCTCAGTTGAGTTGAGAAAAATAATACTAATCAAATTTGAACAAAAAACACTTGTCTGAACAATTTGACGATCACTTCTTTGAATCCACGTCTTTGATTCAATATTGATCCAATAAATTGTTTCTTAAATCAATTTGCCAGAACTCTCAATGAAATCCCCAATGAAACTTCAAATTCTTTAGAAGTGAAATTGGCAAAAGTGTTGATTACTATTAAACTGTTTGTATTATATCACAACAATCATGTGTTCATGTATTCAAGTTCAATTGTAAGTCCCTCATCAGCGAATCGTTTACCTTAATTTACCGATTGCTCTGTTGCAACTCCTAATGAAAGTTTATGAAATTGGTTAAAAATTCTGCAACGTCGCCTTCCTTTTCCTTCAAATTCTTATCACAAAGTTCAATGTATTCATACCCTTTTAATTTGATCGCAAAAGAAAACAACAATCGTCACTTCATTTGAAGTTTGGAATCCAAAAAAAAAAAACCACCGGCACAATCAACCTTGACCGCAAAAGAACAACAGAATCACCGGTTGTCTTGTTTCTTCTTTACGCTTTGAACAACAAATAAACAAACAAAAAAAGCAAACAAGAACCCCACACGTATGTCTGCACCAATTGATCGAATATTTGATTAATTTCTGAATTGAGTCAAATCTCCTTTGATCGATTAATCAGGCTCTGATGCCACTGTTAGAAATCAATAACGTAATTTGAAGAAAAGTCAAAGGTTCACACACAATAGAATTAGGATTATATGATCTAATAAATTCGTTTACAGACACCGAATATATATAGCCCTAGAACAGTTTTTAACTTTAACTAATACACTATGACCCTTGGACTAATAATTATGTTCCTAACCACCGGAAACCGGGTGTTGTAGCCAAGTCTAAATCTTCCACCTTCGCGAGACCATACAACTCCTTGTGCGCGAGACCACCGGAAACTGGGCATCATAGCCAAGTTTAATTCCTCCACCTAGCTTCGCGAGACCATACCACTCCTAATGCGTGAGAGCCGGATGAAATCCGTAATATCTCGCCTCATGTCGTGATCAAACCCGAGATTAAAGCCCGATTCTTCCCCTCACCAAGATATCCTTCAAACCGGCCCAGATGGGAAACGAACCCGTGCTTCCATTAGGGAGGGCAGACCTCTTACTCTGTAGCCAAGTTCTTAGGATTTGAAATTTTTAGCTAAAGCGTTAACTGTGTTAACTGTGTAGGCATGTTGCAATGGTATTTTCACTATGGTTTTGTGTTGCTTACGCAAGTTTTAATCCTTGCAACAACAATCTAATCTTATTTTTTAAAACGACAAATACATGCCAAAGAGACTAAACCTGACATTATTATTCATATATGCTACTCGTAAAGTGCATCTATAGGAATCGTACACGCCCGAGAAAATGAAAAACAAAACAATTATACACGACTAGTATATGTGTGAATGAAGTCTCCAAACAATTTTTTCTAACGAGTTTTTTAAGGGTCAGGCTAAATATACCCCCCATTCTGACTTGTTATACCCCCTCCCCACAAATATTAAATACAAATGGGTTAGACTAAATATACCCCGCATTCTGACTTGTTATACCCCCCTCCTTTCAAATATTAAATATAAATTTGTCAAAATCAACCCTTCAACATTATAACACAATCAAAATGCACCAAACATTATTTCTATCTTAAATTCTACTAAACATATCCCCTTCTTACTTGTCATACCCCTCCTCCCTCTACAAAATTTAAAATATAAATTCATCAAAAATCAGATTTAATCGTATGAACCCTAATTCATCTTTGTTCAAATTCGATTGAACTGAGGCCGGATCGTTGTTACAAACATAGGGTTTAATTCCTCGAACAAAAACGAGTGTAATGGTGTATGAAACACCTATCTTAGCTAACTAATTCGTGTTCGTTGCTTGATGAACCGAAGTCGAACCGCTGAGCTCTTACAGGCCTTTTTCTTGATTTGTTTAAGATTGTGAATAACTTTGGTTTACGCAGAGAGTTTCGCAGAGGTTAAAGGAATGCTTGGGTTCAATTAATTTTGAGTTTATACTCGTTTTAATAGAATTTGAGTTTTCGTTCAACTATGGTTATTTAGGCTTATATTTCGTACTGGTTTGATTTTTAAACGATGAATTGATGATGAAGATGATGATGATGATGATAATGATTCTGTGATGTTTGTAGTTGTTTTAATTTTAAATGCTTATGGATCTTTTTAGTTAACAATTAAAAACATAAAGTTTACTTGTATATATTTAAAAAGCTTAAGAAGGAGGTATGACAAGTAAAAAAATTACAAAAGGGGGTATATTTAGCATAACCCATACAAATTTGTCAAAATCAACCCTTCAACATTATAACACAACCCAAATGCATTAAACATTATTTCCACCTTAAATTCTACTAAACATATCCCCTTCTTACTTGTCATACCCCCTCTCTACAAAATATAAAATATAAATTCATCAAAAATCCGATTTAATCGTATGAACCCTAATTCATCTTTGTTCAAATTCGATTGAAATGAGGCCTGATCGTTGTTACAAACATAGGGCTTTAGTTCCTCTAACAAAAACGAGTGTAATGGTGTATGAAACACCTATCTTAGCTACCTAATTCGTGTTCGTTGCTTGATGAACCGAAGTCGAACCGCTGAGCTCTTACAGACCTTTTTCTTGATTTGTTTAAGATTGTGAATATCTTTGGTTTACGCAGAGAGTTTCGCAGAGGTTAAAGGAATGCTTGGGCTCAATTAATTTTGAGTTTTATACTCGTTTTAATAGAGTTTGAGTTTTCGTTCGACTATGGTTATTTAGGCTTATATTTCGTATTGATTTGACTTTTAAACGATGAATTGATGATAGTGATGATTCCGTGATGTTTGTAGTTGTTTTAATTTTAAATGCTTATGGATCTTTTTAGTTAACAACTAAAAACATAAGGTTTACTTGTATACATTTAAAAAGCTTAAGGAGGGGGTATGACAAGTAAAAAAATTACAAAAGATGGTATATTTAGCGTAACACTTTTTTTAAACTTGAAAAAAATATTTATCAAGTAGGTGTATCTAAAAACTTATTTACCAAAACAAACGTTTTCTTTTATTTCATTACTTTTAACTAAGAATAACAAAAGATAAACACCCATTTTAGTAAATAGGTTTGTAAATACGCGTATTTGGTAAATATATTTTTCAACTACATTGATTTGGTAAAAAACTCTTTTTGAGTGTTTGAACAACAAAAGGTTTTAAAATATATATATATATCTTTTTTTATTTATTTTTTCTAATATGAAAAAGCACGTCGCTATTTTTATCCAAGGTAAGCATTAAAAAGTAAAAAAATCCCAGACACGTCATAAAACCAAGAAACTTGTTAACGAAGTTGAGATTAATTGGAACAATAAATAAATGGAAATACAATCCTATTAGTTAAGTTTTATTTGCGGTTGAAACGACGTACCTGGTATTGGTAATGGCTTGAACCACGACGACTCTGAATAGAAGAAGCGACGATGGACAGCAGACCTGTAACTTCTGCAAGTGGATGAGACTCAGAAGTTGATTTGAATCTGATGCTAATAATTTGGTCCAATCACAGCTGCGTGAATTTTGCCACAAACTACTATTTTGAAAGAAAAGGCGATATAGATAATAGATGAATGAAAAATAAACCAAACTTGGAGGAAATTGCAACCAAATTACTTGGAAGTTGCATTTTCTCAATTTATTAGTTTATGGAGTCTTTCTGAATTTGTTAATCATACGAAAGGTCCATCCATGTGGTTACACCTCCATTGGGTTCATAAATAAAGGGTCTCCGGCTAAGATTTGATTGACTAAAATGCCCTTTAATTAAAAATAGTGTTTATTTGTGGAACACACTTGAATAAAATTATTCCGAACAAATGCTTTAAAAAGCCGAACCAGAAAATGATTCCAGATTGGTCCGGTTCTATGCAGCAGAGAAAGAAAAAAACCTAACATTGGACACGCAATCGGACTCGGTGAATCGACTTTCGGACTTGTTTTTCTATAAGTCGAGCGTGATTTCTGATTATTTAGTAGCTCATGATGCTACTTTAATGTTTAAATATTTAAGAACATCTATAATAATAAATTCAAAGATTTATTCAAACATTCAACCAAACATTACGTTAATCCGAATTCAAACTTACAAAATAAAATAATTAAATATTGTTTTAAATTAAATTAGGTTCATTAAAACAAATTCTATGTCTTCACCAAATATTCATCTTAACTAGTTACATATACAAGTAAATTTGGTCAACTATCTACATAGTTGGCCAAAGTATCATATTGTTTGATATAATACATTAATACGTATAAAAGAATGCAGAATCAATAGTCTATATAGAACTAAATTTAAAAGCATACATGAATACAAGTTTAACATGCTTAAGCATCATCCAAAGTCTCCAAATAGGAATAATACAGAGCTTTAATACATCCTCGCTAGGTCTTGGATTTAAGCATGTATATCACTAGTTTGCGATAGCGTACATTTCACATTTTTAACACAAAGACATAAGTCACTGCAAAGAATATATCAAACATTATGACGCTACTTATGTACTAGTATGTTTATGTATGAAACAACTTCTATCCTAATCAAAAGCATTTAAACAAATAGTATCACATACCATCTAAATCAAGTCTAGCTACTAGAGCTACAAGTATACATCAAGTATATGTTTTGAGCATATGAATAAACATGTTTTTGTATTGTGACATATGTAACATCCCTAAAGTTTTACAAGAGTAAAAGAAGGAGTATGAATAAACTCACATGTTTATGTGTAGCTTGTTTAGGCATGTCCTTGATTTTGAGGGGATTAAAGATAGCACACCCATAGTTATTGATGGCGAATAGCGGTAAATAGCGAACACTATTTCGTGTTTGGCAATTAAATAATATAAAAAATGAATAAATATTTATAGTCATCCAAAATAGTAACAAAATAAACATTCATAGTTTTACACCACCAAAATAGGGCAAATATGTTATAATTTCTCACTACTAATCACTTAAATCCTCATATTCCAGGTCATCATCATCGTCATCATCATCGAGATTCAATGTTGGCACAAAATCCTTATAAGATGCATCATCATTTTCTTTAATTTCAACATCAAAATCATCTTAGGGGATGTTTGGTTGGGTCTTAATAGGTCTGAATGGGTCTGAATCCGAATGGTTCAGATTTAGACCGTTTGTTTCGCGAAAAAAACACGTCTGAATGAAGAAAAATGTCTGAATGGAGGTCTGAACCATTCAGATCTCAGAACAAGTCTGAATGGGGCACCACACCGTCTAAATGGGGAAAAAAAGAAAGCCTCGTCGTTCTTCAACCACCGAAGGAAGCCCTCGCCCTCGTCATTCGTCAACCACCATGAACCAAATCCATCTCGTCAGAACCACCACCATCCCATCGCGCCTTTCTCAGCCGCTCGTAAGGATGACGACGACGACCTACTGTTGCGATGATCGAGCAACGAACGGTGATGATGGTGGTGACGATGATCAAGCACTCGATGGACTGTTACGACGACCGGTGATGACGGCCACCGGTGAAGGGACAATGACTATAATGGACGAGGCTTAGGGTTTTATGAGAAAAGAAGGATGCGGCGGTGGACGGACAGGGTTGCGACTGTGGACGGAAGGGGCTGCGGTGGTGATTACGGGGGGCTGTGGGGGTGATGTCGGGGGCACCTTGATCAGGAATAGGGTTTTTAACAAAAAAAAGAATTTTTTTTATTTTTTATTTTTATTCAGACGTGCAACCAAATAGTCTTAACCGGTTCATCACTTAATGGTTCAGACCCTCTTAGCCATTCAGACATCTTAACCATTCAGCACTTAATGATTCAGATCCAACCAAACAGACCCTTAATCTATTAACATTGTTTTTTTGATATTGAGCTCGATGTGGTGGTCTTGGCACCCTTTTTACCATGGTTGTCCATTTGCATTATAACACCACTTGATCTTTTCAAATAAGTAGCCTCTCCCACCCAGTAACCTTCACAACATGACCCCATGTCAAATCTTCATCCTTAAACACTTGTATCGCGCATATCATACCTTTCTTCTTAGAGCTCTATTATACTTAATGTACACAAGGCCATTCAGTTTCTGTTGCTTGAGTCGGCTTCTCTTTTTAGAATGGAGCTACATAAACAAATTATATTAAGTTGATTACTATTATTAACATTAAATATTAAATAGAGAGTGTCTTACATGCTTAAATACGCTCCAATTGCGTTCGCATCCTGACGAGCTACATGTTAAACTAAGCACCTTGACCGCAAATTTTTTTAATGTTGGTCTTGATGCTCGTATTGCATCCACCACTTTGCTCATTTGGTAAAAAATAAACAATAGTAAGTTAAAGTGTTAAATTTACTTAAACATTATATTTAAAATATAATAAGTATACCATGTGCAAGTTTTGATCTCATTTTCTTGGCCATTGGATTTCCAAAAATCCTTTCAGCACATAGAGTTCCATGTGAATCTTCTCCTTCTCTTCTTAATTCATTCAACTCCAACTTATTAATGCATGACGTAAACCCATCCACTAACTCATCAACATCATACACACTTGGATAGCTATAGTACAACCCTCGATTCAAATAATAGCCCGCTGCGTGCAAAGGTTGATGTAATTGATAATTCCACCGATCATCAATTATTTTGTAAATGTCCCGGTATTTTTCCACTTTGTTCTTGAAAGAGGCAGCAATAATGTCCTTTGCCTTATGCATAGTGTCATAAATATATCCCATAGGAGACTTTCTCTCTTCATCAACTAAACAAAGCACGTCTAACAACAGACCACCAACTTTCACAGCAATATTTACATTGCTTCAAAAGCTAGGCAACATATAGTATCAGATGCTTGTTTTCCTCCCGCCTCCTTAGAAAATTTTCTTTTGTTCCACTCTTTAGAAGTAAACATTTTTCTTAAGTTATTCTTATTTTCTTTGAAACAATTGAAGGTGATGAAAGCTTGGCAAATCGAGTCTTTGCTGGCGTAACCATATCTTTTTGCCACGTGAACTCTCTCATCATGTTTAGCAGCAATGTGCAGTTATATATGTATGTGTTCACCGCAATTGCCCTTCTAGAGTCTTTTTTAGATGGGGCAACTTGAAGATATATTCTAACATCAAGTTAATGCAATGGGTCGTGCAAGGATTCTAATATATGCGTGGATATTTATCTTCCACAATATCAAAGGAAAATAAATAACTTATTAGGTGGTTTAAGAATTTCAAGTGTTAAAATCATATAACTAAGTATAGGTTTTTATAAACATACTGGCAGCAACATTGTTACTTGCACTATCCGTCACAATCTGAAAGATGTCATCCAGCCCAACATCTGGATGATTAGTCAAACAATTTGAACATGTTCTCTGCTGACATGGATTTAAAATTTTAGCTTTTCACATTTGGTAACTCGCTAACACTTAGAAAGCCAGAATAGTTAATTGGTTACTTGTGTGAGAATAGCTAGAAGCATCTGCCGACTCAATGAACATACTTCCTTGAGGAGTGTTTACTAGGTAGTTGATTAACGCGCTTCCTTTCTGATCCCTCCATCCACTGGCCATATAAGAACACCCATAGATTAACTTCTCAAAACCTCTTTTTCTTGTAGAACGTTTTTGGTATGCTCCATCTCTAGCTTTAACATCGGAACACACACTTCGTTATAGCTTGGGGTTTTTACACCACAACTGGGGCGAGCAATTGCTTCAAATACGAGCCCCAAACTATCGTACATCACCGAATTGAAAGAAAGAGCCAAATCAAACATCCAATGACAAAACTTTGTATCACATCAAGTCTTAGAATTCTAGTGAAAATCTCCAGAAAGCTATTCTTTTTTTATAATAAAAACTTTATCAATAAAAAATAACAAATTTAATCATACAAATAAAATCACACAATATGTTTATCATCAATTAAAAAACTGACACACATGTTTATAAAATTGCAAACATATAAAAATGGAGCTTTGTAAACAAACTCATGCTTAAAAATACCAGAATAATTCCCAGTTTCTCTATTAACGAATTAGGGTTTTGTAAAAGTAGACCGTTAACCAATAAAAATAATGGGGTTATGGCAAAGGAAACCAATCAGTACGTCGAACCATAGTATACTTGTTTCTTACCATTTTCGTCAACACCACAACACTGACGTCCATCTTCACCAGCTTCCATGAAAATCTTGCCATTGCCGCCGAAATCCACAAGAGCCTTACCTTTGTCACCATCTTCCATAGTCACCCTGTTTCGTTCTTCAACATCAAGGGTTTTCACGAAATCCACAAGAGCCTTACCTTTGTCACCAGCTTCCATTTTCTCCTTAATTCGTTCTTCAACAGCAAGGGCGAGCACATTGAAGTGAAAGAATACGCTTCCTCATGTTTCATTATTCATATTTTTCACGTATTAGAAATCGTCCATGGCTGCCATAGAAGGAGATGGAAAGATATATGTGAGTGTGATTGAAGAGATAAAAGGATTGAAAGGTATGTATTGATGATGTCTCATAGATTGATGATTAAAAATGGATTAAATAGAAAAGGTCCAATATATCCTTCACTATAAAATAAAGAAATAATCTAATTAAATCTTGATCAATGGTCCATAAAAGGTTTAAGGGTTTTCTCTTTAAGATCGGGTTTTCACAGGATTCAAATCCTATATATATATATATATATATTGTAAAGACTAATAAAGGTTGATGCTCACCAAACTTCTATTTTGTGTAAGTACCAGACTCTACAGAGACAAACAGCCTTCGGAAGGAAGGAGTTACTCTTCGGAAGCAGCATTGCTTCCGAAGGGTAAATTACTACTACCGAAGGCTGTACAAGACAAACTACTTCGGAAGGCCAATACTTAACAGATTTAAAGCTTCAGAGCTTCCGAAGACATTAAAGCTTCTGAAGATTCTCCTCAGCATCTTTCAAAGACAAAGACTTCCGAGGATAATCCTCTGAAAAAGACTGTAGCTGATTACCTTTTATGGTACAAAATGTGCTGACAAAAGACATGCTGTTCTGATTACAACAAAGATAACATACCGAGAGTCAGATACAACACCTTACTTCTCCTCAACTGCATTAAATGCAAAAGATCATCTGAAACCTTGAAGATCAAGAACATTAAATGTCTTTCGTATTTAGCTAGTCTTTTGTAAAGTCAATGTCTATATTTGTAATGATTGTAATTAAGTGTCTTAGCTTGTTAAGACACTTTAGATACTAGAATAAGCTTTACTTTATGTATTGTCTAGTATACCCAACTTGTATTCCTACGAGTATACGGTTGTAGCCTTTGTTATATAACCTCTCATTGTAACGTGTATAAGTGTGTGTGCTTGCTTGTTGTAACACTTACATACATTTGAGAGAAATATATCTTTGAGCTTGAAATTTGTTCTTGTGTTCTTACTGTTATTTGAAGATATTTGTTTACCGTTGAGTGTTTGAGAGATCATTTTAACAGATATTCTGCATCTGTTAGATTGTAAGAGAGAAATACTTGTGAAGTGTTGTTTAGAGTGAACAACCCGATCCAACATATATATACAGGGGAGGGTTCAAAAGAAAACTCCTACTTACCAATAAATTTTAAAATTTTCTTTTCATAATATTTTATTATTAGCTTAGAAATGATATAAATAAAAAAAACTTAATAAAAATATATTAATCACGAAGTTACGTATATGTAACTTATAAAGTTACATATATGTAATCAATGAGTTAAATATATGTAATAACATGATTTACATATATTTTTTAATCTTTTTCTTTTTGTTAACAAATCTAATCTTATAATAAAACAAAATGTAAAACAAACAACGAAAAACGAATATGATTGATAACAATTGTGTTTAGTTTTCTAAGTTATGTTAAAAATAAAGGTTTTCAATAGAACCCCCTATATATCTATATCTACACACACACACACACATATATATAGGGAGAGGATCAAATGTTAACTCTCCCTTATAGCGTTAACCCGTTAACCTTGGCAAAAATGCCCGAATCTTTGAAATTTTTTTTCATGGCCTTTATTATACATAAATAGGGGGTTTCTTTTTGTGTTTTTGCTAATTCATCACCGTTTAGAATTTAAAACAATTGTAAGTTTGAGTTACACTATCTGATGTAAGCAGTGTAACACAAACTTACACTTGATTTAAAGGCAATGGAAAAAAATTCAAAGATTCAGACATTTTTTGCAAAAGTTAACGGGTTAACGCTATAAGGGAGGGTTAACAACGGAACCATCCCCTGTGGTAACCCATTAACCAATTTTTATTGGTTGTTTAAATAATGTGTTTTAAAATGAGTGGTCCATATTAAATCTAGAAAAAAACAAGTGGATGAGATTTGTTTAAGGGTTTTTTTGACATTTGGTGGGTGTACTTGATTCATTTTTTAAAAAAAGTTTACCTCCTCAATTTTTTAAACCTTCATAACTTATATATACATTATTATTTTTTTATAAAAATTTCACCATTAAATTTGTCACTTTTTTATCTTTAATTCAAGTATATTTTTGTCAATTTTTTAAAAAATGTTCGTAATTTGCACTGACATAACGAGCTATTACACTGATGCAATGGCGTTTTGCATTGACGTAACGAGTTGAATTTTTCCAAATTGTTCATAATTACACTGATGTAAAGAGCTGAATTTTTACAAAGTTTTCGTAATTACACTGATGTAAGGAGCTGGATTTTTTCAAAGTGTTCTTACTTTTTTAAAATATTAATGAGCTAATTTTTATAATAAAAAATAATTTGTAACGAGACGGAAAGATTTTACGTTGGTGTAATTACGAACACTCGAAAAAATGAGAAAATTACGAACGCTTAAAAATAATTTGTAAAACATTTTAAAGATGTAAATATTTTGAAAAAATGAGAGAAAATTATTGTATTTATTACTCGTTACGTTGGTGTCATTACGAACGCTCGAAAAAAATTCAAAAAAAAATTGGCATGACTGTAATGGAATTAACAAGAAAAATATAATGAGTTTAATGGTGTAATTTTTATAAAAAAATAACATAGTATAAAAAAGTTATAAGTGTATAAAAATCAAGGGGGAAACTTTGATTTAAAAAAGGAAAATGGATGGATTTTTAAGAGTATGACACTTGTCGTTCTCTTATTAAATCTAACTTTTTTATATTAACTGAAATGACTGAAATACCCTTTTTTAATTTTAAAATGTTAGGTGACACATGAAACATCTTATTAAATCTAGAAATTTAAAACCATTGGATTTGAATTATTAGGTTAACACAATTATGGTGGGTTCTTATTTGAACCATATCCTATATATATATATATATACACACCAGTGGTGATGGGGGGTTTAAGGCTTATCTATATAAGCCCAGTAAGAATCAAGAATGGTGAGTAGAAAATAGAAAACAAGGAACACTAAATGAGAAAAGAGTATAGAAGAAGGTTTTAAACAGAAATATAGAAAGATGATTTTATTTCTTTCAAGGAATGCCTTACAAATGAGGGGAAGCCTTCCTTTTATAGGCAAGGAAAAAGCATTCTTACATAAGTCATGACATAAACACAAATAATTCTACAAAGAGTACATGGAACATGAGGTAAGCTTTACATATGCATGATGTAATATATAAGCTTACATTATTCAAATAACGCACTTAAACATACTTTAAACATACTTAAACACTCTTAAACAAACTTAGACTATTTCCATTGTGAATTAAGATGAGATGGATCATCTTCATATGGATCAAACCGAAATTGGGGTGATTCTTTGTCTTCTATTGGATCATACTTCCATGGCGGGTCAAACTTCATGCTCACCGTAATAAGTGCATTTTGTCTGATTTTGTTCCGAGCAGATGGGTTTTGAATACTCAACTATTGCTTCATCCCATGATTTTTCAATTGGATTAGAGTTAACCCAATTATGTTTGTCTTCCATGATATCCTCAGATATATCATCTATGTATTTGTTGTTAGCAGCCGCAAGAGCTAGATGAACTTCTTTCGATTGTTTTGTATAATTCAACTTGAAATACCCACTTGAAAGATTTACATATAACCAAGCATGGATAAAGCATGTGGGTCCATGAAAGATTAACGGCTTTCCTTGTGTGAATGTCATGGGAGGAATAAAGCAGTTGGGCCTCCTAAGCATTACAATACAATGTTTTTTTTTCTTGAAGCCAACATCATTTGTGCCTATTTAGTAGAAGGAAGGAACCATTCAAGCATTGTAATGGTGTTTTTCTGTTCTTTAGGAAAATCTTCAAATTGGCATTCAAGCAAATATGCAAGCAATTTAATTGAGTTGAAGGACATGGTAATTGTGAAGGATTCAAACAAGTACTAGAGAAAACATAACCCTTCTTTTGGAAAGTGATTCAAGTTATTTATTTGGAAAACATTTAGATAGGGATGATCAGGGTGAAAGCTTATTCCTTTCATAAACAAACCACAGTTTTTGAGGGCAACATGGAAAAAGGTCTTGTAATTCAAAAGAGACCTTTCTTTTAGAGAGAACTGCAATCACCTCTTGGACTTCCGAAGGAAGATTCTTTAGTTCCATATTATGGTTGGATGAGGTTGTGTCTTCTTAAATAAAAGAAGTAGCTTCAGAAGAAGAACCTTCTTTGTTTATAGTGAACATCATTGGAAGAATTTTGTGCCTGTGAATGGAATTGACATCCTTGCAGTTATAGGCCTTTGGTCTGGATAAAAAATCAGCAAGAATATTTTCTGACCCTTTTAAATGCTTTACTGTAAATTGCCATTGTGAAAACCAGTCGGCCCATCGTAACAGTTGTGCTTCTGGAAGCATCTTTCTTTTAAAATGCAGCATTCGAGGGAAAGCGGACATATCCATTTAAATCTGAAAACGATGGCCAATAAGATAAAATTGGAATTTTTCTATCAATCTTTTTACAGCTAGTATCTCCTTGTAGGTGGAATGATAATGCTGTTCTCACATTTGGAACGTGCCCCTTTTATATCCGCATACTGTTCTGACACCTTTGTCATCTTATGCAAGTAGTACTGCTGCCCAGTACTCTTCACTAGCTCTGTCTTAAGGATTCTTTTGTCAGATGGCATGGGAATCTTTAATGGTGGCATCACATCAGCTAATTGCTTTAACAACCTGTGTTTGCTTATTCGTCCATGGTGCTGGATTCTTTTTTTAGCATAGGGAATTGGTGCACTCTTTGATTGGACAGTTTTGGAAAGAAATCAACCATATAATTTACTAGGCCAAGAAATTGCTGTACTTCTTTTTGTGACGCCAACTTGTCTGGAAACTGGCGTAATTCTTTAGCAATATGGGGTTGTGGCTGGTACCTTCCATCATAGATTTTCATCCCAAGAAAATTAATTGTGTTTACCCAACTTCCATTTTTTTCTCAGAGAGCATAATACCGTATTGTTGGACAATTGAATGGAACTTAGTTAGTAACTGAACATGTGATTCTTCATCGGGTGAAAATAAGTAGATGTCATCAGTATAGTCCAGAGCATTCCCAAGAATTGGTTCAAAAATTTTAACTATTACTTTCTGGAAAACATAAGGTGCAACATCAGTGCCGGAACCGTAGCCGGAACAGTGACTTGTACAGCAGATCAGGTACGAACTATGTATATTACATGGGTATTATTATCATTGATGTTCAATATGTATCAATTACGCATTTATTTCAGAAACATGTTGCAAATCCATCGTTTTACAGTCATAATCATATCTGACAACACAGAACTGTTATGTGAATTGTAGTTAGGATTTATTATGTATAAACGTATGTGAGGTTGTACAGAACATAACAATAACGGACGTCATTATGTGAATATTAAACTGACGAAGTATTCGTGTGAGTGACGATTCGCACGAATATATCTGTAAGTTTAATGTTCTGAACGATGTCCAATAATTAGAAAATCAAATCGAAAAGTATAGTTGTCGTCATATTCGTACGGGTGACGATCCGAACGAATACGCGCGAAAACCGTATAATTCGATTAAACCGTAAAATTAAACGTTTTTGAAATGCTAAAAATAAATGAAAGATATATAGTTAATTTATTAGGAATTACCACCTAAAATAATTTAGAAAACTTTATTCTAAGAGATCGTAATGTTTCATTACGAGAAAAACCGAAACCGACGCGTACGCGCGAAACTGAACTAAACCGAGCGAAACCGATCGAAACCGAACGAACCCGAGCGAAACCGAACGAACCCGAACATACCTGAACGTTTAAAAACCATAAAAAGACCTTAAATACCATTTTCATCTTCACAAGAATCATCCTCTCTCTCCAAACCCGTAACTTTCTCTCTCTACATTATCCTCTCACTAAAAACCCCATAACTTTCTCAAATCTGCATCAAATTGAGCGATTTTGGTGTCCAAACGACCATAGAAACGTGTAGAGCGTGAAGAGATGAAGAAATAGAGCATTGAATCTCCGAAAACGTGGTAAAATCGAGTGAGAAATCACTGATTTTCAGTAACAATCACTATTCATCATCTTCTTCGAACTCACTTAACTTTGCAGCTAATTTTCGACCTTTAAACCTCTAGGACCTGCACTAACTCAACTTGGGGAGCCAAGGAACATCCTAGATTGAATATTGGGTGACTGGAACAACGGATTTGAGGTAAAACCGAACAAAATGTGATTTTTTTCTTGCTGGAACACTGTTCTGAACACAGCAGGTGTTTAGTCCATTTTGGAGCTGCAAAACCCTTAGGATATGTACTAAAACGAACTAGGATGTTAAGGATTCCATTATATTGATGTTTGGGTCAGTTTAAATTCGATTTGGGGCTGTGTATAGCAATTTTGATGACATAAGGGCTGCACTACGGGCTGACCGATGCTGATGGTATCGGCAGATTCTGCCCAGCCAGTTCCTTTGTATTTTTAACATACCAAACGTTCAAGTTAACTCATGAAAATTTGCAGCATACTAGCTCAATATGTTAGGAACAACTTTCATCAAGAGAAGTTTCATTGGTTCGGACTTTAAATGGGTCAAAACTGTGTCCTAAGTCAGAAGGTACTGAATGAAACACTGATTTTATACCAGCTGTTTTGAGCCTCATTTGGACGAATTAGAAAGCTTATTAATAATGGATAGAAAGCTAACATCCCAAAATTTATCATGAAGCTTTAGTTTGCTCGATTTGGAGTTCCTATGATCAATTTATGACCTGTAGAAGTCGGGACAGCCTACAGCCCGATTTCCAGATTTTGGGTAGTTTAAGAAATCTTAGGTTTTGACATGTTTTGCAAGCTACCAGCTATGTGGTATGTGTTTATGCATAATTTCGAACAAAAATAACTATATGAACATTCAGCTATGGTGGTTTAGGTTCTTGTTACCTTTGTTTAAGTTAGGTGATTGGGTGTTAACCGATTTTTAAAACCATGGATATTAAGATTTTACTAACACCAAGACTTTCTAACTCTTTTGACCCATAACATATGTTTTAACAATCAAGCGGGATTAAAACACTTGGGTTTTGCCAAGAAAAACCATGGGTTAAGATGTTAATATCGACCAGGGTATAAGTGGGTTAACTAAGTGCTAACCAAATACTAAGGCCATCGATATTAACTTGTGAACATCTAAACTAATAAATTAAGTTTACTTAGTAATCCGCATCGAGTTAACGACATGATAAGTAGCCATGGGATTTCAAAGAATTAAAGAACGAGATGGGAAGTATAGGAATTCAAGAGAAATGACTAAGTATTGGATATTGACATTAGGATGCCCATATCCAATACTTAAAGTTTTTCATCAAGATTGACCATCAATTAAGTGTTCAAATGAATAAATTAGTTGATAGTCAATCTCAAGAAAGAACAAGAATCAAGTTGGGCAACAAAGAACTATCAAAGGACTTGGAATTGATCAAAATTTGGTTAACTCAAGTTCTAACACGTTTAACTTGTATTTTTCATAAAAATAACTTATGTTTTTAATAAAATAAAATGACTTAAATATTATCTTATTAAAATGTTTCAAACTAGTTTAAGTGATTTATAAGCTTAATATTTGCAATTTAAAGAGGACTTTATAAACGATAGTTTATTTAAAAGATCATGTATTTTTATTAGCATAAACCTTATATAAATAGGGTTTAATTGTGATTAACTAAGGGATAAGGGTTCATAGAGGGTATGTAACAGAGAATAATTAAGGAAAATCTTAGTAACACACTAGAAGCCTATAGGACACATAGTTGCACACCGAGACCGAAACCCTATATACGTCAACTTCAAATACTTATAGTATTCGAATCGTAATGAATCAACTCAGGTGCTAAAGATACATAGTCGACAATCAACGAGCGCACATATCTTTTGTGGTTCATTTGCACAGCAACACATGTGAGTTCATTGCCCCTTTTCTAAACATTTTTGTTTTACAAATGCGGGGCTGAGAAGCATGCGTAAATTATTTTCCTTGGATTATATTTACTTAAATTCTTTTACTTCATATATGTTCTACATGTATAATTATTAGCCTATATTTTGTCTAGGTAAACTATTTGCAGGTTTTCAAACTGGGTTGTTTATTCATCAAGAATAGATAACTTTTCAAAACAAAAAACTATTTTTAGTGGTGTGTTTTCAAAGAACTAACGATCTAAAACAAAGAACTATTTTCAGTGGTGTGTTTTCAAAGAACTAACGATCTAAGACAAAGAACTATTTTCAGTGGTGTGATTTCAAAGAACTAAAGATCTATTTCAAAGAACTATACAACGATCTATTTTCAGAGGAATGTCTGGGAAATATTCAAAGATAGCATGTGCCAAAGAACTAACGATCTATACGAACAATAACGAACATGGACGATCTAGACGAACTATAAAATCCTATACATCAAAAGATGTCCTAGCTAGACTGATTGATTATAGGTCGCATGTTTGATGATATTTACAGATTTCCTCAACTACTAAGAATCTTGATTGCTAGACTAGTCTACTCGAGTATGACCAAGGCCCAATCATTAGGTTTTAGATTTTATTTAAATGTTTAGTTATTAATTTATTTAAGCATTTAATTTAATTGTTTCTACAAATGCTATGGTTGATCATGTTTGTGTGATGAACTTAAGGAATCAAGAGGATTTCCATGTTTTGTGAAACTACAAGAACTAAGAACTAAGAACTAAGAACTAAGAACTAAGAACTAAGAACTAAGAACTGGTGTGTTGATGATGAGGAATGAAACTCTTAATTATCATCAACAACAATATGCTATGTGGTTCGGTATGTGGTAGGATGGCGGCTGGGGCTTGTCCCCTACGTATGCCCTATATATAAGCATACTTGACTAGATAGTATAGGTGGTTGTTGGTGAGGTTAAGGTTGTCATTCGGATAGGTTTTGTAAAAATTCGTTTTTTTTAAACAAAAGTATATGAACTCACCAACCATGTGTTGACTTTATTTTTGCATGACTTCTCAGGTGACGAACAGGTTAATTAAGAAGTTCGTGCTTTTGACTAGGATGCCTAGATAGCGGACCTAGCATTTTGGATAAGCATATTTTGAACATCATTATACATATTATTTTGTACATCTTGTGCAGATACAAGATGGAATATTTATGATGTCATTAGTAAATTTACATTGTTAAATTATGAACGATACTGATGTAATTTAACTTTGTAATTCTATTTCATTTAGTGCTTTCTCATTTTATATCATGTTCAATGTAACAATCTGATCACTCCGATTATCATTCCGATATCTCACCCCGGGACCATTCCGCCCGACGGGACATTCGATCCGGCCCGCCGGCTCGGGGTGTGACAGAAGGATATTTTTCAACCCAAAAGGCATCACTTTCCATTGAAAATGATGATTAGGAATACATAATGTTGTCTTTGGATGATCGTCTGGTGTAATACCTAGTTGCCAAAATCCGGCTATAAGATCAAATTAAAATTTTTTTTGCGTTGGCCAGCGACTGGAACATTGACTTCTTTTGTGGTAATGGGAATTTGTCATCTGCTAAGAAGTGATTTAAGGGCTGATAATTAATAACAAGCCGTAACTTTCCTCTTGCTTGTTCACTTCTTTTGTTAACATAGAATGCTTCACATGCCCATTGTGAGGACGTTGCTTCAATAATTCCTTGTTCAACAAGCTCTGAACATTCTTTTAACACCAGCTGGTAATGATCGGTATTCATTCTTGGGTGACTTGCCTTTGTAGGGTTAATATCCTCATTTTGTTTAAAAGGGAGTGTAACAAAGAATGAAGGATTTAACCATAATGGTGATTTGTTCTTTCCAAGAAATTCTGTACGGCTAGAGGTACACGAAGTCTGAATAATCTGGGTTTTGATATATTATGTGGTTAGGGGTGAAGCCATGTATAGCTTTGGGACTGAACTCCATGGATTAAAAAACTTTTTGTATTTTAACCCTTGTTCCCCGTATCTTAAATCAGGTAGTTTGTGTGACAATTCGGCAATCCCGGTTAACACCGTTAGCCGGAAATTAACGGAAATGAGATGGAATTATACGAAATCAAATTATTAGGGTTAAATTTATGCAAAATAAATTATAAAACATTTAAATTAGAAGAATGAATGTTAAAATTATAATGAATGGTTAATTTTGACTATTAAAAGTCCAAATTCGGATTGATTAGCAAGGGAAATTCGAATTTCATGTTATAAAGCAATTGTGAAACGAATCAATCACTCAAATAACTTATAATGATGATTACCAACCGTTGTTATCAGTTATTAACCCATTAATGTTCGAATTAAATGGATTAATGAGCCACAAAGTGAAAACCGTTACTAGTGACTATCAAACTCATGAAATTGGATCATAATTCACGAAATTCAAACCACAGAGCTTCTAGTCGGCATCATTAGGTGCTTTTACATCCCACAATTCGATCACAGAAGTCTAAGAAGACGAGTTGGGTCGTGGGGTTAACCGAAATTCAAGCTTCAAGTTGATCTCCATCGATTTAACATCAAAACAGGTAACAAATTACTCATACACGTTCTAAAATGGCCGATTAAGAATAAACCCATCTCAATTTCGGTTGCTAACATCGAAAGATTGGATTTTTAATTCTAGGGTTCTTAATAGGAAACAATTTGGGGGTTTCTTATGTAATCGGGTTAATAGTCGAATTGAACCACATAGATAGATTCAGAATGATGCGTCTAAGGAAAGAACCATGTTAATTTGATATCACAATCTCGAATTAAACGATCTTTAATTCTAGGGTTCATCTCAAGAACCGAATTGGGGGTTTGAAATCTAATGAACTTGTTAATCAGATTAAATATTACAGAGAGATTCGGAACTCTCTTTTTATGGAAACACCTCTATCAATTTCATAAAAATATCACGAATTGTTCGAGCACGATTTCTAGGGTTTGTACTAAGAATGGAATTGGGGGTTTTCATGAAAACGGGGTTTAGAATCAAATTAAATGAACTGGTAGTTTCAGAGAATGCCGAACAAGAATAACCCCATGTTAATTGTAACAAACTATAACGAATTCTATGAGATCTAATTCTAGGGTTTCTATGAAAAACGTTTTGGGGATTTTGATATAAATGGATTTAGTTTTTGAATTAAACGACTAAGATAGGGTCGAAATCTTCTGTTTAATGAAACCCCATGAGCTCAACATCTTTTATTAACCGATTTTATCAATTTGAAGTATGGGTTGAATGTTAGGTTCGAAATCCATGAAGTACGAATTGGGATTTTTTTTTGGTTAATGTTTGAGTTAAAAAAAAACACATACATGGTCGTTTGAATCCATAGAACAATAACCCCATGGATTTAGGACCGATCGGGTTCGAATTAGGGACCATCTGGGTAGTCCTTGGTTCGGTTATGGGGACAAAGGGGAAACCGAATTGTATGTTGTTTAAAACCATTTGAAGTCAAACTATAACAATAAATCTGAGTTAGGTCAATTGGTTTTGGCGCGTGTTGTTGGTCCAGGAGGTCCAGGGTTTGAACCCTGCCTCTGTTGGGCTTTTTAATTTAAAAACCATTTTGGTTTTTAACTTATAAATTATTCGTTCTAACTCCGTTTCGACCCGTTCGAGTCGCGTTGGAATCGTAATGAGAATACGAACAATATGAAATTATAAAATTTAAATTTTAACACGAAAACGAAATCGCGTATAATTACGCTTATTTAAATAAAATCGTATACGGACTATATGATTTTATTAAACGACTTTAAAAGTCACGCGTACTTACTTGTACACGTTTCTAACAATATAACATACATGTGTTGACACGTATGTTATTTCAAGCACAAAACGACATCCCGAATAACACTAAGTTATTGTTTAAACACAGATTCTTCGTAGAGGATTATCTACGCGAGTTCACGTGTGTTTGATCATTCTGCTACATTCAAAGGTGCGTACACGGACCCTTTTCTTATTTTAACTGTTTTGGGGGAGAAAACATGCACAAACAAACACTTTTAGACACATATGACTTGCATGAGTTAGCTGTTTACTATAAGTGCAAACATAGCATTACAAAGCCTTACATTTCGAACCGTTTAGGTTGCCGTAGTGCAAAGCGTGGTAGTTGAAGATAGATCTATTGGGTTTGACAAACCTCACTTGGTAGATGGGATCTACGCAAGTGTTTAACCGACCAAACACACATTACTATTGTTTATGCTAGACAATAGGGAAAAGGCTATCAAACATTACAACAGTCAGCTTCGGTGTCGACCGCTTATGTAAATAGTACAATGACTAGCTATCAAGACTATGCAATGTGTGATTATGTGATCTACAAACATTTCTTACAAACATCTTGTTCAAACATTTGGTTCAAATATTTGTGATTATTCATACAAACCTGTGTATGCACCAACCTTTGTGTTGACTTGATTTACATGTTTTCTCAGGACACGAAGGCACAAGCAAGAACAAGCAGGGACTAGAACGTTGAGTCTCATGCATACAGTTGTTGATTTAAAACATTGAACATTGTATTTATGGTTTTGCAAAAGTTACTTACTATTATTAGTTTTCAAACGCTTCCGCAAATGTTAAACTTTGATTTTACAAATTAAGACAAAAGTATGTTTGAAAATCATATAGAGGTCTTCGTTATGTCTAATGATCTGAGATCCTGGTTTGTTATGCCCTAAACGGTAAGATTCCGTTAGTTGAAATTTGGGGGTGTGACAGATTGGTATCAGAGCCATTGGTTATAGCGAACTAGGTTTGCATTTGTAGACTTAGACTATAACTGTTAGACATTAGACACTTGCTTACACAATAGTTTGTATGCACTTACATATGGCATTGTGTAACAGACATGGCATCATCATCTACACCTACTCACACTGAGGAACAAGTTGTAGCATTATCAGACATCATGAAAAGGAGAATCGAATCAGTGGATGATACAGCCAACTATGGGGAGGAAACACATGTTCGACAGAGGGGGAACAGCCAATATTGGCAATGGTTTCCTGACCTCATACGCAGCTGGGTGCGTGAAGAACGAGTGCCACCACCACCAACTGCCAACACTGCTAATAGCCTTTGGACGTTACCTGCTCTTGGATATCCACTAGAACAGGCATTTGCTGCTTTTGTTGCATGCATGGAGCGTGAAATCCGCAACATGCGGGAAGTAGCAGGGATGGTCACAAAATTACTTGAGAATAACAACTGGCTGACACAAATGTGGGATAACCTCACTGGGGAGTTGGTTAGAACTAATGAGGAACAGGCAAATTTGGTGGAAACGATTTGGATGATGCGAGGGACGATCCTCGAACTCACTGCACGACTAGAAACTACTGAGTTACGTGTAGCTGTAGCCGAGGCAAGGGATGAGGAAGCCAATGCACGGGCTGGTGCAGCGGCGATTGAAGCCAATATAGTGAGAGACTTGGCTGGGAGGCCATGACCCTCATCACTGGGCATATGCGTTACCAGCATGGTGCAGTCACTGGTCCAGCAGAACTGGAAGATTCATCATCAACTGTTGGTCCACCAAACAATGGAATCTAGTCTTTGATTTACTTTCTAAATTAACAAACTTATATGAGTGGGTTGTACTCATAAAAGTAGATTTCGTGTTTAGTTGTTTTGCATCTCTTTGACAAACAATTGTAAGCACTAGTTTATCATAAATGATTATGAATTGTTACCTTAATGGCTATGGTAGTGTGTTACATTTACTTTATGCATGAATGATGATTGTGCGATGGGTGTAGTCTCATTATGTATATTTGTAAATATGAAGATCATGGTTGGAGAAAACATTAACATGACCGCAACAGAACTTGAGGCACTTATTAACACTAGAATTACCGAGACAATCGCAAACTATACGCAAACACACCAAACAGGACCACATGATCCAACGAGGGGACTGGTAAACCCACAAATGTGCATGTTCAAGACATTCTTGGACTGTAAACCACGTAATTTCAAAGGATCGGAAGGAGCCGTTGGACTTCTTCGATGGATTGAACAGTCAGAATCAGTGTTTGAGATGTGCAATTGTCCAGAAGAAAACAAGGTCAGATACGCTATTGGTACTTTGGAGGGTTCAGCCTTGACATGGTGGAACTCTAACGTACAGACACTCGGCTTGAATACAGCCAATGCCATTACTTGGAACGGATTCAAAATCCTGTTGCAGGAGGAGTATTGTCCCCGTAATGAAATGCAAAAACTTGAGGATGAATACTGGCAACTCAAGATGAAAGGTTCTAATATTGAGGAATACACTACTCGATTCCAGCAATTAGCAAGACTTTTACCGCACAGGGCAACCCCGCCTAGCAAGTGGATCAAGAGATACATTGGAGGGCTGGTATCTCAGGTTCGAAAATTGATCACATCTGCAAATCCTACTACCATACAGCAAGCTGTTCGACTGGCACACCAACTGACTGCTCAAGCGATGCAACGGGGAACATTACCCAAACGAACAGTAGCAGCTAAGGTGGGAGACCACAAAAGAAAATGGGACAGCATTGATTCCAAGAAATTCACTCAGTAGTCATTTCAGCAGAACCACAAGCAGGAATCCAACAAGACCCATCACAATCTAAACAATAACCAACAGTCATCGGGAGGGTATAAAGTTAAAAACCCAAAGTGCAACAAATGTGGATTCCATCACTTTAGGAATCAATGTGACAAGTACCGATGTCAACGATGCAGAAAAATGGGTCACGTAGCAAAAGACTGCCGAGGGGAACTGCAGGCAAGCCCAATCAATCAGAGCAACACACAGAAAGGATGTTTTGAGTGTGGCATACATGGACATTTCAAGAAGAAGTGCCCACAACTCAAGAAAAGAGGGCTAATGACATAACTACAAAAGGAAACAGCAACAACAACACAAATGTTGCTAGAACAGGGCTTTTGTGATTGGAGGACATTAGGCACGGGAAGATCCCAACGTCGTTACAGGTACGTGTCTCTTGAATTATCACTCTGCCTCTATGCTATTTGACACCGGTGTAGATCGGGGTTTTGTATCTGGCAAATCTTGTGAATTGCTAAGTGTTAGTCGTACTGCTTTAGAAAACCCATACACTATAGAACTAGCTGATGATAAGCTAGCTGTTGTAAACCATATTCTTAAAGGATGTGTTCTTGACTTGATGAGTCAAACACATGACATTGACTTTATGCCTACCGCCTTAAGCAGTTTTGATGTAGTCATTGGCATGGACTGGTTGTCCAAACACCAGGCTAAAATAGTATGCCATCAAAAGATCGTCCGTAGACCGCTTTCACATGGGGAGACACTGTATGTACAAGGTGAGAAGAGCAGTACGCCACCGCGTCTCATATCTTGTATGAAAGCACACAAATGTCTGCGTAAAGGTCATACAACAGTTATAGCACTTATAACTGAGAAGCTGGTAGCTGAGAAGAAGATCGAAGATATCCCAGTGGTTTGTGAATTTCCTGAAGTAGTTCCAGAAGACTTACCGGGATTACTGCCTATCAGACAGGTGGAATTTCGAATCGACCTTACACCAGACGCAACACCGATAGCTAGGGCGCCTTATCGACTTGCACCATCTGAGATGCAAGAGTTATCTACACAACTGCAAGAGTTGTTGGATAAGGGCTTCATACAACCTAGTTTTTCACCGTGGAGAGCTCCAGCCTTATTTGTTAAGAAAAAGGACGAGACTTTCTGTATGTGTATCGATTACCGGGAACTGAACAAGGTTACCATCAAAAATCGGTATCCACAACCTAGAATTGACGATTTGTTCGATCAGTAACAAGGTTTGAGTTACTACTCGAAGATTGATCTCAGATCGGGTTACCATCAACTCAGAGTTCAAGAGGAAGATGTTCCAATGACAGCATTCAGGACGCGTTATGGCCATTACGAATTCTTGGTCATGCCGTTTGGATTGACGAATGCTCCAGCTGTATTCATGGATCTCATGAATCGAGTCTGCAAACCTTATCTGGATAAGTTTGTCATTGTTTCATTGATGACATTCTCATATATTCTCAGACTGAGGAGGAGCACGCTGAACATCTTCGATTGCTATTAGAATTACTGAAACAAGAGCAACTGTAAGCTAAGTTCTCGAAATGTGACTTCTGGATGCGAGAAGTTCAATTCTTGGGTCATATAGTCAATGAAAAGGGCATACCTGTTGATCCAGCGAAAATTGAAGCGATTAAGAATTGGGAAGCACCAAAAACCCCTACCGAGGTACGACAATTCCTTGGTTTGGCGGGTTATTATCGACGGTTCATTGAGGGTTTCTCAAAGATCGCTCAACCGCTTACAGCTCTTACTCATAAAGGAACGAAGTATAACTGGACGGATAAACAGGAAGCTGCATTCCAGCTATTGAAACAGAAACTTTGCAGTGCACCGATTCTGTCCTTACCGGAAGGGACGGAAGACTTTGTGGTGTATTGTGACGCATCTGCACAGGGTTTGGGATATGTGTTGATGCAACGTGATAAAGTTATTGTTTATGCTTCAAGGCAACTGAGACCACACGAAAAGAATTACACTACTCACGATTTGGAGTTAGGAGCAGTGGTATTTGCCTTAAATATTTGGAGGCATTATTAATATGGAACCAAGTGTACCATTTACACTGATCACAAGAGTTTGCAACGTATCTTTGATCAGAAGGAGCTTAATATGAGACAGCGATGGTGGGTCGAGTTGTTGAATGATTACGAATGCGCAATCAAGTACCATCCGGGAAAAGCTAATGTGGTAGCTGACGCTCTAAGCAGAATAGACACATCAACAAGACGGGTTCGCGCACTTATGATGACGATACATACTGATTTACCTGACAAGGTACGCAGTGCTCAACTTGAAGCCTTAGAAAAGGATAACTTGGTACAGGAATCCTTACGAAGTATGGAGGAACAACTGGATGTTAAGCATGATGGAACTCGTTATTTCATTAATCGGCTTTGGATATCTTTGCATGGTGGTTTAAGGGAACTCGTGATGGATGAAGCGCACAAATCCAGATATTCAGTCCATCCGGGATCAGACAAGATGTATCATGATTTGGTGGCCTCACATGAAAGCCGACATTGCTAGGTATGTTAGCAAATGTTTGACTTGTACGAAAGTCAAAGTTGAATATCAGAAACCATCTGGTTTATTGCAATAACCAAAGATACCGATGTGGAAATGGGAACAGATTTCAATGGATTTTATTACTAAGTTACCCCGTACACCAAGTGGTTGTGATACGATATGGGTAATTGTCGATTGATTAACGAAATCTGCACATTTCTTGGCAATTAAGGAAACTGACAAAATGGAGAAATTGACTCGTATTTACATCGTAACAGATCGGGATACCCGATTTACTTCAAACTTTTGGAAATCACTCCATAAGTCCTTGGGAATTCCTTTAGACATGAGTACTGCCTATCATCCACAAACTGACGGTCAGAGTGAACGTACAATTCAAACGCTCGAGGACATGTTACGAGCTTGTGTCATAGATTTTGGTGACAGCTGGGAAAACCATTTACCGTTAGTGGAATTCTTTTACAACAACAGTTATCATATAAGTATTCAGGCAGCACCGTTTGAAGCATTGTATGGTCGTAAATATCGTTCACCAGTTTGTTGGGCTGAAATTGGTGACAGTTAGATAACAGGTCCTGTACTAGTACACGAAACGATTGAGAAGATTGTACAAATCCGGAACCGTATGGCAACGGCTCGGGATCGACAAAAGAGTTACGCTGACAAACTTCGCAAGCCGTTGGAATTTCAAGTAGGAGACCGAGTTCTTCTAAAAGTGTCACCTTGGAAAGGTGTGACACAATTCGGCAAACGCGTGAAGCTTAGCCCACGATACGTAGGACCTTTTGAGATTCTGAAAAGGATTGGTCCGGTTGCGTATCAACTTCAATTACCGGATGAACTCAGTGGAGTTCATGATATCTTTCATGTTTCGAACTTAAAGAAATGTCTTTCTGACGAGACATTGATTGTACCACTTGAGGAAATACAAGTAGACGAACAGTTACGATTCATTGAAGAACCAGCTGAGATTATGGACCGAGAGGTCAAACAACTCAAACAAAGCAAGATTCCGATAGTCAAAGTTCGGTGGAATTCAAGACGCGGTCCTGAATTCACATGGGAAAGGGAAGACCAAATGATGAAAAAGTATCCCCACTTATTCAAAACAACAACAAACATTATGAAGGTGCGTTAAATTTCGGGACGAAATTTCCCTCAACAAGGGGATGACGTGATAATTCACACTCTAACTGTAAGCACAAACACCTTATACTATTGATTTCCTTGCAGAATGCAAACACAAACATTTCATAGTAGTACATACATGATTGATTTCAAACATTACATTTGATGTACTACATTTCATGGTGGTACAGTCATGATCGGTTAAACAATGGTGGAGTTACATATAGAAGGAACCAGAATAAATGTGTAAGGTAAATTGACGAATACAGGGGCCCATGTACTCGTGAATTTACAGGTACGCATGAATTTTGGAAGTTTCTATTTTGTCGTCTACATCCATACATTTTCATAGTAGTATTGTATGATCAAACACGAACATTCACGGTTAGGTGTGCTAACTGGTGTGCACTCAAACAGTTACATAGAACGATCACACTTAGGTGTGATGTTGCAAACGTTGAACCTTGTGTGTGAGTACACACAAGCACAACAGCATGATCAGACATCACACTAGCACGTACAATTTTAAACCCACAACCCACAAGTAGTTTCAAATTAAATGGATTAATGAGCCACAAAGTGAAAACCGTTACTAGTGACTATCAAACTCATGAAATTGGATCATAATTCACGAAATTCGAACCACAGAGCTTCTAGTCGGCATCATTAGGTGCTTTTACATCCCACAATTTGATCACAGAAGTCTAAGAAGACGAGTTGGGTCGTGGGGTTAACCGAAATTCAAGCTTCAAGTTGATCTCCATCGATTTAACATCAAAACAGGTAACAAATTACTCATACACGTTCTAAAATGGCCGATTAAGAGTAAACCCATCTCAATTTCGGTTCCTAACATCGAAAGATAGGATTTTTAATTCTAGGGTTCTTAATAGGAAACGATTTGGGGGTTTCTTATGAAATCGGGTTAAAAGTCGAATTGAGCCACATAGATAGATTCAGAATGATGCGTCTAAGGAAAGAACCATGTTAATTTGATATCACAATCTCGAATTAAACGATCTTTAATTCTAGGGTTCATCTCAAGAACCGAATTGGGGGTTTGAAATCTAATGAACTTGTTAATCAGATTAAATATTACAGAGAGATTCGGAACTCTCTTTTTATGGAAACACCTCTATCAATTTCATAAAAATATCACGAATTGTTCGAGCACGATTTCTAGGGTTTGTACTAAGAATGGAATTGGGGGTTTTCATGAAAACGGGGTTTAGAATCAAATTAAATGAACTGGTAGTTTCAGAGAATGCCGAACAAGAATAACCCCATGTTAATTGTAACAAACTATAACGAATTCTATGAGATCTAATTCAAGGGTTTCTATGAAAAACGTTTTGGGGATTTTGATATAAATGGATTTAGTTTTTGAATTAAACGACTCAGATAGGGTCGAAATCTTCTGTTTAATGAAACCCCATGAGCTCAACATCTTTTATTAACCGATTTTATCAATTTGAAACATGGGTTGAATGTTAGGTTCGAAATCCATGAAGTACGAATTGGGATTTTTTTTGGTTAATGTATGAGTTAAAAAAAACACATACATGGTCGTTTGAATCCATAGAACAATAACCCCATGGATTTAGGACCGATCGGGTTCGAATTAGGGACCATTTGGGTAGTCCTTGGTTCGGTTATGGGGACAAAGGGGAAACCGAATTGTATGTTGTTTAAAACCATTTGAAGTCAAACTATAACAATAAATCTGAGTTAGGTCAATTGGTTTTGGCGCGTGTTGTTGGTCCAGGAGGTCCAGGGTTTGAACCCTGCCTCTGTTGGGCTTTTTAATTTAAAAACCATTTTGGTTTTTAACTCATAAATTATTCGTTCTAACTCCGTTTCGACCCGTTCGAGTCGCGTTGGAATCGTAATGAGAATACGAACAATATGAAATAATAAAATTTATATTTTAACACGAAAACGAAATCGCGTATAATTACGCTTATTTAAATAAAATCGTATACGGACTATATGATTTTATTAAACGACTTTAAAAGTCACGTGTACTTACTTGTACACGTTTCTAACAATATAACATACATGTGTTGACACGTATGTGATTTCAAGCACAAAACGACATCCCGAATAACACTAAGTTATTGTTTAAACACAGATTCTTCGTAGAGGATTATCTACGCGAGTTCACGTGTGTTTGATCATTCTGCTACATTCAAAGGTGCGTACACGGACCCTTTTCTTATTTTAACTGTTTTGGGGGAGAAAACATGCACAAAAAAACACTTTTAGACACATATGACTTGCATGAGTTAGCTGTTTACTATAAGTGCAAACATAGCATTTACGAAGCCTTACATTTCGAACCGTTTAGTTTGCCGTAGTGCAAAGCGTGGTAGTTGAAGATAGATCTATTGGGTTTGACAAACCTCACTTGGTAGATGGGATCTACGCAAGTGTTTAACTGACCAAACACACATTACTATTGTTTATGCTAGACAATAGGGAAAAGGCTATCAAACATTACAACAGTCAGCTTCGGTGTCGACCGCTTATGTAAATAGTACAATGACTAGCTATCAAGACTATGCAATGTGTGATTATGTGATCTACAAACATTTCTTACAAACATCTTGTTCAAACATTTGGTTCAAATATTTGTGATTATTCATACAAACCTGTGTATGCACCAACCTTTGTGTTGACTTGATTTACATGTTTTCTCAGGACACGAAGGCACAAGCAAGAACAAGCAGGGACTAGGACGTTGAGTCTCATGCATACCGTTGTTGATTTAAAACATTGAACATTGTATTTATGGTTTTGCAAAAGTTACTTACTATTATTAGTTTTCAAACGCTTCCGCAAATGTTAAACTTTGATTTTTCAAATTAAGAAAAAAGTATGTTTGAAAATCATATAGAGGTCTTCGTTATGTCTAATGATCTGAGATCCTGGTTTGTTACGCCCTGAACGGTAAGATTTCGTTAGTTGAAATTTGGGGGTGTGACAGTTTGTGGAGTAAATCAAACCCAATCAACAGATATTTACCATGAGAACTTAATCCCAGAACCTTGTGTTTAATAGTACATTTGGGAAAATGTATGATGTATTCTGGTGTGCTTATCTTATCAACAACGAACGTTTATCCATTTGCAGCTTGGGAATATTGGGAGTGGGGTTTCCAATATTCATCTGGGTGGACATCAGGGTTCAAGAAAGAGGCTGCTGATCCTGTGTCAAAGAAAGCAATAACTAGAAGCAGCTTTGCATATGTGTTAGTTATCATATGAACTTTGGCTATATGTATGGGTGGGGATTCTAGAGGCTTTGAAAGTAGTTTTGCCATAAAAACTGGCAAATCATAGGAATTAGATTGATCTGATTCATCAGTAGTCGTTTCTGAATCACTTTTGTATAAGTCTTCCGTATCGCTTGATTCCGATTCAGAATACCAATGGTGCATAAAGCATGATCTCCTGGTTCATCATCTAAGGAGTATAACGATTCCAAATCGGAGACATCTACAGGCTCTATTTGATTGAGTTTTTCAATTAAGGCAATAGTCTTCTTCTTATCTTTGCAATCTTTAGAAAAATGTCCTTTTTTATTACAGATGTAACATCTATCAGTAGTTCTGCCACGTTGTTTCTTTTTCTTTAGAAACATCCATTTCTTTTTCGGGTTACTGATAAAGTTCCCTTTCTTCTTCAAGTTGTATTGATTGCCATAGTTGCTTGATATTTTATGCTTATGTTTTTGTAGGCAACCACATGCTGATTCATCTTTGCATTTGATACAGAGGTATTTGCCATCACATGCAGAACCAAGACGCCTACCAGTTTTTTCAAACTCTGCTAAGAATCTTTTTTGGTTGCAGAGTTTTGAAAGAGCATTAAGTAATAACTGGTATAATTCCCGAAGAGAAGCTTGCACGATCGACATATTCTTCATTTCCAAATATCGATAAGATTCATTGGAAAGAGATTCTAGGAAAGAGTTTAGGAACACCTGTTTAAGGTTTACGTCATCTACACCATTGAGACAGTAAAACCTTTCTGACATTCTATTGTAGTGTTTCTCTAAATCTTTCTTTTGAAATGAACAACACTTCATTTTTAAGAATTCTTCTCGTGCTTGTATAGTGTGTTCTACTGGGCTTCCAATAAATTCAGCATAAATTATATGTATGAATTCTTAAGGGGAATGAACTTGTTGAATTTGGAGTTGTCGGTATACACCAAGGCTTAAATACCAGTCTCTTAATCTTCTTAGACATCTGGTCAAAAATCTCTTGATGACCATATCTATGTCATAGAATTGGAGTTCTGCTGAACACCATGTCAACATTTCTATGTTTCTTTCCCTCCATTTTGATGGCAGAATATCATCAAATGTGAATTTTTGTTTTGCATTTGATCTGGGAAATTTCTTTTTCCCTCTTGGAGTTGCTAACGATGCTGCTTCTTCTTCATCATAATAATAAATATAATCAAAAGTATTTTCGACTGTGGGTTCAGCATCTGCCATAAATAGATGTTCAAAATCTTCCGAGAAATCTTGTTCATCAAGTAAAGAATTTTTAGATTCCGGAACACATGAAAATACTTTTGGAGAATATTGTTGAGTCAAAGCTTGAAGAAACATAGAAATGGGGTTTATACCCTCAATGGGTAAGACTTCTGGAGCTTTTGAGGAAGCTACTAATGAGCTGTCTTCAAAAGACAATTTTGTATTACTTGTGTAAACCATATTGGCTTGACTGGAAGGTAGAAAAAGAGCTTTTTTTTTAGTTTACATTGTTCAGAAGCCAATAGTGTCAAAGATGGTGATGGTTTTGGAAATGATTGAAAAGGTAAAGGTTGAGGATAAAAAGCTGGTTTGACAAAAGGTGTTTTGGGTAACCTCTAGGGAACATCATTTATGGTAGACCTTATTTGTTGCTTATGTTGTCTTTCAAGATCTACCAATTGAGCTTTTAGAACCTTCATTTCTGCCTCCTTATTAATAAGAGCATTTTAAGCATGTGAAACTGGTGTGCTTCGAACCATTTGAAGTAACTCAGAATGGAGTTCTCGAATTTTACTTCTAACATCATTAATGATGCTTTCTACTGTGTGAACTTTGCCAGCTAATGCTTCTTGGTTTTTGAAAAGATTGTTTTGTTGGATCAAATGGCTTTAAGGCTTGATTTTGAGCAACGACATTTTCACTCTGCCAATTTAGTGTAGCCTGAGCAGCAGTAGTGGAACTGGAAGCACCATTTGGACCAATAATTATTGATGACTGGATCTTCCAATTGTGTTTTGCTTTTTGTTGAGTGTTTTCAAATGGAGTTAATGGTGGGAATTCGATCTAATAATCTGGTGAGGACACGGATGGAGTTATAACATAACTTCCATTCTCTGGTTGTTTAGGAGTAATGTCTTGTTGTGAGACAGAGGTGAGTATGGGCTTTTTTGTTGGGGTGCCATACAAGACATAATAATCAAATTTTCTAGACGGTTCACCAAGAAGACCAACGTTACGGTCTTCATTTTCAAATCTATTCTTCAGAAACTTTCTTCTTTTTATGAATATGTTCATCATACTCGACTTTATATACTTCTTCGAGGCATTCATCACAGTTGCATACATCATAGCTACAATGTTGAATTGGCCTTGGATCTTCAATTGGTTGAATCATATTAATTGTAGGAAAAATACCTTGCCTGTCTTGTGGTGAGTATTTTACTTCTAGAAGACCATTTTGATGGTGAACAAATTCAGAGGCTGTTGTTGTCTGAACAAGAGTTTGGTGAATTTGTTCATAGTTAGTGATCCATTTCTCTAGAAGGAGCTTTATTAATTCTTCTCTTGATAATTGTTTAGGAACATATGTGCATGTTGGTGTAGCATTTGAATCAATATCAAGAAGTAGAGCATCTCTAGAGTTTTCCAGTCCAGGAACCATTATATCTAACAAATGATTATGGACATGGTATGACATATGATAGTGAAATGTAGCTTGAATAGTATTCAGATGAGGAGTTCCTCCTATTTGGATTTGTGCTTTCAGTGCTGTCAGTAATGAAGGATCATTAAGTGGCATATTGAAATTAGGGTAAAAGTTAATAAAGATTGTTCCAGCATTCAGTGTCGTTTGGATAGTACCAATACACGCATGTTGGTATTCAACAAACCGTGTATCTACTAAAGCGATGCAAGAGAATGCGGGTAAACCTTTTGTACCATGGAAAGTAAGAGCGAGTCTAATAGCACCGAAATGGATATGTGTATATCCTTGTGCTTGATATAAATGGGGAAGATACGAGGGAAGTGACAAAGTTACCAAATGTTCAGAATTTGTTGCTGGGAGTTGATGAGAGTCAAATTTTGGGGTTTGAACAAACTCTTTGACATATGGATTGGTAGATGATCCTATTAGTTTTCTAACTTTTCTAGAGAAGTTAATGGCTTGGAGAAAACATTATAAGGATTTACTAGGGGCATATTGGTAATAGGTATTTTTGAATCTTCGGGAACATAAGATACTTCATAAAGTTGATCTATTCGGGAAGAAGTGGTGTTTCTGATATTGAAAAGGGAACGCGGAAAACGAGAATCTGGATATGTGACTAAGGGTTGGTGACACTAGATATGTTCTTCAAACTGTCTTTAGAGATTAACCGCGACTTAACCATTGTCGTCTTATGGACTCTTAAACAAGATCAAGAAATAATAGTGTCTGGAATAACCCACTAGTCTGTTCTTGTGATAACTATCCAAAGATTGGTGTTCTCATGTGAGAGATCTGGCAAAGTGGCAGTCACAGAGCATACTAATCCAAATCTTTAAGAAAGAAAGAACATGATCCTTCAAGACGAAAAACTCTAAAGGTTACAAATACACTTCAAAAGCAGTTTTTGTTGATAATCGGACATGAAATCAATTATTAAGAATTTTTATCCAATCAATTTGATTAATCTTTCTCAATTTGGTTTGCTTATACTACAAAGAAAAATGATACATATTCATAGTGATCATAAGACGGAGGCGATGCAGTTTCAACACGTAATGGATATTTGTGTCTAGCAATAGATACATGCTGGCAACCACAAACCGGAGAGTCTGTTGGTACACTTTTTTTAGAAATAGCTTCACATACCTAATTAAATATCGACTCGTCAAGACTGTCAAGTGAAGACTATGTTATTTTTATTTGTTTTTGATGCATAGATTTAGCATTTATGTATACTGATTTTGTGTCTACCCACACTGTTAGTATCGAGAGTCTATTTATGCCAATACTAATAGCATCTATAAAGACCACCGATATAAATAGTATCGGTGCTCCCATACTAATAGTACATAGGCTCCGACACTAGTTTGTATTTATTCTTGTATTTTCTTTTTTTTTATGTAACTTTTGATTGGACTGAACATAACGAATTTACAGAGTCTTTGCATATTGTTTATTCTAAAGTCATCTTCTAAATCTATTCAATTTAGTTTTAATAACATGCGTCAATTGATTACATGTTCTGCACATAATAGAATTGATAATGAGAATGCAATGGGATCTAGACTGAGGACCTTGAATTTTATTTATTTAGAACCATATTGAAACTCTTGGCAAGAAAGTGAAGAGCCTTTTTTTTTTTTGGATTTGTGGATGATTTTGGTCATACTCAGGGTAGTGTAATAAACACTTATTAAATTTGTCAATACCTTATTGGTGAAAATTGTAGTCTAATAAACAATACTTTGGATTATGCCACACAAACAAATCTAAGCCCATTATACAAAGATTGAAAATATTAATAGCAGATCGGAAGAGAAGGGAGTACATTATGATGGTGATGCTACAACAAATGAATTTGATGTATTTTTTTTGTTTCTCAAGCAAAAGAAATGGTAAATAAATAAGTGTAACATCAGTGCCGGAATCATTGCCGGAACAGTGATCGCTATAGTTCCTTGCACAGTAATTCAGGTACACATTACGTGAAATTACGTTTATGCTATTGATACATTATGTTTAACATGAGACTATTATGCGATTGTCTGAAATCTGATTAAACACTTAGGGTTTAACAGTCAGGAACATATCAGACAACACAAAATTGACACACAGATGCTTGATTTGATGCTATTATGTGTAGACGTATGTGAGGCTAAACAGAACTAAACTATAACAGTTGTTATTACGGAATGCTAAACCGACGATATTCGTATAGGTGACGATCTGTACGAATGATTATGAGAGTTTAACGTTCTGAAATAATGACTGGAAAGTAGAAAACAAGAATCAGAAAGCCAAACCATCGTCGTGTTCGTTCGAATGACGATTCGAACGAATACGCACGATGGCGATGCGTTCTGACGAAACGAAAACGAAAAAGATACGAACGATCATATAGTTAAGGAAATATAATATTTCCTGTTTTACAATTTTGAAACTCATCAGAAATAGAATTAAAATAAACTATTTTAAAATTTAAATACGTAAATTCACGGAACTATTAACGAAACGAGTAAAATAATAAATTTCGACAAATAGTTCAAGGAATACTATATTTAAGATAATTACTAATAATAACCACCTTCTAAATATTTAAACAAAGTCTCTTTATCTAAATTACAACCACGCGCGCGTACGATCCGGAAACACAACGAAAACGTGAACCGAGCAAACGAAACTAACCCGAATACCCTCGGGGTATATAAACATCAAATGACTCATTTAATTCATTTCTACCATCATCTTTCTCTCTCTAACCTCTCAAAAACGTCCACTCTCTCTCTCTCTAAGATTTCATCAAGAAAACCCTCAAGAACTCCCTCAATCCTTGGCCAAATCGTGAGTTTTTGGTGTCCACACGAAGATATCGAGCTCCTCTACGCATAAGTACAGCGGATCTGGAATATTACCCAACCAATCTCGAGGTATTGATGAAAGAAAGTTACAAAAATTAGGGTTTTTATCTCTTTGTTCAACTAACGCATGAAATCAGTGCAAAACCTATACACACACACCCCTTACACTGGTTGAGAGCCGACGGTAGCACCCCACACACACCCTAGGAACAGCGGTGTAACAGATGCATGAGTCGAGGAAGGTGGGGAGATACAGGGTTCGTGAATGATACAGTTGACCGAACCCTCATAACCCTGGGCGAACCTGTATGAACAAACGGCCGAACCCCTCACGAACCTAGGGTTCATCTGTTATGACCACCGAACCTTCACTGGCAAACCAATACCCTCAGCCGAACCACCCACTTGAACCACTAAGCATGTGGCCAGTGGCGAACCACTGCCGAACCCATGCAGGTGTTTCATTGGCGAATCAGTGCCGAACCCCGAATACAGTTGCGAACCTCTCAGAGGTGACGAACCTTGTTGGTCAAGTAAACATCAGCTGAACCTCACCAGGGAACAACCGAACCCATGCAAGGGGGAAACAAACCCTCCCCCTTTGGTTCCCAAATGACTTGTGCATTTGACCCATCATGTTACAAACGATCTAATGATGTCTGGCCCATAACACTTATAAGGCCCAAGCGACTTTAGTTGGGCCCATGAACACTTGAGGCTCACACATAGCATTGATCGGCCCAATAACGCCACATAGTTGGCCCATTTTGGCCAACTCTTATTCGGCCCACTTGGTTAGTAATTAACCTAACACACTAACGCGATGAACAAGAATTCCATGGAACTCTTTTATAAAGCTAAATGAATACTTAAGTATACTTACAAAGATTCATGTAATACGAACATTAAGCATAACATTTTAAAGGTCTTGAATTCTCAAGAATATGGTAGGGCCGGATAAAGACCGTGACTCACTAGTGCTAGCCCACATTAGGGCTAACACTAATACTCACACGCACAACGAATTCTTACAAACAAATGCTTATAAACTACAAACACTATGAAATCAATACAGGATCGTGAACATCACAACAAGTGTAAACAAAGAGCGCATGAATTCTTATTTTACTTAGTCAACCACTACGGACACAAGGTGAGTTCATATGTCCCTTTTCAAACTTATTTGTTTTACTTCGGGACTGAGAAGCATGTTAAACATTTTAATAAGATATTGAGATGTTATTAAATACTTTTTAAACATAATCATGACACTTATGACAAAGTTTATGCTTTGAAACTATTATTCTTGAGAGGCTATATACTTGTGGATTGAACTTGAAACTATATGCTTGATGCTTATGTTGGAAACTACATGCTTAAACTTGAGGCTTGACGCTTATGCTATAAACTAGAAACTTGATGCTTATGATACAAATGGGAAGCTTAAACTATACCCTTGATGCTTATTCTATGAACTTCATGCTCAAACTATGTGTGAATGCTTGAAACTATATGCTTGAAACTATGATTGCGCGCGAAATGCTAAGCTTGTATCTAATCATGGGCTATGTAATTGCTAAACTTATGCTATAGCAGGGCTTGTACCCATGTATTGAGATACATGAAAACTAAACCATGACGAGGCTAAGCTATTATCTATGTAAGAGACATGTAATTGCTAAACTTCTGCTATAGAAGGGCTTGTGTCTGCTTAAATGAGATATGTAATTGCTGGATTGTTTGTGTATGCATGGCTTGTGCCTATGTATGAGATACGTAATTGCTAAACTTTTGCTATAGCAGGGCTTGTATCTTGTATAGGAGACATGTAATTGCTAGACTAAGCTTAACTAATTCATGAGATACGTAATGGCTAAACTTCTGCTAGAGCAGGGCTTGTATCTAGCCATGAGCTACGTAATTGCTAAACTTCTGCTATTGCAGGGCTTGTACTCATGCTTGAGATTAGTGAAAGCTAAACTATGTTGTGTGTGATGCTTGTTAAACTTACATTGAAGCTAATACTTGTGAAAACTATGAGACTTGTAAACTTTGAAACAGTAAACTAAAGCTATGATGGAGACGAGATTATTGGTAGGTAAAATGCTTAATTATTATTAATAAAAGTGTCATATGCGGATTAGTATGTGGTGGGACGGCGTCTGGGCGGGTTGTAGGCTCGACTCAGGGGTATGCCCTATATATAAGCATACCGATTTGGATATTACATGTGGAGTTAATAAGGTTAAGGTTTTACTGAATGAGGTTTGTTGAAGCTATTTTAAACTTATAAACTTTATGAACTCACCAACCATTGTGTTGACTTTGTTTTCTTACATGATTTCTCAGGTGATGCACAGGTTTAAGCTAAGGCTTTGGATTGCATACTAGGTTGCCCAGATAGAGGACCTAGTTGACTTTTGGAAGCACATCTTTTTTTTATTAATACGAATCACTTTTGAATGTCTTGTATAGTTACAAGATAGAAAACATTTGGTTCTTATGATAGGTTTACCGGGTTAAAATAGTGAACATTGCTATTGTAATTTAACTTTGTAATCCTAGTTAAATGCTTTATTGTGCTTTAGTTATTCTTACCATTGATGCTATGTAAACAATCTGATCATCACGATTATCACTCGTGATATCGCGTCCCGAGAACCTTTCGCCCGGCAGGGAAGTCGATCCGTCCCGCCGGCTAGGGGTGTGACAGATTGGTATCAGAGCTCAAGGTTATAGAGAATAATAGGTCATTTACTTAAACGGTTCGGCCTAGACTATAACTTAGGGACCCTCATGTGGAGAACATAAGACTTTAGTTTGCATTGTGTCTTCTGCATTTGATCACTGCATTAACCAATATCTTTTGGTTATGATCAGAATGCCGCCCAGAAGACAACTGACTCCTGTACCGACTACACAGACATCTGCACCACAATCTTCGACACCCTCACCTGCCGATTCACCACCGCCACCTCCTCCTCCACTTAACCTACCCCCAGACCCAAGCACTACTCAGATACTAGACCCTACTACTATTGCTTTGGCGACACTGCTGAGCAACCAACTGACGAGTCAACTGAAGGATGTCATCCCTGAGATGATAAACCGAATTCAGGGACATGGCAACAATTCTGGCCATACTACAGGAGAGGCTAATGGAAACACTAGTCATACTTCAGATTTCTCCTACAAGTCCTTTGTAGGATGCACGCCTCCGAGCTTCACTGGTGTAAAAGGAGCTGTTGGATTGATCCAATGGCTGGAGAAAATGGAGAACACCTTGGACATAAGCAGTTGTCCGGAACAACACAAAGTTCGCTATGCAGCTGGATCATTTAGCAAGCGAGCTTTGAAATGGTGGAATTCTCAGATTAGAGCCCGAGGAAGAGATGAAGCAATGACAATGCCATGGGCAGAATTCAAACTTCTTCTGAGGAACGAGTTCTGTCCGAAGCATGAGATACAAAAGCTGGAAGTTGAGCTCTCGAACCATGTGATGAAGGGAGCCGATCATATGACTTTCACCACACATTACCATGAACTAGTAGCCTTGGTGCCAGAGATGGTGCCAACTTTGGAAAAGCTGATAGATCGATATGTAGTGGGTTTACCCTCCTGCATTCAAAGCATCGTACTGGCTGCAAATCTTGCAAATCTTGAGTCAGCCATCAATCTTTCAGCTAAACTCACTGACGTGATGGTGAAGTCAGGAGTTTTGAAGGATGACACCGGGAAAGCCAAGGAGACAACAACAAAGAAACCTGAGTATCACCAAAGGAAGAAGCAAAAGGTCGTTAGGAACTATGCGGCCGTTACCCCTCTGAGACAGGCTCCTACAGCACCTGTCAATCCTGCACCTAAGAACTATGGGGGAGTGCATCCCCAGTGCACTCATTGCAAGTATCATCACCATCCTACTGCACAATGTAGGAAGTGCACTAACTGTGGTCTATTCGGCCACTGGGTTGCAAACTGCCGCTCTCCTGCAATGCAAGCTACCAACAATGCAGTTAGAGCACCACTTCCACCACCACAAAACCCAGGCAACAACAACAACAACAGGGGATGCTACAACTATGGAGAAATGAGTCATTTCTCCCGAGAGTGTCCGAAGCGAGTGCAACAAGGAGTACAAGCACCTCGTGGACAAGCTTTTGTTATTGGAGCCAATGCTTCATGCCAAGACCCTAATGTGGTCACTGGTACATTTCTTTTACATGACTCTTAAGCATCTATACTGTTTGACACTGGTGCAGACCAGAGCTTTATTCATCTGATTTTGCACGTCAACTTAGTCTTACTGAGGAAACTTTAGACTCCCCTTACATTATTGAAGTAGCGAATGGAAAGCAAATTACAGTTAGCACTATACTTAAGAACTGCCTACTCACACTTACTGATCACCCATTTACCATCGACTTGTTGCCGATAGAGTTGGGCAGTTTCTACATCATCGTGGGGATGGACTGGCTATCACTCAATAGAGTAGAAGTCACCTGTTTCGAAAAACTACTTCGGATTCCAGTAACGAATGATCGTGCATTGGAAGTTCGTGGGGATCAAGCAAAGCGAAACGTAAAGATCATATCATGCATAAAAGCGCGTAAGTGTCTGCAAAAGAAGTGCATAGCCTTCTTGGCTCACGTGGTGGAGAAAGAGAAAGACAAGAGAACGATACAAGACGTGTCGATAGTGAACGAATACCCTGAAGTGTTTCCCGAAGATCTACCTGGTTTGCCACCGGTGCGACCGGTAGAGTTTCGTATTGATCTGATTCCTAGAGCAACACCTGTTGCTAAATCTCCTTACAGGTAAGCATCTTCGGAGATGTAGGAGCTATCTAATCAACTACAGGAGCTACTTGATAAAGGTTTCATCCGACCGAGCTACTCACCTTGGGGAGCTCCAGTTTTGTTCGTGAAAAAGAAGGATGGATCTTTTCGTATGTGCATAGATTACAGGGAGTTAAACAAACTAACCATCAAGAATCGGTATCCATTACCGAGGATTGATGATTTGTTTGATCAATTGCAAGGAGCTCAATACTTTTTGAAGATCGATCTGCGGTCCGAATACCATCAGCACAGAGTACAAGACGAAGACATACCAAAGACGACGTTTCGTACTAGGTACGGGCATTACGAGTTTATGGTGATGCCTTTTGGGTTGACGAATGCACCCGAGGTTTTCATGGACCTCATGAACCGTGTGTGTGAGCCGTATTTAGATCAATTTGTTATTGTTCTCATTGATGATATATTGATCTATTCCAAAAGCAAAGCAGAGCACGAGCAACATCTTAGAACGATCTTGGAACTGTTAAAGAAAGAGAAACTCTATGCCAAATTCTCTAAATGTGAATTTTGGTTGAGGTTCAATTCCTGGGACACGTAGTTAACAGTGAGGGAATACATGTTGATCCTGCCAAGATCGAAGCCATAAAGGATTGGGACACTCCGAAAACACCTACGGAGATACGTTCTTTTCTAGGCTTTGCAGGCTATTATAGAAGGTTTATCTCAAACTTTTCTAAGATAGCCCTGCCACTCACAAAGCTAACACAGAAAATCAAGCCGTTTGTTTTCGAGCAAAAGCAAGAAGAAGCCTTTCAGACTTTGAAACAAAAGCTATGTGATGCTCCGATCTTATATCTCCCGGACGGTTGTGATGACATTGTAGTGTACTGCGATGCATCCCATCAGGGACTTGGCTGTGTCCTTATGCAGCGAGACAAAGTTATCACGTATGCGTCGAGACAACTAAAAATTCATGAGAAGAATTACACTACTCATGATCTGGAACTGGGAGCAGTGGTGTTCGCACTGAAGATCTAGAGACATTACTTATATGGAACCAAGTGTACCATATTTACTGATCACAAGAGTCTGCAACACATATTTGATCAGAAGGAACTCAACATGCGACAGCGATGTTGGGTTGAGCTTTTGAATGATTACGACTGCGTAATCAAGTACCATCCGGGCAAGTCAAACATTGTAGCTGATGCCTTGAGTCGGAAAGAATGAGTCAAACCCTTGCGCGTCAGAGCAATGGGAATGACTGTGCAGACAAGCTTACACGATAACATTATGCAAGCACAACATGAGGTTATTGAACGTGAAAACTTGAAGAAAGAACTTGATTGCGGTGTGGAAAAACATTTGGAAACAAAACCTGATGGACTTGTTTACTACAAGGATCGTGTATGGATTCCTGCAGTAGATGGGTTAAGAAAACTTATTTTTGATGAAGCACACAAGACCAAGTACTCTGTACATCCCGGAGCTGATAAAATGTACCAAGACTTACGTGCGTATTATTGGTGGCCGGGCATGAAGAAAGACATAGCCGAGTACGTTGGTCGATGTCTCACGTGTGCTAAAGTGAAGGTGGAACACCAGAAACCGTCTGGTTTACTGGAACAGCCTGAAATTTCACTTTGGAAATGGGAACAGATAGCTATGGACTTTGTTACTATGCTACCCCGCACTTCCAGTGGACACGACACTATTTGGGTTATCATTGATCGATTAACCAAATCTGCTCACTTCTTGCCGATGCGAGAAACTTACACGATGGATAAAATAGCGAAGCTTTACATCAACGAGATAGTGGTACGCCATGGTGTCACACCCCCAATTTTCAACTAACGGAATCATACCGTTTGGGAACGTGACAAACCAGGATCTCAGATCATTAGACATAACGAAGACCTCTATATGAATTTCAAAACATACTTTGGTCTTAAAAACATAACATCAGAGTTTTCAAAATTTGCGGAAGCGTTTTAAAACTAGTAACAGTTGTAATATGTAAATTACAAAACAAAATTCTCAAATATGTAATTTAAGCAATATAAATGTAAAACATGCATGCGACTCTATCTCCTAGTCCATGCCAGCTTTATTGCGCACCTTAGCGTCCTGAGAAAACATGTAAATCAAGTCAACACAAAGGTTGGTGCATAACACAGGTTTTAAGTATTCACAATGTTCAAAACAGCAGTTTGAATATCAAGTTGTTGATAACATACTCACACATGCACAGTCATGATAGCTAGTCATAATAACTATTTACATAAGTGGTCGACACCGAAGCTGACGAATTGCCATGCTATAGCATGTTTTTGCCTTGCCACTATTGTCTAGCACAACAATAGTAATGTGTGTTTGGTCAGTCAAACACCTGCGTAGATCCCATCTACCAGGTGAGGTTTGTCAAACCTAATAGATCTATTTCCAACTACCACGCTTTGCACTACGGCAAACTAAACGGTTCGAGGTGTGTAAGGACTTTTAATTGCTATGTTGTCACATAATGTAAACAGCTAACTCATGCAAGTGATATGTATCTAAAAAGAGTTTGTTGCACATGTTTTCTCCCCCAAAACAGTTTAAAATAAGAAAGGGGCCGTGTACGCACCTTTGAGTGTTGCAGAATGATCAAATACTCGTGAACTCGCGTAAAAGATCCTTTACAAAGAATCTGTGTTTAAACAATAACTTAATGTTATTCGAAATGTCGTTTTATGCTTGAAATCACATTCGTGTCAACACACGTATACCAAAGTGCTAGAAATGTGCATACGTAAATACGCGTGACTTTGAAATCGTTTAAATAAAATCACATACGATTTTATTTAAATAAACGTAATTATACGCGATTTCGTTTTCGGATTAAAATACCATTTTTATCATTCCAATTGGTTCGGGATGAAATTCTGGTTCCAACGAAATTCAAACGGGTTAAAACGGAGTTCGTACGCGAAAGTTATGACAAAAATACTAAAATGGTTTTAATTTCTCAAAAATGGTGGAACCCGGGATCGAACCCGCGACCCCCCACTTCACACACACACATCTTAATATTCCAGCCCGCTAGGGTATCGCACAAGGATTCCAGAATAAATTGTTTTAAATACTCATCAACCCGGTTTCCCTTTTGATATTATAGCCGAAGCATTCAACCCCCAATTGACCACGAATTCGAATCTGATCGACCCTAAAACTATAGGGCTTTTTACCCTTGAATCAAAACGAAACAATCTGCAATATTTAATCGGATTCTAAGTCTCAATTGTTTAAAAAAATCCTCAACCCGATTACATTACAAGCCCTAAAACTAAAATTCCTTAAATTCGTTATAGTTTGATCAAATCAACATGGGCTTACTCTGAAACGAAACAATCTGAAACTAATCATAACAATTAATTTGATTCTACAACTGATTTTCTCGAAAACCCCCAAATCGTTCAAACAAAGAACCCTAGAATTTAAAACCTATCAATTCGTTGTTAAGAAACTAAATTGAACAATGTTTTTGCTTAATCTACATATTCTGAAACTACTCATATGCTTGAATTCGATTATTAACCTGTTCAAGCAAGAATCCCCCTAAATAGTTTTCATGATGAACCCTAGAATTGTGGTTCAATCAATTCGATGATTTTACACAAAATACCCATAGAGATTAGTTTAGTCGGTTGTTTTAGAGGATGTAGGACCGATCACTAACTGTTTTGATATGGAATTGATGTGGAACAACTTTGAGCCCTAGGTTCGGCCACCCCCAATTCGAAATCTCTATCTGTCACTGTTATAATCGAATTGCTGCTTGTTTAATCTTCTGATAATGCCGACCAAGATGTTTGAATGCTCAATTTAGTGAAATATAACCGAATTAATACAAACCGATTATACTCTTGTGTTTCGGTCTACCCTCAATTGAATTCTTCTATTCGCGACTTCTTAGATCAAATGTTTGAATGGAAAACTCTCTAACAGTGCCGACTAGAGGATATTGAGTTTCAACTGCAAGTAATATGATCGAATTGTATGGTTTTGATGCAACCATGTGACGGTTACGACTTTTGGGTGTGATTTGAGTTTAATTCGACCCTTTCAAAAGTTGTAACAGATGATTAACGGCTAATCATTATCACAATGAGTTACATGAACATTTAATTCGATGATTAACAGCCTATTGATGCATCCTTCGAATTCCCCCAACCTTCTTGGCCGAATTTTGACTTTTCTAGTCAAAATTTGGGTAATTAACCTAATCATAAATCAATTTCTTATAATCTAAGTGTATAATACTCTATTTTGTTCAAACTTAAACCTTCTAATATCAAATTCTTCAAATTCTTGTTAAAAAGTTAATTCGATAATATCAAATTGTCACCAATTGAACCAATTGAACTATCTTTGGCCTTGATTAATCCAATTGGACTTCCTAAATACCATTGGGCCTACTTTGGCTCATTGGGCCTACCTTGTGTCCACTTGGGTCTCACAAAATATAATTGGGCCTATCTTGGGCCTTGAATTTGTAATTGGGCCTCCCTTAGGCCTCAGGTTTGTGATTGGGCTTACTTCCTATTCAATTGGGCCTCATAACTACTATTGGGCCTCATTGGCCTACCTTGGCCTTATTGGGGCTTCCTTGGCCTTACTGGGCCTTCTTTGGCCTTACTGGGCCTTACATGTCTTGTTGGGCCTGTGATCTAACCATTTTTAGTTAACAAGGTTAATCCGAAAAGTCGGATTGTCACATCATCCCCTTGTTGAAAGAATTTTCGTCCCGAAAATTAGCAAATGTTAGGAGTAGTTAGGAAACTACTTACGAGTTTAAATCGTACTTGTTAGTGTGATTTGATCATTCCGTGTGCTTGTGTGTACTCACACACAAAATCTAATGCTTGCAACATCACAACTAAATGTGATCGTTCAATGTGACGGTTTGCGTGTACACTAGTTAGTTCACCTAACTGTGACTGTTTGTGTTGATCATACTGTGTTGTGTAACCTCACACATAGTGAGTGTCTATAACTGTTTGTACTATGCAACCCCGCACATAGCAAAATGTGTGTAATTAATCATGTATGTACTACTATGACATGTAACATATGAAATATAGCACATAAAATGTAATGTAGCACAAATGTTTGTAACAAAACCAATTGAATAAAGTGTTTGTGCTTACAGTTTGAAATTTGCAGTGTTGAGGTGTGAAGCATCACGTCATCCCCTTGTTGAAGGAAATTTCGTCCCGAAATTTAACGTGCGCTCTCAGTGTTAGCAGTAGCTGTTCTGAATAGATGAGGATATTTCTTCATCATTTGATCTTCCCGTTCCCATGTGAATTTAGGACCACGTCGTGAATTCCATCGGACTTTGACTATCGGAATCTTGCTTTGCTTAAGTTGTTTGACCTCGCGATCCATGATTTCCGCTGGTTCTTCAATGAATCGTAACTGTTCATCTACTTGTATTTCTTCCAACGGTACAATGAATGTCTCATCAGAAAGACATTTCTTCAAATTCGATAAGTGAAAAACATCATGAACCCCACTGAGTTCATCCGGTAGTTTGAGTTGATACGCAACCGGACCAATCCTTTTCAGAATCTCAAAAGGTCCTACGTAACGTGGACTAAGCTTCCCGCGCTTGCCGAATTGTATCACACCTTTCCAAGGTGATACCTTTAGAAGAACTCGGTCTCCTACTTGAAATTCCAACGGCTTACGACGTTTGTCAGCATAACTCTTCTGCCGATCCCGGGCCGCTGCCATACGGTTCCGGATTTGAACTATCTTCTCTGTCGTCTCGTGCACCAGTTCAGGGCCTGTTATCTGACTGTCACCAATTTCAGCCCAACAAACTGGTGAACGACATTTGCGACCATACAAAGCTTCAAATGGTGCTGCTTGAATACTTGTATGATAACTATTATTGTAAGAGAATTCCACTAACGGTAAGTGATTCTCCCAGCTATCCCCAAAGTCAATTACACAAGCTCGTAACATATCCTCGAGCGTTTGAATCGTACGTTCACTTTGACCGTCGGTCTGTGGATGATAGGCGGTACTCATATCCAAGCGAGTCCCCAATGACTTATGAAGTGATTTCCAAAAGTTGGAAGTAAATCGGGCATCCCGATCTGATATGATAGAGATTGGCACGCCATGTCGTGCTACCACTTATTTGATGTAAATGCGAGTCAGTTTCTCCATCTTATCAGTTTCCTTGATTGCTAAGAAGTGTACAGATTTCGTTAATCGATCGACAATTACCCATATCGTATCACAACCACTCGGTGTACGGGGTAACTTAGTAATGAAGTCCATCGAAATCTGTTCCCATTTCCACATTGGTATCTCTGGTTGTTGCAGTAAACCAGATGGCTTCTGATATTCAACTTTGACTTTCGAACAAGTCAAACATTTGCTAACATACTTAGCAATATCAGCTTTCATGTGAGGCCACCAATACAGTGCCTTCAAGTCATGATACATCTTGTCTGATCCCGGATGGACTGAATATCTGGACTTGTGTGCTTCATCCATCACGAGTTCCCTTAAACCTCCATACAAAGGTATCCAAAGTCGATTAATGAAATAACGAATTCCATCCGGTTTAACATCCAACTGTTCTTCCATTCCTCGTAATGATTCCTGTACCAAGTTTTCCTTTTTCAAAGCCTTGATCTGAGCACTGCGTACCTTGTCAGGTAAGTCAGTATGTATTGTCATCATAAGTGCACGAACCCGTCTTGTTGAAGTATCTTTTCTGCTTAAAGCATCCGCTACCACATTAGCTTTTCCCGGGTGATACTTAATCGCGCATTCGTAATCGTTTAGCAACTCAACCCATCGTCGCTGTCTCATATTAAGCTCCTTCTGATCAAACATATGTTGCAAACTCTTATGATCAGTGTAAATGGTACACTTGGTTCCATACAAGTAATGCCTCCAAATCTTCAAAGCAAAAACCACTGCTCCTAACTCCAAGTCATGAGTAGTGTAATTCTTTTCGTGTGGTCGTAGTTGCCTTGAAGCGTAAGCAATCACTTTATCACGTTGCATCAATACACATCCCAAACCCTGTGCAGATGGATCACAATACACCACAAAGTCTTCCGTCCCTTCCGGTAAGGACATAATCGGTGCACTACAGAGTTTCTGTTTCAATAACTGGAATGCAGCTTCCTGTTTATCCGTCCAGTTATACTTCGTTCCCTTGTGCGTAAGAGCTGTAAGTGGTTGAGCGATCTTTGAGAATCCCTCAATGAATCGTCGGTAATAACCCGCCAAACCAAGGAATTGTCGTACCTCGGTAGGGGTATTGGCGCTTCCCAATTCTTAATCGCTTCAATCTTCGCTGGATCAACATGTATACCCTTTTCATTAACTATATGCCCCAAGAATTGAACTTCTCGCATCCAGAAGTCACATTTCGAGAACTTAGCGTACAGTTGTTCCTGTTTCAGTAATTCTAGTAGCAATCGAAGATGTTCAGCGTGTTCCTCCTCAGACTGTGAATAGATGAGAATGTCATCAATGAAAACAATGACAAACTTATCCAGATAAGGTTTACAAACCCGATTCATGAGATCCATGAATACAGCTGGAGCGTTTGTCAACCCAAATGGCATGACCAAGAACTCATAATGGCCATAGCGCGTCCTGAATGCTGTCTTTAGAATATCCTCCTCCTGGACTCTTAGTTGATGATAACCCGATCTGAGATCGATCTTCGAGTAGTAACTCGAACCTTGCAATTGATCAAACAGATCGTCAATCCTAGGTAACGGATACCGGTTCTTGATAGTAACCTTGTTCAATTCCCGGTAATCGATACACATACGGAAAGTCCCGTCCTTCTTCTTGACAAACAAAACTGGAGCTCCCCACGGTGAAAAACTAGGTCGTATGAAACCCTTATCCAACAACTCTTGCAATTGTGTGGATAACTCTTGCATTTCTGACGGTGCAAGTCGATAAGGCGCCCTAGCTATCGGTGCTGCATCTGGTGTAAGGTCGATTCGGAATTCCACCTGTCTGATAGGCGGTAATCCCGGCAAGTCTTCTGGAAATACCTCCGGAAATTCACAAACTATTGGTATATCTTCAATCTTCTTCTCAGCTACCGGCTTTTCAGTTATAAGTGCTATAACTGCCGTATGACCTTTACGCAGACATTTGTGTGCTTTCATACAAGATATGAGACGCAGTGGTGTACTGCTCTTCTCGCCTTGTACATACAAAGTCTCTCCCTGCGGAAGAGGTATACGAACAATCTTTTCATGGCATACGATTTCAGCCTGGTTTTTGGACAACCAGTCCATGCCAATGACTACATCAAAACTGCCTAAGGCAATAGGCATAAGATCAATTTCTAATGTTTGACCCATCAAATCAAGGATACATCCCTTAAGAATATGTTCCACTACAATCAACTTACCATCAGCTAATTCCACAGTGTATGGACTATCTAAGGCAGTGGGACTAACATTTAGCAACTTAGCAAGTGAACTAGATACAAAACTCCGATCGGCACCAGTGTCAAATAACATAGAGGCATAGTGATTATTTAAGAGGAACGTACCCGTAACAATGTTGGGATCCTCCCGTACTTGACGTCCTCCAATCACTAACGCCCTGCCCCTAGCACCATTGTTGTTGTTGTTGTTATTGTTGTTATTGGTGCCATTACCATTACCGTTGCCATTACCATTGCCATTGACATTATTGTCCCCGCCTTTCTTGAGTTGTGGGCAATCCTTCTTAAAGTGCCCCATCTTGCCACACTCAAAACAACCCTTCTGTGCGTTGTTCTGATTGTTATTCTGGTTGTTGTGGTTGTTCTGTAGCTCCCCGCGACAATCCTTAGCCGCATGTCCAATATTGCCACACCTTTGGCACTTAGCTCTATCACACTGATTACCTGCATGATGAAACCCACACCTGTTGCACTTTGGGTGTTTACCAATATAACCCCCCGATGATGATGATTGCTGACCACTGTTTGAATTTTGGTAAGACTTGTTTGAATCCTGCTTTCGGTTCTGCTGATACGATTGTTGGTTGTTACCCTTGGAGTTGTTACCTTCCCACTTCCTTTTATGGTCTCCCACCTTGGTAGCCGATGTTCGTTTAGGCAGGGTCCCCTGTAATACTGCCTGATCAGTAAGCTGATGCGCTAAACGAACAGCTTGTTGAATGGTGGTGGGATTTGCAGAAGTGACCAATCCCTGAATCTGAGGCACTAGTCCTCCAATATATCTTTCAATCCACTTGCTGGCTGGAGTAGCCATGTGTGGTAGAAGTCTGGACAATTCATGTGACCTGGTCGTGTACTCTTCAATATTTGACCCCTCCATCTTGAGGTGCCAATATTCCTCCTCCAGCTTCTGCATCTCACTGCGAGGACAGTACTCTTCTTGCAGTAAAGTTTTGAAGCCGTTCCATGTCAAGGCATTAGCCTCACCCAACCCCAAAGTCTGAACATTTGAGTTCCACCAAGTTAATGCTGGACCCTCCACTGTTCTCGTAGCAAACTTCACCTTGCTCTCGTCAGGGCAGTTGCACATCTCGAACACAGATTCCGCCTTTTCAATCCACCGAAGGAGTCCTATGGCCCCCTCCGACCCTTTGAAATTGTGTGGCTTACAGTCCAAGAACATCTTGAACGTGCATGCCTGTGGGTTAACCAGTCCCCTAGCTGGACCATGTGGCCTTGTATTGTGTGTCTGAGCATATTGTGCGATTGCCTCTGCGACTCTGTTGTTAATTAGCTCCTTGAGCTCAGCAACTGTCATGTGGATGTTTCCGTCAGCCATTATCTTCCTATTTACAAGAAGTGTTAGCGTGTTATCAAAATCCAATGTGACATGTGTAAGCAAAACAACAAACACAACATGTAATATATAAATCAACACAACTGTTGGAAATAAATAATAGTTTTTCAATAGATAGAAATTTGCTTTGAGTACAATACTTTTGAAATCAAACATAAGTTTTCAAACTACTAATGTAGGAACACAACCCGTTCCTAATAAGTTTAAACAAAACAAGAGAAAAAAAAATCAATCATCCTCAACAGTGGATTCAGGATCGGAATCAACAACTGGTGCTGGTTCCTCCCCTTCTTCCTCTTCATTCTCCTCATCCTCCTCTTCATTGTCTGAGACTACTAAATCCTCTAAGGCTTCTATTCTGCCCTCCAAGATCTCGGCTCGGTTCTCTGAAGCTTCAAGACGACCAATCAAATTAATCATCTCATCCCGCATATCATGAACCAGATGGGCAAGTTCCTCTTGCCTCTCATTAGCATCCCATAGTTCCTGAGAGTGTTGTGCGATCCTGTCTTCTGCCTCGTACAAATCCTCGCGCAGTTTGGCGATCTCCTCAGCGTCCGTCCTTTGCCTCTTAGGCTCATGAATATCCAATACTGGTGGTGGATGTGTAGAAGGTCCCTCAGCAGGGATCTGCTGAGTGCCCTCCACTGGCTCTTCCTCCGGATCCTCATCCGGGTCCTCCTCTGGATCCTCCTCTCGATCCTCGTCTGGATCCTCCTCCGGATCCTCCTCCGGGTCCTCGTCTGGATCCTCCTCCGGATCTGAGTCATCCCGCTCATATGGTGGAGGAGATGGAATAGGTGGTGGTGGTGATGACGGTGGTGCTGGAACTATCGGTTCTTCGTCCTCAGAATCATCAATATAGATGTAAGGTACTGATGATGATGCCATGCCTGTTACATAATACCATATGTAAGTGCAGTGCCATGGAATGTGTAAACAAGTCAATTACATAATGTCATATGTAATTTCTAAGTATTATGTGTACGCATATGTGTCTAATGTCTAACAGTCATAGTCTAAGTCTACAAATGCAAACCTAGTTCGCTATAACCAATGGCTCTGATACCAATCTGTCACACCCCCAATTTTCAACTAACGGAATCATACCGTTTGGGAACGTGACAAACCAGGATCTCAGATCATTAGACATAACGAAGACCTCTATATGAATTTCAAAACATACTTTGGTCTTAAAAACATAACATCAGAGTTTTCAAAATTTGCGGAAGCGTTTTAAAACTAGTAACAGTTGTAATATGTAAATTACAAAACAAAATTCTCAAATATGTAATTTAAGCAATATAAATGTAAAACATGCAAGCGACTCTATCTCCTAGTCCATGCCAGCTTTATTGCGCACCTTAGCGTCATGAGAAAACATGTAAATCAAGTCAACACAAAGGTTGGTGCATAACACAGGTTTTAAGTATTCACAATGTTCAAAACAGCAGTTTGAATATCAAGTTGTAGATAACATACTCACACATGCACAGTCATGATAGCTAGTCATAATAACTATTTACAAAAGTGGTCGACACCGAAGCTGACGAATTGCCATGCTATAGCATGTTTTTGCCTTGCCACTATTGTCTAGCACAACAATAGTAATGTGTGTTTGGTCAGTCAAACACCTGCGTAGATCCCATCTAACAGGTGAGGTTTGTCAAACCTAATAGATCTATTTCCAACTACCACGCTTTGCACTACGGCAAACTAAACGGTTCGAGGTGTGTAAGGACTTTTAATTGCTATGTTGTCACATAATGTAAACAACTAACTCATGCAAGTGATATGTATCTAAAAAGAGTTTGTTGCACATGTTTTCTCCCCCAAAACAGTTTAAAATAAGAAAGGGGCCGTGTACGCACCTTTGAGTATTGCAGAATGATCAAATACTCGTGAACTCGCGTAAACGATCCTTTACAAAGAATCTGTGTTTAAACAATAACTTAATGTTATTCGAAATGTCGTTTTATGCTTGAAATCACATTCGTGTCAACACACGTATACCAAAGTGCTAGAAATGTGCATACGTAAATACGCGTGACTTTGAAATCGTTCAAATAAAATCACATACGATTTTATTTAAATAAACGTAATTATACGCGATTTCGTTTTCGGATTAAAATACCATTTTTATCATTCCAATTGGTTCGGGATGAAATTCTGGTTCAAACGAAATTCAAACGGGTTAAAACGGAGTTCGTACGCGAAAGTTATGACAAAAATACTAAAATGGTTTTAATTTCTCAAAAATGGTGGAACCCGGGATCGAACCCGCGACCCCCCACTTCACACACACACATCTTACCATTCCAGCCCGCTAGGGTATCGCACAAGGATTCCAGAATAAATTGTTTTAAATACTCATCAACCCGGTTTCCCTTTTGATATTATAGCCGAAGCATTCAACCCCCAATTGACCACGAATTCGAATTTGATCGACCCTAAAACTATAGGGCTTTTTACCCTTGAATCAAAACGAAACAATCTGCAATATTTAATCGGATTCTAAGTCTCAATTGTTTAAAAAAATCCTCAACCCGATTACATTACAAGCCCTAAAACTAAAATTCCTTAAATTCGTTATAGTTTGATCAAATCAACATGGGCTTACTCTGAAACGAAACAATCTGAAACTAATCATAACAATTAATTTGATGCTACAACTGATTTTCTCGAAAACCCCCAAATCGTTCAAACAAAGAACCCTAGAATTTAAAACCTATCAATTCGTTGTTAAGAAACTAAATTGAACAATGTTTTTGCTTAATCTACATATTCTGAAAGTACTCATATGCTTGAATTCGATTATTAACCTGTTCAAGCAAGAATCCCCCAAAATAGTTTTCATGATGAACCCTAGAATTGGGGTTCAATCAATTCGATGATTTTACACAAAATACCCATAGAGATTAGTTTAGTCGGTTGTTTTAGAGGATGTAGGACCGATCACTAACCTGTTTTGATATGGAATTGATGTAGAACAACTTTGAGCCCTAGGTTCGGCCACCCCCAATTCGAAATCTCTATCTGTCACTGTTATAATCGAATTGCTGCTTGTTTAATCTTCTGATAATGCCGACCAAGATGTTTGAATGCTCAATTTAGTGAAATATAACCGAATTAATACAAACCGATTATACTCTTGTGTTTCGGTCTACCCTCAATCGAATTCTTCTATTCGCGACTTCTTAGATCAAATTTTTGAATGGAAAACTCTCTAACAGTGCCGACTAGAGGATATTGAGTTTCAATTGCGAGTAATATGATCGAATTGTATGGTTTTGATGCAACCATGTGACGGTTACGACTTTTGGGTGTGATTTGAGTTTAATTCGACCCTTTCAAAAGTTGTAACAGATGATTAACGGCTAATCATTATCACAATGAGTTACATGAACATTTAATTCGATGATTAACAGCCTATTGATGCATCCTTCGAATTCCCCCAACCTTCTTGGCCGAATTTTGACTTTTCTAGTCAAAATTTGGGTAATTAACCTAATCATAAATCAATTTCTTATAATCTAAGTGTGTAATACTCTATTTTGTTCAAACTTAAACCTTCTAATATCAAATTCTTCAAATTCTTGTTAAAAAGTTAATTCGATAATATCAAATTGTCACCAATTGAACCAATTGAACTATCTTTGGCCTTGATTAATCCAATTGGACTTCCTAAATACCATTGGGCCTACTTTGGCTCATTGGGCCTACCTTGTGTCCACTTGGGTCTCACAAAATATAATTGGGCCTATCTTGGGCCTTGAATTTGTAATTGGGCCTCCCTTAGGCCTCAGGTTTGTGATTGGGCTTACTTCCTATTCAATTGGGCCTCATAACTACTATTGGGCCTCATTGGCCTACCTTGGCCTTATTGGGGCTTCCTTGGCCTTACTGGGCCTTCTTTGGCCTTACTGGGCCTTACATGTCTTGTTGGGCCTGTGATCTAACCATTTTTAGTTAACAAGGTTAATCCGAAAAGTCGGATTGTCACACATGGTGTGCCATTGTCTATCATCTCAGATCGTGATAGCAGATTTACATCAAGGTTCTGGCAATCATTGCAGAAATCTCTAGGGACGCAATTAAACTTGAGTACAGCTTATCATCCACAAACGGATGGTCAAAGCGAACGTACTATACAAACCCTGGAGGACATGTTAAGAACTTGTGTTCTAGGCTTCGATGGGAATTGGGACTCTCATTTGCCACTGATCGAATTCTCCTATAACAACAGCTATCATAGTAGCATCAGATGTGCACCATTTGAGGCTCTCTATGGTCGCAAATGTCGATCGCCGATCTGTTGGTCGGAAGTGGGAGATAATCGAATAACAGGGCCATAACAAATTCAAGAAACTACAGACAAAATTGCTCAGATACAACAAAGGCTACAAGCAACACGGAGCAGACAAAAGAGCTATGCCGACAAACGACGCAAGCCATTGGAATTCCAAGTGGGAGATCGCGTCATGTTAAAGGTATCCCCTTGGAAAGGTGTAGTTCGATTTGGAAAGAAAGGCAAACTAGCACCATGATACGTGGGACCGTTCGAGATCATCGAACGAATTGGTCTTGTGACGTATAGACTTAAACTACCAGATGAACTTAGTGGTGTACACGATGTGTTTCACGTCTCAAACTTGAAGAAATGCCTTGCTGATGAAACTCTTATCATACCGGTTGAAGAAATTCAATTGGATGAACACTTACACCTTGTTGAAGAACCTTTTGAAATTATGGATCGCAAGGTTAAGAAACTGAGGCGAAACCGTATTCCGATTGTTAAGGTTCGATGGAACTCAAAGCGCGGACCTGACCTGAGTTTACTCGGGAACGCGAAGATCACATGAAGCACAAATATCCCCAACTGTTCGCAGAGGAAGTCGTACCGGATAACGATTCTTAAATTTCGAGACGAAATTTCTCTAAGGGGAGACTGTAACATCAGTGCCGGAATCATCGCCAGAACAGTGATCGCTACAGTAAATTGCACAGTAATTCAGGTACACATTACGCGAAACTACGTTTATGCTATTGATACATTATGTTTAACATGAGACTGTTATGCGATTGTCTGAAATCTGATTAAAACCTTAGGGTTTAACTGTCAGGAACATATCAGACAACACAAAATTGACACACAGATGCTTGATTTGATGCAATTATGTGTAGACGTATGTGAGGCTAAACAAAACTAAACTATAACAGTTGTTATTACGGAACGCTAAACCGACGAATTATTCGTATAGGTGACGATCTGTACGAATGATTCTGAGAGTTTAACGTTCTGAAATAATGACTGGAAAGTAGAAAACAAGAATCAGAAAGCCAAACCATCGTCGTGTTCGTTCGAATGACGATTCGAACGAATACGCGCGATGGCGACGCGTTCTGATGAAACGAAAACGAAAACGATACGAACGATCATAAAGTTAAGGAAATATAATATTTCCTGTTTTACAATTTTGAAACTCATCAGTAATAGAATTAAAAGAAACTATTTTAAAATTTAAATACGTAAATTCACGAAACAATTAACGAAACGAGTAAAATAATAAATTTCGACAAATAATTCAAGGAATACTATATTTAAGATAATTACTAATAATAACCACCTTCTAAATATTTAAACAAAGTCTCTTTATCTAAATTACAACCACGCGCGCGTACGATCCGGAAACACAACAAAAACATGAACCGAGCAAACGAAACTAACCCGAATACCCTCGGGGTATATAAACATCAAATGACTCATTTAATTCATTTCTTCCATCATCTTTCTCTCTCTAACCTCTCAAAAACGTCCACTCTCTCTCTCTCTAAGATTTCATCAAGAAAACCCTCAAGAATTCCCTCAATCCTTGGCCAAATCGTGAGTTTTTGGTGTCCACACGAAGATATCGAGCTCCTCTACGCAGAAGTACAGCGGATATGGAAGATTACCCAACCATTCTCGAGGTATTGATCAAAGAAAGTTACAAAAATTAGGGTTTTTATCTCTTTGTTCAACCAACGCATGAAATCAACGCCAAACCTATACACACACCCCCTTACACGGGTTGAGAGCCGACGGTAGCACCCCCACACACACCCTAGGTACACCGGTGTAACAGATGCATGAGTCGAGGAAGGTGGGGAGATACAGGGTTCGTGAATGATACAGTTGACCGAACCCTCATAACCCTCGGCGAACCTGCATGAACAAACGACCGAACCCCTCACGAACCTAGGGTTCGTCTGTTACCACCACCGAACCTTCACTGGAAAACCTATACCCTCAGCCGAACCACCCACTTGAACGAGCCAGTGACTCACTAAGCATGTGGGCAGTGGCGAACCACTGCCGAACCCATGCAGGTGTTGCATGGGTGAATCAGTGCGGAACCCCGAATACAGTTGCGAACCTCTCAGAGGTGACGAACCTTGGTGGTCCAGTAAACATCAGCCGAACCTCACCAGGGAACAACCAAACCCATGCAAGGGGGAAACGAACCCTCCCCCTTTGGTTGCCGAACCCTGGTGGCTACGAACTTTATGGGTGAACCTCATTGATCACGAACCTGTGTGCGAAACCTAGGACGAACCTTCCATGCAACAAACCATGAGTAGGCGAACCCCTGACTACCCAACTCTAGCCGAACCCTAAAAATGTCACGAACCTTGTGATGTTCACCAAACCTAAGTTATGGCCGAACCATTGGGAGAATTGATAGGTTGCGTACGAAAAATTCGGCATAAATGACGTGAGCACATTTGGTCGTGCTTGAAATCCACGATGTTTTAGCAATGTGGATTATTAGAGGTTGATAGTATGCGAGAAATGATGAACGTGGGCGAAAACCGTGCGCGAAACCGAGTTACGGATTGTCCGGAATCGCGAAACGAAGTTAAAAATCAAAAATTGGACGATAGTACCCTGGGGCGATAGGCCCCAGACCAACCCGTGGGGTGGGGCGGTACGCCCGGAAGCAAAAGTTAGGTGGGCCTCTCTCCCTTGTCGCGCGGTACGCCCCAGGCCAAACCTCCGTCTGGGGCGGTACGCCTGGAATACTTATGTCGGCAAAAATCCTTGAAAACGATCAGATTGCTTGGGAAATCACAATTTTACTGCTTCTCAACCCTATTCAACCTCCAGACGACCAAAAACAGGTTCCAGCCATCCTAAATTCACTTTAAAGGCTTCTAATCATCCGGATCGCGCATAGGATCGTGTTTTCAAGCCCTGATCGTTGTTTTAACCGCAGGAAATCTGTCAGATCAGGTAACGGTTTGTTTTAACCTTCTAGTTTGATTTTGATTGATTAGATCTTGTTTTTGAACGTAATGAGATAGTTAGGATTGTTGATTATTGCCTAGATGATGGCTAGGATTGATTATAAACGAAGAACACGATGTTTTAACGGTTAAATCCTTGTTTTGATCCGTTGTAATGCCCGCTTTTCATGAAATCATAACTATGATTATAATGGTTTAAACCATTTGATTGTAACAATGTAGGTGATTATTTTGATTAATCTTTGAAATACAAAGGTTAAATCCAAGTGTTTCAAACTAATCATAATCATTAACATACTCACTGGAACAATTATTTGATGTTTTTGATAACAGTCAAATTAGTATGTTAAATACGATTATTAAACCTATCTTAATACTACATTGTGATATTTCATGATATTTGGGTAATCAATAACCAGGATTTATCAATTCTAAGCCATTAATCTGACTGGAAACTGTTTTAACATTATAATCAACAACATTAACTATTTGGTTAATCTGAAATTATTTTGATTAATCAAACATGTCATCAACTTCATATTAGGAATCTGAATCAGTATAGGTTCCTACATTATCATACATTGTATGATATGATATTAAATTAACTAATTAAATATTTAACATCAGTTTGATGACTTTCAAAGCAGTGTCTTTGACATTGAACGTTCAGAAAGATCTAATCAGTAAGTTAGAACATAAATAGCTTATTAAACATAAATAAATGCAGAATCACTCTATTATCACCAGTTGAGAGATATTCTGCTATTTCTGTATCATCAGGTGAGTTTCGTACAACCCTTTTTCTTTTTAATCTTTTATAAACATCGGGGTAGTACTTTGGAACTTTTCAGAACTATATGAAATGTATCACTGTTATCTGCGTGATTTCATGTGATTGTTGAGAACGTGTGGATTTCATGGGCTTTTTCCTATAGAACAGAACATTATCACATTATCAAAAGACCTCATTTCTGAACTGTATCTAGTGAACCCGTGTGGGGCCGAACATAAAACATTGATAGTACTATCGGCTGACAACCCATTTGCCGAGAGTTTGCAACTCCCCTTGGTGTAAATGTTTGTTATCTGTTTCTAGACTTTCTTAATTTAATGATAGACATTAAGATAATAAGGCATTAAGAGGTTACCGACGGGTATTATCTTATAGATCAAGATCAGTCCGAAAGGAACTAGATATGGGTCCCATGGTTATCTTGAACTGAAAATTTTGAGAACTTGTAATTACATATCATATCATAATATTGAACTTGAACTGTATGATCTCACCAGCTTTGTGCTGACGTTTTAAATCTAAACCTTTTTGCAGGAAGACAGTGACCGTCGGGTGAGGATGCACTTCATAGATTTGTAATTAAATATGATAGTTGTATAATAACTTTAGTTGTTGACTGTACTGTTGATTGTGATGACGAAACCCTTGGTAATGTATTTACTTTAAGTTAATCTGTGTGCTGTGATATCGGTTCAAGTAAGTCACCCCTCATCTCTGAGACATCACCACTATGCTTCCGCAACCATTTCAGAGTGACGAATGACATCATCTCAGGTGACGAGAGGTGGGGGTGTGACAGGGTGGTATCGAAGCCACAGGTTATAGAGAATTAGGTTGACTTAGAGACCTAGACTATAACCACAGGCTCGAATAGTAACACAGAGAGCACCGAACATGACTAATGAACAAACCTTGTTTTAAAAATTAAGCAAGGATAATCAGGTGGTACAAATTCCAGTTATGAGTGGCCAGCATAACTGAAATCTGCAACACGTGTGCATTCTAGTTTGATTTAATTCAAGCAGAACATTAATAACTATAAAGATGAGTAGTTGCTTTGAGATAGGAAGAGATATCATGTCATGTTATGTTGAATATTATTATTCAATATTTACATCACGGTACTGATTTGATCTTTTGTGTATACAACGATGGCTAATCAAGGAGAACGATATATATATCAGCGATTCCCATATGTTATGGTGGATGATACTCCGAGTTCTAGTGCTGGATCGGACTCGGATCCTTCTGAGGTTTTGTCTGCAGCTTCTCAGGCGACACCTGCAGTACCACACACACCGTCATCACCAACACCTGTGACACCACCACCACCACCATCACCATTACCACTACCACCAGCATCTCCTATTGCACCTAGTCCTCCTCACTCACCTTTAGTTGATGCCTCTGCTGAGAGGAGACAGAGCCCTTCACCTCAGAGGGTGCCGGCTTGGGATGGACTCAGAAGATTGTGGGGACAGACCCGCAAGACCACTGGACTACCCCCGCGACACCAGATGGCTCCGCGTGATGAGCCTCAGGTCGTTCACGAGGTGGGGGAATCGACTAACCAAGCTGAGCTTAGAGCACAGCTACAGCACGTCTCTCAGGATCTACACGGCATGAGACAGCAGATGCAGCAACAGAACGCTACACTTGATGATACCCGTAACACGGTATTAGAGATACTCACCTCTCATATGACCCTAATGGATCAGGTGAACACACTAGATACTGAGACCCAGGCATGGAGGGTTATTGTGGAGGAACGTCTCCGTAGGACTTGGAGGCAGAGGATTGTTCCTGTGTTTTGGCAGCAGGTGGAGGTAATGAAAGCAGGAGTGGAGAAAGTGAGAGAATTTTTGGGCTGGTTTGGGACAGTTAGTTTTGAGACCAGGATGATAGTCATGGCTGTGATTATGGCTGCTGTAGCCATGATATTTTCTGGTTTATCATATTTCAGACGATGAGTATGTACAGATGGTTATTTTGGGATCATCATTGTACATATCATCAGTGAAAAACGGATAGGTTGAGGATGGGATGTTAGGGGGATGATTTTGGTTGTAAAAATAGATCTCCGGTATGTAGTTGCAATGTTTTGGTTCTGGCAGTCTGTATGAACTTGTTATGATTGTACAAAACTACGATAGTAATAAAATAGTTCTTTTATTTTTGTATAATTGTGTTGTATGTTGTATGTTAAATGTGGTGTGTAATTTGGGTGTTAACGTTAAACTTGTGTGAACTATAACCAGAACTCTGAGAACATATCGATTGTGTGTGCAATAACATATTTATTGTCTGTATGACAATGTATTAAAATACAGTACGAGAGCAATACTGTATGAGATCTTATATGTTTGAAAACATATTTATTGTTGTATGGCAATATATTAAAATATAGTACGAGAGCAATACTGTATAAGAACATATCTAATATCAGTATGAGAACATATCTATATGAGTACATATCAAAAGAACTGTATGTGAACATTTTTGTGTGAAAACTTATCAGTGTCCTGTATGTTAATATATCAAAAACATGGGTAATAACATATTTATATCACAGTACTGTGAGCTGTGTAATATTTTAACATGTTTTTGAATTAACAGGACTGAGTATAACTACGAACATTTGTATGATCTTTGGGTACTGAGAACATGTCTGAACTATATCAATGTAGTTATACTATATTTTCTTATAATCACATTTCAACATAAAATTTCAGTGTATCAGAATATGATTGAAATTATGTGATCGAATGGGTTATATCTTTAATTTTCTTGAACTGATATGTGTTTGTCTGTATGTTAGCAGAACAATGGCGCCAAAACGAGGTCGACCAGCTAAAAAGGCTGACAAGAACGTTACTAACCCTGAACTAAATCAAGTACCTCCTGTGAACGTAGAATCAAATCCGGATCCACAGATCAATCCGGAAACAAATACTGTTCCACCTATAAACCCTGGAGTGAACATTGTTCCACCTGCTGGTGCAAGTGGATCTGAATCAAATGAAGCAATGATAGCACATATTGTGCGTGAACAGCTATATGCTTATGGTGTTCTGACACAACACCAACCACATATCACTGCGGGTTCTGGTGGAGATCATGAGCATGCGGAACATAACGCTACTGGTGGCCACTTTGAAACTTTTAATACCACCGGTGCAACAACTAAAACAACCATTCCTGATCCACCACAGCATGGATGTACTTATAAGTACTTTGCTTCTTGCAACCCTCCTACTTTCACGGGCAAAGAAGGAGCGGCTGGACTCATAAGGTGGATTGAGGAGATGGAAACAAAACTTAAAATCAGCCAGTGTCTGGAGGAACATAAGGTGTCCTATGTTGCCTGTTCTCTGAAAGAATCAGCTTTAACATGGTGGAATACCCAGGCTAAAACTTTGGGCTCAGTTACAGTTGACTCGAGGGGCTGGAACGATTTTAAAACTCTGATTAGATTAGAGTACTGCCCAATCACTGAAATTCAAAAGCTCTAGGAGGAATTCTGGAATCATTCTATGATCGGTGCTGATTGTTTAGATTATACCGATCGATTTCACGAACTTACTTGCTTACTTCCCGATATGTTTCCTACGGAAGCAGCTTTGATCGAGAAGTATATTAAGGGTTTGATTCCCCAGATCCGGGGAATGGTGACTGTAGCTGAACCTACAACTCTGAAACATACAATTCTTTTGACCACTAAGCTTACCGATGAGGCGGTAAGAAGTGGTACTCTGTTTTTGAAAACTCAGACGGCGGTGGGCCGTAGTGATATCGGTACCTCGAATGTTTCAAAAGGTACTAAACGAAAGTGGTTTGGCAAAACCAAAACCAAGGCTCCGGCGGAAACTGGCCACAGCAAACCAGTTGTGAAGAACTATGGTGCAACTGTTTCTGAGAGGAAGATTTATACCGGGCAGGCGCCCAAATGCAATAAGTGTCCATTTCATCACACAGGACCATGCATGTCCTGTTTGTCTGAACTGTAGTCGAGTAGGACACTATGCTAAATATTGCAACTTTCCTGCTCAACCATCAAATCAAGCACCACGACAAACCACTCAAACCAATAGGTCATGCTTCAAATGTGGAAGTCCTGACCATTTATTAGAAACTGTCCAAACAATAACACCAATCAGCGAAACGAAGCTAGGGGGAGAGCTTTTCAGATTGGTGCGACCGAGGCGAGACATGATGCTAATATTGTCACTGGTACGTTTCTTCTCAATAATCTTTATGCATCAGTATTATTTGATACAGGGGTAGATAAGAGTTTTATCTCTCCTGAATTTGCATCATTACTTTCATTGCCTACGGTAGGTCTAGAAACTCCTTATGTCATTGAACTTGCTAATGGCAAGTTGATCAAAACTAGCAGTGCCATTCAAGGTTGTTCCTTGAATCTGAATGATCATCTTTTTAATATCAATTTACTTCCTATTGAGCTTGGGAGATTTGATGTTGTTGTCGGTATGGACTGGCTTTTTGATAACCAAGCGGAAGTTGTGTGTCAAAACAAGGTGATCCGTATTCCATTACCTGAAGGTAATACACTGATAGTTCAAGGACAGCGAGCCGGTAGGAAACTTGGTATCATTTCTTGTATACAAACTCAAAAATTCTTACGGAAAGGTTGTCAGGCCTTTCTAGCACATGTAATCGAAGGCAGTCCTTTACAAAAACGTATTGCAGATATTCCAGTAATCAAGGATTTTCCTGAAGTTTTTCCTGAAGATATATCAGGATTACCCCCAGTTAGACAAGTTGAATTTCATATTGACTTGATTCCAGGTGCAGCACCTGTAACTAAAGCTCCTTATCGTTTAGCACCTTCAGAGATGCAAGAGCTTTCAGGTCAACTGCAAGAACTGTTAGACAAAGGTTTTATCAGACCTAGTTACTCACCATGGGGATCACCGATTCTTTTTGTGAAAAAGAAGGATGGTACATTCAGGATGTGTATTGACTACAGGGAGCTCAATAAACTGACAATCAAAAACCATTATCCATTACCACGTATCAATGATATGTTTGATCAACTACAAGGCGCTACTTATTTTTCAAAAATCGATTTAAGATCTGGATATCATCAGTTACGAGTTCATGATGATGATGTTCCTAAAACTGCTTTTCGAACTCGATACGGGCATTATGAATTTTTAGTAATGCCGTTTGGATTAACAAATGCACCTGCAGTTTTCATGGATCTGATGAATCGAGTATGTAGGCCTTATCTGGATAAATTTGTGATTGTGTTTATTGATGATATTCTTATTTATTCTCGGAACCAACAAGAACATGCTCAACACTTGAAACTGATCTTAGAACTCTTGGCACGTGAGAAGTTATATGCCAAATTCTCCAAGTTTGTGTTTTGGTTACGAGAAGTTCAATTCCTTGGGCATGTAGTTAACGAAAACGGTATTCAAGTAGATCCCAGTAAGATTGAAGCGGTGAAGCAATGGGAAACACCACGAACCCCAACTGAAATACGTCAATTTTTAGGGTTGGCAGGTTATTATCATCGATTTATCAAGAACTTTTCAAAGATAGCCTTGCCATTGACCACATTGACACAGAAAAATCAACTGTTTATATGGGGCTCTCAACAGGAGGAGGCGTTCCAACTGTTGAAACACAAACTCTGCAATGCACCTATCTTGGCATTACTGGAAAGTATTGATAATTTCACAGTGTACTGTGATGCTTCTCGTCAAGGTCTTGGGTGTGTGTTAATGCAGAATGATAAAGTAATTGCTTACGCTTCTCGACAACTGAAAATACATGAGAAGAACTATACTACTCACGAGCTAGAACTTGGCGCAGTGGTGTTTGCACTCAAGATTTGGAGACACTATTTATATGGAACCAAGTGTATTGTATACACTGATCACAAAAGTCTTCAACACATTCTAGATCAGAAAATGTTGAACATGCGATAGAGGCGGTGGGTAGAACTTCTAAATGACTATGATTGTGAAATTCGCTACCACCCAGGTAAAGCGAACGTCGTCGCCGATGCCTTGAGTCTCAAGGAACGAGTCAAACCTTTACGTGTGAAAGCGTTAGGGATGACTATTCAAACCAGTTTAATTCCTCAAATTAGAGAAGCTCAGCAACAAGCTTTACAAGCAACAAACTACTCTGCTGAGGGACTAAGAGGATTAGACAAACAACTTGAAATCAAGACCGATCAATTGTTGTATTTCAAAAGCCGAATTTGGGTTCCTTTATTCGGAAACTCTAGAAAAATTATCTTGGATGAGGCGCACAAATCCAGGTATTCTATTCATCCAGGTGCCGATAAAATGTATAAAGACCTTAAAGATTTTTACTGCTGGCCTGGAATGAATAAACACATAGCTAAATACGTGGATCGATGATTAACATGTCTCAAAGTTAAGGCTGAACATCAACGACCTTCTGGGTTATTACAACAACCTGAGATTCCCATGTGGAAATGGGATCAAATCTCTATGGATTTTATCACTATACTACCCAGAACATCACGGAATCATGACTCTATATGGGTTATCGTTGATCGCCTTACTAAATCTGCGCATTTCTTACCCATCCGAGAAGATTATTCTATGGATCGACTTGCTAAACTCTATGTAAATGAGATTGTATCTCGACATGGAGTCCCAATCTCTATCATTTCTGACAGAGATAGTCGATTTATGTCACCATTTTGGCAAACTCTATAGAATGCTCTGGGCACGCAAATCAATATGAGCATGGCTTATCATCCACAAACGGACGGGCAAACTGAACGAACAAATCAAACTATTGAAGACATGCTCAGAAGCTATGTGATTGATTTTGGAGGTAGTTGGGATATTCATCTTCCACTTGTTGAATTTTCATACAATAACAGCTACCATACCAGTATTCAATGCGCTCCATTCGAAGCACTTTATGGACGCAAGTGTAGATCACCTATCTGTTGGTCGGAAGTAGGTTAAAGTCAGATCATAGGCCCAGAATTTATTCAAGAAACCACTGATAAGATCACACTCATTCAAGAACGAATTAAAGCTGCTCGCGATCGTCAAAAGAGTTACGCTGATAATCGTCGTAGAACCCTAGAATTTCAAATAGGTTATCGAATAATGTTGAAAGTTTCACCTTGGAAAGGCATTTTCAGATTTGGAAAGAGAGGTAAGGTTTCACCAAGATTTGTAGGACCATTCAAAATTCTTGAATGAATTGGATCAGTAGCCTACAGACTTGAGTTACCTCCTGAACTTGGTAATATTCATGATGTTTTTCATGTATCAAATCTGAAAAAGTGTCTAGCTAACAAATCTTTGACTGCGCCTCTTTCAGATATTAAAATTGATGAAAAACTTCAGTTCAGTGAAGAACCAGTTGAAGTGATGGATCGAGGGGTTAAATTACTAAAACGTAGTCGCATACCAATCATTAAGGTGCGATGGAACTCGCAACGTGGACCCGAGTATACGTGGGAATGTGAAGATCAAATGAAAGCAAAGTACCCACATCTATTTTCATGAACGATTGTCATCAAGAAAGTTTTCACTAAATTTCGGGACGAAATTCCTCTAACAGGAGGAGACTGTAACAATTGCGTACGAAAAATTCGGCATAAATGACGTGAGCACATTTGGTCGTGCTTGAAATCCACGATGTTTTAGCAATGTTGATTATTAGAGGTTGATAGTATGCGAGAAATGATGAACGTGGGCGAAAACCGTGCGCGAAACGGAGTTACGGATTGTCCGGAATCGCGAAACGAAGTTAAAAACCAAAAATTGGACGAAAGTACCCTGGGGCGGTACGCCCCGGACCAACCCGTGGGGTGAGGCGGTACGCCCGGAAGCAAAATTTAGGTGGGCCTCTCTCCCTTGTTGCGCGGTACGCCCCAGGCCAAACCTCCGCCTGGGGCGTTACGCCTGGAATACTTATGTCGGCAAAAATCCTTGAAAACGATCAGATTGCTTGGGAAATCACAATTTTACTCCTTCTCAACCCTATTCAACCTCCAAATGACCAAAAACAGGTTCCTACCATCCTAAATTCATTTTAAAGGCTTCTAATCATCCGGATCTCGCATAGGATCGTGTTTTCAAGCCCTGATCGTTGTTTTAACCGCAGGAAATCTGTCAGATCAGGTAACGGTTTGTTTTAACCTTCTAGTTGGATTTTGATTGACTAGATCTTGTTTTTGAACGAAATGGGATAGTTAGGATTGTTGATTATTGCCTAGATGATGGCTAGGATTGATTATAAACGAAGAACCCGATGTTTTAACGGTTAAATCCTTGTTTTGATCTGTTGTAATGCCCGGTTTTCATGAAATCATAACTATGATTATAATGGTTTAAACCATTTGATTGTAACAATGTAGGTGATTAGTTTGATTAATCTTTGAAATACAAAGGTTAAATCCAAGTGTTTCAAACTAATCATAATCATTAACATACTCACTGGAATGATTATCTGATGTTTTTGATAACAGTCAGATTAGTATGTTAAATATGATTATTAAACCTATCTTAATACTACATTGTGATATTTCATGATATTTGGGTAATCAATAACCAGGATTTATCAATTCTAAGCCATTAATCTGACTGGAAACTGTTTTAACATTATAATCAACAACATTAACTATTTGGTTAATCTGAAATTATTTTGATTAATCAAACATGTCATCAACTTCATCTTAGGAATCTGAATCAGTATAGGTTCCTACATTATCATACATTGTACGATATGATATTAAATTAACTAATTAAATATTTAACATCAGTTTGATGACTTTCAAAGCAGTGTCTTTGACATTGAACGTTCAGAAAGATCTAATCTGTAAGTTAGAACATAAATAGCTTATTAAACATAAATAAATGCAGAATCACTCTATTATCACCAGTTGAGAGATATTCTGCTATTTCTGTATCATCAGGTGAGTTTTGTACAACCCTTTTTCTTTTTAATCTTTTATAAACATCGGGGTAGTACTTTGGAACTTTTCATAACTATATGAAATGTATCACTGTTATCTGCGTGATTTCATGTGATTGTTTAGAAAGTGTGGATTTCATGGGATTTTGCCTATAGAACAGAACATTATCACAGTATCAAAAGACCTCATTTCTGAACTGTATCTAGTGAACCCGTGTGGGTCCGAACAGAAAACATTGATAGTACTATCAGCTGACAACCCATTTGCCGGGAGCTTGCAACTCCCCTTCGTGTAAATTTTTGTTATCTGTTTCCAGACTTTCTTAATGTAATGATAGACATTAAGATAATGAGGCATTAAGATGTTACCGACGGGTATTATCTTATATATCAAGATCAGTCCGAAAGGAACTAGATATGGGTCTCATGGTTATCTTGAACTGAACATTTTGAGAACTTGTAATTACATATCATATCATAATATTGAACTTGAACTGTATGATCTCACCAGCTTTGTGCTGACGTTTTAAATCTAAACCTTTTTGCAGGAAGACATGTGACCGTCGGGTGAGGATGCACTTCATAGATTTGTAATTAAATAAGATAGTTGTATAATAAGTTTAGTTGTTAAATGTACTGTTGATTGTGATGACGAAAACGTTGGTAATATATTTACTTTAAGTTAATATGTGTGCTGTGATATCGGTTCAAGTAAGTCACCCCTCATCTCTGAGACATCACCACTATGCTTCCGCAACCATTTCAGAGTGACGAATGACATCATCTCAGGTGACAAAAGGTGGGGGTGTGACATCGCTGCTCTAAGTACAGACCGAAGGAGGAAATTATCGATCCATAGTGCTAGATTTTATCATACAAGGCTAATGATACACTATTGGGCTTAGCCTAAAACTCAGCCCACGACTTGCGATTTAGACCCACACCCAATTGGCTTAGAGGGTATTCAGCCCAATGAATTGCCAAAGCCCACGCCCTTTCGGCCCAGCATTACGAGTTCAACCCAATTGCAAGTTATCCAACCCAAGGCCATTCGGTTATCCCAAATGACTTGTGCATTCGACCCATCATGTTACAAACGGTGTAATGATGTCTGTCCCATAACACTTATAAGGCCCAAGCGACTTTAGTTGGGCCCATGAACACTTGAGGTTCACACATAGCATTGATCGGCCCAGTAACACCACATAGTTGGCCCATTGTCACACCCCCAATTTTCAACTAACGGAATCATACCGTTTGGGACGTGACAAACCAGGATCTCAGATCATTAGACATAACGAAGACCTCTATATGAATTTCAAAAGATACTTTGGTCAAAAAAAAATGTAACATCAAAGTTCTACGTTGCGGAAGCGTTTTCAAAATAAAAATAAACATAATAGTTTGAAAACTGAAAATTACAACACAAAATCCCAAAAGTTCAAATCCAAATAACAGAAATGAATAATATGCATGCGACTCGATCTCCTAGTCCATGCCTTCTTTCTTGTGTACCTTAACGTCCTGAGAAAACATGTAAATCAAGTCAACAAAAAGGTTGGTGCATTACACAGGTTTAAGCATTCACAAATGTTTGAAACAACAGTTTGAACAAAATGTTTGCAGATAACATAATCACACATGCATAGTCATGATAGCTAGTCATTTATACTATTTACATAAGTGGTCGACACCGAAGCTGACTGTTGCATGCTAACGCATGTTTTGCCTTGCCACTATTGTCTAGCATAAACAATAGTAATGTGTGTTTGGTCAGTTAAACACTTGCGTAGATCCCATCTACCAAGTGAGGTTTGTCAAACCTAATAGATCTATTTCCAACTACCACGCTTTGCACTACGGCAAACTAAACGGTTCGAAATGTAAGGACTTGTAATGCTATGTTTGCACTAAATGTAAACAGCTAACTCATGCAAGTGATATGTATCTAAAAGTGTTTGTTGCACATGTTTTCTCCCCCAAAGGAGTTAAAATAAGAAAGGGGCCGTGTACGCACCTTTGAATGTAGCAGAATGATCAATACGCGTGAAATCGTGTAGATAAACTTCTACGAAAGATCTGTAATTTAAATAGTTCATTGTGTTACTTGGAATGTCGTTTAAAGTATGAAATCACATACGTGTCAATACACGTATGTCAGAATGTTAGAAACGTGTGTTTGTACGTAAGTGTGTCTTTGAAATCGTTTAATTAAATCAAATAAACATATATTTGATTATAATAACATGTTCGTATTTATACACTATTATATTTTTCGGGTAATAATATAAGTTTTATTATTTTAGATTATTTGTATTCGTGATACGGTTCCAACGCAACTCGAACGAGTCGAATCGGACTTGAAACGAAAGAGTTATGGGCTAAAATCAAAAAAATGGTTTGAAATAACAAAAACTGGCAGCCCTAAGGCTCGAACCCGGGACCCCCCCACTCAACACACACACACTACCAGTCTCGCCCGCTAGGGTTTCGCGATAAGATTCTCAATTTAATTGTTTTAAACATAGTTTCCTGGATTCCCCCCTTTTTTTTCTTAAACCGAACCAAATACCTCAAATTGACCCTCGAATCAAGTTCGATCGATTTCTAATTCATAGGGCTATGCTTCTATCGAATCAAACGAGTCTACTGGTGATCATAATTCAACAATTTATTGACTCAGAACCATGTATTCGGTTATACATGTTCTCGAACTCAAGTTCCCAAACCCCACACTCAATTCGATTCAATTCACTAATGTGAGTTCACACATTCATAGGGTTTTCATTTAATAACAAATTTCGAAATTACCTGCAATGCTTAATTTGAATTTCCTATTCGCTTGCACTCAAACCCCCAAACCGTTTAACCCGAATAACCCTAGAACTCGAACTCACTCACTTCGTGTACGTTCCATGAAATTGAAATGTGGTTTAATTTGATCGGAGGTTTCTGAAACTAGGAGTGACATTCAATTTGATTTTTAAAATCGTTCAAACAATAACCCCAAAATCCGTTTAGACTTAGAACCCTAGAATTCGAACACCTTCAATTCGACATCCCTAAATGAAATTTACATAGGTCATTCATTCAATGTGATATCACGAATCTTTCTGTAAGAATCAATTAGATTTTTAATTTCATTTTGTTAGAAATCCCCAATTCATTTTTTAGGAGGAACCCTAGACATTGAACTCATATAATTCGATGCTACCAATCGAAATTGATTTAGGATCAATATTATTCGGCATGTTTAGATAGTGTAGGGATCAACACTTACCCGATTTGACTTCGAATTGGAGTATTTCCACTTGCGGCCCAAGTTTGGTCGACTCCTTCTAGAATTCGTATCTTCACAGTGTTTATCTTCAAATTGTGATATGGAACAGATGCTAAGGTGGCCGACTAGAGTTTAGGTTGTTCCAATTCGGCTTATTAAGTTCAATTGATGCGTTTTTGATGATCATCCATGTCGGTTAAGAAATTTTGAGCTCCCATGGATTTAATTCGACGGATTAAAGTCCCATAACGTATGATAACTGTATATTATCATTGATGAGATCATTATAAGTGATTAATTTCGATTCTAACTGATTATTACTATAAAATTCGAATTTTTGCCTTGATTAGCCACGTGAATTTTGACTTAGAAAGTCAAAATCTAATATTTTGTGTTTTCTACTCTTTTTAATTTAACCAATTACAAATAAGTTTTGTTAAATTTTAATTCTTTTAACATAATATTGATGATTTCCTTTGATTCCCTTAGCTTTTGGTTAACGAAGTTAAATCAAAATTCCGAATTGTCACAAATTGGGCCGATTAGAATATCATTGGGCTGGGTTAACCAACTTGGGCCGAATAGAGGTGAAGTGGGCCGTGGAGATGTATAGGATCAAGTCTATGTGTTGAAGACAAGGAAATTGTGAGTCAATTAATAATGGTCCAATGCCACTTAGTTCCTTATAGAAATTGGGCCTCATAAAGTGGGATTGGGCCTACAATCTATGCGGCCCAAATAAGCCTTCTGTTTCCGATCTAGTGTCCAGCGAACCTTTTAAGTTACAAGGTTCAGCGAATCTTTTGTGATTTCGTTACTTTCGGTTAACGGGGTTAATTCGAAAAGTCGGATTGTCACATCATCCCCTTGTTGAAGGAATTTTCGTCCCGAAAATTGTTAAATGTTAGAAGTAGTTAGGAAACTACTTGCGAGTTCTAATTGCGCGTGTTAGTGTGATGTCTGATCACTCTGTGTGCTTGTGTGTACTCATACACAGGGTTCAATGTTTGCAACATCACAGCTAACTGTGATCGTTCTATGTAACTGTTTGCGTGCACACCAGTTAGTACACCTAACTGTGACTGTTTGTGTTTGATCATATTGTGCTGTGTAACCTTGCACATAGTGAGTGTTTGCAACTGTTTGTACTATGTAACCTCGCACATAGTAAAATGTGTGTAACTAATCATGCATGTACTACCATAACATGTAACATATGAAATGTAGCACATAAAATGTAATGTAGCACAAATGTTTGTAACAACCAATTGAATAAAGTGTTGTGCTTACAGTTTGAAATCTGAAATGTTGATGTGTGAAGCATCACGTCATCCCCTTGTTGAAGGAAATTTCGTCCCGAAATTTAACTTGTCTTCACAATGTTTGCAGTTGCTGTTTTGAACAGATGAGGATACTTCTTCATCATTTGATCTTCCCTTTCCCATGTGAATTCGGGTCCACGTCTTGAATTCCACCGGACTTTGACTATCGGGATCTTGCTTTGTTTGAGCTGTTTGACCTCTCGGTCCATGATTTCAGCTGGTTCTTCAATAAATCGTAACTGCTCATCCACTTGTATTTCTTCAAATGGTACAATCAATGTCTCATCAGAAAGACATTTCTTTAAGTTCGATACATGAAAGACATCATGAACTCCACTGAGTTCATCCGGTAGTTTGAGTTGATACGCAACCGGACCGATCCTTTTCAGGATCTCAAAAGGTCCTACGTACCGTGGACTAAGCATCCCGCGCTTACCGAATCGTATCACTCCTTTCCAAGGTGATACCTTTAGAAGAACTCGGTCTCCTACTTGAAATTCCAATGGTTTACGACGCTTATCAGCATAACTCTTCTGTCGATCCCGAGCCGCTGCCATACGGTTCCGGATTTGAACTATCTTCTCTGTCGTTTCGTGTACTAGTTCAGGACCTGTTATCTGACTATCACCAATTTCAGCCCAACAAACCGGTGAACGACATTTGCGACCATACAAAGCTTCAAACGGTGCTGCCTGAATACTTGTATGATAACTATTATTGTAAGAGAATTCCACTAACGGTAAGTGGTTTTCCCAACTATCACCAAAGTCAATTACACAAGCTCGGAACATATCCTCGAGCGTTTGAATCGTACGTTCACTTTGACCGTCTGTCTGTGGATGATATGCGGTACTCATATCCAAACGAGTTCCCAATGACTTATGGAGTGATTTCCAAAAGTTTGAAGTAAATCGGGCATCCCGATCTGATATGATGGAGATTGGCACGCCATGCCGTGCTACCACTTCCTTGATGTAAATACGAGTCAGTTTCTCCATCTTGTCGGTTTCCTTGATTGCTAAGAAATGTGCAGATTTCGTTAATCGATCGACAATTACCCATATCGTATCACAACCACTCGGTGTACGGGGTAACTTAGTAATGAAGTCCATCGAAATCTGTTCCCATTTCCACATTGGTATTTCTGGTTGTTGCAGCAAACCAGATGGTTTCTGATATTCAACTTTGACTTTTGAACAAGTCAAACATTTGCTAACATACCTAGCAATGTCGGCTTTCATGTGAGGCCACCAATACAGTGCCTTCAGGTCATGATACATCTTGTCTGATCCCGGATGGACTGAATATCTGGACTTGTGCACTTCATCCATCACGAGTTCCCTCAAACCCCCATACAAAGGTATCCACAGTCGATTAATGAAATAACGAATTCCATCAGGCTTAACATCCAATTGTTCTTCCATTCCTCGTAAGGATTCCTGTTCCAAGTTTTCCTTTTTCAAGGCCTCGAGTTGAGCACTGCGTACCTTGTCAGGTAAGTCAGTATGTATCGTCATCATAAGTGCGCGAACCCGTCTTGTTGATGTGTCTTTTCTGCTTAAAGCATCAGCTACCATGTTAGCTTTTCCCGGGTGATACTTAATCGCGCATTCGTAGTCGTTCAACAACTCAACCAACCGTCGCTGTCTCATATTAAGCTCTTTCTGATCAAAGATATGCTGCAGACTCTTATGATCAGTGTAAATGGTACACTTGGTTACATATAGGTAATACCTCCAAATCTTCAAAGCAAAAACCACTGCTCCTAACTCCAAGTCATGTGTAGTGTAATACTTTTCGTGTGGTCGTAGTTGCCTTGTAGCATAAGAAATCACTTTATCACGTTGCATCAACACACACCCCAAACCCTGTGCAGATGCATCACAATACACCACAAAGTCTTCCGTCCCTTCTGGTAAGGACAGAATCGGTGCACTGCAGAGTTTCTGTTTCAATAACTGGAATGCAGCTTCCTGTTTATCCGTCCAGTTATACTTCGTTCCCTTATGCGTAAGAGCTGTAAGTGGTTGAGCGATCTTTGAGAATCCCTCAATGAATCGTCGGTAATAACCCGCCAAACCAAGGAATTGTCGTACCTCGGTAGGAGTCTTTGGTGCTTCCCAATTCTTAATCGCTTCAATCTTCGCTGGATCAACATGTATACCCTTTTCATTAACTATATGACCCAAGAATTGTACTTCTCGCATCCATAAGTCACCTTTCGAGAACTTAGCGTACAGTTGTTCTTGTTTCAACAACTCTAGTAGCAATCGGAGATGTTCAGCATGTTCCTCCTCAGTTTGGGAATAGATGAGAATGTCATCAATGAAAACAATGACAAACTTATCAAGATAAGGTTTACAAACACGATTCATGAGATCCATGAATACAGCTGGAGCGTTTGTCAACCCAAATGGCATGACCAAGAATTCGTAATGGCCATAGCGCGTCCTGAATGCTGTCTTCGGAATATCTTCTTCTTGAACTCTGAGTTGATGATAACCCGATCTGAGATCAATCTTCGAGTAGTAACTCGAACCTTGTAACTGATCGAACAGATCGTCAATTCTAGGTAACGGATACCGGTTTTTGATAGTAACCTTGTTAAGTTCCCGGTAATCGATACACATACGGAAAGTCCCGTCCTTTTTCTTGACAAATAAGACTGGAGCTCCCCACGGCGAAAAACTAGGTCGTATAAAACCCTTATCCAACAACTCCTGCAGTTGTGTAGATAACTCTTGCATCTCAGATGGTGCAAGTCGATAAGGCGCCCTAGCTATCGGTGATGCATCTGGTGTAAGGTCGATTCTGAATTCCACCTGTCTGACAGGCAGTAATCCCGGCAAGTCTTCTGGAAATACTTCAGGAAATTCACAAACTACTGGGATGTCTTCAATCTTCTTCTCAGCTACCGGCTTCTCAGTTATAAGTGCTATAACTGCTGTATGACCTTTACGCAGACATTTGTGTGCTTTCATACAAGATATGAGACGCAGTGGCGTACTGGTCTTTTCGCCTTGTACATACAACGTCTCTACATGCGAAAGAGGTATACGAACGATCTTTTCATGGCATACTATTTCAGCCTGGTGTTTGGACAACCAGTCCATGCCAATGACTACATCAAAACTGCCTAAAGTGATAGGCATAAGATCAATTTCTAATGTTTGACCCATCAAATCAAGGATACATCCCTTAAGGATATGTTCTACTACAATTAACTTGCCATCAGCTAATTCTACAGTGTATGGATTTTCTAAGGCAGTGGGACTAACATTTAGCAACTTAGAGAATGAACTAGACACAAAACTCTGGTCTGCACCAGTGTCAAATAGCATAGAGGCATAGTGATTATTTAAGAGGAACGTACCTGTGACAATGTTGGGATCCTCCCGTGCCTGACGTCCTCCTATCACAAACGCCCTGCCCCTAGCACCATTGTTATTGTTGTTGTTATTGTTGTTATTGGTGCTATTGCCATTTCCGTTGTCGTTGCCAGTTGCATCATTAGTCCCGCCTTTCTTCAGCTGTGGACAATCCTTTTTGAAGTGCCCCATCTTACCACACTCAAAACAACCCTTCGGTGCGTTGTTCTGATTGTTATTTTGATTGTTGGAATTGTTTTGCAGCTCTCCGCGACAATCCTTAGCTGCATGCCCAACTTTACCGCACCGTTGACACTTAAATTTGTCACACTGATTCCCCGCATGATGAAATCCACACCTGTTGCACTTTGGGTGTTTACCAATATAACCCCCTGATGATGATGACTGCTGACCACTGTTCGAATTGTGGTAAGACTTGTTTGCATCCTGCTTTCGGTTCTGCTGAAACGGCTGTTGGTTATAGTTCTTGGTGTTGCTGCTTTCCCACTTTCTCTTGTGGTCTCCCACCTTAGTAGCTGATGTTCGTTTAGGCAGAGTTCCCTGTAACACTGCCTGATCAGTCAGTTGGTGCGCTAAACGAACAGCTTGTTGAATCGTTGTGGGATTTGCAGAAGTGACCAATCCCTGGATCTGAGGCACCAATCCTCCTATGTACCTCTCTATCCACTTACTAACCGGAGTGGCCATGTGGGGTAGAAGTCTGGCCAGTTCATGTGACCGAGTCGTGTACTCCTCGATGTTTGACCCCTCCATCTTGAGGTGCCAATACTCCTCCTCCAGTTTCTGCATTTCACTACGTGGACAGTACTCCTCCTGCAATAAGGTCTTGAAACCATTCCAAGTTAGGGCATTGGCCTCGCCCAATCCCAATGTTTGAACATTCGAGTTCCACCAAGTCAATGCCGGGCCCTCCAACGTACCCGTAGCATACTTTAATTTGTTTTCGTCAGGACAGTTGCACATTTCGAATACGGATTCTGCTTTCTCAATCCATCGAAGGAGTCCGATGGCCCCTTCCGATCCCTTGAAATTATGAGGTTTGCAGTCCAAGAACATCTTGAACGTGCACACCGGTGGATTCACCAATCCCCCTGTTGGACCATGTGGTCCTGTTGTGTGTGTCTGAACGTAGTTCGCGATTGCCTCCGCGACCCTGTTATTGATCAGCTCATTGAGCTCAGCAACTGTCATCTGTACATTCTCACCGGCCATTATCTTCCTAGTTAAAAGAAATGTTAGAGTGTTATCAAGGTCCAATGTGAACGAATAAACAATACAATAAACATCAAACATGTAATGTAGAAATCAACACAACTGTTGGCAATAAGTAATAGTTTTCAATAGATAATAATCTGATTTGAGTACAATGCTTTCAAAATCAAAACATAAATTTCCAAACATCTAATGTAGGGACACAACCCGCCCCTAATAAGTTCAACTAGGTCAGTCCTCTGGGTCATCAATAGTGGATTCAGGATCAGAATCAACAGCTGGTGCTGGTTCCTCCCCTTCCTCCTCTTCATCCTCTTCTTCATTCTCCGAGGCCACCAGATCTTCCAAGGCTACAAGTCTGCCTTCCAGAATCTCAGCTCGGTTCTCAGAAGCTTGGAGAAGACCAGTCAACTGGATGATCTCATTTCGCATCCCATTGACCAAGTTGTAAAGGTTATCGTGTCTTTCATTCACATCCCAGAGTTCCCGAACATTGTACTCAATCCTATCATTTGCCCAGTACAAGTCCTGACGTAGTTGGGCAATCTCCTCTGAATCAGTCCGTTGCCTCTTAGGCTCAGGAACATCCAATGCAGGTGGTGGATGAGTAGAAGGTCCCTCAGCAGGAATCTCCTGAGTATCCTCAGCTGGTTCCTCCTTAGGCTCCTCCTCCGGATCCTCATCCGGATCCTCCTCCGAATCCTCCTCAGGGTCTGAATCATCCCTCTCAGATGGTGGAGGAGATGGGATAGATGGTGCTGGTGATGATGGTGGTACTGGAGCTACCGGCTCCTCATCCTCCGAATCAACAATGTGTATGTATGGTGCTGATGATGAAGATGCCATATCTGTTACATAATACCATATGTAAGTGCAGTGTCATGGAATGTGTAAGCAAGTCTATTACATAATGCCATATGTAATTTCTAAGTGCTATGTGTAAGTATGCGTGTCTAACGTCTAACAGTTATAGTCTAAGTCTACAAATTCAAACCTAGTTCGCTATAACCAATGTCTCTGACACCAATCTGTCACACCCCCAATTTTCAACTAACAGAATCATACCGTTTGGTACGTGACAAACCAGGATCTCAGATCATTAGACATAACGAAGACCTCTATATGAATTTCAAAAGATACTTTGGTCAAAAAAAAATGTAACATCGAAGTTCTACGTTGCGGAAGCGTTTTCAAAATAAAAATAAACATAATAGTTTGAAAACTGAAAATTACAACACAAAATCCCAAAAGTTCAAATCCAAATAACAGAAATGAATAATATGTATGCGACTCGATCTCCTAGTCCATGCCTTCTTTCTTGTGTACCTTAACGTCCTGAGAAAACATGTAAATCAAGTCAACACAAAGGTTGGTGCATTACACAGGTTTAAGCATTCACAAATGTTTGAAACAACAGTTTGAACAAAATGTTTGCAGATAACATAATCACACATGCATAGTCATGATAGCTAGTCATTTATACTATTTACATAAGTGGTCGACACCGAAGCTGACTGTTGCATGCTAACGCATGTTTTGCCTTGCCACTATTGTCTAGCATAAACAATAGTAATGTGTGTTTGGTCAGTTAAACACTTGCGTAGATCCCATCTACCAAGTGAGGTTTGTCAAACCTAATAGATCTATTTCCAACTACCACGCTTTGCACTACGGCAAACTAAACGGTTCGAAATGTAAGGACTTGTAATGCTATGTTTGCACTAAATGTAAACAGCTAACTCATGCAAGTGATATGTATCTAAAAGTGTTTGTTGCACATGTTTTCTCCCCCAAAAGAGTTAAAATAAGAAAGGGGCCGTGTACGCACCTTTGAATGTAGCAGAATGATCAATACGCGTGAAATCGTGTAGATAAACTTCTACGAAAGATCTGCGATTTAAATAGTTCATTGTGTTACTCGGAATGTCGTTTAAAGTATGAAATCACATACGTGTCAATACACGTATGTTAGAATGTTAGAAACGTGTGTTTGTACGTAAGTGTGTCTTTGAAATCGTTTAATTAAATCAAATAAACATATATTTGAATATAATAACATGTTCGTATTTATACACTATTATATTTTTCAGGTAATAATATAAGTTTTATTATTTTTGATTGTCCGTATTCGCGATACGGTTCCAACGCAACTAGAACGAGTCGAATCGGACTTGAAACGAAAGAGTTATGGGCTAAAATCAAAAAAATGGTTTGAAATAACAAAAACTGGCAGCCCTAAGGCTCGAACCCCAGACCCCCCCCCCCCACTCAACACACACACACACTACCAGTCTCGCCCGCTAGGGTTTCGTGATAAGATTCTCAATTTAATTGTTTTAAACATAGTTTCGTGGATTCCCCCCCTTTTTTTTCCTAAACCGAACCAAATACCTCAAATTGACCCTCGAATCAAGTTCGATCGATTTCTAATTCATAGGGCTATGCTTCTATCGAATCAAACGAGTCTACAGGTGATCATAATTGAACAATTTATTGACTCAGAACCATGTATTCGGTTATACATGTTCTCGAACTCAAGTTCCCAAACCCCACACTCAATTCGATTCAATTCACTAATGTGAGTTCACACATTCATAGGGTTTTCATTTAATAACAAATTTCGAAATTACCTCCAATGCTTAATTTGAATTTCCTATTCGTTTGCACTCAAACCCCCAAACCGTTTAACCCGAATAACCCTAGAACTCGAACTCACTCAGTTCGTGTACGTTCCATGAAATTGAAATGTGGTTTAATTTGATCGGAGGTTTCTGAAACTAGGAGTGACATTCAATTTGATTTTTAAAATCGTTCAAACAATAACCCCCAAATCCGTTTAGACTTAGAACCCTAGAATTCGAACACCTTCAATTCGACATCCCTAAATGAAATTTACATAGGTCATTCATTCAATGTGATATCACGAATCTTTCTGTAAGAATCAATTAGATTTTTAATTTCATTTTGTTAGAAATCCCCAATTCATTTTCTAGGAGGAACCCTAGACATTGAACTCATATAATTCGATGCTACCAATCGAAATTGATTTAGGATCAATATTATTCGGCATGTTTAGATAGTGTAGGGATCGACACTTACCCGATTTGACTTCGAATTGGAGTATTTCCACTTGCGGCCCAAGTTCGGTCGACTCCTTCTAGAATTCGTATCTTCACAGTGTTTATCTTCAAATTGTGATATGGAACAGATGCTAAGGTGGCCGACTAGAGTTTAGGTTGTTCCAATTCGGCTTATTAAGTTCAATTGATGCGTTTTTGATGATCATCCATGTCGGTTAAGAAATTTTGAGCTCCCATGGATTTAATTCGACGGATTAAAGTCCCATAACGTATGATAACTGTATATTATCATTAATGAGATCATTATAAGTGATTAATTTCGATTCTAACTGATTATTACTATAAAATTCGAATTTTTGCCTTGATTAGCCACGTGAATTTTGATTTAGAAAGTCAAAATCTAATATTTTGTGTTTTCTACTCTTTTTATTTAACCAATTACAAATAAGTTTTGTTAAATTTTAATTCTTTTAACATAATATTGATGATTTCCTTTGATTCCCTTAGCTTTTGGTTAACGAAGTTAAATCAAAAATTCCGAATTTTCACAAATTGGGCCGATTAGAATATCATTGGGCTGGGTTAACCCACTTGGGCCGAATAGAGGTGAAGTGGGCTGTGGAGATGTATAGGATCAAGTCTGTGTGTTGAAGACAAGGAAATTGTGAGTCAATTAATAATGGTCCAATGCCACTTAGTTCCTTATAGAAATTGGGCCTCATAAAGTGGGATTGGGCCTACAATCTATGCGGCCCAAATAAGCCTTCTGTTTCCGATCTAGTGTCCAGCGAACCTTTTAAGTTACAAGGTTCAGCGAATCTTTTGTGATTTCGTTACTTTCGGTTAACGGGGTTAATTCGAAAAGTCGGATTGTCACATCATCCCCTTGTTGAAGGAATTTTCGTCCCGATAATTGTTAGTTAGAAGTAGTTAGGAAACTACTTGCGAGTTCTAATTGCGCGTGTTAGTGTGATGTCTGATCACTCTGTGTGCTTGTGTGTACTCATACACAGGGTTCAATGTTTGCAACATCACAGCTAACTGTGATCGTTCTATGTAACTGTTTGCGTGCACACCAGTTAGTACACCTAACTGTGACTGTTTGTGTTTGATCATATTGTGCTGTGTAACCTTGCACATAGTGAGTGTTTGCAACTGTTTGTACTATGTAACCTCGCACATAGTAAAATGTGTGTAACTAATCATGCATGTACTACCATAACATGTAACATATGAAATGTAGCACATAAAATGTAATGTAGCACAAATGTTTGTAACAACCAATTGAATAAAGTGTTGTGCTTACAGTTTGAAATCTGAAATGTTGATGTGTGAAGCATCACGTCATCCCCTTGTTGAAGGAAATTTCGTCCCGAAATTTAACTTGTCTTCACAATGTTTGCAGTTGCTGTTTTGAACAGATGAGGATACTTCTTCATCATTTGATCTTCCCTTTCCCATGTGAATTCGGGTCCACGTCTTGAATTCCACCGGACTTTGACTATCGGGATCTTGCTTTGTTTGAGCTGTTTGACCTCTCGGTCCATGATTTCAGCTGGTTCTTCAATAAATCGTAACTGTTCATCCACTTATATTTCTTCCAATGGTACAATCAATGTCTCATCAGAAAGACATTTCTTTAAGTTCGATACATGAAAGACATCATGAACTCCACTGAGTTCATCCGGTAGTTTGAGTTGATACGCAACCGGACCGATCCTTTTCAGGATCTCAAAAGGTCCAACGTACCGTGGACTAAGCTTCCCGCGCTTATCGAATCGTATCACTCCTTTCCAAGGTGATACCTTTAGAAGAACTCGGTCTCCTACTTGAAATTCCAATGGTTTACGACGCTTATCAGCATAACTCTTCTGTCGATCCCGAGCCACTGCCATACGGTTCCGGATTTGAACTATCTTCTCTGTCGTTTCGTGTACTAGTTCAGGACCTGTTATCTTGCTGTCACCAATTTCAGCCCAACAAACCAGTGAACGACATTTGCGACCATACGAAGCTTCAAACGGTGCTGCCTGAATACTTGTATGATAACTATTATTGTAAGAGAATTCCACTAAAGGTAAGTGGTTTTCCCAACTATCACCAAAGTCAATTACACAAGCTCGTAACGTATCCTCGAGCGTTTGAATCGTACGTTCACATTGACCGTCGGACTGTGGATGATATGCGGTACTCATATCCAAACGAGTTCCCAATGACTTATGGAGTGATTTCAAAAAGTTTGAAGTAAATCGGACATCCCGATCTGATATGATGGAGATTGGCACGCCATGCCGTGCTACCACTTCCTTGCTGTAAATACGAGTCAGTTTCTCCATCTTGTCGGTTTCCTTGATTGCTAAGAAATGTGCATATTTCGTTAATCGATCGACAATTACCCATATCGTATCACAACCACTCGGTGTACGGGGTAACTTAGTAATGAAGTCCATCGAAATCTGTTCCCATTTCCACATTGGTATTTCTGGTTGTTGCAGCAAACCAGATGGTTTCTGATATTCAACTTTGACTTTTGAACAAGTCAAACATTTGCTAACATACCTAGCAATGTCGGCTTTCATGTGAGGCCACCAATACAGTGCCTTCAAGTCATGATACATCTTGTCTGATCCCGGATGGACTGAATATCTGGACTTGTGCGCTTCATCCATCACGAGTTCCCTCAAACCCCCATACAAAGGTATCCACAGTCGATTAATGAAATAACGAATTCCATCAGGCTTAACATCCAATTGTTCTTCCATTCCTCGTAAGGATTCCTGTTCCAAGTTTTCCTTTTTCAAGGCCTCGAGTTGAGCACTGCGTACCTTGTCAGGTAAGTCAGTATGTATCGTCATCATAAGTGCGCGAACCCGTCTTGTTGATGTGTCTTTTCTGCTTAAAGCATCAGCTACCACGTTAGCTTTTCCCGGGTGATACTTAATAGCGCATTCGTAGTCGTTCAACAACTCAACCAACCGTCGCTGTCTCATATTAAGCTCTTTCTGATCAAAGATATGCTGCAGACTCTTATGATCAGTGTAAATGGTACACTTGGTTCCATATAGGTAATGCCTCCAAATCTTCAAAGCAAAAACCACTGCTCCTAACTCCAAGTCATGTGTAGTGTAATTCTTTTCGTGTGGTCGTAGTTGCCTTGAAGCATAAGCAATCAATTTATCACGTTGCATCAACACACACCCCAAACCCTGTGCAGATGCATCACAATACACCACAAAGTCTTCCGTCCCTTCTGGTAAGGACAGAATCGGTGCACTGCAGAGTTTCTGTTTCAATAACTGGAATGCAGCTTCCTGTTTTTCCGTCCAGTTATACTTCGTTCCCTTATGCGTAAGAGCTGTAAGTGGTTGAGCGATCTTTGAGAATCCCTCAATGAATCGTCGGTAATAACCCGCCAAACCAAGGAATTGTCGTACCTCGGTAGGAGTCTTTGGTGCTTCCCAATTCTTAATCGCTTCAATCTTCGCTGGATCAACATGTATACCCTTTTCATTAACTATATGACCCAAGAATTGTACTTCTCGCATCCAGAAGTCACATTTCGAGAACTTAGCGTACAGTTGTTCTTGTTTCAACAACTCTAGTAGCAATCGGAGATGTTCAGCATGTTCCTCCTCAGTTTGGGAATAGATGAGAATGTCATCAATGAAAACAATGACAAACTTATCAAGATAAGGTTTACAAACACGATTCATGAGATCCATGAATACAGCTGGAGCGTTTGTCAACCCAAATGGCATGACCAAGAATTCGTAATGGCCATAGCGCGTCCTGAATGCTGTCTTCGGAATATCTTCTTCTTGAACTCTGAGTTGATGATAACCCGATCTGAGATCAATCTTCGAGTAGTAACTCGAACCTTGTAACTGATCGAACAGATCGTCAATTCTAGGTAACGGATACCGGTTTTTGATAGTAACCTTGTTAAGTTCCCGGTAATCGATACACATACGGAAAGTCCCGTCCTTTTTCTTGACAAATAAGACTGGAGCTCCCCACGGCGAAAAACTAGGTCGTATAAAACCCTTATCCAACAACTCCTGCAGTTGTGTAGATAACTCTTGCATCTCAGATGGTGCAAGTCGATAAGGCGCCCTAGCTATCGGTGATGCATCTGGTGTAAGGTCGATTCTGAATTCCACCTGTCTGACAGGCAGTAATCCCGGCAAGTCTTCTGGAAATACTTCAGGAAATTCACAAACTACTGGGATGTCTTCAATCTTCTTCTCAGCTACCGGCTTCTCAGTTATAAGTGCTATAACTGCTGTATGACCTTTACGCAGACATTTGTGTGCTTTCATACAAGATATGAGACGCAGTGGCGTACTGGTCTTTTCTCCTTGTACATACAACGTCTCTACAAGCGAAAGAGGTATACGAACGATCTTTTCATGGCATACTATTTCAGCCTGGTGTTTGGACAACCAGTCCATGCCAATGACTACATCAAAACTGCCTAAAGTGATAGGCATAAGATCAATTTCTAATGTTTGACCCATCAAATCAAGGATACATCCCTTAAGGATATGTTCTACTACAATTAACTTGCCATCAGCTAATTCTACAGTGTATGGATTTTCTAAGGCAGTGGGACTAACATTTAGCAACTTAGAGAATGAACTAGACACAAAACTCCGGTCTGCACCAGTGTCAAATAGCATAGAGGCATAGTGATTATTTAAGAGGAACGTACCTGTGACAATGTTGGGATCCTCCCGTGCCTGACGTCCTCCAATCACAAACGCCCTGCCCCTAGCACCATTGTTATTGTTGTTGTTATTGTTGTTATTGGTGCTATTGCCATTTCCGTTGTCGTTGCCAGTTGCATCATTAGTCCCGCATTTCTTCAGCTGTGGACAATCCTTTTTGAAGTGCCCCATCTTACCACACTCAAAACAACCCTTCGGTGCGTTGTTCTGATTGTTATTTTGATTGTTGGAATTGTTTTGCAGCTCTCCGCGACAATCCTTGGCTGCATGCCCAACTTTACCGCACCGTTGACACTTAAATTTGTCACACTGATTCCCCGCATGATGAAATCCACACCTGTTGCACTTTGGGTGTTTACCAATATAACCCCCTGATGATGATGACTGCTGACCACTGTTCGAATTGTGGTAAGACTTGTTTGCATCCTGCTTTCGGTTCTGCTGAAACGGCTGTTGGTTATAGTTCTTGGTGTTGCTGCTTTCCCACATTCTCTTGTGGTCTCCCACCTTAGTAGCTGATGTTCGTTTAGGCAGAGTTCCCTGTAACACTGCCTGATCAGTCAGTTGGTGCGCTAAACGAACAGCTTGTTGAATCGTTGTGGGATTTGCAGAAGTGACCAATCCCTGGATCTGAGGCACCAATCCTCCTATGTACCTCTCTATCCACTTACTAACTGGAGTGGCCATGTGGGGTAGAAGTCTGGCCAGTTCATGTGACCGAGTCGTGTACTCCTCGATGTTTGACCCCTCCATCTTGAGGTGCCAATACTCCTCCTCCAGTTTCTGCATTTCACTACGAGGACAGTACTCCTCCTGCAATAAGGTCTTGAAACCATTCCAAGTTAGGGCATTGGCCTCGCCCAGTCCCAATGTTTGAACATTCGAGTTCCACCAAGTCAATGCCGGGCACTCCAACGTACCCGTAGCATACTTTACTTTGTTTTCGTCAGGACAGTTGCACATTTCGAATACGGATTCTGCTTTCTCAATCCATCGAAGGAGTCCGATGGCCCCTTCCGATCCCTTGAAATTATGAGGTTTGCAGTCCAAGAACATCTTGAACGTGCACACCGGTGGATTCACCAATCCCCCTGTTGGACCATGTGGTCCTGTTGTGTGTGTCTGAACATAGTTCGCGATTGCCTCCGCGACCCTGTTATTGATCAGCTCATTGAGCTCAGTAACTGTCATCTGCACATTCTCACCGGCCATTATCTTCCTAGTTAAAAGAAATGTTAGAGTGTTATCAAGGTCCAATGTGAACGAATAAACAATACAACAAACATCAAACATATAATGTAGAAATCAACACAACTGTTGGCAATAAGTAATAGTTTTCAATAGATAATAATCTGATTTGAGTACAATGCTTTCAAAATCAAAACGTAAATTTCCAAACATCTAATGTAGGGACATAACCCGCCCCTAATAAATTCAACTAGATCAGTCCTCTGGGTCATCAATAGTGGATTCAGGATCAGAATCAACAGCTGGTGCTGGTTCCTCCCCTTCCTCCTCTTCATCCTCTTCTTCATTTTCCGAGGCCACCAGATCTTCCAAGGCTACAAGTCTGCCTTCCAGAATCTCAGCTCGGTTCTCAGAAGCTTGGAGAAGACCAGTCAACTAGATGATCTCATTTCGCATCCCATTGACCAAGTTGTAAAGGTTATCGTGTCTTTCATTCGCATCCCAGAGTTCCCGAACATTGTACTCAATCCTATCATTTGCCCAGTACAAGTCCTGACGTAGTTGGGCAATCTCCTCTGAATCAGTCCGTTGCCTCTTAGGCTCAGGAACATCCAATGCAGGTGGTGGATGAGTAGAAGGTCCCTCAGCAGGAATCTCCTGAGTATCCTCAGTTGGTTCCTCCTTAGGCTCCTCCTCCGGATCCTCATCCGGATCCTCCTCCGAATCCTCCTCAGGGTCTGCATCATCCCTCTCAGATGGTGGAGGAGATGGGATAGATGGTGCTAGTGATGATGGTGGTACTGGAGCTACCGGCTCCTCATCCTCCGAATCAACAATGTGTATATATGGTGCTGATGATGAAGATGCCATATCTGTTACATAATACCATATGTAAGTGCAGTGTCATGGAATGTGTAAGCAAGTCTATTACATAATGCCATATGTAATTTCTAAGTGCTATGTGTAAGTATGCGTGTCTAACGTCTAACAGTTATAGTCTAAGTCTACAAATTCAAACCTAGTTCGCTATAACCAATGTCTCTGACACCAATCTGTCACACCCCCAATTTTCAACTAACGGAATCATACCGTTTGGGACGTGACAAACCAGGATCTCAGATCATTAGACATAACGAAGACCTCTATATGAATTTCAAAAGATACTTTGGTCAAAAAAAAAATGTAACATCAAAGTTCTACGTTGCGGAAGCGTTTTCAAAATAAAAATAAACATAATAGTTTGAAAACTAAAAATTACAACACAAAATCCCAAAAGTTCAAATCCAAATAACAGAAATGAATAATATGCATGCGACTCGATCTCCTAGTCCATGCCTTCTTTCTTGTGTACCTTAACGTCCTGAGAAAACATGTAAATCAAGTCAACACAAAGGTTGGTGCATTACACAGGTTTAAGCATTCACAAATGTTTGAAACAACAGTTTGAACAAAATGTTTGCAGATAACATAATCACACATGCATAGTCATGATAGCTAGTCATTTATACTATTTACATAAGTGGTCGACACCGAAGCTGACTGTTGCATGCTAACGCATGTTTTGCCTTGCCACTATTGTCTAGCATAAACAATAGTAATGTGTGTTTGGTCAGTTAAACACTTGCGTAGATCCCATCTACCAAGTGAGATTTGTCAAACCTAATAGATCTATTTCCAACTACCACGCTTTGCACTACGGCAAACTAAACGGTTCGAAATGTAAGGACTTGTAATGATATGTTTGCACTAAATGTAAACACCTAACTCATGCAAGTGATATGTATCTAAAAGTGTTTGTTGCACATGTTTTCTCCCCCAAAAGAGTTAAAATAAGAAAGGGGTCGTGTACGCACCTTTGAATGTAGCAGAATGATCAATACGCGTGAAATCGTGTAGATAAACTTCTACGAAAGATCTGTGATTTAAATAGTTCATTGTGTTACTCGGAATGTCGTTTAAAGTATGAAATCACATACGTGTCAATACACGTATGTTAGAATGTTAGAAACGTGTGTTTGTACGTAAGTGTGTCTTTGAAATCGTTTAATTAAATCAAATAAACATATATTTGATTATAATAACATGTTCGTATTTATACACTATTATATTTTTCGGGTAATAATATAAGTTTTATTATTTTAGATTGTCCGTATTCGCGATACGGTTCCAACGCAACTCGAACGAGTCGAATCGGACTTGAAACGAAAGAGTTATGGGCTAAAATCAAAAAAATGGTTTGAAATAACAAAAACTGGCAGCCCTAAGGCTTGAACCCGGGGCCCCCCCACTCAACACACACACACACTACCAGTCTCGCCCGCTAGGGTTTCGCGATAAGATTCTCAATTTAATTGTTTTAAACATAGTTTCCTGGATTCCCCCCTTTTTTTTCTTAAACCGAACCAAATACCTCAAATTGACCCTCGAATCAAGTTCGATCGATTTCTAATTCATAGGGCTATGCTTCTATCGAATCAAACGAGTCTACAAGTGATCATAATTGAACAATTTATTGACTCGGAACCATGTATTCGATTATACATGTTCTCGAACTCAAGTTCCCAAACCCCACACTCAATTCGATTCAATTCACTAATGTGAGTTCACACATTCATAGGGTTTTCATTTAATAACAAATTTCGAAATTACCTGCAATGCTTAATTTGAATTTCCTATTCGTTTGCACTCAAACCCCCAAACCGTTTAACCCGAATAACCCTAGAACTCGAACTCACTCAGTTCGTGTACGTTCCATGAAATTGAAATGTGGTTTAATTTGATCAGAGGTTTCTGAAACTAGGAGTGACATTCAATTTGATTTTTAAAATCGTTCAAACAATAACCCCCAAATCCGTTTAGACTTAGAACCCTAGAATTCGAACACCTTCAATTCGACATCCCTAAATGAAATTTACATAGGTCATTCATTCAATGTGATATCACGAATCTTTCTATAAGAATCAATTAGATTTTTAATTTCATTTTGTTAGAAATCCCCAATTCATTTTCTAGGAGGAACCCTAGACATTGAACTCCTATAATTCGATGCTACCAATCGAAATTGATTTAGGATCAATATTATTCGGCATGTTTAGATAGTGTAGGGATCGACACTTACCCGATTTGACTTCGAATTGGAGTATTTCCACTTGCGGCCCAAGTTCGGTCGACTCCTTCTAGAATTCGTTTCTTCACAGTGTTTATCTTCAAATTGTGATATGGAACAGATGCTAAGGTGGCCGACTAGAGTTTAGGTTGTTCCAATTCGGCTTATTAAGTTCAATTGATGCGTTTTTGATGATCATCCATGTCGGTTACGAAATTTTGAGCTCCCATGGATTTAATTCGACGGATTAAAGTCCCATAACGTATGATAACTGTATATTATCATTGATGAGATCATTATAAGTGATTAATTTGGATTCTAACTGATTATTACTATAAAATTCGAATTTTTGCCTTGATTAGCCACGTGAATTTTGACTTAGAAAGTCAAAATCTAATATTTTGTGTTTTCTACTCTTTTTAATTTAACCAATTACAAATAAGTTTTGTTAAATTTTAATTCTTTTAACATAATATTGATGATTTCCTTTGATTCCCTTAGCTTTTGGTTAACGAAGTTAAATCAAAAATTCCGAATTTTCACAAATTGGGCCGATTAGAATATCATTGGGCTGGGTTAACCCACTTGGGCCGAATAGAGGTGAAGTGGGCCGTGGAGATGTATAGGATCAAGTCTGTGTGTTGAAGACAAGGAAACTGTGAGTCAATTAATAATGGTCCAACGCCACTTAGTTCCTTATAGAAATTGGGCCTCATAAAGTGGGATTGGGCCTACAATCTATGCCGCCCAAATAAGCCTTCTGTTTCCGATCTAGTGTCCAGCGAACCTTTTAAGTTACAAGGTTCAGCGAATCTTTGTGATTTCATTACTTTCGGTTAACGGGGTTAATTCGAAAAGTCGGATTGTCACACCCATTTTGGCCAACTCTTATTCGGCCCACTTGGTTAGTAATTAACCTAACACACTCACGCGATGAACAAGAATTCCTTGGAACTCTTTTATAAAGCTAAATGAATACTTAAGTATACTTACAAAGATTCATGTAATACGAACAGTAAGCATAACATTTTAAAGGTCTTGAATTATCAAGAACATGGTAGGGCCGGATAAAGACCGTGACTCACTAGTGCTAGCCCACATTAGGGCTAACACTAATACTCACACGCACAACGAATTCTTACAAACAAATGCTTATAAACTACAAACACTATGAAATCAATACAGGATCATGAACATCACAACAAGTGTAAACAAAGAGCGCGTGCATTCTTATTTTACTTAGTCAACCACTACGGACACAAGGTGAGTTCATATGTCCCTTTTCAAACTTATTTGTTTTACTTCGGGACTGAGAAGCATGTTAAACATTTTAATAAGATATTGAGATGTTATTAAATGCTTTTTAAACATAATCATGATACTTATGACAAAGTTTATGCTTTGAAACTATTATTCTTGAGAGGCTATATACTTGTGTATTGAACTTGAAACTATATGCTTGATGCTTATGTTGGAAACTACATGCTTAAACTTGAGGCTTGATGCTTATGCTATAAACTAGAAACTTGATGCTTATGATACAAATGGGAAGCTTAAACTATACACTTGATGCTTATTCTATGAACTTCATGCTCAAACTATGTGTGAATGCTTGAAACTATATGCTTGAAACTATGATTGCGCGTGAAATGCTAAGCTTGTATCTAATCATGGGCTACGTAATTGCTAAACTTCTGCTATAGCAGGGCTTGTACCCATGTATTGAGATACATGAAAAGTAAACCATGACGAGGCTAAGCTATTATCTATATAAGAGACATGTAATTGCTAAACTTCTGCTATAATAGGGCTTGTGTCTGCTTATATGAGATATGTAATTGCTGGATTATTTGTGTATGCATGGCTTGTGCCTATGTATGAGATACGTAATTGCTAAACTTCTGCTATAGCAGGGCTTGTATCTTGTATAGGAGACACGTAATTGCTTGACTAAGCTTAACTAATTCATGAGATACGTAATGGCTAAACTTCTGCAAGAGCAGGGCTTGTATCTAGCCGTGAGCTACGTAATTGCTAAACTTCTGCTATAGCAGGGCTTGTACTCACGCTTAAGATTAATGAAAGCTAAACTATGTTGTGTGTGATGCTTGTTAAACTTACATTGAAGCTAATACTTGTGAAAACTATGAGACTTGTAAACTTTAAAACAGTAAACTAAAGCTATGATGGAGACGGAATTATTGGTAGGTAAAATGCTTAGTTATTATTAATAACAGTGTCATATGCGGATTAGTATGTGGTGGGACGGCGTCTGGGTAGGTTGTAGGCTCGACTCAGGGGTATGCCCTATATATAAGCATACCGATTTGGATATTACATGTGGAGTTAATAAGGTTAAGGTTTTACCGAATGAGGTTTGTTGAAGCTATTTTAAACTTATAAACTTTATGAACTCACCAACCATTGTGTTGACTTTGTTTTCTTACATGCTTTCTCAGGTGAATCACAGGTTTAAGCTAAGGCTTTGGATTGCATACTAGGCTACTGAGATAGAGGACCTAGTTGACTTTTGGAAGTACATCTTTTGTTATTAATACGAATCACTTTTGAATGTCTTGTATAGTTACAAGATAGAAAACATTTGGTTCTTTTGATAGGTTTACCGGGTTAAATTACTGAACATTGCTATTGTAATTTAACTTTGTAATCCTAGTTAAATGCTTTATTGTGCTTTAGTTATTCTTACCATTGATGCTATGTAAACAATCTGATAATCACGATTATCACTCACGATATCACGCCCCGAGAACCTTCCGCTCGGCGGGGAAGTCGATCTGTCCCGTCGGCTCAGGGTGTGACAATAAGCTTATGACACATTAATACAAGGTAGTGACAAATCCACAAGACATTGTAAGAGAACCTTTGTAGTGACACTTGCAGCATCTTTATGACTCATATGAGATAATCAAAGAGTTCTCAAAGTAAGTGTTTCATGAATAAAAAAACTCTCATGTGTGACTCAATAAATCTTCTTAAGCATTGATATTGTCCTAAACTGACAATTTGCTTGTTTTGGATAGGATTATTCGCTTAAGGAGGACTCTAGGTATGGTTAATCTATTTTATAATTGTTTAAGTGAAAAAATAAAAATAGCCACTTATTAAAATTGCAATTTGAAAAATATTAGTGATGACCGTGAAGTGTACATGCTTTTCTGAAGCCCACTCCAATCACCATCTAATTTCAAGTAAGCATTTTATTTTCCTTAATAAGATTGCGATTTGAAAAAAATAGTCACTAATTAAATTGCAAAGGAGGTCTTCCCACCAAAGGGCATTTGTCCCAATTGTTCCAAGGTGTGTTAAGGTGTTTTTCTCTAAAATAGGTTGAGGGTTCTAGTCCCGTACTGGACAAAGGTGAAAAAAATTGTTAAAAAAAACTAATTAAATTGCAATTTGAAAACTATTAGTCAAAAAATTTTTCAAACACACATATATAGGAGAGAGAGGGATGTTCCATTAATGATATTAAGAAGAAATTTTTGCCTAAAAAGAGTAAAAACTAATAATAATTTGTCATTTGACACGATAATTTAGGTATTACCGCATATCTTTTGAACTAGATTTTTATTTTTTGTAATAGATATTTATTTCTTTGGATTAGATTATTTTTTTGTTCTTCATTTTTCTTGTACTAATTTTTTGTGTTTTTTTAACTACATTTTTATTTTTATGTAATGGATTTTATTTTTTTGTACTGGATTTTATATTTTTGTACTAAAATTTTAATTTTTGTACTGGATTTTTGTTTTTTGTACTAGATTATGTTTTTTGTACTAGATTTTTGTTTTTAATATTTATAGTGTGCCACGTGTCAAATTTCTATTGCATCTTACTCTTCTTAGGCAAAAATCTCTTCTTAATGGATCCAACCCCATTGTTTACATGTTATGTTGTTTACTTTTTACACACATCCCACTTGGCTTAATTGAAGATAGATTAATTGCTGTTGAAGAAAAAAAAGAAAAAGAAAAAGAAATTAATTGGATCTATTGATGTTGAACAAAAACATCAAGATTTTACCACTTGAGAATGTAACCAATGCAGCCACATTGACAAGGTCCATCTAATATGTATTTATTGAACTTTTGTTTATTTCCGAATAAATTCAATCAGATTGAACTTCACAACTACAGGTTTGTGCTTCGTCTTTTCCCCCCTTCTTACTATGAGATTTCTTTAGTATTACTTTGAGATTTCTTTAATAATATAAGAGGAACTTTAATGGGATGTTTTAGTTCTTCAAACATCAAATTTACAATCAATAGGAAAAACATTGTAGATATGAAATAATGGAAGATTATAGAGGTGCCTTCGCTTATATTTAATCTACTTGTAATATTTGGTACATTTTCCTTAACCTCTACTTATAAGCTAGTTTGTTGTTTAATCGGGTTCTTCAATGATTTTTAAGGTTTAAGGTTTATATGAAAAGTGATTTTGAGTACGTAACGTTATCAATTTCAAGTTTAAAGGTTACTTGGGGGGTTTTCATTTAGAATATGAGTAATTTTTTTTGTCAAAACCCGCTCTCACCTGAACCAGAATTAACTTTTTTTTTTAAATAACATGTCTTGACCCATTTTATAGATAGGTAATATATGGCTTGAACCGTGCGTTTGTTTCTATAAAACTGTCCTTTTAAATATTTTGATTTTATTACGAATAACTGGTTACTGATATAGATCACTTGTTTTTAATGTTGCGTTGAATTTTCCATCTAAATTCTATTACCAATTCTAATTTACAGGTTTTTATTTATTGTTTTTGGTTGTTGATAAGTGGTGACACATTACCGTTTAATATATTTGTATGTAGGCATAAAACTTTTGTTTGGAACTTTTTTTTTATCTAATTATGAATTACTAATCTTCATCATTTGATTTTTTTTAATGTTGAGGCATTTTTTTAGATTACATTACCAAAGTCGGTTTTGCATAGTTTTTATAATTTCGTGTGAAAGACTGATATTCAGAAAGTAATGTGGTCCAAACAATGTGTTTTTTTTTTGTATAAAGAGTTTTTCTTTGAATAATTTGTTTTTTCCTAGATTACGTTGTAAAAGTCAATTTTGCATATATATATGTATGTATGTATGTATGTATGTATGTATGTATGTATGTATGTATGTATGTATGTATGTATGTATGTATGTATGTATGTATGTAAGTATAGGATTGGGATTAAATAATAACTCACTCTTAAAGCAATAATCCAGATAACTTTGCCAAGATGAAGCCGAATCTTGATTTTTTTTAACATCATTGTAACACAATTAGAACACTATGTTCTTTTATGAGTTTGTGAAAATTCATCACCGTTTGATAGTTCACATCGTTGTAAGTTTTTGGCCTAAAACAGTTACAGTGATGTAAATCAAAAACTTACAACGATGATACCTGTTAAACGGTGATGAATTTTCACAAACTCATAAAATAATATAGTGTTCTAATTGTGTTACAATGATGTTCAAAAAAAATATTCAAGATTCGGCTTCATCTTGGCAAAGTTATCTGGGTTATTGCTTTAAGAGTGAGTTATTATTTGAACACTTCCCTATATATATATATATAATATTTTTGTGGAAGGCTGATATTTAGATGTAACGGTGGTCCAAACAATGCTTTTTTTTTTTTGAATAAAGAGTTTTTCTTTGAATAATTTTGAGGAGTAATGAATTTCACATTGTATTTTACAATAAAGGTATATGTAGATCGAAGAAACGGTGATGTTGCCAAGGTTGGATCAATTGTTTTAGTAGTCGGTATTGAAGAAACGAAAGAGGAATTAAGAATAAAAGAGGAATTAAGAATGGGCTCTTTCTTGCAAAGAAGGAAGAGTTTGAAAAAGAAAAATGATGCTAAAAGGAAGTTGATATTCAGTAGGACTAGGCTATATATATAGCAAAGAGTTGATGTAGTTGTAAGTTCACTTGTCATCACTAGAAAAATAGACATTTTTAGAAGAACTGTTCAAACCGGCCAAAATCAAATTGAGCATTTCTAGATGACCCATTCTTACCCAAAATCATATGTCAAAACCCAATTACTATTTTTTAAAATAATTCATCTTGACCTTAACTCGTTTTGACATGTCCCGTTCTGATCTGCTACCCAACCAGCCCCGCCCATTTTCCCAAGATAAGCCTAGACAGTGAATTAGTGATTTATTCGAAATAACTTTTGAAAAATTATTACAGTCCACGAGCTGAGCCAATGAGTCAAGCCACGAGCCGTCGTTGGATCCCCGTTTACATAAAGCACATAGGGATCGTATTGTTTCAGCTAATCCAACTGAATGAGAAAGGTACTACTTACAGCTACTTTTGTCAAATGTTAAAGGTCCTACCTCATTTGATGATCTTTGCACAGTTAATCAGTCACACCACATTTCGAAAAGCATCTCTTGAGCTAGGCTTAATAGAAAACGATGAATGTTTGTCACATTGTCTCACAGAAGCCTCTCTATTTCAGTTCCCGAATGCCTAAAGAAGGTTATTCGCGACCACATGATTTTTTGCGAACCAGGAGATGTTCGAAAGTTATGGAACGACCATTTTGATTCACTATCAGAAGATCATCATTTACATTGTCAACGTGTCGAAAGAGTTCGGAATATGGTTCTTACTGATATTGAGGTCTTACTAAGATCTATGGGTAAAAATCTCCATGATTTTGATCTGCCAAACATAACAACAGATGTTAACGTACAACATGTAACTCATCGTGAGGTACAAGAAGAGCACGAGATATTTGTGGATGTTGAACACTTATGTGCCAAAGATTTGCTTAATTCTGTCCAAAGAAACGTGTTTGATGAAATCATGTTGCATGTTAATAATGATTTATCGGGCGTGTTTTTATAGATGGTCCAGGTGGAACGGGGAAAACATTTTCCTACAAAGATTTGCTTGCCAAAGTTCGTTCACATGGTCTTATTGCACTTGTGACAGCTTCATCAGGTGCTGCAGCTAATAATATGCCTAGAGGCAGAACCGCTCATTCAAGGTTCAAGATTCCTAATAATCTTGATAATAATTCTTTGTGCAACATTAAAAAACAAAGTGGAGCTGCTGCACCAATTAGGTATTCCAAAATAATCACTTGAGATGAAGCATCGATGGAAAAACGACAAGCGATTGAGGCAGTCGATCGAACATTCCAAGACATTATGGGCGTTAGTCTTCCATTTGGTGGAAAGATAATGGTTATGTGAGGTGACTTCAGACAAGTTTTACCGGTTATTAAACGAGGCACTCGAGCACAGATTGTAGACGCGAGCATACGAATGTCGCCTCTTTGGTCTGTAACCAAAAAGATGCGTTTGACCACAAATATGAGAGCCCTTAATGATCCTTGGTTTTCTGATTTTCTTTTAAGAGTTGGTGATGGAAACGAAGAGACTGTTGAAGGAAGTTTTATTCGCATACCTGATGACATGACCATTCTATTCACCATCCCAGAGAACTCAATCAAAGAGTTGATCAATGTCATATTTCTGTCGGTTGAAACCAATTTGTATTCTTCTGATTATATCATCTCTAGAGCAATATTATCTACCACCAATGACAGCGTCAATGAGATTAATGATCAAATGATTGACCTTTTTCAAGGGAAGGAAAAGATTTACTACAGTTTTGACGAAGTAGAAGATGATTGTCGCAACATTTGTCCAATCGAGTTCTTAAACTCACTTACTGTTAGTGGTTTGCCTCCTCATAAGCTTCGATTAAAACATGGTTGCCCTGTTATTTTGTTACGAAACATCGACCCATTACATGGTTTATGTAATGGAACACGATTGATTTGTAAAGGGTTCCAGCATAATGTTATTGATGCTGAAATTGTTGTTGGTCAACACACCGGAAAAAGAGTATTTTTGCCAAGAATTCCTCTATGTCATTCAGAAGACGACATGTTTCCATTCAAGCTTAAAAGGAAAAAATTTCCAATTCAACTTACCTTTTCAATGACAATCAATAAAGTTCAAGGACAAACAATTCCACATGTTGGTGTTTACATACCAAATTCAGTATTTTCACATGGACAACTTTATGTGGCATTGTCAAGAGGGATCTTACGTGAAAATACGAAGGTGTTGGTACATCCTGCTAAGGATTTTGGACGAGACGGTGTTTACACATCTAACGTTGTTTTTCGTGAAGTGTTGCACGATGAATAAAATACATGTGTTATTAAAGGTAATTGAATAATAGTTTTTGATAATATTATACTATTTTTATAATATATTGACTTTATTCATTTCTCTCTTAAATAAATTAGGATTATGCTTTGGTTGGAATGAAGAAAAAGCAGAAGACATGGCTTGTGTATTCGGTTTTCTTTTTTTACAAGATCATAGTGTCTCTAATTATCTTTATTTATTTGTGTATTTTAATTTAATGTAGTTTGTAAAAGTCATTACATAGATAATTCACACCTAACTTTGTACATAAAATACAAACACTATTTATCTCTCGAAAGCAATGATAAATTAGAAAATTACGAACACCGCATTCTATATTGTTGTTGCCGCCGCCGCATCGCGCGAGTTTCCGACTAGTATATATATATATATAGGATTGGGATCAAATACTAACCCTCTCTTACGGCGCTAACCCATTAACTTTGCCAAAACGAAGCCGAATCTTGAATTTTTTTTTTGAACATCATTGTAACACAATTTGAACACCATGTTCAGTTTTGAATTTGGGCTAATTCATCACCGTTTAAAAAATATCATCGTTGTAAGGTTTTTGTTACAGTACTGTAAGTTTTAAATATTTAAACACCTACAGTACTGTAAGAGCCCAAACGGTGATGAATTAGCCCAAACTCAAAACTGAACATGGTGTTCAAATTGTGTTACAATGATGTTTAAAAAAAAATTCAAGATTCGGCTATTTTTTGGCAAAGTTAATGGGTTAGCGCCGTAAGGAGGGTTAGTATTTGATCCCTTCCCCATATATATATATATTTATGTATGCGTATATGTAAAGCTCATAGATAAAATTCCCAAATGATGTCATAAATTTCCATTATATATTAAGATTTATTATGAATTTGTAGGAAGGTTACAAATCGTTCCATAAATGTAACCGAAAAAATTGTTGGCTACTAGGAATGGGTGTATCATAGCTTTCCTGTACCCATAGTTTGTAGGGGATAATTTGATTGTGAATTTATGATAATTATGTGCAGTTTTCTCCACATTGGTGAAGGTTGCGATCATTGCCATGATTGGTTTTTGATAGCATTTGGTGGATCGAAAGAAAAAAAGAAGAGAGACGAAGAAAAAAAATGGTGAATGCCACCATTAGGCGCCCCTCACCGACCGGTCTCACGGTCAACATGAGGGAGGTAAATCGTGTAACCCAGGGAAAATTGAGTGGTGCCGGGCTTTGAACCCTAGACCTCCTTTACAGATTCCCACCCAGAGAGACAAAGAAGAAAGCTGTGATAGCAGCCAGGGTTCCTTTGGCTCTGTTATCATGTTGGAACATGGAATAGAAATTATATTTGATTGATTATGATCAATAAAAATAAGATCTATATAAATATATATTACACTTGACTACTATCCCTAAATATGAATAACAATTATTATAAACCAAATAATATTGCTATTGTCTAATAGTTTAAGTCATACTATGTTGCTGTGAAAATATGCCAAGAATATTAAAATGGAGACAAAAAAGCAGTCATAACAACAACCAATCTATTAGTTAAAAATTTATTATAATTATATAGCAACTAAATTAATATTATAAAATAATTGTTATTTCTATTATTATTCAAAAATTTTATTATTTAGATATTATATAATAATAATAAAAATGATGTTTATTTATTTATTTAATATTTATTAATTATTAATGTAGGATCGGGTTGTTCAAAACTAAACAACACTTCACAAGTAATTTTCTTCTTCAATCTAACAGATGCGGAATATCTATTAGAAGGATCTCACAAACACTCAATGGTAAACAAATAATCTTTGAATGACAATAATAACACAATAGTAAATTCAAGCTCAAAGATATATTTCTCTCAAAGTATTACACGTGTAAGCATACAAGCACTGACTCAAGCACCTTATGCGGTTTACAATGAGAGGTTATATAGCCAAGGCTACAACCGTATACACGTAGGAATACACGTTGGGTATACTAGACAATACATAAAAGTAAAGCTTATTGTGGAAAATCGGTGAGCTGAGGAGAGACTAACTTAACCAGGATCAAGAGCTTAGACAAAGCTTTTGGTGTTTTGCTCCCTCTGGAATTTTGCTCTTTAGTTATTTTATTGTTTAGTTTTCTTAAGTTAGAAGAAAAGAAAGAAGAGAAAACAGTAAGGCAACACAAAAGAAATTTTGAGAAAAGTGTTGTGTTCATTCAGTAGATGTTGGGGTATAAATAGCCCCGACATTTAATGTTTTAGGACAAATACAAGAAGAGGACAAACAGAAAAGACTAATGACATTATTACAGACACTGTAGCATCAGAATAGTACAGTTGTAAAGTCAACATAGGATCTTTAAAGATCTGAGTTCAGACTTTTGTACTGATGCTAATAAATTATTCTTTCGGAAGTTCTTCATAGGAAACTATCTAATGTAGTCAGTTATCCTAAAGAAGGTTACATTTATTCTTTCATCGGAAGAAACATATGTCTTCTGAAATATTGTTTTTCTTCCGATGTCTTTGGAGGTCTTCCGAAGCAGTTGTCTTTTATTCTTCGGAAGCAAGTGTCTTTAGAGGTTTGTCATTGAGAAGAGTCTTCCGAAACATCTTCTGAAGTATTGTCTTCGGAAGTAGTTTTCTTTTATTTGTCTTCGGAAGCAGTTGTCTTTTATTTGTCTTCGGAAGCAGTTGTCTTTTATTTGTCTTCGGAAGCAGTTGTCTTTTATTTGTCTTCGGAAGCAGTTGTCTTTTATTTGTTTCTTCCGAAGGTTCTTCTGAAGACTTGTCTTCGGAAGCTAGTGTCCTGCAACATTTATTACAAAGATTATTTGAAAGGTGGTTTTGCTTCGTCAGTCCTTATTTTCCAACAATCTCCCTCTGGACTGATGAAGCCAAAACCACTTATCTTTAGAGCCCAAACAATTTTAGAACATCAGGCTCGTGGTTTTATGTATTGTCTCCCTCTTTTTGGCTTAATCAGGGAAGAAGGAGGAGGTAAAGAAGGGAGCAGAGTAGAAAAGGTGGTAGAACTGTAGGTGAGTTAAGAGTTTAGAGAAACCTTCAACTGAAGGTGCCTGCATTGGGTTGGATTTGGATTACAGGACTGAGGACATCCGTCAATTCCTTAATGTGAAGAACTGATCCGTCCATCTTATTATAGATGTCATCCGAATCCCTGACGAGAGAGTCAGTTTTATTATGACCTGAGTCCATCTCAGAAATGTCATAACCCTTTGTTCTTGGTTCTGGGGATTTCCTAGCCTTAGTTTAAAGAAAAACTTCATTGGCTGTTGCCATACCAGGAGTCTTACTGCCTAATCCATTCAAATGAAAAGCCATTGGATTTTCATATGAAATGGATGCTCCTGATATATGATCAGGAGGTCAAGATGGACTTGACGACCTGATATCATCCTCTTTTATAGGGTAGAGAAATGTTGATCAATAGAAGTAAAGGGGGAGGGGCTGTTGGAAAGAACAGAGTCGTCCTTGGGAGAGAGGACAACCATCTGATTGTCAAATGACATGTCAGTGGTTAGTGAGGTTTCCCTTAGGAATACAACATCATCCTGTGAAGAGGATTAATGAGGAGCCGGATGGGAAGAGATTCTTGATATATCTGTGAGGATGAAACAGATGTATCCATGTGTTCAGTGGGAACACAATCATGTTTAGGGATCTCATTTTCCTGAACAGATTTTTATGGGTTTATTAGTCTTGGAGGGCTTTGGAAAAGTATTTTATGGCCGGTACCTGATTTAGGTGTGGAAGAAGGGTGGATGTGGGTTTACTAAAGATGGGTTTTTCTTTAGTATCATCCATCAATGTTCAACATTTTGAACATCAGTTAGACAAGTTCGTCATAATATTATGAAGATCAAAGAGACAAACTAAAAGCATAGCCGGAACTATGAACATATCTGATGATATACCAGGTTATCAAGAAGATATTATTTGAAATAGTTGCCTGTAAAGATCAAAAGAACTTATTTCTACATAATTAAGTTTTTCAGGTTAACCTGAAAAGTTCATGATTATGTATGAGATTACAGAGCAAAGCTAGAATAAGAGAGAAGTTGAGACTTACACATTTGGTCAAGAAGACATGTTCATGCACATCCGAAAAGTACAGACGAAGTTTTGTGAGGAATGAAGCCCGGTCCGAAGCCGTTACGCCCTTATCATAAGCATGAAGCTTGCGACAAAGTAAGCGTGAGTGCTTCGTGCCAGGCGACATGCCTGACAATTTATCATCCGTAACCATGAGCATTACTTAGAGTTTTTGAGATGAAGAAGGGTTTCTTGAAAATCAGAAGAAGAAAAGGGTTTAAGTAGAATTATGAAGAAGAAGATGATAAATAAGGAGAGTAATTCGAGAAGATTATTGGTTAATAAAATGGCGGTAATAATCTTCTTGAGCCGTGAGAGTCAGTATTGAGACTCGGGTCTATCAGAAAGATTGAAAACTGTCACATCAAATGCGAAGCTCAAGATTTATATTGCAGATCGGAAGAATCTTATTTTAGACACAAGTTAAATAAACTCATGAAATTTTTCGGAAGAAGAAAAGAAATATCTTTGAAAGAGAAAGAAGATAGCTTCGGAAGGAGATGAGATATCTTCGGAAGAAGATGATATATCTTCGGAAGAAGAAAAGACCAAAGAAGTTATTGAATGTAACAATGTAAAGTTTAAACATCAGATAGATATGAAGTAGTGATCATATTACTACTGATCCTATCCGTGTATATAGATAATTACTGAAAGAAATCAAGATTTCGTTAACAGTAGTTTATCCAATATCCATTGTTTGGACAATTTATAAAAATTATCCTTTAATATTTTATGTGTACAAAGGTTAATAAACATAATCTTGACTATGTTTATTAACTCATATTTATCATGCCCAATTTTGCTGCAAACTTAGAGAAAGTTGAGGAGTCTAAGGGCTTGGTAAATATGTCAGCTATTTGGTCACTTGTAGAGACATGTTCTGGAACTATTAGTCCCTTTTCAAAACAGTCTCTAATGAAGTGATGCCTTATTTCAATGTGTTTGGTTTTAGAATGATAGACAGGATTCTTTATTATGTTTTTGGCAGCTTCGCTGTCTATCAGAAGAGGTGTTTTTAGTTCAGTTATTCAAAAATCTAGCAGTTGGTATTGTAACCAAAGAATTTGGGCAGTGCAATGGGCTGCTGCAATGTATTCAGCTTCAGCAGTTGAATTTGACACTGAAGTTTGCTTCTTGCTTTGCCATGACACTAAGCAATCTGCAAAGAACTGACAACCTCCTGAAGTGGACTTTCTGGTTAGAGAACATCCGGCATAATCACTATCTGAAAAACCAACAAGCTTACAAATTTGATTAGCAGGATACCAAATACCTAGCACAGGAGTGCCTTTGAGATATCTGAGTATCCTCTTCACAAATGAAAGATGAGATTGCTTGGGAGCAGATTGGTATCTTGCACAAACACATGTTGCATACATGATGTCTGGCCTTGATGCAGTAAGATACATCAGAGAACCAATCATACACCTGTAGAGAGTTTGATCTACAGGTTCATCATTGTCATCTGGACATATGCTAGGACTTGTTGCCATGGGAGTAGAAATTATTTTACAGTCATTCATATCAAATTTATTGAGAAGATCTTTTAAATATTTAGATTGATGAATGAAAGTCCCGTGTGAAGTTTGTTTGACTTGAAGTCCTAAAAATGTTTTTAATTCACTTAAAGCACTCATTTCAAACATAGAGGACATTAGTTTAGAGAATTGTTCACACAAGGAAGGTTTTGTTGATCCAAAAATGATGTCATCAACATAGATTTGTACCAACAAGAGTTCCTTATCTACTCTTTTCATGAACAAGGTCTTATCAATGGTTCCCCGTGAAAATTTATTAGAAAGAAGAAATTGAGACAGAGTGTCATACCATGCTCTTGGAGCTTGTTTTAGACCATAAAGTGCTTTGTCTAGTTTGTACACCCAATCAGGATGATGAACATCATCAAATCCTGGTGGTTGACAAACATAGACTTCCTCTTTTATTGTTCCATGCAGGAAAGCACTCTTTATGTCCATTTGGTATACCTTTATGTTATGAGAGATGGCAAATGCTAGGAAGAGTCTAATGGCTTCCAGTCTTGCCACAGGAGCAAATGTCTCATCATAGTCAATACCTTCTTCTTGACAGTAACCTTGCACCACTAACCTGGCTTTATTTTTTATTACAATGCCTCTGTCATCTGTTTTATTTCTGAAAACCCATCTGGTTCCGATGGGATATTTTCCATCGGGCAGAGGACATAGAGTCCAAACATTTTGTCTTTTGAACTGCAATAACTCATCTTGCATTGCTTCTACCCAATTATTGTCCTTAAGAGCCTCTTGATATTTGTATGGTTCAGTTTGGGATAGAAAGGCAGCATGAAGACAGAAGTTTGAAATCTGGCTTCTTGTTTGAACTCCTTTACTTAGATCACCTAATATTTGTTCTAAAGGATGGTTTTTGTTGAAAGGAATGATGTCCAAACAGTTATTTGAAGAGGCAGCATAGGACGAAGGTGAGTTTTCAATGGGGCTTATAGAGTTTAGAATGTGATCAGGAACATCTATGGATGCATTATCCAAGACAGGAGATAGAGGAGTAAAAGGTATATCGTCTCGGTTTTGAGAATTTGCTTCTTGAGAATTTATTTGATGAGATGGAAAAGAAGTGAAGAACTTTGAAACAGAATCTTCCTCAATAGAAGATAGATCTTCTGAAGTTTGACATGACTCTGATGAAGGAGAAGAAGAGGGGATGGAAGGAATGAATGAGAAGCTTTCAAGATCGAAGAGATCATCAGGAGCAGAATGGAAGGATGAGGTGGATGCTAATTCATTGAATTTTACATCGATAGATTCCTCAATTATTTTTGTTCTGAGATTGAAAGCTCGATATGCTTTAGAAGTCTGAGAGTATCCAACAAAGTATCCAGAGTCAACTTTAGCAGCAAATTTGGACAAAGAGTCTTTTGTGTTTAAGATAAAACACGGGCATCCAAAGACTTTGAAGAAGGAAATGAGTTTATTTTATATAGAATTTCATAGGAAGTCTTGTTATGTCTTTTTACAATGTGAACTCTGTTTAAAACATAACAAGCAGTGTTTACTGCCTCATGCCAGAATGATAAAGGCAATCCTGAGTCTGCAAGCATGGTTCTTGCAGTTTCAATTAGTGTCCTGTTCTTTCTTTCTACAACTCCATTTTGAGCAGGAGTTCTAGGAGCACTATATTGTCTAAGGATTCCTTTAGAAATACAGAATTTATCTAGAACTTGATTTTTAAATTCTGTACCATTGTCACTTCTTATCATTTTAACAAAAAGACTGAATTGTTTTTCAAGAAGAGTGACAAGAGCAATTATTTTATCAGAAGTCTCATCTTTGCTGAAAAGGAAGAAAGTCCAGCAAAATCTTGAGTAATCATCCACAACAACTAGACAATATCTTTTTCTACCTAAACTAGCTACCTTCACTGGACCAAATAGATCCATATGAAGTAGATTAAGACAATTAGTTGTTTTGGATTCCTCAATAGACTTATGTGAAGTTTTATGTTGCTTTCCCTTTAAGCAAGGTTCACATTGACCTTCAAAGTGAAATTCTTTAGAAGGCAATCCTCTTACTAAAGAAAGGGTTGAAAGCTTATGAAGAGTTTGGTGATTAAGATGACTGAGTCTTCTGTGCCAAAGAGTGGTTTCAGAAGATGATGCCTTGGCTATCAAACATGTAGGAGAAGATGTTTGAGAGTCAGTAGTCATATCTACAATATAGACATTTCCACTTCTTCTAGCCGTTAGCAAAGTGTGTTGATCTATCAAGATCTTTATTTTAGAGTTTATTTCTGGAGAAAGAATTTTGCAACTGTCTTTAGTGAAAAATGAACTAAAATTTTTGTCTGCTAGTTGAGAAACACTAAAAAGATTAAACTTGAGGTTTTCAACTAAGCTAACATCTTTAAACTTCAAATTTCCTCTTGAGACAGAACCGGATCCCACTATCCAACCTTTTGCATTGTTTCCGAAAGAAACAGATCCTCCATTATTTGGAGTGAAGTCATTCAGAATGGATCTGCTTCCAGTCATGTGCCTAGATCCTCCACTATCCACATACCAGAGATGATTTTGGTTTGAAGAGAATTTCTGCACATGAGAATTATATACAAAAGATTAGATATGGGGTATTTTTATTTTATTTATTTGCTTTGTTTTGTTGTTTATTATTCATCAATTTCTGCATCATTATCAGTAACTGTTGCTGATTCTGTTGGAGAAGATTGATTTGAGAATCCACAGGAGAATAGGTAGCACCACTATGTGAATAAGGAGGTGGTGTTCCCAAAATGGAAGGTCTGGAGTTAGCACTCAAGGAAGAGGGTGAGATAGAAGAAGAATAAGGGTGAGTCCCAACAGATTGGTTACTTGCTGGTCTTACTTTCTTCACTTTATTTGGGATGTTCCCTTTAGATGAAGAAGTATGATCAGCTTTCAACTTATTAGCCTTTATCCTAGCTTTCTCCAAAGGTGTTTTTGTTCTACAGTTTTCAGTAGCATGATTGTACTTAAAGCATTTTAAGCAGGCTGGAGAAAGAGATGAATAATTTGGGATGAAAGGTCTGTTTACTTTCATTGTGGGGTAAGGAGGATGAGGATGAGACGGAGGAAACTGGACATTAATCATAGGTTCTTTTCCTTTGTCAAGATTTGACTTGATGCTAGGAGTGAAACCAGATTTTATTGTTTCTTCTGAACAGGGAGTAGAGCTCATATCAGGAGCAATCTCACTTTGTTCTGAAGAGTTATTGTGTTGAACTGAGTTCAACTGAGATTTTTCTATTCTTGTCAGATTTGTATTAGTGGGATATACAAACTTAGAGAAATAGTTTGGCTGATACGCCAAAGGAGGGGTATCTTTTATTGGAGAAATTTCATCAGGAAGAAAGGTTGGTGAAATAGGTTCAGGAGTGGTTTCTTCCTTATTATTATCAATGGGTGTGTAATCCTCTGGTTGAGCAGTGTGATTATACCCAATTCCAAATCTTGCTTTGCTGTGAACTTGCTTTTGTAAAAGCATTTTGAATCCTTTGCAAGATTCAACCCACTTTTCACAGCTTACTTGAGTTTGAGATAGTTCATCTTTACAAGCATAGTACTTTTCTCTTTGTAGATCAAATGATGCTTGTAAATTGATTTTCTCAGTTTTCAAGGCACAGATTTCATTATCTTTTATTTTTATTAATTTTTTCATTTCAGAATCTTTATTGTCAAGAATTTGTTCCAATTCCTGATTTTGCTTTTGAAGCAACATATTGGCTTTCTTTATTTTTGCAAAGGCCTCTATGCAAGCATTGGAACATAATTTTTCTAAGGTAGAAGAAGATACCTGAGCATCAGAAATATCTGCTTCAGGTTGATCAGAAGAACAAGAATCTTCACCAACAGCTATAAGAGCAAATTCTGTCGGTTCAGAAGTAATGAGGGCATGGCCAACATATTCAGGTAAACTGCTCCAGTCTATGTACTCTTGAGAGAAAAGAGCCTGTTGACCGGATGATGAAGATTGGACAGCATGTCCGGGAGCATTTATTTGTGAAGAAGGAGCTGTAACAACTTGAAGTGAAGCAGGAGTAAGTTGGTACATGTTTCCATTTGCAGCTTGTACATATTGCACATTGTTAGAAGAAGAGTTTTGTGCAATATGTGCTGATTCTTGAGAGTTATTGGACCTTTTGACAGAAGAAGAGGTAGATGAATATGGTGTTGAAGAGGTATGTGAGGACAAATTTGGATAGGTCACATAAGAAGACAGATTAGAGTTTGGAGCATTAGAGCATTCCCTTGCAAAATGTCCAGTGCCATGACACCTATAGCATTGAACATTTGTCTTATTTAGACCAATCTTGGTTTTTCCATGGATACAAGGAAATTTTCTTCCTGTCCTCTTGTAGAACTTGTTAGTTCTTATACTCAAGAGAGCCAGTTGATGGAGAATGTCCATCTCTTCCAAGTCATCACTTGGAACCTGGTGAAGATCGTCCATGATAAAACACAGATGGTCAGATGGGAGAGAGTGGTCATCACGAGAGGAGAATGAAGAAGTGATGCCAGTAGTTATGTCAATGTGTTCATCATAACCCTGATCACTTATCACAGAGTTATGACTAAGAAGAGCTGTGTTCCCTTGAACATACTCTTCAGTTGATTTTCCAGATTTTATTAGTTTTCTTTTCTGGTCAATCTCTCGCTCAAAAGTGAGCAACTTACCATGAAGTTGAGTAAGTGAGAGTTTGCCAAAATCTGGTGAAGATCTCATGACTATAGAGTAAGTTTCCCATTTTTCAGGAAGAGATCTTAAAAATCGATTTAGAACTGAGACAGGAGGATACACTTGACCAGCTAATTTTAGTTCACTTAAGAGAGAAGTGAACCTTTCAAATTGCTGAGTCAGTGACTCATTATTTAGTTGGTGAGCCAATATCTCTCTAGTATTAGCTACAACATCATCGGTACCACCGAATTGCTCTTTTAGAGCATCCCATAAGTTAGCAGACTCATGGTGAAGAAGACCCGAATAAATTTCATTCGGAAGGGCCATAGCCAGCTGAGCATGTGCCTTGGCATCAAGCTCCAATTTCTGAAAATCTTCTTCAGTGTAATTTCGGGGATCCTTAGGGACATTATCTCCAGTCTCTGTGTCCAGGACCATTGGTTTATGAGGTCCGAACATGACAGACTTCCAACATCCTGTATGATTATTTGACAGGAAATGTAACATCCGTCTCTGCCAAATATTATAGTGATGCCTAACCAGAATTGGTGGCTTCGTGGCAGAACCAGTGTTATGAGGGTCTAAGGTGAATTTTTCTGCCATGTGTTCAAACAGTTATGAGTAAATCAATAGATGATGAGTACTCAAGATAGTTTAATCGAGTAATTTTTGAACACTTTAGAGTTTCAAAAATCAGCCTTTAGCAGATTTGAAAAGAAGATGATAACAGAAAACTAAACACAAGATATCAAAGTGAGCTTTGAAATTTAGCCTTGATGGTTAAACCAAGACTAATGAACAAGGCTCTGATACCAATTGTGGAAAATCGGTGAGCTGAGGAGAGACTAACTTAACCAGGATCAAGAGCTTAGACAAAGCTTTTGGTGTTTTGCTCCCTCTGGAATTTTGCTCTTTAGTTATTTTAGTGTTTAGTTTTCTTAAGTTAGAAGAAAAGAAAGAAGAGAAAACAGTAAGGCAACACAAAAGAAATTTTGAGAAAAGTGTTGTGTTCATTCAGTAGATGTTGGGGTATAAATTGCCCCGACATTTAATGTTTTAGGACAAATACAAGAAGAGGACAAACAGAAAAGACTAATGACATTATTACAGACACTGTAGCATCAGAATAGTACAGTTGTAAAGTCAACATAGGATCTTTAAAGATCTGAGTTCAGACTTTTGTACTGATGCTAATAAATTATTCTTTCGGAAGTTCTTCATAGGAAACTATCTAATGTAGTCAGTTATCCTAAAGAAGGTTACATTTATTCTTTCATCGGAAGAAACATATGTCTTCTGAAATATTGTTTTTCTTCCGATGTCTTTGGAGGTCTTCCGAAGCAGTTGTCTTTTATTCTTCGGAAGCAAGTGTCTTTAGAGGTTTGTCATTGAGAAGAGTCTTCCGAAACATCTTCTGAAGTATTGTCTTCGGAAGTAGTTTTCTTTTATTTGTCTTCGGAAGCAGTTGTTTTTTATTTGTCTTCGGAAGCAGTTGTCTTTTATTTGTCTTCGGAAGCAGTTGTCTTTTATTTGTCTTCGGAAGCAGTTGTCTTTTATTTGTTTCTTCCGAAGGTTCTTCTGAAGACTTGTCTTCGGAAGCTAGTGTCCTGCAACATTTATTACAAAGATTATTTGAAAGGTGGTTTTGCTTCGTCAGTCCTTATTTTCCAACACTTATTCTAGTATAAAGTATCTTAACAGGCTAAGATATTTGATTACAATTATTACAAGTATAGACATTGACTTTTACAAAAGACTAGATAAATACAAAATGCATTTAATGTTGTTGATCTTCAAGGCTTCATACGATCTTTTGCATTTAATGCTGAGGAAGAGAAGTAAGGTGATGTCTAACTTTTGGTATGTTCTTTTTGTATTTACTCAGACCATCATGTCTTGTGTCAGTCCCTTTTGTACTATGAAAGTAATCAGCAACAGTCTTTGTCAGAGGATAAACCTCGGAAGTCTTTGTCTTGTAGAAGCTGCTGAGGAGATTCTTCGAAAGCTTGTGCTCTTCGAAAGCTTGTATTCTTCGAAAGCTTTAAAACCTTTAAGTGTTATTCTTCAGAAGCAGTTGTCTTGTACAACCTTCGGCAGGAGTAAGTTATCCTTCGGAAGCAGTGTTGCTTCCGAAGTGTAACTTCTTCCTTCCGAAGGCTGATAGTCTTTGTAGTACAATACTTAAACAAAATAATAAGTTTGGTGAGCATCAGCCTTTATTATACCTTACAGTCTCCCCCTAGGTTGATGCTACCAAAACCTTCTATTTTGGTACTCTTCTTTGAAACTCTTCTCCTCTTATAACCTGCGCCCTAGCCTTTGCCCATTTAACAGCAATTCTCCCAACACCTGAATTATCAGGATTTTGAAGTGGGAGTTTCTCAAGATAAAAAAAAAGGCTCGGCTAGGCGCATTAGATCAATGAGATCCAGAATCTTTAATCCCCCATGTATTGTAGTGAGTATGAACTCCTTCTTAGGCTCATCGAATCTCCAGTTCACTATTGGAACATAAGATTGAATATGGTCTATGGTTTTCTGTGGCTCTGGATCAGGCTCAGAGTGAGAGGTTGAAGTTGCCTTCCTTCTTTTAGCCATGGATTTCTTTCTTTTTGACTTGACTATGATCAAGGCTTGGCTCCTCTCACCTCTGGCCTCTTGAGCTTCATCATCTTCTTCTGCTGCTGCCATATCTTTAGCAGCAGCTGTTTCCTTAGATCTCCTCTCATCCTCCCTTGGAGATTTTTCAGGACCAGGACCTTTGGATGCAGCTTCTCTGTTTATCTTGATCACTGAAGATATGGGCATGTTATCCATTGAAGGACTAGATGGAGGAGATGGTTGTTCTTCTTTAGGGTTTAAAGGAAACATGTTGGGAAACATAGCTTTTGTTGCTTCCCCACACATGGCTTCCTCACCCTCTCTGATCCCTGCACCAGAGTTGGGGATCTCTATAGCAGCTCCCCCTAAGCCCAAGCCTCTTTGCAGGCTGGCCCTCTGTGCCTGGATCTGCTCCAATGATAGCAACTCACCTCTGGCAACCTTTGCTTTTATATCTCTTAGGTGCATGTCCATGGTTGAGTTCTTCATTGGGCCTAGCTACCAAGCATTGAAGCCATATTCTAGGAGGATAGCTTTCATCATGTTCCTGTAAGCATCCTCCTTTTGTTTCTTGGTAGGTTTCTTGGCCTTGGCTGCAGCAGCTTCCTGTTCCTGCTGCAGCACCTTGTCCAGCTCGGCAGCCATTGAGGAACCGACCAGAGCAACACTTCATCAATCCCATACCCCTTTTTCTGGTGGAGACCTGAGAGCCTTAATATCTCTCCATCCAGGGAAGTGTCTGGTCGGCGCTTTTGTTTCTTGGGGATCCTCTCCTCTTGCTGAGCTTCCTCCTCTGGGGTTAGTTTCCTTTTTCCTTTATCTATTGCTTTTTCCCCAGAGGAGAGTGATCCCGTGGCCTCACCAACTGGTTCATTGGCCAATAGCTTCTCTGTGGAGGAACCATCAAGCATAACTGGGTCTTCGGAAGCAGCTGCAACTTCGGATTTAACCTTAGCATTCACTGCCTCCTCCAGTTGACCGATTACCTTGACTGGTTCCTTAGCAGCATCCACAGAGTGCTCAGGAATGGAGGAGAGATCTTCAGCAGCCTTTGTCCCAGAAGGGGACACAGGTTCCATGGAGATAGATTTTTCTTTAGCAGTTTCTTCCATAGCAACCTGGGCTGAAGTCTCAGGAGGAGACTTAGTCCCAGAAGGGTACTTAGGCTCCTTAGAGACATTTGTGAGCTGTTGCTCTGTCTCATTGGCAGCCTCTGTTGCCTTTGTCCCAGAAGGGGACTTAGGCTCCTTTGCAGCCTCTGCTGCTTCAGAAGAGGAGGAAGAGGAAGTAGTGGACTCATTGAAGTAAGTACCAAAGAAGTCATCCCACTCAGGAGTCAAGCCAACCATGGATGGGATGCCCTCCTGTGTTCCTTCCTATTCTCTTACATCTGATCCTGACCCTGCCACAGTGGTCTTCTCCCCCTTTTTGATAGCATAAGGGAGGCAAAAGTAGTTGTAGCAGGATCAGGTTGAAAGTATGATAGAACTATTGGGGATTTGCTCCTGAGGTCCAGGATAGTTGCCTCTTTGGCCTGGACCTCTTGCCGTAGGGTAGCAACCTCAGCTTCCAGGTGAGCTACCCTGGCTTGGAGAGAAGTGATAATATTCGTCAATTCCTGTATATGGTTGCCCTCCTCCACATGAGTGGAATCATTGGGCGATGGAGTCCTGAGCCTAGCTCCTGCACCTCCACCACCAGTTGTGGTTTCTTGGCGCCCTGGGTTCCCTTCATTAAGAAGAGCTTCAAAGAAGTCCTTCCCAATGTTGGTTGCCGCAGATGAGGCCCTATTGTCTGTACCACTGTCTTGAGGAACCTGAGAAGGTTCATCAGTAGTGGCAGCCTCAACTGCATTGACCCCTTCAGCACTCCTGGGGTCAACCTCTGATGTGGTAGGCTCTGGGTCAGGAAACCTAGCTTGTAACTGTGTCACCACTCTCATAAGTGTTTGGGTAGTGGGAGAGAGTGGTTCCTCCACAGTTAAAGCAGAGGTTCCTTGAGCCTGGGTTGTAGGATGGGTGGGGGGCATTTCTGGGTGATAAGAACCTGGAGACCTGGGAGACATTCTCTGATCTAGGTGAGTTGCTTGATCAGAAGTAGACTCAATGATGGGGGCATCCCTTTGAATATTCTCAGGTATGTTTTGTGACATACTCTGAGGGCTATCAGGCTGGTTAGAGGCAGCCACAGGTTCCAGAGGAAGAACCTGTAGTACAACAATAGGTGTGGTTTTCACCTTAGGTGGAACTGTGCCCTTAACAGTTCTTTTCACCTTTTTCTTTCTGGGTTCAGAAGAAGGGGCCTGAACAGCTATAGAGAGCTGTTCAGGGGTTCGACGGTTTTTATATGTGATTTTAATAGGATGGGGAATGGATGGGGAAGGTGTGGGTTCAACATCTGTGGGGTTAACAGAGCTGTCACCTTCTGGAGCTTGTTGCTCCATTGAAGGAAGAAGAGCAGTAAAGTTCCCAGAGAATTGGGCACTCTTCTTCTACAATTGTACAAAAACCTTGGAGGATACCAAGGGTATTTTGTAGGTATTCCCAGTTAGGGAGAGGGAGGTTCCCAACTCGCCATAAAATATCTGCTGCAAAAACCTGGGATACATACAAAATTTCTTTGGTGACGAAATATTGTCAACCAAATTATTGAAAATAAAATCAGAAAAGTTAAAGAGTTGGTTGGAGACCAAGCCGTAAATAGCCGAGGCTAAGTCAGACGGAACTTGATCCCAACCTCCTGTCTTATTGGAAAGACAGTGTAGGAACAAATGTATGGGGTACTTGTAATTATATGACACTCTACCCTTCAAATAGGTTGTTGTAGGGAGAGGACCTTCGTACCCCATCAATGAATGAGACCCTTCCCCCGGCATCACTAAGTTGAAGATGCCGACAGATGGTCTCCACTGTGATAGCAATAGGATGAGCATCAATGGTGGCATGCAAAATCCTACCATTGGGAGATGAGGTCACATAACAAGAACCCCAAAATTGCTGGTGATGCGATTCATACACCTGGGGTTGAACAGTAAGAGCAAAGGAATACCTTCTTCTTTGAAGAAAAGAGATGATCGGAGGAAAATCAACATCATTAGCTGCTGAAAGCTCAGCAGGTAGATTGTGAATAGGTTTGAATGGAAGAAGAGCCATGATGATCGGAGAAATTTTAGGTTTAATTTTTGGACAAGAAAAAAAATTGATTTGAAATGAAACGGTGAGAGAATGGGTATGAGCGGGAGACCTTTTATACCTTCGGATGTCAGCATTTAATATATAGACACATTAAATTTGAGATCCGGATGTCAGAAAAAGGTCTTCCGATGACAGTTGTTTTCATAATGAATGTTCAAATATTTTCTAAGTGTCAAGTTCCTTCCAGAGATGTGGCTTTAGGAAGGAGTTTATGAGACCAAAAAGTGTTTCAGAAGAGATTTATTTCCGAAGTATAAAATTTATACCATCGGAAGCACTGCTTCTGAAGTATTAGAACATCGAAAGCAATGTTTCATAAGTATATAGATTATAACATCGGAAGCACTGCTTCTGAAGTATTAGATAAGTTCATCAGACAAAATGTTCTTCAGAAGACACCTTATTCTGAAGAGTACCTTCAGAAGACTAAGCTTCCGAAGTTAATGTATCGGAAGAGTATTACTTCAGAAGGTAGTTTAGCTTCTGAAGTGTAAGAACTTCCGAAGAAAGGAAGAAATAATGCTTTCGAAGACTTAAATTAGCTTCTGATGAGTAATTACTTCTAAGAAGATAATTTAAGTAATACTTAAATTAGCTTCCGATGAGTAATTACTTCGCAGAAGATAGCTTAAGTGTATCTTCCGAAGAAGTATTTATTCCTTATAGATACATTTATTCAAAGTTAATCATACCAATGGCTGTTATTAAATACCTGAATCTTCCTTCATCAAATGCCTTTGTGAAGAGATCTGCCAGGTTGTTTTCTGTATTAACTTTGACTAGATGAATCAACTTCTTTTCTGAACAGTCTCTGATGAAATGATACCTGATGTCAATGTGCTTGGTCTTGGAATGCTTGACAGGATTGTTTGTAATGGAGATTGCACTGGAGTTGTCTATCTGAATTGGAGTGTTGAACAGATCTATTCCATAATCCTTCATCTGATTTTGGATCCAAATGACTTGTGCACAACAGCTAGAAGCAGCAATGTATTCTGTTTCTGCAGTAGATGTAGAAACACATGACTGTTTTTTGCATTGCCAAGACACAATTCTGGATCCAAGAAATTGAAATCCTCCTGATGTGGATTTCTTGCTAATGTTACAACCCCCATAATCACTGTCCGTGTATGCCATGAACTGAAAGTCTTCATTTCTAGGATACCATAACCCTAGACTTGGTGCTCATTTGAGGTATCTAAAATTTCTTTTCACAGCAAGCATGTGTGAAATCTTGGGGTTTGCCTGAAATCTTGCACACACACAAGTTGCAAACATGATATCTGGCCTGCTTGCTGTGAGATACATCAGTGAGCCTATCATTGCTCTGTATTGATGTTGATCAACAACCTCCCCCTCAGGATCAGGGCTAAGAGATGTTGTCTTTTAATGCCTCAGCAACCTTCTTTGGTTCTATTTGGGATAGAAAGCAAGAAAACAAACAAATGTTTGCTTCATGCATGGAACTTCTGGTTCTTACTCCTTCTTTAACATTACCAATGATGTTCTCCACCGGATGAGTATTATGGATGCGAGTTCTTGAAATCACATCCAGTTGAGAAGCCACATCCAGATTGAGTGACTCAAGGTTAGGAAGTACCACCTCAAGTTGGATTTTTGGCAGATTATGTGGATTTAGAGTTTGGACTTTTGTGGGTTGGTTTTCTCTGGGAGCAGTGGTCTCCAGAGTATTTCCCTCTGCTGAAGGAGTTCCTACTTCTTCTTGATGTAATAAATCAGAAGTAGATTCAATTGAGGGACCTGCTTGAGATGTGTTGATTGTCTCACATTGTGACACATCATTTTGTGTTGAAGTGGATTCTGCCAAGGTTTGTCTTGAAGCTATTGGCAGTTCAACACGAAAGTCATCTTTTCTTGTGCATTTGGAGGTGTCTATGGTAGCTGACTGTAAGATTGGAACATATTCTTTCACAAGATTAAATGCAGATATAAAGCTATCAACATCAAATAACAAATCAGGGCCTGTTCCAGGTTTATTGAGAGTATGTTCATTGAACTAAACATCTGCAGACTCTTCAATAATTCTGGAAGCTTTGATGTATACTCTATCAGCCTTAGCATGTGAAGAGTACCCAACAAAGTAGCCCTCTACTGATTTCTCAGCAAACTTGGCTAAATGATCTTTAGTATTCAAGATGGTGCAATGACATCCAAATGGTTTGAGAAATCCAATAAATGGCTTTCTCTTATGCCAAATTTCATAAGGAGTCATACCATGTGTCTTAACCACCAATACTCTGTTTTGGACATAATAGGCAGTATTGACTGCTTCTGCCCAAAAAGTTATTGGAAGTTTGGCATCAGACAACATGGTCCTTGCAGCCTCAATTAGTGTCCTATTCCTTCTCTCAGCAACACCATTTTGTTGTGGAGTCCCAGGAGCACTAAATTGTCTTGTGATACCTTTAGACTCACAAAAGGAATTTAAAACATGATTCTTAAATTATGTTCCTTGATCTGACCTGATTATTTTTACATGGTGGTCACTATCATTCTCCACCCTAAGTATAAATGACTTTAGGATCTCAGCAATTTCATCCTTGGTATTTAAGAAGAATACCCAGGTATACCTAGAGAAATCATCAGTAACCACCAAGCAGTATGATTTTCTACCAAGACTTTTAACACTTGTGGGGCCAAACAAGTCCATATGGAGTAAATGCAGAACTGTTGTAATAGAATTTATTTCTTTGGCATGGTGAGATGACTTGTGCTGCTTGCCCTTTGAGAATGCAACACACTTATCAACACAGATGAATTCCTTTGTAGGTAAACCGGTTACTAAATTATTTTTGACAAGTTTATTCATATTTTTGAGGTTTACATGACAAAGTCTTCGATGCCAAAGAGATGATTCATCAAGTGAAGCTTTTGAGACAAAGCAGCTTATATTACTAAGTGGTGCAGCTGTGCTGATGTCCAGCATATACATGTTGTTTCTTTTGGGTGCCCTGAGCAGAATTTGATCGTTTGGAACTACAAATCCTGGTTTCAGAACTATGCATTCATGCTCAGCAAACAACATGTTGTGTTTTTGATCACACACATGTGATACACTAAGTAAATTATAATTAAGTTCTTTTACAAAATGCACATTTTCAAAGCTTACTTTACCATTTGTGATAGTGCCCATTCCTGTGATGTAACCTCCCACTGGATCACTTCCAAAAGCAACAGACCCTCCAAGGAATGGTTCATATTTGTGTAAGTGAGTCTTGTTGCCTGTCATATGCCTGGAACAGCGACTTTCCACTATCCACAAGTTGCTCTTTGAATCCTGCTATCCCTGCACATGACCAGAAGTGAGTTAGTTTCTAATGGGAACCCAAGCCCATGTGGTCTTGGGTTTGCCATTTGCATCATTATAAGTAAATTTCTTTGACATCATCTGAACCTTCATACATCTACTTCAAGGAGTTCCACAGTTCTTGAGCAGACTTGCATTTCTTGAATGCATGTATGATGGAGTTTGGTATTGACATCTGAATGAGCCAAAGAGCTTTAGAATCAACTTCCATCTTCTTGTAGTCTTCGTCTGAGTACATAGATGGTTCTTTTGGTACTGCAGCTCCACCTGCTCCAGCAGCAGCAACTGTGGGAATGTAAGGACCTTCAAGAACAGACTTCCAAATTTTGAAGTCTTGGTTCCTGATGAATCCTTCCATTCTGACTTTCCAAGTATCAAAATCATCAGGAGTGAACATAGGTGGCTTGTTGAGAGTACCATTCTCTGTATCATGTTTGTTTAGAGCAGCCATTTTATCACACACACAGAGTATGAGTTAAGAAGCAGTGAGATATTAGAAGAAATAGAACGGTTAACTTAAGGATGATTAATCACTTAAGTTTGAGAGCCAAAGCTCTGATACCACTTGTAGGATCGGGTTGTTCAAAACTAAACAACACTTCACAAGTAATTTTCTTCTTCAAACTAACAGATGCGGAATATCTGTTAGAAGGATCTCACAAACACTCAATGGTAAACAAATAATCTTTGAATGAAAATAATAACACAAGAGTAAATTCAAGCTCAAAGATATATTTCTCTCAAAGTATTACAAGTGTAAGCATACAAGCACTGACTCAAGCACCTTATGCGGTTTACAATGAGAGATTATATAGCCAAGGCTACAACCGTATACACGTAGGAATACAAGTTGGGTATACTAGACAATACATAAAAGTAAAGCTTATTCTAGTATAAAGTATCTTAACAGGCTAACATACTTGATTACAATTATTACAAGTATAGACATTGACTTTTACAAAAGACTAGATAAATACAAAAGACATTTAATGTTGTTGATCTTCAAGGCTTCAGATGATCTTTTGCATTTAATGCTGAGGAAGAGAAGTAAGGTACTGTCTGACTTTTGGTATGTTCTTTTTGTATTTACTCAGACCAGCATGTCTTGTGTCAGTCCCTTTTGTACTATGAAAGTAATCAGCAACAGTCTTTGTTAGAGGATAAACCTCGGAAGTCTTTGTCTTGTAGAAGCTGCTGAGGAGATTCTTCGGAAGCTTGTGCTCTTCGGAAGCTTGTATTCTTCGGAAGCTTTAAAACCTTCGGCAGGAGTAAGTTATCCTTCGGAAGCAGTGTTGCTTCCGAAGTGTAACTTCTTCCTTCCGAAGGCTGATAGTCTTTGTAGTACAATACTTAGACAAAATAAGAAGTTTGGTGAGCATCAGCCTTTATTATACCTTACAAGTAATATTATATAATAGTTATTATTAATTATATTATTACTGTTGCATTGTAGCCGGTTAATTTGACTTTACATCCTGTGCTAAATGAATTTTATTATTTAGTTAATATTAATATTATATAATAATTATTATTAGTATTTAATTATTATTACTGATTACTCTTACGCTCTTCCCGAGCTTATTTAAGGAGAAAAAAAAAAGAAAACGGAAGGAAAGGAAAAACATTTTTGCGCCCCCGATTTCATTTAAGAAGAGAAAGAAAGAAAAGTGGAAGGAAATGAAAGGAAAGAAATCCATTCTTTTCTTTTCTTTTCCTTTCATCCCATTTCTTTCTCTTTCTTTTTCTTTTATTTTTTCTCGTTTAATAAACTCGAAAACACAACGTTAATGAAAGAAAAAGCTTTCCTAAATGTGTATCTTATCTTACTATACTAATAAAACAAAATAAAGTTTAGCCACTTGTCATAATATTAGAACATAATTGCCATATGTCAATTTTCAAACAAATTCATTTAATTTTCTCTTATTAAATGATTACATTCTCTTTCTAATCAAATAATTATAATGCTAATAACTATTATTATTATTTATCTTTCTATTAGAAAAACATTTAATAAGAGTTTATATGATATGACATTTTTTAATATTAATTTTTTTTTGAAATAATAAATATTTTATTATCAAAAAAATAAAATTTAAATAAGAAACAAGTTATCTATAAAAATGTTTTTTTATAAAAAATAAAATAAACTATAAACCAGTGTTTTTAACAATAAGATTTTTATAAACCAATGATGTTTTTTAACTTTGTTTTAAAATCCAAAGTAAAAAAGATGATAGAGAAAATTAAACTTTTGATACTCATATTTAACGTTATATTTAAATTGAGTCATTAAAATTAATTAATTACATAAATTATATTTTTAACCTTCTTGATTAATAAAAATTAGTATTTGATAAAATACAAACCGAAACTTTATCATCAAGCAGTTAAAGATAATAATTTCTACGAATCAAAAATGTCACGTATCATTTGTATAGTTATTAATGTTTTTTATTGTTGTTTTATTACTTAAAGTATTCATTAATATGTAGATTAATTATTTTATCTTAAAATATCGTTTTATAATTTTTAAAATTTTTATTACTAACAATTTAATATTTTATATTAAACTCGTGTAATACACGGGGTAATAATCTACTATAGTAATATATATAAGAATTATATTATTATTTTTTTTACTGATTGTAAAACTTTCACTGATTCAATAATAGTATTTCTGAAAATTATATTTCTGAAGTTTATAAACAACTTTAATAAAATAAATTTTATGACATTATGAAATTTTTATGGTTTATTTTATGAAAATTTAGACTTTTTCAAAAAAAAAACTTTTCGATAAAATTTATAGTATTTAAAACAAATATTAAATTCATTTGCATGGTTAAATATTTTACTTTTTTAGGATTTTTGTTTCTAATAAAGTAGAATTGTTAAAAGTTATATTTTAATAACACAAGAAAATTTTAAAAATTTTTTATATAAAAAAGACTAGAAAATGGCTCAAAACTGGTTTAAGGGACCACCTGACGATTTCGAACCCATGCCTCCTGGACGACCCCCACATCTTACCCCTGGACTATCCTAGAGGCTCGCTAACTGTATCCGATTTAGAGGGGCGCCTAATGGTACGTTTACCATTTTTTTTAATTGTATCCGATTTCACTTATTGTTATACTGATTTCTAAATCCGCCCGCAAATTGATTTGAACACTAAGCAGAAGTCGATCGAATTTGAGAGAATGAGGGCATGTGAATCCAATAAAACTTAGGGCTTTTGTTTTAGCGTTGATTTCGAGTAAAAGTCATATAGTACTTCCTTGGTATCTTATAGGATTGCAAGACTTTCAATGAAGAAAAGTTCAAGTGGTGTCATATGCATTAATTCAATCGAAAATCTCGGAGGTCTTCGGGAGCTGATATCGCTTTCGTTCGAGTTTGAAGATGGCGCAATATATTTTGGCGTATTTGGTTTTGCTTAATTGTTCCCATTTAGTCCATTAAGGTTGTGTTTACTCACATGGTTATTGACAACTGGACACACGTAAATTCATATCAATTTTTGATTCAGTATTGAGGGTTCTAAGCTTATAGTAAACAAATGTGAAAAAAATTTATTGTTAAAAAAACACTAATTAAATTGCAATTTGAAAACTATTAGTAAAAAAAATAAAAAAATACACAAACGTATATATGAGAGAGAGATGGGGGGGGGGGGGGGGGGGGGCGTTATTTAATTATGAATTACTAATCTTCATCATTTGTTTTTTTTAATGTTGAGGCATTTTTTTATATTACATTACAAAAGTCAGTTTTGCATAGTTTTGATTATTTCGTGTGAAAGACTGATATTCATTCAGAAAGTAATGTGGTCCAAACAATGTGTTTTTTTTTTTTTTTGGTATAAAGAGTTTTTTTTTGGAATAATTTGTTTTTTTTCCTAGATTACATTGCAAAAGTCAATTTTGCACATATATATATTTAATGTTTTGTGTGGAAGGCTGATATTTAGATCGACGAAACGGTGAAGTTGCCAAGGTTGGATTAATTGTTTTAGTAGTCGGTATTGAAGAAACGAAAGAAGAATTAAGAATAAAAGAGGAATTAAGAATGGGCTCTTTCTTGCAAAGAAGGAAGAGTTTGAAAAAGAAAAATGATGCTAAAAGGAAGTTGATATTCAGTAGGACTAAGCTATATATTTAGCAAAGAGTATGGTAGTTGTAAGTTCACTTGTCATCACTAGAAAAATAGACATTTTTAGAAGAACCGTTCAAACCAAGATCAAATTGATCATTTTTAGATGACCCATTCTTACCCAAAATCGTATGTCAAAACCCCTTCTGACTCGAACCAAAATTACTATTTTTTAAAATAATCGATCTTGACCTTAACTCGTTTTGACATGTCACGTTCTGACCTGCTACCCAACATGCCCCGCCCATTTTCCCAGGACAAGCCTAGACAGTGAATTAGTGATTTCTTCGAAATAACTTTTGAAAAATTATTACAGTCCACGAGTTGAGCCAATGAGTCAAGCCACGAGCCGAGCTCGTGTCAAGCAAACCCTGGCTCGGGCTCGGCTCATTTTAAATTCAAGCCGAACTTTATTAGAGCCGAGTTTTTTTCGAGGAAATAAAAGTTATTATTATCTTGTGGATTCATAATAGGGCTAACCTAAGAACGACACGCTTGGTGTAACTTTTGTTAGACTAAATCATATTTACTATGTGGCCCTTGTGATTATAGCTTTATTTACAATTTATAACTTAAAAAAAGTTATTGCCGTTCAACATAAAAAAGTTAACCTGTGGCGAAGTGTGCCGATTATATCCACACCATATAGGAGGAAACCTACCATATATAAGAGAAAACTCCTAGTCCATCATAAAACCCATATTTTGTTCATGATATAACTTGAACCCGTAACCTACCTAATATTGAAGCCATAATACCTCTATTCAACCACTTGAGTTTGAGGGTTGTTAATAAATAAATGAAGAGAGAACTTTTTGGCACATTATCACGTACGCGTCTAGATGCCAGGGGTATACAACTAATAAATCCCATATTCCTCGCACCAATGGTTATTTCCAAGATGATATTTTTGGCCTGCCAAACATAATTTCCAAGCTGCTGCTACTTCTTTTCCACGATGCTTCCATGAAAAATATATAGTTTTTCATATAAATCACATCCCATTTTCAATTTCATGATCCATCTACAAAATGAATCAAGATCAACAACCGTCTAAAAATCTCCACACAAACCATGACCCTGATGATCAACCACCGTCTCTCAGAGCCGTGAGACCGTCGGAAATTTCTCAACTTTCGGGTGGCATCGATCACTATGCTAACGATGAAATACCGTCTACTCTTAATGTAAGACCGTTAAATAATTCTCAGCTCTCCGGAATCGGCGAGTACGATGCTTCTGCTCAACCACTGTCTACTGGAGCTGTGAGGCCTTTAGAGAATTCACAAATTTATGGCGCAGGCAATGATTATGCTTCTTCTCAACCACCGTCAGCTGGAGCTATTAGGCAGTTAAACACATCTCAGCTTATAGGCGACTACACTGAGTATGCTTCTGGTGAACCACCGTCTACTGGTGATGTGAGGCCTTCAGATGATTCCCAAACTGGAAATCCGATTTCTGATTCAAATGGAGCAGCTGTGATGAGTTCGATGGCACCTAAGTTCAAGTTAAGGAGGTTCCACCCGAATGTATTTCAGATAGATAACAATGAATACTAATTCCGGAATGTAATTATAATGTCGTATTTTGTGCTTTGTAACTTAAAGATTTTATATATGTTTGCTTTTGTTGCTAAAATTACATCTTAACTTTTATCTTGACACCATATATACGACAAGTATGACTATACATCGCTCGTATTTAATTCATACAGGTCATGTAGGCTGCTCGTATAATGTAAGCTGGCCAAATACTTGCGCACCTACTCGATCTGACATTCTCTGACTTGAGTATGCATGAAATGTGGAGAGGATGATAACGTAAAATTGGATCGTTTTACGAAATGATTGTGCTTGCAGTTTACGAACATGGAAATGACAATTATTATATCAATTGTGAGGGACAGATGAATCCTTGATGGTTTAACAAAGTAACACTTTAGCAAGATGATTAATACTTGCTGAATCAAGGCTAAATACGTTAGTAGAAACAAAATATAAATAGGAAAAGAAACAATGTTCATTAATAGATTTATTAATGAGGTTAAGAATGGTTTATTAGATGACGTGGTATATAATACAAGAATAAATTAATGTAGGTTCAAAGTGTCTTATATTTTTACGATGTAACTCTTCAAGAATAATTATATTCGAACAATTAATAAATTCTCTAAGATCATGTCGAGACAATTGTAAAGTAGGAAGTTTATTGAAACTAATTCATCCAATTCTTTTCAACTCGTAAGAACAATATATTACGTTTGTATTTTGGAGACACAAAGAAAAAGATATGACTAATATTGGACAAATATTAATCACAAATGTAATCAAGTGAGTAACAATGACTAAAGCGAAAACCAATCAATGAAATGCACTAGTGAAACAATGATCCACAAAGAATGAGACCAATTATGTTTTAAGGAAGTTTAAGACATATTAGAGTTTATATAAGATAATTTAATGAATATTTTACAAATTATCGATGACAATATGTTGTCTTGATAAACTTTTTTAACCTATCGTTTGAGTTTATTATAGTTATATGTCTCAAATGCTTAAGGATTTGAGAATAGGGATGTAATCTCTATGGTTTTCCGTTACAAATTCGAATATTGTAATCGTGTTTAATTCGAAATAAATAAAAGTCTTCAATGTTCTTTGAAAACATTTGTATTCATAAATCTATAGATTTCTATATATATTTAAATGATTATACTATTAATAATACAAAACAAAATCTAAGCTTCTATAAATTTCATAAAAGTCATAATTCTTATAAGACTTAAAAAGTCATAATGAGTCATAATAAAATAATAGCATTTTAATAGCAAATAAACAATTATTAAGTTTATAATAATAATAATAATAATAATAATAATAATAATAATAATAATAATAATAATAATAATAATAATAATAATAATAAGGTGTGTAGATAAAACAATTTAATACAACAACAAACTATATTTAGAAATAATAAAGTAATAAGAAGAATTCTTATAAGATATAAGCTTCATGTGTATGCTTTTGCTTTTGGTTTTATGTTCAAAAAAAAAAAAAATGTTTTTCGGGATCATCGAGCCAGGGGACTCTTACGAAGCAGCCTCTCTATTCTACTTGTAGATAGGGGTAAGGTGTGTCTTTATCTTTCCCCTCCCAGACCCCACTCTAAGTGGGATTTTACTGGGTACGTGTTGTTGTTGTTGTTGTATGATTGATTTAAAATAATAAATGTAAAATAAATAGAAACTTATACAACGTTTAGTTAATAAGACTTAATCAAAAAGTTTTAATAAATTTTTTTATCCATTTTTACATAAAATAAATAGACTAGATAAAATATAGGGACTATATGGGTAGGAGTTAAGAGTCACTTTTAGTTTTATAAAACTATTAAACGAAAATGGTCAATGTGAGAAACATGAGGGGGTTGGGCTGTCATTTTTGAGTCTTCTTCTTCCCCTCCCCCGATCAAACGTTCGAGGCACAATGGGAGCCTGTTCTGTGCCACACTCACACCTTGTGCAGTTCAAAAATTGAAATTCAAAAGCATGCGCGTATTCCTTTCAATCAGGGTCCTACTCACTCAATCAATTCTAAAAATAATTGATCCTAGATGCGTTAATCACAACTGTAATTAACCGGGTAATCCTATTGCTAAATCGAATAAAACATAATCATGTTAACCGAATCAAACACATAGAAACATTCACGTTCTTCTTCTAACTCAAACGAAACCACACACAATCTCTGAGAATCCCTAATACAGGGAATCAATCGAGAGGTTCAACCACGACGTGTGAATCAGTCGATTGTCTCCAATCCGATAGCATAACAGATGATTCTTAGCATCAATCTACTTGTTTTGAAGAAGGATCAATAGCCCTAAACTTTTAAGGGCTCATGATCCTTCAGTCGCGACTACAACACCAATTTATAGATCAATATAAGTTTAATTGGATTCCAAATCTTTTACTGTACCAGTCCCTTAGCCCAGCGGTAAGAAGCCCGTCGGCTGAGAGGAGTGGCGCGGGTTCTAGGCTCTTAGCAATCCCCAGAACCGGTTTTTGGCTTATCTTCCTATTCTATCCATATTTTTTTACAAAAAAAAATTTTTTTTTTTGAAATCCTAAAATACATCTTAAAATATGCTGCAAAAGTTTAGTCAGATAATGGACAAGTTTTAAGTTATTATTCAATTATAAATCTAATTAGATTCATAAGAAAACAAACATAATAAGTGATTTAAAAATTATAATATATGTTTAAACCTAATTTCTAAATTCACAAAAGCATTCTAAAACGTTTTAATACATATCTAGTAGTATTCAACTATATATATATATATATATATATATATATATATATATATATATATGTAGGATTAGGTTCAAGTAAAAAGGATTGTGTTAGTGAGAAAGGTGAGAAGTAATATTGGCCATTAGATTAAAATGTGATTAATTTTTAAGGGAGGGTATATTTAGAAGAAATTTTTACTGCGCATTTTTGTTTATCTTCCAATACCCCGTCTAAATTTTGTTGTTGATTTACGCAGTGGGCACATTTCCCTCGCCTCAACTTTGGTCTAAAGTTCGATGAAAAAATAGGTGATCATCAAAGATTTTACTGGACAACACAAAAAATAATTAACCAATTAATTAGTTAATTAACTTGTTTATATATAAATTCACGTTTGAAACTGAGAGCATTTCTATATTGTATCATGTTTATCATTTTTTTATTTCGTATTGTGTTTTTATGCATGCGTTGTGATATATATATGTTATTTGTTTTTAATTTGTGTATAGTGGATGATTTTTGTGTGTATTGATTATGACGACTAATGAGATTATTCACAACAAAAATGATTGTTGTGTATTACCTATCGTTATTGTGTCTATTTTGTGTAGGTCCTTAAACTGATCAAGATCCAAACTTTATCTTCATAATCATCATCAATGATCTCTAACAAGTGCGGAATCCAAGTTAGAAACAAGAAAGCAAGTGTAAAAATGTAATCTTTGTATAAATACTAAAAAATCGAGTACAAGTGCCTCAATGCGTCTAGAGAGCAAATGCCTCGGGATTCCAACCTAAACCTGTACAAAATACGTCTATTTATACTAGGTCTAGGAGTACATGAAATCTAAATACAAAAAGGTTCGAGTACACGATCACTTCGTGTACTCGAAATGCTGTACACGAAAATTAACCAAAATCTGAGATTTGACTCTTCCGGGTTGACTTTGTCAGTCTTCATCGTTTAGCGGGCTCTACAAACTCCCCCTAGACTGGCGAAGTCATCCTATCGGAAGAGTGACATTGTGCGGCCAAGCACCTGCATACAGCTTTAGTTCCACGGCATAAGCAACGGTGCGTGTGAATGGCTTAGCCTCCTCGTCATTTCCTGAGTACACGCGTATAGGAGACTCGTGCAGCTTCATCATATCTTCTTTACCATACTTCAGAAGATCCATAGGATCAAGAATGATATCAACATCATGAATATCATCCTTATTCCTAAGAATAACTGCAGCAAGGTTCAGATCATCAAAGTACCAGGAAAGGAAGTTAGCCAAAGAGTTATCAGGAACTCTTGGCGAAACCGTTACTGCTTGCTCTACGTGAGGAGGAGGGTACTTGTAGTAGACCCACGGTTTATTTGTCTTCGGATCGATAATGCAAGAAGAAACAAACCGTTTTCCCTTTGCTGTGCGCATGATTGGGAAGTCCTTCTCACATTGATCCCTGATAAACTTTGCAAATAACTCAGCCTGAGGATCTTTGGAGGGATTGAGGAACATAGCTTTGTCAATGCTTCTAATGTCAACCTTAGGCAAGGAACAAAAATCTCTTGGCTTCTTGTAGAATTCGACCTTACCGCTCATTCTTTTCACCAAGTAGATGTCTTTGACTTTGTCATACATCCAGCAGCATATGTTTGACCTGTCGTTACGAACATCGAACAGGTTTCTATCGTCTGATATGAATGTATGCTCTGGATGTTTATCACGCATCTCTTTGAACCATGTAGATTTGTCAACAGGAGGCGATGGAGTCCAGTCTTTCTTCTTATCAAACCAGCTGACTATCACATCATTGAGAGAGGTGATCTCATGTCCCAGAGCATCAATATATTTGTGGGCATACAAATAATCGATATAGGGATCTAAAGAGACGTTGCCGAGTATGATATTTTCTGGCTCTTCCTCTACAGATGCCCTTGCAGAGGATTCGACTCCTTCCTTCGTGTTATCACCAGATGACTCGAAGTTAAAGTCCTCGAGCAGGTCATCAAATATGCTATCAAGACCAGCTCCTGATGTTTCGTCAGGTTGAACACAATCTCCAAATAAGATGTCATCGGGAATGTCTCCAAAAAGATCATCATAAAGTCCAGGAGGCTTTCCTGACGAGGATGAGTTTCCTGTATCGCCTCCCTGATCCTTGTCATCTGGGGGTCCTGATCCTTATCCTTTTTGCCCTCATCCTTATCTTCGTCTTTGTCATCCTTCTTTTCTTCCGGATCCTCTTCCTTTTTGTCATCACCATCATCACCATCACTATCATCACTATCATCACCGTCATCACCGTCATCCAGGACTTCGTCCTCAGACTCGGAGACTTCTTCTCCTCTGAGTCACTTAATGTCTTTCTTCATCTTGTGGTTCTCGAGTAAAAGAAATTGGATGAACTTCTCATGAGCTTTGATCTTTCCTTTACATTTGTTCAGATGGGCGCAGATCTTGATCTTTCCTTCACGCAAATTCTTGATCATACCATCCTTGATCTCAGCATCTTTCTCTAACTGGAAAACACGTTCTTGCAATCCAACAAGATCCACAGGCACGGGTATAGGCTCGTAGGGTGAATCGGAATGTAAAGGAGATTTTCCTTTGTCACTCCCTGAATGAGGTGGAGGAGATTGGGTTTTGGTGTGTGGAAGGGTCGTGGTAGATGGACGAGGAGTAGAAATTTTTATGACAAGCTTAGGTTTGGTTGGTTTGGATGACTTGGTTTTTGTGGGAGGTTTAGGTTGTGTGGGTTGAGTTGGTTGTGTAGGTGGAGGTGGTTGTGTAGGTGAAGGCGGTTGTGTAGGTGGAGGTGGTTGTGTAGGTGAAGGCGGTTGTGTAGGTGGAGATGGTTGTGTGGGTAGAGTTGGTTGTGTAGGTGGAGGTGGTTGTGTAGGTGCCTGTGATATAATGGAAGCTGCAGAAGAGAAGGATAGGCCTGAGAACATCTTTTGAAGCCTGGGATCTCTGGTTCTTTTGGCCATTGTCTTTTGCCTCTTCTTCTTTGGCGACGACTCAGGAGTAGGAGTATAATCTACATCCTGTGCCTCCTCTCTTTCTTGCCTGGTAGGAGGTGGCCTCTCTGGGATGAAATCTTCACTTGATGAAGAGGTAGGCTCAGCCCTCGAACTTGTAGCTTGAGTGTCGTGCTCATCAGCTACAAAGGCAATAGGGGTGCCTTGATCCTTCACGACATTGTCTTCGCCCACGAAGCGTCCAAACTTAATCAGAGGCCTTATACCAACATATTGCTTCTTCCCTCTCTTATTCATCTTCATATAACCAAATATGTCATCACGCATTCTCTTGATTTCCAACGAGCCGAATGTACGTTCCAAGTTCGGATGCCTTTTGTCGATGATGATCTGTACGAGGAAATGCCAAAAATCTTTCTTTCCTCTTTCCTTTAATGTTGGCATGCATATCAAGGAAAACCATTCTTGAGAAGTTGAAGTCAATGCCGAGAGCCAGAGCCACCAGACACGAACTGAGAGTCTGGTTCAGAACATCATATCCCCCTTTTCTTCCTGAGAGACACCGAGTGACCACATGTGCCAAGTATCTCCAGTAAGGATGCAACAGTTTCTTCTCAGTCGGAGGATAAGCACCTTCATGACCCATCTGATATACGGTTCTGTTCACCATATCTTGATCAAGTTCGACTGGATCTGTCTCCTTGTCTCCAAATTGTAGACATTCCCGTATAATCTGTTCGGTGATGGTGATTGAGTGACCCTGAATTCTTCCGACAATACTGACGTTTCCCTCAGCATCTGAACTCTCTTCCACCGTGCTCCAGAAATCTCGAATAAACGAGGTCACTATCAGAGGATGCTCCATAATGGCGTAGTTGACTGGTGAGAGGATCAAACCTTCGACCAGACTCTTAAACTCAGAATGCTTTGCCGGAGGCTCCCCAACAAACGCGGTCATGTTATGATCATGAACGAACCGTAATTCAGCCATCTGAAATAGAAAACTGATTAAGTTAGTTAAACATGAAGTGTACACGAAACAATAGTAGCACACGAATAACTTGTGAAATTTTCTAAGTATGAAAGCTTGTACTCGAAGCAACTGTTGTACACGAAGACCTCCCTGTTCACGAAGGTTAGTCTTTCAAAAAATGTCTAAGTCTTGTGTACATGAAGTGTGGTGTGTACACGAAGTATAACTTGTATACGAAGTTCAGGTTTGAAAAATTGAAAAATTTCTAAGTCTTGAGTACACGAAGTTATTGCTGTACACGAAACTCAATCTGTACACGAACCAAAAGCTGTACACGAAATTATTCGAGTATTCGAAGTTGAGGCTGTACACGAAGTAAGAGTGTACTCGAAAGTTTTCGTGTACTCGAAAGATTGCATTTTCGTGTACTCAAGATTCCTTGAAAGGTTTGACATTTTGGCTCCTTAGAATTTCTAATCAGGTTCAATATACTCGAAATTGAGAGGCGAATAACATATTTACAGATTGCCTTTCAATTTCAAGTATTTCTTGGTCAATTTGTCCAAAAACTTCCTGTATTCGAAAGTTGCGTACTCGAAAATCATTTTTGAACATAAGTTTCGAATGCACGGTCAAAATTTGATAAAATTCTATACCTAGGGTCGCCTAATGATGATCTATAAGATGGTCGGAGTAGAAGTTTGAGATCGGGTCTAGAAATCGAAATCGCCTCAGAGCAAAGAATCTGTACTCGAAATGGAGAAGTGTGTACACGAAATAAATGGTACTCGAAATTAAATGTTGTTGGACTATTTATAGGGCCATTTCGAGTATGCAATTTTCGTGTACTCGATTTCGAGTACGCATATTTCGTGTACTCGATTTCGAGTACATACCCTTAATTTTTCTTATTTCGATTTAAAAATTCTAACTTTTCTAAAATAAAATAAAATAAAATAAAATAAAATAAAATAAAATAAAATAAAATAAACTTTGAACAAGTTTAAGTTTAGTCGGTTCAAATTTGTGGGATCAAATCTGTTATCAAAATTTTACCATCTTAGATAATTTCTTAACGAAACACAACCTTTAAATAGCTATTCCCACCAATAATTTCCACTCGTTATTTCATTTCTTCTTAAAAAATCAGTTTTATGATTAAGTTTTTCTGAAAGTATCTTATGGGAAATTTGTGAACATTTAGATTGTAAGACTAGATTAATATGCAACCTATCAGTCTTGTTAAATCCTTTGTTTTAAACTTTGATTGTGTTTCAACGAACTTAAAATCATTTTGACGGAGTTTTAAGATGAGAAAAGAAAAGAACAGATCCATTAGATTAGAATCAAGAACAAGAAGGGGTTCTATCATCTTGTGCTCATTGGCATCTTTTATTTACTGATCTGCAGACACATTGGTCTTAACGTCACACATTCAGGTCTTTGCTTACGCAAAACATAGAATGCTTCAGTAGGTATTTCCCGCTCTTTGTTTGCACAAAACATAGGAAATACCCGAGTTTTTCAAACATAATTTTAAGTTTATAGAAACACAATCTCGTTTTGCTTAAAGGATTTAATCTAGAAGTCAAATAGTTGTTACATATTTCTAGTTATCTAATGATCATAATTTCACACTTATTTATCTATTTATATGTATTTTAAGTTTGATCAAGTTTGATTATTTAAGTTTTGAAAAACTTATTTCAACTTCTTAGCATAGAATAGATATTCAAGGTTGTAATTTCTTTTGAAATCATATTAAGATAGTGAAATTTTGATCCTTAGAGATTATTTCACTTCCCAATTTGATCGATTCACTTTGCTTGTCCAAATAAAATCCTTTTGTATTTTCTTATGTTTTTATAAAGTTAAAAGTAAAAAATATTTTTGTAATTTTCTTTGAATAACACGAAGCAGAATTTCCTTTTCTTAGGATTTCAAAACTTAACTCCCCCTAAACTTATAGATTATCTTAGACTGACTCAAAAACTAAAAATCTTTTTGCTTTTTTTTAATTTTGACTCAAAGAACGAAAAATCTTTTTGTTGTTTTGTAAATTTTCTCCCCCTAAATTTGTGAACGTGGTAGGACACAAATTTTTAATGTATTTCCAAAAATGCTTTTAATTGAAGCTTATTAGTTTGAGAGAGGCAAGCAAGTGATGGAAGCGTGCTGTATCGAACGGTTTTGTGAAAAGGTCCGCTAGATTGTCATCTGTGTGGACCTTTTCAAGATGAATCAGCTTTCGTTCGAAACAGTCACGGATGAAGTGAATCCGGATGTCAATATGTTTAGTTTTGGAGTGTTGTACCGGATTCTTGACGATCTGTAGGGCTGCTTCATTGTCACAAAAAATAGGAGAGTCAAGAAAATTCAAACCGTAATCGAGGAGCTGTTGTTGCATCCATATAACCTGAGAACAGCAACTGGAGGTAGCAACATACTCAGCTTCAGCAGTCGAAGTAGATATAGTCGTTTGTTTCTTGCATTGCCATGAGACAAGGCGATCTCCCAGGTACTGACACCCACCAGTGGTTGACTTCCTATCCAGGTTACATCCACCAAAGTCACTGTCTGAGTATGCAAATAATTGAAACTCAGAGTTCTTTGGGTACCAAAGACCGAGTTTAGGCTTCCCGACTAGGTACCGAAAGATTCTCTTGACAGCTATGAGGTGAGATGCCTTCGGAGTTGCCTGATATCTGGCACACTGACATACTGAGAACATAATGTCTGGACGACTAGCAGTCAGATACATTAAAGAACCAATCATCGAGCGATACAGGTGCTGATCAACATCTTCACCTTCCGAATCCGAAGTCAGGATAGGACGAGCAGCCATAGGAGTAGATGCTGGTTTTGAATCCAACATTTTAAACTTGGTCAAAATGTCTGTGACATACTTTCCTTGGTGAATCAGCACACCTTTTGGATCTTGCTTGACATGTAGACCTAGAAAGAAGGTCATTTCTCCCATTGCGCTCATTTTTCATCACCCCTTCAAATTCCTTGCACAACGCTGAGCTGGTGGAGCCAAATATGATGTCATCCACATAGATTTGAACGAGAATTAAATCATCCTTATCTTTGCGAACGAACAAAGTTTGATCAATTGCTCCACGGGTTATCCATTTGCAAGCAGATGATCAGTAAGTGTTGCATACCGCGCTCGCGGTGCCTGATGAAGACCATAGAGAGCTTTGTCTAACTTGTAGACTTGGTCAGGGAACTGAGAATCTTCAAACCCAGGAGGCTGGCATACATAGATTTCTTCCTTTACCTTTCCATACAGAAACACTGTCTTCACATCCATCTGATACACCGTGAAGTTCATGTAGGAGGCATATGCTAAGAAAATCCGTATTGCTTCAAGTCTTGCAACAGGTGCAAATACTTCCTCATAATCTATCCCCTCCTGCTAATAGAATCCCTGAACCACCAATCTAGCCTTATTTCGAATGATTACACCTGAATCATCTCGCTTGTTTCTGAAAACCCATCTGGTTCCTATGGGCAGTTTTCCTTTGGGTAGAGGAACCAGATTCCAAACCTTAAGCTTTAGAAACTGCATCAGCTCTTCTTGCATTGCTTCAACCCAGCTGGACTCTTTGAGAGCCATTTTGACATTCTTGGGTTCAACCTACGAAATAAAACAAGAATATAAACAAGAGTTAGTTGGACCTGATTGACTGCGAGAAATTGTCTCTTCAGGTAGCATGTTCTGAGCTGCAGTAGATCTGCTTCGAGTGAGAACGCCTTCTGAGAGAGGTCCAATAATATTCTCAACTGGATGATTCTTGTTTATGCCAAGTGTCGGCACTTCGTCCACTGCTAGGTTGTCTAGCAAGTTGCTGATGTTGTTAACTTGATCCTCACTTGAAGAAGAAATGTTGTCAATAGGAGCAGTTTCACTTGCTTCAGCTCCATGATCCACACAATGTTCCTCAGGTATGCTATCTGAGAATAGTGGATTATCAAAGGTCTGGTGGGAAGAGGATGAGGTTTGATCAGTTTCAGGAAGAGGCTGAACCGACTGAGAAGTGTCTGGTTCTGAGGGAAGAACTTCATGAATTGGGGTTGGTTGAGCTGGAGGGGCACAATTGTACATGCCTGGAGGGTCAACTGTCAAGAGACTAGGATCACAAGGAACATAGTCAACCCTGTAGTCCACGTCATCACCCATAGAAAACTCATCAGCTTGCTCAGATGCTCCTGCGTTCTCGGATGTAGTGCTGAAGGGCCTAAAAGTGGAGTCGTACTCAAACAACCAGTTTGGACCAGAACCGGCATCAGTAGAGTTCATTTCTTGCCAATCAATGTAGTACGATTCAACAATCATTCGAGTCTTCTTGTTATAAACTCTGTATGCAGCCCTTTCAGACGAATAACCCACGAAGTAACACTCATCTGCCTTATCATCAAACTTGTGGTTAGGCTCTGTATGAAGAAGAGTGCAAGGACATCCGAATGACTTGAAGTGTCCAACTTTGGGCTTCTGATTGAATAGAATCTCGTCGGGAGTCTTCTGATGACGCTTGTTCAGAAGTGCTCTATTTTGAACATAGCACGCAGTGTTAACTGCTTCAGCCCAGAAGAAGATTGGTAGCTTTGATTCTGACAACATTGTTCGTGCAGCTTCGATAAGTGTTCTGTTTCTCCTTTCAGCCACTCCATTTTGCTGTGGTGTTCTAGCCGCACTGTACTGCCTAGCAATCCCCTTTTCATCGCAGAAATCTATAAGAGTCTGATTTCTAAATTCAGTGCCATTATCAGTTCTAATCACCTTGACCTTTTGATTCTTCTGATTTTCAATCAAGGTAATGAACTTCTTCAGAATCTCTGGTGTTTCATCCTTCTTGGCCAGAAAGAACACCCAAGTGAATCTAGAATAATCATCTGTCACAACAAGACAATATGACTTCTTCCCGATACTCATTACGTTGACTGGTCCGAAGAGATCCATATGTAGAAGTTGAAGAACTGAAGAGATAGAATTGAACAATTTAGGCTTGTGGGGTTTCTTGTGTTGCTTCCCCTTGGCACAAGCAATGCACTTCTCAATTGTGGAGAAGTCCTTAGAGGGCAAGCCAATAACATGATCTCCCTTGGCTAATCTGTTTAGAGTCTTCAGATTTACGTGACCCAGCCTCCGATGCCACAACAGACAGTCATGCTCCGATGCCTTTGAGAACAAGCACGTGTTCTCAGTGAATGAGTTTGAACTCATATTGATAATGTAGGCATTGTTTATCCTTGGAGTTCTCATCAAAATCCACTTCTCAGGCACCATAAATCCAGGTTTTAGAATAAGACACTCCTTGTTTGTGAAGTGTGTGGAAAAACTCTTGTCACAGATTTGAGAAACACTCAGAAGACTGTGATTGAGCTCTTCAACATAGTACACATCTTTAAAACTGAGAGTTCCATCTGTGACCGTGCCTTTCATGCTTATCCTTCCTCCCTTGTCTCCAGCAAATGACACATACCCTCCGTTGAATGGTGTAACTTCATGTAACTGAGAAAAATCCCCAGTCATGTGCCGGGAGCAGCCGCTGTCTACATACCAAACATTTTTGAGCTTGTTTGGCTGTCCCTGCATTTCACACACAATCAATGAGAAACAGGTACGCAAACCATAACAGGTTTAGGCACTTTCGTAATGGAAGAGACTCTGTCCTTGGGTTTGGGTTTGGGTCTGTTTTTGGGTCTGTCTGAGTTGTACCTAATATGTTTTGTCATGCTTCCACTACCCTGGTTAATTGGTTTTGTCTTATTTTTGAAAATCCTTTGTGTTTGCTTATGAAAATTAGATGGAGGTTTGTTGGATTTCTTAGGTCTTTTTGCAGTGGAAGAAGTCTGAGTCTGTGTCCCCTTCTGAGAGGTTGCCTTAGGCTTGGAGGATGGTAAGGTCCTCACATGTTTATTAACTGGTTTAGCCTTAGGGATGACCTTCTGATTCTTCCCATAGAAAAATTTAGTAGGTCGGTGCAGACAGTGTCTAGCAATGTGGCCTGGTTTCCCACATGCATAACAGCAGACCTTTTGGTGAAATTCAATTGGGTCAAAGGGCTTTACATCACAGTTACTTTGACTAGAGGATGAGGTGGGAATATAAGGTTCACAGTTAGGGTTCAAAAGTGAACTTTCCTCTTTGGTAACTGTGGAATGAGCCGGTGCAGTCTGTGTTGTTAAAGGAGAGAAAGTTGATTTTATAGCAAATGTTTTCTGAAAATGTTTCGGCATATCATTAATATTAATGTTAATTACATCAAATTTTCTAACAAAATCAGTTTTTGGAACAAAAGATGATTTGCTTGTAGATGATGAACAATTTGTGCTCCTCCCTGCATTTCTTTCTACCTTCTCCTCCTTTAAACCTGCAACACTTAGTTTCTCTGCACAAACCTCATAATCATTAGTTATAACAGGGTCAGCTGTAAGCATAACTGGTTTGGTGGGAAAATCACAAGCATGACTAGTTGGACTCTTTGTCACTCAAAAGTTCTTTTAGCCTTGCCACATCCCGACCCTCAGCTTCAAGTTTTCTTTTAAAAATTCCTTCATTCTTAAGAAATTCTGAGTTAAAGTATTTAAGCTTATTTACTTCTTTGATTAAAGATTCATTGTGTGATCTATACTTAAAAACTTTATCTATGCAAGAGGTAGAGCAAAGATTTTCAGTTACCTCAGTCTGCTTGTCGTCCACTTCAGCCATGAAAGCATGACTCAATGTCAGCTCCAGTTCCTGCACCTGATCACTCCAATCATAGGAGTCAGTCTCCTGAGTCACCAACGCTTTGGACGTGCTAGCGTTTCCCTCCCGCAGATGCATTCCCTGACTTCTCTTCAGGCTTCTTTTCTCCTCCTTCCTTAGCCACCTTTGGCTGCTTACATTCCCTGGCAAAGTGACCCGGTTGGTCACAGTTGTAACATCGCAATTTTGACTTATCAAAGCCAAGCTTCTTTCCCGGAGCGTTTCCAAAGCTGTTTCTTCCATATTTCTTGATGAACTTCTTTGCTCTGAACACAGCCATTGTCATCTGCCATGAAATATCCATTTCTTCAACATCAGCTGGATTAATATGCTCCAGATTGTCTTGAGTGAGAATTGAGGGTGCCTATTCTCCTGCTATGAAAGCATTGTAGCTATTCATGAATCCTTTAAATAGCAGTAGATTCTCTTCACTTTCTGGATTGACTTTAGGCACCGATCCAGCTTGTCCAGATGACAGGAAAGCAGTCTCAAAAGGAACTCCATGAGATGAAGAAGGCTGATAATACTGCATTCCTGGTGATTGAAGATTGATTGCTGACATAAGAGCAGAGTTTTCAGAAGTAGGTGCGATGCCCATTGAGCTGGCATGATTCAGTGCTCTCTGCTTATCATCCATATAATATGAGTTGATAATTGAGATCAGCTCACTCAAGGAAGTCTTGTACATGTCCTTGGTCCTTTTGATAGTTGTACAGTTAGAGTTCCAAGTGTAAGGTAGTGAATTCAGCAGCTTCTTGTTCACCTCTCCCTTAGTCATCTCAATCCCAGAACTGGTCATCTCAGTCATCAGATGTGTGAATCTGTTGAGTTGTGCTTCAAGAGACTCTCCTTTGATGTGGTTAAACATGTTGAATCTCTGCCTGAGCATATCCTTCCGACTCTCTCTCATGTACTCATTGCCTTCGAATCTTTCAACCAATGCATTCCACAGTTCCTTTGCTGTTTTGTGCTCCTGAAATCCATGAGCAACGTCAGTTGATAGAGCCATAGTAATTGATGCATATGCCTTCTCATCCTTTTCCATCAATAGTATGTCATTGTCAGTATACAGCTCAGGATCCTTAGGAACAAGAGGACCATTTATCTCACTCTGGTATGAGGGCACATAGGGACCCTCCTCAATGGATCTCCAAAGTTTTGGATCGGTATAGTTGATGAAAGATTGAAATCTGAATTTCCAATCTTTGAAGTTATCTCCTGACACGAGCCTTGGCGGCTTTGTTCCGGTGCCAATTTCATTGTCCAGATTGAGCAAGTTGGACAAGTTAGTCAAATTCTTTGAAGCCATGATGGATCGGAAATTTTCTAAGTCCAGTACACTAATTCCCTATAGCTCCCTGTAAATACAGCTCAAAATCTTCCAAGTATTCGAAGAAAACACCCTGTACTCGAAAAATTCCCTAGTACTCGAAACTCTTCTGTGTACTCGAAAATCTCTCAGTACTCGAAGATCTTCCGGTACTCGAAGATAACTCTGTATTCGAAATCCTTTGTGTACTCGAAGCTCACTATGTATCGAAATTTTGTAATCGAAATCCTTCTCGTGTACTCGAAAAGTATTTATACTTCGAACACTCTAACTATACTCGAAATAGCTGAACTCGGAAATTTTGAACTCGAAAATACTTAAGAAAAATTTTATAAAAATATTTCTTAAGATTTGGTGTCCCAAATTTACACAGTAGCTAGATGGAGTAGAGAAGAACGATAAAGTATAAAACTTGCTTAAGAAAGTTGTTACCTTGATGATGAAAAGAGCACTCAAGCTCTGATACCACTTGTAGGTCCTTAAACTGATCAAGATCCAAACTTTATCTTCATAATCATCATCAATGATCTCTAACAAGTGCGGAATCCAAGTTAGAAACAAGAAAGCAAGTGTAAAAATGTAATCTTTGTATAAATATTGAAAAATCGAGTACAAGTGCCTCAATGCGTCTAGAGAGCAAATGCCTCGGGATTCCAACCTAATCCTGTACAAAATACGTCTATTTATACTAGGTCTAGGAGTACACGAAATCTAAATACAAAAAGGTTCGAGTACACGATCACTTCGTGTACTCGAAATGCTGTACACGAAAATTAACCAAAATCTGAGATTTGACCCTTCCGGGTTGACTTTGTCAGTCTTCATCGTTTAGCGGGCTCTACATTTTGTTATGTTCAACATTGTGTATTATTGAATATTGTGTATTTATGAGTTATAATGATAACCATTGTGCAATATGTGCATCACAGATGACAACATATATGACACAATAGACGCTATGTTTAGACACAATGATGTAAAACACAGTGATGTCTATAACCATTGTTTCTAAAATTTTTTACATAACCTAACCATTATGCAATACGTGCATCACAAATGAGAACATATATGACACAATAGACTATTTTTAGACACAGTGACCCAAAACACAGTGATATCTATAACTATTGTTTCTAAAGAATTGGACATAATCTAACCATTGTGTAATACGTGCATCACACATGACAACATATATGACACAACGACACTAGTTTAGACAACATTATGTAATATATTCATCATTGTATTTTATCTTCAAAACATTGTGTAATATACAATCATTGTGTCTTCTATTCACGTCATTGTGTAATATACTCATAGTTGTGTTTTACGTTCAGATATGACACAACGATGAACAAAAAAACAATCACAAACAAAAAGACACAATTATAAACAAAAAGACAAAATGACGTATTACAAATATAAAAGGTGGAGGAAAACATACTTTTTTTTTTAATTTTTATATAAAAATAGTACACTCATTTTAAAGATAAAATAATGCTCGTTTTTTTGGTGTATTTTTTTTAAAAAAATAATATCGTATATAAAAGTTATGACCATTTAAAAAATGGGGGGAATATGATAAAAAGTCGATAAAAGTATGTATGACTAAAATACCCCTCCACTAACTTTTTGATACAGCTTTGATCTCAAGCATTAAATTATATATCTAATGACTCACAATACTTTTCACAGTTCTCACTAATTTAAGCCTTTTTACTATAACCCACCCTATATATATATACAATCTTTTAGAGCTTTAAATTGACATAAAGGTTATTAAAAAAAGAAAAAGAAAAAGTTTTAAAATAATATAAAATTATTTTTAAACAAAATAAATGGGTCATTTTAAAACAATTAGTTCTTTAATAAAAATCCAAGTAGAATTCTAAAACAAATAGTTGTTTTAAAGCAAATGTTAATAAATTATGTGTAGTCTTTTTATTAAAAGAGTTTTAAAACAATTTTATAAATTCTTTAAAAATGATTTGTTTAAATATTTTAAAATGACTATTTATAAATTCATACTTCTTAAAAGTTTTATCAAAGAAATGGATGGAATATTATTCAATTCATATTCTTAGGATTTACAAATACAAAATAAGAAATAAATAGAATATTCAATACTCTATTTTATTTATTATACAAACTCATGGGAACATTTATAAATACTCTCAAATTATCATTCTAGTGTATTCATGCAATTAAGAATATTGATAAATAAATAAAAGAATATTTTATATTATATTTTATTTATTTTTCAATATTGTAAGAATATTTATTTAATAAATATTCCAAATGATCGATTCAAATATAGATTCATTCAAACTAGGACCTCATTATGATGCCATAGTTCTAGGAGCATAAACTTGAAATATAGGATGCTAAGACTTGTTACTCAAACTTTAGGATGCTAAGACTTGAAATATAGCTTAGTTCCTTATTCATCATTCAAGGACATCTTGGAACTAGCTAAGCATTTAAACATGTGAGTTTCTTCACACTCCTTTTTACATTCTTGTTATTGGTATGTTACACATGTCTTATTCAAACTTTATTCAATTATATTATTAATTCAATCTATGATGCAAACCTTAGACCTAGTTAGCTTTATGTGTTAGATGCTAAGCTTATACAATGTGTTGATTCTATGTGTGATTATATGTGCGTTTCAAGTCAAGCAAACTAGTACTTAGTAGCCTAAGATGTGTTAGATACCATCTTCGCATTGGCTTTTGTCATTGTGTGAAAAAGGTCAAATGTACACCTAGCAAACTTGTGGAAATACAAATGTTAATTTATAGTATGGCCATATTTGAATTAGCAGTTTGTATGGATACTTGTTTGAATACAAGCTATGATTATTCATTTATTCATTCTATTTATTCAAACTTGTATTCATGATATGCATATGATACGTATTCTAGTTAGGCTATAGTTTGCATCCTTTTTATATGTATTATTCAAACTATGTGTGTGATCTCACCAACTATGCAAATAGTCGACAAACACTTATTTTACATGTGTAACAGGCTAAGGTTGACATGATGAAGACATAAGATAGGCTTAGTGACCTAGTTTAAACTTTGAAACAATTGTATAGACTTTTCAATTGTAATACTTTGATTATTTAATTCATGTAATGATGTTTGTGATTCAATGAATGTTATGATTGTTTTGTAGCAATAATGCATTAAGTATTGAAACATTATAATAATACCATGAGCTTTTGAGCATTCATGATCGCGCCCCGGCGTATACTGCCTCGGTCGGGGTGTGACAAGGGATTTGTACTAGTTATCAACATTCACAATAGGATATGCCATAATTCACATGCACTACAAATTACATTTATGTGTGCACTCATAATGACAATTTTTCCTTGCATGATCACTCAAGTTCTTCCCTTTACATGTTAACATATACTATGGATGTTTATGGCTAAGGATTTCAAGAACTTTGTCTTGATCCTTGAGTCATATTAAAAGAAGTTATATAAGAGGGATTCATTAAGAAAGCACTAAGTTGGAACATATTTGAAAGAATTTAGTGTGATAGCTAGAAGTATAATCATCTGACTTGTGTATATGTTGCTTCTTTATTTTTTCTAACGTCATGTTAATAGGTGTGTTCATCAATTTAAGTGTAGCAATACTACTTATAAACTAGTTCAGACTAAAAACTATGTTTCTAATAAATTAGTGTCTATGTAAGTGCTTTCTCAAAGTTAAAGTCTCCTATAACTCCTAAATTTTTTTTTCTATTAACTAATTTACACATAATATTCACATAAGCAAGCAATCAAAAATTCAAAATCATGTAGCATAGAAGAGTTCAGTACATAAGTCCTAGGATGAGCGTACGTTATAATCTAGGCGTCACTAAGGGAAACCTAATTATTTATAACCAATGACTTTGATACCAATCTCCCACGCCCCGCCTTTGGCAAAAACACGGGTTTGCGACTGATCATATGCCATAACACATTAGTTTAATAAATTATATTTCATTAAATGCACAAGACATACTTTCGACAAATTGGCTAAGCATGCATATAACATTATAGGTTATACTATCAAATAATGTTATTTTTACAAGTAGAGAAAAAAAGAAACAACTAGAGCGACACAAGTTGCAATATGATAAAGTAACACTCAATAGTTGTTCAATAGTAGTGAAACATATAGCAACAATCTTCATACAAACTTGTCTTGATGTACTAATACATCCTTTTCATTGTAATTGTCATTGCTTGAAAAACACACTTAAAATATCAACTAAAAAGTTGGTGAGTTCACATGTTATAATTTTTTTTCCACCCCAAAGTATAAAATATATTATATGTAAAGGGGGCTATGAACTCATTTCTTAGAGTAGGAGTAATGGAAACACTTGTCTTTGTCAAACATTGTAAACCATGATGTCACCTTTAATCTAAAAGCGATAAATGTTCATAATATATAAAGATTTTTGGTCAAGTATATTTGATGATACTTGCATTATATTGTATAAGTATTTTTTGTGCTATTTTATACATTATTAGCCATTTTAGTTTCAAAATTTGAGTTTTTACTAACTAGTCAAGTTTATAGATTTTTAGGCATTTTTAAAATGCTCTTTTTAAATTTTCACTTTTACTTTAAGAATTGCTTAATTTGGATTAAAATTGAGTGAGTTATGGGCTTCCAAAGTTGACAATCTGTTTTGTTTGCACAACACAAATTCGAGTTCTCAACATATTTAAAGGTCAAAACCTGTCACAAAAATGCAAGACCACTTGGTTTGGAAAATAGAGTCTTGCAGCTTAGATTTGGATTCGAGAATCTTCGATTTGGTCAATATATGTGGAGTTATGGTTTTTAAAAATTGAACCAAAGTTTCTGAACGGATTGAAGCTACAAATCATATTGTTTGATTATGATATCAAATGTTTTTGTGCAATATTTACTTTTTAGAATGATTTTATATGTATTATTTTATATTTTTGATATATTGAACAAAACTTTACACTTGGTTAGATCATAGTTCAAGAACTTGCAAAATTAGTGGTCCAAAATGAAGATTTTCATCACTTGTTCATATTTTGCATGTAAGATTTGTTTGATCTTACATACAACCATGGATGATGTTTTTAAACATTCATATTTGTTTATGTATATTATTATTAATGTTCATAGATCTGGAGGTTGAAATTGAAATGAAATACTCAAAGAATTGTAAAGGAAACACCATATTTGCTTACCGAAATGCACCACAACGATACCAATGCCTCAACTTCTTTTTCCTTGGCCTTGATCATGATGGGGGAGAGGGTATGGGAGGTTGATTCCTATCAGATATAGAGAGAAAGTGTGTGTGTTCTTGGTGAAAGAGAAAGTAGGATGATATTGTGTCTTGAATTGGATTAAAAACCAACTTAATGGACTTGATTCTTGTAATATGGAGGGTTTTATACCCTATCACGACTTGAACGACTTCTACCTTCTAGAATGTAATATTTACTTGTCTTATAAAACAATAGACATGTTTCATTGCAACATGTCACATGCTGCAACTTTACTTAGCTTATAAATTGTCATATCTTAGGCTTTTGTATAACTCTTCTTAGATAATTATTTACGAATTATTAATAATACTATATTATTAGTTATAATAAGTGTTTATATGTATTTTTATGTTTTTGTATTATCAATGTGTGTCGGCTAAACCGAATTCTGCAGCAATCATTTTCAAAACCTTGGTTTTACTCTTATTTCTTCGTCTACCTATCAAGCACTAACATATGTTGATTTTAACATGTATGACACATGTTTATAGTGTTTAGGCATTGTTGAAGTAAATTTGACATGTCTTGGTCAAAGTACATGTCACTCCCCCAAATTGCCACTAACGACGTCAAGCCGTCGGCTGTGACGTGGCATGATCAAAGCTCTTGTCATATAGAACGATATATGAATTTGTAAAATGCACTTGTTATAAAATCCAAAACGAAAATAGTTTAACAATATGCAGCGAAAATATAAATGTTTTAAACAGCGGAAATAAAGTTGTATCATGGAGCAGAATTAAAATAGTAGACACTACTGTTTGATATAACATAACAACATAAAAGAAGAAACCGACACTTGGAGCTTTGGGCTCGACAAACATTAATAAACAGCATGACATATGACAAACATTATTTTTATTATATTATTGCTTATCAAAACCTGTGTACTCACCAACCATGTGTTGATACATTTTCTTAACATGTATTCTCAGGTAACTAGCTCGCATGGATAAGGATGCACTTAGGGGAAATGAGCACAAGTCTTGCATTGCACGCTTTTTGAAAAACAAGGTTCTTTAGCCTGACTCTGAGGCAGCTTGGCAGCTTTATCATGCCTTGTCTTGGTTCTGATCTCAATAGGAGAGGATGACTCTGATGAACTAGAAGAACTTGTAGAGCCACTCCCAGCTCCATCCTCATCCCCTGAATCATCATCCCATAGTCAATCTTCTTCTTCTTCTTCTTCTTCTTCTTCTTCTTCTTCTTCTTCGTCCTCCTCCTCCTCCTCCTCCTTGGCTGAATCATTGGAGATAGGTTCAGCAGCCTCTATATCCTGGGGGTAGCATCCTTAAGGCTTTCAACTAGCTCAGAAAGACGCAAGTTTTCAGCCCGAACTAGACTTTTTTTGTCTCCGCCTACGCCATGTGTATCGTAAAAACAATGGCGCGATGGGTCGAGCTTACACGCGTCTTGACCTCCCGTCAGCATTGGCACCGCCTGGGGTTCCTCACACCTAATAGTACTTTCTAAACTCACCTTGTTGTATACACATAACGGTATGACTGTGCGAGGACTTGTTACGATACACAACATTTAATGTTCGTTCCAAATAAAACAACATACACAAATATTCTTCCCCTATTTAAAATCTTGAAAAACAGTTTGAGAAAGGGGTCGTAAACTCACCTAAGTTATGCTTGCGTGAATGCTAAATCGGCCTGCGTGTCTGTTATTGGTTACCTATATCACATAGGACACATAAATTCATGTTTGGCGTTTGCGTTCGTGCTCGTGTTCGTGCCCAACAACTCAAAGTTGTTATGTCCGTTCATGTTCGACCATGTTTGATCGTCTTTGACCAAGTTTGACCGTGTCAACTCGACGACCCGTTAGTTTATTATTGTTCGTTCAATGTTCGTTATCTATCACGTAGTGCATGCAAACACATAAGTCGCGTTTAATGGACAACTTACTATTTATAGTAAGTTTCCATTTTCAGTATGTTTGCATCAAATTACATTTTAACAATTCTAGCATGCTCACTTAGCCTAAGTGATCATGTTAACACTTAGCATATTGTTACATATCATCAAATAAGCACAAAGTCTCTTTCAAGCAAATAAAGTTACTAAATATAGAAAGTTTCTATATTTACCATGTTTTGAACTAATCAAGCATGTATACTCCTTCACATCATTATACTATAACATTTACAAGTATCTCTTAATATTTATTCAAGTTAAATGTCTACTTTACAAAATTCCCAATTAAAGTTACTATAAATAGTAAGGTTTTATATTTAATATGTTTAACAACAAAACTCTTACAACAACTTTTCATTACATCATAATAAAGCATTTTAGATCATTCATCATTATCAAAACTTGTCCAATAACCAAATTTTGTGAAAATTCCTAAATAAAGTTTCCTTTATTGGAAAGTTTTCTACAAATTTCATTTTAACCATAATCAACTTATTCAAATGGGTTCATAAGACCATTAACATCATCAAAACAACTTGGACTTAGCTAAAAGCAACATGCATGGCCAATTTCTTGCATAAAAGTTCCTAAATATAGAAACCCATGACAAAAACTCCTATTTCATCAAAACTAGCATACAAATCATGCAAATGTCATCAATACTAACTATAATCCATTATTGAAGCTAACATATTACGTCAAGATCATCATCTAGCAACATTTTGTGCATCAAAAGTTACTATTTATAGTAACATTCACAAATCATCACCATAAAACACCATATGACATCCATATTCATCATAAAATATTTCAATAGCTTAAATCTATCATCAAGACATCAAAACACAGATCCACAAGCTTGAAATTTCGTGCATGTATGCACAATGGTGTTGCATGTGTGAGGTATAATGCAAGATTAATGCATATAACCTACAAATACTACCTCACAAGTTTCAAAAACATTAAGATGAAGCTTGGACAGTAGCTTAGCAGCTCCAAAAGCTCCTAATAATGATCTTCTAGCAGGCACAAGCTTGATGATTGGTCTTGGTGAGCTCCTTCTTTGATATCTCTAAGTTCCAAGCTCCCAAATACTTCAAGATATCTTCAAGTGGCTTCTGGAGATTAATGGTGGTGTAACAGAAAGCTTCTGGTCTGGAATGTAGTTCTTCAGTCGAGAGAAAAGGGTGGAGAGGATTGAATGAGCTGAGTTGGGTTTTTATAAAGTTTTAGTCTGCTGGGAGGCTTCGCATACCACCAAGAAAGCCCCCAAGGGCATACCACCAAGAATATTTTAATCGAGTTCTCTCCCGAGACACGCCGCGTACCGCCGAGGTGGATTTTGATTGGTCATGGCGTACCGCGAAGAAATCCGGAGATTTCAAATTTTCCTGCTGACCTTCATGTACCGCCAAGGCTCTCGCCAGGGCCCTTGGCTTACCACGAAGCGTGTTCGTCTGGCCCAATGGCCCATTTTTCATTTGTTTAAGTCATTTTTCGTCTGTTTTTCGTTATTGTTTATCGTTTTTCGACTTTTGTTTTGTCTTGGTTTGTCATAGGTTCACACAACCTTCGATTTTGTTTGTTTGTTCACATATCACTCAATTATTGTTCGATTGAATAAATTGTTCGACGTTCACCAACGTTCAAGAGTTTTACATCATGTGTGTGCGTTTATCGATAATTCCTCGAATTACCGTGCTTTATGACCGTGTTTGTACTATCGTCTCACGTGTCATAACGAATTCTAGTGCCACGTGTATAACAATCAATTAAATTAATATTTAACTAAATAGATTGCTGACTTGGAATTTCGAGGTGTCACATCATCACCCCGTTTGAAAGAATTTCGTCATGAAATTCAACTCGCGTTGTCAGTGTTCGTCGGGTTAGCGAACAGGTGTGGGTATTTCTTTTTCATTTGGTCTTCATGCTCCCACATGAATTCCGGTCTACGTCTCGAGTTCCATCACACCTTGACTATAGGAATGCGACTGAGTTTGAGTTTCTTGATTTCTCATTCCATGATCTCGACGACTTCCTCAACGAAGTGTATTTGTTCATCAATCTGAATTTCCTCCAAAGGAACTGCAAGCGTCTCATCATACAAACACTTCTTGAGGTTCGACACGTGAAAGACGTTGGGTAAGTTCAGTTCATAGGTTACAAGGCCTATTCGTTTGACAATCTCGAATGGTCCGATGTAACGAGGATTCAACTTCCTCGTTTCTAGAATCGGATGACTCCCTTCCAAGGTGAGACTTTGAGAAGTACCTTGTCTCCTACTTGGAATTCCAAAAGCTTGCGCCTTTTATCGGCATAGCTCTTCTTTCGATCTCGAGCTGCTGCCATTCTATTTCGTATCTGCACGATTTTTATGTTGTCTCGTGCACCAATTTTGGGCCAGTTAGTCGGCTTTCGCATAGTGGTTCAAAGGGTGCAGCCTTAATGCTGGTGTAACATCCCGACCAATGGCGAAATCATCGGGGCATTCACGAAGTGTAGATTGCTTAAAAGCACAAGGTTTATTGTGTAAATAATCCAAACATAACATTAAAAGAAACTTCAAACACCCATAATTCATTACATCATAAAAAGGAAATACTAAATCCAAAATTTTAAGCCTAAACATAATAAGAAAACTAATAATCTAAATCCAAGCTGTAGAGCCCGATTCAAGACTAAGACTGAAAAAGTTAACCCATGCTGAGCTGAGGGCTTGATTTTGTGTAAATTTCGTGTACATAGATTTCGAATACAATAGTTTATTGTGCACTCGAACCAAATTCGTGTATAGGGTTCGAGTACACCTAGAGTAGTATAAATAGACGTATTTTGTACCGTTCTAGGTTGGAATCCCGAGGCATTTGCTCTCTAGATGTATTGATGCATCTGTATTCGAAGTTCAACATTTAATACAAAGTATTCATTTTTCTACTTTATTTCTTGATTCTAACATGGATTCCGCACTTGTTAGAGTCGTTTGGTGTTGATTTGAGCGATAAAGCTACGTTCTTGATCCGGTAAGAGACCTACAAGTGGTATGAGAGCTTTGGAGCTCTTTTCTTCATCAAGGTATTGTCTTTTTCATGCAAGTTTGGGACTCCAGATCTTAAGAAATTTTTCTATAAAATTTTCTTAAGTATTTTCGAGATCAAAATTTTCATGTTCAGTTTTTCGAGTACAGTCTGGGTGTTCAAGCTTTTGGATTTTTGACTATACTGTCTTCGAGTACACTGTGAGTTCGAGTATACCCTCAGTTTCGTTTACACAAGGCGTTTCGAGTACACGACTGGTTTTTCACGTACAACCTCAGATTCGAATACACAGGATTTTCGAACATACAAAGAAGTTTCGTGTACAAGGCTCTTCGAGTACATCTTTCAGATTCACGTACATCTTTCAGATTCACGTACATCAGGTTTTCGAGTACGCGACTCGTTCGAGTACATCAAGTGTTTCGGGTACACAGAGGTGTTCGAGTATATCTAGGATTTCTGTTACAATGTCACCTCGAGTTCTGACTGATTGTAGCACACTATTCCAGGAGTTAGACAGAATTTTGGTTAGCATGGCATCCAAAAATCTAACCAACCTTTCAAACCTTCTGAGTTTGGATAATGAGATCGGCACGGGAACCAAGCCACCGAGGCTTGTATCGGGTGAACTCGATAAGGGTTTATTTAGCGTTTTAGATTGGAGTCTAGGAGTATAAACAATCATATATAAAGCAAATAATAAGTAAAAGCATTTATGTAAAACAATTTAGATAAAAAAGATTTACGCACGCTTCTCAGCCCCGCGTTTGAAAACAAAAATGTTTAGAAAAGGGGCAATGAACTCACCTGTGTTGCTGTGCAATTGAACCACAAAAGATATGCACGCTCTTTGATTGTTGCATATGTATCTTTAGCACCTGAGTTATTTCAAGGAGATTCGTAGGCGATAAGTATATATAATCGACGTTGTGTCTAGGGTTTGGTCTCGGTGTGCAACTATGTGTCCTAGATTACTAATATGCTTCTAAGATCTCATCTAACCAATCTAATCGTATTACCCATAACTCACCCGTATCCCACAATTACTTATTACAACTCTTGAATTAAATATTTTAAGTTATTCCAATTTAAATCGAACATTTATTTACAAAATCATCAATTTATTTAGATTAACAAACTTTACAATTTAATTTCTTTGATTAAGACATAATTAATTTAAGAAAAGTGTAATTTACACATGATGGGCTTAGGTTAAGCCCATTAGGTTAACTTTGAGCCCAACTACTAGCTTTTGATTATACATGATTCCATGATCTATCATGTATACCCCCTCCCCCCTTCCTTGGTAGTTCCAAAGAACGACCTAACATAGCTGGGCTTCTTCTTGATTCGTCTAAGTGTTAGATGCCACTAGCAAGATATCACCATGCACTTAGGCCATGATCTTTGTTTGATCTATAGCTATTCCCACCTTGTTTGCTTAATATAAAACCCTAATATCCCATGCCTACACATAAAGGATCTAATTCCAAGCATGCACACCCACAAATTAAGGTTTCCATGCACGCACATGATAACCACCATGCTTGCTTTACGTGAGATCCCTTATTTTTATCCCCACCTTTGGCCGAATGATGGTGGCTGTCGAATGAGAGTCTAGCCGAATGTGGGTCGTGGGCAAAGAGGCTGGCCGAATGAGAGCCCTGGGCTGAAGCGCTATGGCCGATCGAATGACTATTTGGGTGACAGAATGAGGGCCGACTGAATGGCTCTAGTCCGACCGAGAGAGTGCCGACTGACTGAGTTGTTTCGGCCTCAGGCCATTCGGCGAATGAGGGCTGGTTCGGCTCTAGGCCACTCGGCGAATGAGGATTTAAGCTCATTCGGTGAGCTAGTTTCTTGGGTCATTCGGCTGGTCGTGAGTCTCCAGATGCATCCATGATTTTTGAGGCTAAACACTAAGGGTTGTCATGTTAGTTGTTCCTACAACATCCTAAGAGTATTTGGTGGTGTTTTCCTAAGGTTTTTGAGGCATGGAACCGGCTAAAAAGAGAGATGGCCAAAAGGGTTTTGAAACCCTAAAAACCGAAGTAAAACGTGATCTTTACCTCAAATCCGTCGGTTGGAAGCTTAGATCGGTTTTACTTTCAAGTTCTACGAGTGATGGTGGTCGTTTAGACACCAAAATGAGTCGATTTCGTGGAGAAATGAGGAAGATCTTGCTAGGGTTTGTAGAGAGAGAAAGAAAAGAGAGAGAGAGTGAACGAGTTGGGGAAAAAAAATCTGGTAGGTGCGTGTTGATTATGGCATTGAATGCCAAAATAAATGACTTCAACTACCCGGGTATGTTTGGATTTGTTCGGTTCCGCTCTGTTTCGCGTAGAAGCGTCGGTTTCTTACCGTTTTCGTAACGAGACGAATCAATTTTAAAACAAGACTTCGAAAATTATTTTAGATGGTTATTCTTAGTAAATTAACTATATATCTTTTATTTATTTTAAATTTTCAGAAATGTTTAATTATCTGTTTAAAATCGAATCGTACAGTCGTCGCGCGTATTCGTTCGAATCGTCACCCGTACGAACACGACGATAACTATACTTTTCAATATTGTTTTCTAATTATTGGATATCATTTAGAACGTTAAACTTCCAGATTTATTCATACAGATCGTCACCTATACCAAAAATCTGTCAGTTTAGCATTCACGTAACGACATCCGTGTTGTTCTGTTCTGTAAAGCCTCACATACGTTTATACGTAATAAAATCCTAACAAATAATCACATGGTGGTTCGGTATTGTCAGATAATTATCTGACTGATGAACCATAGTTCTGAGTTTAGCTTCTTTGATCTGATTCTGAATTCACTGTTACATACATGAAATGATAACAACATATGATATGATTGTGAAATTTACTGAAATGCATAAAGTGTGTACCTGATTTACCGTTCATGTTACTTTTACGATCACTTTCCGGTGACGGTTCCGGCACTGATGTTACAGTCTCCCCTTGTTAGAGAAATTTCGTCCCGAAATTTAAGAATTGTTATCAGGTACGTCTTCCTCTGTAAAGAGTTGGGGATACTTTGACTTCATGTGATCTTCGTATTCCCAAGTGAACTCAGGTCCGCGCTTTGAGTTCCAACGAACCTTTACAATCGGAATACAGCTTCGCCTCCGTTGTTTAACCTTGCGATCCATAATCTCTAAAGGTTCTTCAATAAAATGTAATTGTTCATCCACTTGAATTTCTTCGATCGGTATGATGAGTGATTCATCAGCAAGGAATTTCTTTAAGTTCAAGACGTGAAAAACGTCATGCACACCACTAAGTTCATCTGGTAGTCTCAGTCTATACTCCACTGGACCAATACGTTCGATGATTTCGAACGGTCTCACGTATCGTGGTGCTTACTTGCCTTTCTTTCCAAAGCGGACTACGCCTTTCCATGGGGAAACCTTCAACATGACACGGTCTCCCTCTTGAAATTCCAACGGCTTGCGCCGTTTATCAGCGTAGCTCTTTTGTCTGCTCCTAGTTGCTTGTAATCTTTGTTGAATCTGAGCAATCTTGTCAGTAGTCTCTTGAATAAGATCTGGCCCCGTTATTCGGTTATCTCCAACTTCAATCCAGCAGATTGGTGATCGACATTTCCGGCCATAAAGAGCCTCGAATGGTGCACATCCGATGCTACAGTGATAACTGTTGTTGTAAGAGAACTCAATCAGTGGCAAATCGGAATCCCAATTCCCACCGAAATCCAACACATAGGTTCTCAACATGTCCTCCAGGGTCTGAATTGTACGTTCGCTTTGACCATCCGTTTGTGGATGGTAAGCTGTACACAGATTTAATAGAGATTTCTGTAGTGATTGCTAGAACCTTGATGTGAATCTGATATCTCTATCGGAAATAATGGACAATGGCACACCGTGGCGTACCACTATCTCATTGATGTACAACCTCGCCAGTCTATCCATCGTGAAAGTCTCACGTATCGGCAAGAAATGAGCAGATTTCGTCAAACGATTGATGATAACCGAAATCGTATCATGACCACTAGAAGTGCGGGGTAGCTTGGTAATGAAGTCCATAGCTATTTGTTCCCACTTCCAGAGCGGAATCTCAGGCTGTCCCAGTAAACCAGACGGTCTTTGGTGTTCCGCCTTTACCTTTGCAAACGTCAGACATCTACCGACGAACTCGGCTAAGTCTTTCTTCATTCCTGGCCACCAATAAAATCCACGCAAGTCTTGGTACATTTTTTCAGCACCTGGATGAACTGAATATTTAGTCTTGTGCGCTTCATCGAAGATAAGTCTTCTTAATTCACCTACCGCAGGAATCCATACACGATCGTTATAGTAAATGATTCCATCAGGCTTCGCGTCAAATTGTTTTTCTGCTCAGCAATCGAGTTCTTTCATCAGATTTCATCTATCAAGTCATTCTTGTTGTGCTTTAATTATCTTGTCTCCTACGCTCGTTTGCACAGTCATTCCCATTGCTCTGACGCGCAAGGGTTTGACCCGTTCCTTCCGGCTCAAGGCATCAGCTACAACGTTCGCTTTTCCCGGATGGTACTTGATTACACAGTCGTAATCATTTAGAAGTTCAACCCAATGACGCTGTCGCATGTTGAGATCCTTTTGATCAAAGATGTGATGCAGACTCTTGTGATCAGTAAATATGGTACACTTAGTGCCATATAAGTAATGTCTCCAAATCTTCAATGCGAAGATTACAGCTCCCAGTTCAAGATCATGAGTAGTGTAGTTCTTCTCATGAACTTTTAATTGTCTTGACGCGTAGGCGATAGCTTTTTCCCGTTGCATCAGTACGCATCCAAGTCCCTGATGGGATGCATCACAATAAACAACAAAGTCATCACATCCTTCTAGGAGAGATAGAATTGGAGCATCACACAATTTCTGTTTCAATGTCTGAAAAGCATCTTCTTGTGTCTGCTCCCAGACAAACGGTTCACTTTTCTGGGTTAGCTTAGTGAGAGGCAAGGCTATCTTAGAAAAGTTTGAGATAAACCTTCTATAATAACCCACCAATCCCAGAAAAGACCGTATCTCCGTCGGTGTCTTCGGAGTATCCCAGTTCTTTATCGCCTCGATCTTGGCAGGGTCTACGTGTATTCCCTCGTTGTTGACTACATGACCCAGAAATTGAACTTCTCTTAGCCAGAATTCACATTTCGAAAATTTGGCATAGAGTTTCTTTTCCTTCAACAGCTCCAAGATCTTCCTAAGATGTTGCTCGTGTTCAGCTTTGCTCTTTGAATAAATCAGTATGTCATCAATGAAAACAATGACAAACTAATCTAAATACGGCTTGCACACTCGGTTCATGAGGTCCATGAAAACTGCTGGTGCATTCGTCAATCCGAAAGGCATCACCATAAACTCGTAATGCTCGTATCTGGTTTGGAATGCTGTCTTCGGTATGTCTTCTTCTTGCACTCTGAGTTGATGATATCCGGACCGTAGATCGATCTTCGAGAAATACTGAGCTCCTTGCAACTGATCAAACATGTCATCAATCCTCGGTAGTGGATACCGATTCTTGATAGTCAACTTGTTCAGCTCCCTATAGTCGATGCATATTCTAAACGATCCGTCTTTCTTCTTCACGAACAAGACCGGAGCTCCCCAAGGTGAGTAGCTCGGTCTGATGAATCCTTTATCCAGTAACTCCTGTAACTGGTTTGACAATTCCTGCATCTCCGAAGGTGCTAACCTGTAAGGAGATTTAGAAACAGGAGTTGCTCTAGGAACTAAGTCAATTCGGAACTCTACCGGTCGCGCCGGTGGCAAACCTGGTAGGTCTTCTGGGAATACTTCTAGATACTCTTTCACTACCGGTACGTCTTGTATCTTTCTCTTGACTTTCTCCTTTTCCACCACATGAGCTAGGAAGGCTATGCACTGCTTCTGTAAACACTTATGCGCCTTTATGCAAGAAATGATTTTGACACTTCATTTTGCTTTATCCCTTCTGACTTCCAGTACACGATCATCTGGGAATGGAACTCAAAGTAGCTTCTCAGAACAGATGACTTCCACTCGGTTAGAAGAAAGCCAATCCATTCCAACAATGATGTCGAAACTACCCAACTCCATCGATATCAAATCGATGGCAAATGTATGACCATTAAGTGTCAACTGGCAATTCCTGTATACTGTACTAACTGTGATCTGTTTTCCGTTAGCTACTTCTACGATATAAGGGCAGTCTAACTGTTCCTCTATAGAATCTAGTTGGCATGCAAAATCGGCAGAGATAAAACTCTGATCCGCACCAGTGTCAAATAGAACAGATCCATAAAAGTCATGTAAGAGAAATATTCCAGTGACCGCATTCGGGTCTTGGCGTGCAGCTGGAGCTCCTATGACAAAAGCTCTTCCACGGGGTGCTTGAACTGCCGGTTGTGCCTTCTTCGGGCAGTTTTTTGCAAAGTGGCCCTGTTCGCCACAGTTATAGCATCCACCGTTGTTCTGGTTGTTGGGTGGAGTGAGAGCTAAAGCAGCATTGTTGACTGCTTGATTTTGAGTCATCCTGCAATTTTGGGCCTAGTGTCCTTTTCTTCCACATCCCGTGCAGTGACGGCATGTATTGATTGCAGCATGGTGATACTGGCACTTGTTACACAGAGGGTGTGGGCCAGTGTACTGTTTCTTGTGCACATCTTGAGGTGCCACGGCTACTTGATTGAAGGGAGTAGCCATGGTGTAGTTCTTCAGGGTATCCTGCTTCTTCTTTTGGTGCTGTTGGTGATGAGGCTTCTTGGAGGACTCTTCCTTTCGCTTGCCAGTGTCAGCCTCTTTCTTTAGAACTCCCGAGGCTACCATAAGATCAGTGAGCTTCCCAGACAAACTCACAACAGATTCCACAGTAACAGGGTTTGCTGCAACAACGAAACCCTGAATGCAGGTGGGAAGTCCACCTACATATATGTCTATCCTTTTCTCCAAAGTTGGTACCATGTCTGGCACCAGAGCAACCAACTCGTGATAACGAGTCGTATACCCCATGTGATCTGCCCCTTTCATCACATGGTTTGACAGCTCAACCTCCAGCTTCTGCAGTTCATTTTTAGAGCAAAATTCTGTTCGCAGAAGAGTCTTGAAATCCTCCCAAGACATCGACATGGCTTCTTCACTTCCCCTTGCATTGCTTTGACCGTTCCACCAAGTCAAAGCTCGCCTGTTGAATGTTCCAGCAGAGTAGCGAACCTTGTGGTGCTCTGGACAGGTCTATAGTAGTTTCAATCTTTTCAATCCGTTGGATTACTCCAAAGGCTCCTTCAGACCCACTAAAACTGGGTGGCTTACATCCTACAAATGACTTGGAGGAGTAGCATGATGAACCACCAGTATTCCCACTGGCTTCTCATGACGAGTTACCAGTGTTGTTGATTTCATTACGGAGACGGTTGAACATCTCCAGTGTCGCCTCCTTCATCTGATTAGTCATCTGACTACTCAGTAGGGTCACCAAAGAGATAGTAGTAGGATCTAGTATAGGAGTTGTGCTCGAACTAGGAGGTAAATCAAGTGGAGGAGGAGGAGGCGGTGGAGTAGGTGGAGGTGAGTAAGCAGGTGATGGCGTAGAGGAGTGTGGAGCTAACGAGGGAGTCTGTCTTCTCGGCGGCATTCTGATCATAACCAATAAAGGTATCGGTTAGTGCAATGATCGAATACAGAAGACATAATGCAATAAAGTCTTAAGTCCTATGTTCTCTACATGCAGGGTCCCTAGGTTATAGTCTAGGCCAAACCGTTTAATTAAGTGACCTATATTTCTCTATAATCATGGCTCTGATACCAATCTGTCACACCCCGAGCCGGCGGAGTAGGATCAGATTTGCCCATCGGGCGGAAGGTTCCCGGGGCGCGATATCGTGAGTGATAATCATGATGATCAGATTGTTTACATTGCACATGATATAAATGAGAAATGCTAAATAGAATAGAATTACAAAGTTAAATTACATCAGTATTGTTTATAATTTAACAATGTAAATCTACCATCAATATCATAAAATTTCTATCTTGTATTTACACAAGATATACAAAATATGTTGTGTATTGATGTTCCAAAAGTATGCAGGTCAAAACATACTAAGTCTTCTATCCGAAGTCCTAGTCCAAAAGTAATGACTTCTTAATTGACATGTTCGTCACCTGAGAAGTCATGCAAAAATATCAAGTCAACACATGGTTGGTGAGTTCATATAGTTTAGTTATTGAAAAATAGCTTTGCGAACTTCATAGGTAAAACCTTAACCTCATTAACATCACATGTATCATCCAGCTCGGTATGCTTATGTGTAGGGCATACCCCTGAGTCGAGCCTACAACCCGCCCAGACGCAATCCCACCACATACTAAGCCACATAGGACATTGTTGTTAATGATAATTAAGCATTTTACCTACTATTCAATTCCATTAACATCCAAGATTTAAAGCACTCTGTTTAACAGTTTAAACACCCACTGATAACCTCTTCGTTAACAATCTTAACCTCATTAACATCACCTGTATCATCCAGCTCGGTATGCTTATGTATAGGACATACCCCTGAGTCGAGCCTACAGCCTACCCAGACGTCATCCCACCACATACTAAGCCACGTAGGACATTGGTGTTAATGATAATTAAGCATTCTTACCTACAGTCACTTCTATGTTAACAGATTGATTTCCCAAAAACGATTGTATAAGTATAATATTAAATGGTTAGTTAAATTAATAACTAATCATTTAATTACAACTAATACATGATGATTGGGCCTTATTTAACTCAATCAATTAGACTTAGTTGTTGGTGGTTGTCCAAGTTGTACTCTCTCACACGTGACCCATATCAGGCATGACTCACAAGGAGTCTACCTGTGTGTGCCAGGATTTTAATGTTATGCCCATATCAGCTTGACCTACTGGTCTACTGTATGCGTCGGGACTTTAGGATATCCTTTGCTTTATGATCTTCTTGAATTCCTTGATTTCATTTGATAGTTTAAGTTATGCCCGTGTAGCTTGACTACAAGAGTCTACTACTGTGAAGGGACTTTCCGTATGTTACACGTGGTCTTGATTTACATACAACTGACAACTCACCTTACTTTGGGTATTAATGATTTCATTAGATCATAATGATTTCATTATTTCAATGATTCACACACGGTTATGATTCCTTTGATTCCTTTGATTTTGATGTTTAGAATTCCATGATTTCACAATGATTATAGATTCATGAGTAGGATCCTTAGTTTACTGATCACACTCCGGATTAGAGTCCATTGCATTTGATCTTTAGCTTTGGTTCTTTTGATTTCACTTTGAATTTAAATTCTTTAATTTGAATTCGATGGACTAAGGGTTTATTTAGCGTTTTAGACCGGAGTCTAGGAGTATAAACAATCATATATAAAGCAAATAATAAGTAAAAGCATTTACGTAAAACAATTTAAATAAAAAAGATTTACGCATGCTTCTCAGCCCCGCGTTTGAAAACAAAAATGTTTAGAAAAGGGGCAATGAACTCACCTGTGTTGCCGTGCAAATGAACCACAAAAGATATGCGCGCTCTTTGATTGTTGCCTATGTATCTTTAGCACCTGAGTTATTTCAAGGAGATTCGTAGGCGATAAGTATATATAATCGACGTTGTGTCTAGGGTTTGGTCTCGGTGTGCAACTATGTGTCCTAGATTACTAATATGCTTCTAAGATCTCATCTAACCAATCTAATCGTATTACCCATAACTCACCCGTATCCCACAATTACTTATTACAAGTCTTAAATTAAATATTTTAAGTTATTCCAAGTTAAATTGAACATTTATTTATAAAATCATCAATTTATTTAGATTAACAAACTTTACAATTTAATTTCTTTGATTAAGACATAATTAGTTTAAGAAAAGTGTAATTTACACATGATAGGCTTAGGTTAAGCCCATTAGGTTAACTTTGAGCCCAACTACTAGCTTTTGATTATACATGATTCCATGATCGATCATGTATACCCCTATAAGGTAGTTCCAAAGAACGACCTAACATAGCTGGGCTTCTTCGTGATTCGTCTAAGTGTTAGATGTTACTAGCAAGATATCACCATGCACTTAGGCCATGATCTTTGTTTGATCTATTGCTATTCCCACCTTGTTTCCTTAATATAAAACCCTAATATCCCATGCCCACACATAAAGGATCTAATTCCATGCATGCACACCCACAAATTAAGGTTTCCATGCACACACATGATAACCACCATGCTTGCTTTACGTGAGATCCCTTAGTTTTATCCCCACCTTTGGCCGAATGATGGTGGCTGTCGAATGAGAGTCTAGCCGAATGTGGGTCATGGGCAAAGAGGCTGGCCGAATGAGAGCACTAGGCCGAAGCGCTATGGCCGATCGAATGACTATTTGGGCGAAAGCATGAGGGCCGACCAAATGGATCTAGTCAGACCGAGAGAGTGCCGACCGACTGAGGTTGTTTCAGCCTCAGGCCATTCGGCGAATGAGGGCTGGTTCGGCTCTAGGCCATTCGGCGAATGAGGATTTAAGCTCATTCGGTGAGCTGGTTTCTTGGGTCATTCGGCTGGTCGTGAGTCTCCAGATGCGACCATGGTTTTTGAGGCTAAACACTAAGGGTTGTCATCTTAGTTGTTCCTACAACATCCTAAGAGTATTTGGTGGTGTTTTCCTAAGGTTTTTGAGGCATGGAACCGGCTAAAAAGAGAGATGGCCAAAAGGGTTTTGAAACCCTAAAAACCGAAGTAAAACGTGATCTTTACCTCAAATCCGTCGGTTGGAAGCTTAGATCGGTTTTACTTTCAAGTTCTACGAGTGATGGTGGTCGTTTAGACACCAAAATGAGTCGATTTCGTGGAGAAATGAGGAAGATCTTGCTAGGGTTTGTAGAGAGGGAAAGAAAAGAGAGAGAGAGTGAACGAGTTGGGGAAAAAAAATCTGGCAGGTGGGTGTTGATTATGGCATTGAATGCCAAAATAAATGACTTCAACTACCTGGGTTCGTTCGGATTCGTTCGGTTCCGCTCGGTTTCGTGTAGAAGCGTCAGTTTCTTACCGTTTTTGTAACGAAACGAATCGATTTTAAAACAAGACTTTGAAAATTATTTTAGATTGTTATTCCTAGTAAATTAACTAAATATCTTTTATTTATTTTAAATTTTCAGAAATGTTTAATTATCTGTTTAAAATCGAATCGTACAGTCGTCGCGCGTATTCGTTCGAATCGTCACCCGTACGAACACGACGATAACTATACTTTTCAATATTGTTTTCTAATTATTGGATATCATTAAGAACGTTAAACTTCCATATTTATTCATACAGATCATCACCTATACGAAAAATCTGTCAGTTTAGCATTCACGTAACGACATCCGTGTTGTTCTGTTCTGTAAAGCGTCACATACTTTTATACGTAATAAAATCCTAACAAATAATCACATGATGGTTCGGTGTTGTCAGATAATTATCTGACTGATGAACCATAGTTCTGAGTTTAGCTTCTCTGATCTGATTCTTAATTCACTGTTACATTCATGAAATGATAACAACATATGATATGATTGTGAAATTTACCGAAATGCATAAAGTGTGTACCTGATTTACTGTTCATTTTACTGTTACGATCACTTTCCGGTGACGGTTCCGGCACTGATGTTACAGTCATGGTTCGGGTCAAGGATCGGAGCATGGTTTGAGCCATTGTTCGTGTCATGGTTCGGGTCATTGATCTTGTCATGGTTCAGGTCATGGGTCTAGTCATGGTTCGACTCATGGTTCGTGTCATGGTTCAGGTAATGGGTCTAGTCATGGTTCGTGTCATGGGTCAGGTCAAGGGTCGACTCATGGTTTTGGTCATGGATCGGGTCAAGGTTTTGGACATGGGTCGGGTCATTGGTCGGATCATTCCTTCAAGAGAAGGAATGAAGAAAAAACACCCATACTGCAAGGAATGAAAATCATCAAAAGTAAAGGAATCACATTCCTTATGGAATGATGCATTTCATTCCTATGTAGTAACCAAACACGTTTATTTTCATTACAACGTAATGACTCATTCCATTTCATCTTTCATTCGTGCATACCAAACGCTACCTTATTGATTTCTACGATGAGAAGGGAATAGCTCGACAGTACAGTGCAGCTCATACACCTCAGCAAAATGGTGTTGCTGAAAGAAGAAATAGAACACTTATCGAGGCTTCACGGACCATGCTGTTTGAGTCTAAGTTGCCAATCTTCTTATGTGCTGAAGGTGTTAACACAGCTTGCTATGTTCAAAATCGAGCACACCTAAACAAGCGCCATGAGAAGACCCCTTATGAGATTTTCTTCAATCAGAAGCCCAAAGTTGGTCATTTCAAGTCATTCGGTTGTCTGTGTATGTACAACCCAAACTTTTCACACGGTTACACGTGTCCCATTTTAGGTCCCAGATTAAACTTTTTCATAAATTATGTTTGGAAGCGTGAAATTAACATTTCATGAGTTAAACACACTTAATTTCAAATCATTTACATTTATGATTAATAAAAACTAGTGTGTTTAAGTTTAATACCAGCAAAGATTTTACATAACGTTTGGTTCTGCTTCAATACATGCCCGATCTGATCGCCCGATGCATATATATCTTTGACATGTAACATCAGATATAAGGTCACAATTAGTTCATATAAACTAAGTAAGTAACCCCTCCCAAATTTTCCACAACTCATTTAAACACATTCACATACATATCATATGGATGTTTATCATGTCTAGATAATAATATATCATATTCCAACATCAACTTGCACACAACACACATTGTGCATTTATTTCCCTTAATGGGACATTTTCACAAATATGAATATATTATCTAGTCCAACTCTATCACCAGCACCTCTGGCTAAATTAAAAACCATATATATATATATATATATATATATATATATATATATATATATATATATATATATTGGCTCAACCAATTACCCACATACCTGTGGTTTGAACAATTTAGTTTCCGGATTAACCAGTTATCCATACATTTGTGGTATCATACATATATTAAGTCTTAAGATGTTCACCCACCGGTCCTTCCATCTAAGACAATTGCTAGCACCTCTAGCTATCCACACATTTGTGGGGTCACAACAAATATTAAGTATAAGATGTTCACCCACCGATACTTCCATCTAGACAATTGCCAGCACCTCTGGCTATCCACCATTGTGGAGTCACAAATATTAAGTCTAAGATGTTCACCCACCGGTACTTCCATCTAGACAATTGCCAGCACCTTTGGCTATCCACCATTATGGAGTCATAAATATTAAGTCTAATATGTTCACCCACCGGTACTTCCATCTGATCAATTGCCACCACCTCTGGCTATCCACCATTGTGGAGTCATAAATATTAAGTCTAAGATGTTCACCCACCGGTACTTCCATCTAGTCAATTGCCAGCACCTCTGGCTATCCACCATTATGGAGTCATAAATAATTCAATTCCTGGATTAACCGGTTAGCCACCCATTTGTGGTTCAACAATTTAATTCACGGATTAACCGGTTAGCCACCCATTTGTGGTTCAACAATTTAATTCCCGTATTAACCGATTAGCCACACAATTTAATTCCCGGATTAACCGGTTAGCCACACATTTGTGGTTCAACAATTTAGTTCCCACACTTTCATTTACCAAGGTATTGGATTTATCATAGGTTGTTGAACTTTTATTATTCAACTTTCCCCTATCACCAATGCCATATTTATTATACAATTTACTCAACAACAAATTTAACGTTCATTATATGATGTCATAGTTGTGGGATTACTTACTCAAACACCGGCTCATCCGGCTATTCTTATGCAATCTATGTTGCATATTCAATTCAATCGTGACAAAACACATTTGAACTTAACATATAAATATTAGAGTCTATTAATTCAATTAGTTCCAATTTGGTTATGCACATTCATTCAAATCAATCAATCAATTAATCATTCTTTAATGATTAAGTATTCAAAAATTTACCAATTCGTACTATGATGCTTTCACTCAAATTCTTTCATCATAGATGTACTACCAAATATATAGATTGACTAAATAAGTCAAACTGCTCAATAAATATATATACATCACAATCAAGTAGACTCTTTCTACTTCTTATATGTGATGTTACAGTAAGTTGGGTAACTTACCTGGTTCAAATGGTTGTTCACTTCCTACAACCTCTTTTCCATCTCTGTGAATTGTCCTTTGACTTTCACCACCAATACCTAGTTGTATTCACATATATACAACTAGTTTCAATACATATATCACATACAATCAAGTTCAACGCACTGGACTGGTTTGACTTTCTCAAAGTCAATTTATCACATAACTGACTCTATCTTACTATTCTTAGTAAGTTTTAGTCAATTATTATAATTAATCATAACCCATGACTCCCTTAGGCATTTCATCAAATAATTGATGTTCATTACATTAGTTATGATCTCAATCACTTCTTTTAATCAAAATTCATTTATGATCATAACTATTAATAATTTTAATATCAATTCATCACACTCATCATTTAACCCATGGATCATAATCCATATTTCATTTAAAACCATAATCTATCTATTCCTACTAGTTATCACACTATGATTTGGTTTTCATAACAACCGCACATTATACTGGCTTAAAAACGAAGATTTCATCATCAAAATAACAAGTTCTTCGTTTCTAACAATCCCTAGTTATCAACTAGACAATAATCAATACCCATACTCATAATAATACATTCAAAACTAAATTTAATCCACAAAATATTAAACTAGTAGAATAAAACGAATCGTTACCCAATCGAACGGATGTTTAGTCGCAAAACAACTATCAGATGATGCTCTGGTACGATCCTTAGGATTAAACGGCTTCAAATCTGAGTTTGGCAGCCTCAAATTTCGTACGTGGAGGTTTAGAACTCGAAAGAAAGAGTTTTTAAAAACTCTTCTGCAAGTTTTCTGATTAAATCTTGATTCACCAAACCGCCTCACGTCGCGTACCGCGAAGAGGGGCAAAAGGAGCCTTCGCATACCGCGAAGCAATTCGGGATCCTCAGATATTTTGGGTTCTTTGCGTACCGCGAAGAGGGGCTCATGAAGCCTTCGCGTACCGTGAAGAGTTCCAAAATATAATATCTTTACAATTTTCTTTGTTTTGCAATTCCGGACAATCCGTAACTCCGTTTCACGCATGGTTTTCTCCCACGTTCATGATTTCTCACATATTTTCAAATTACAATAATCACAATCGTTCAGTTAACGATTGTTTCAAATACATTTTATTATTAAAACCAGTTGTTACAAATCTCCCCTCTTTACAAAGGTTTCGTCCTCGAAACCGCTTATACCTTAAAAGAAAGGATAAAATTTCCTCCTCTAATCTTCTGACTCCTACATGGCATCAGATTCCCTTTTGTATTTCTATTGAACCTTTACCTGGTTCAAGGACTAGTTTCTCAAATGTTTGACCTTTCGGTCTAATATAGCTACCGTGTTTTCCACATAGTTCAACTTGTCATCAATTTCCAAGTCTTCTAGTGGCACATTAGCCGATTCATCCGCCAAACATTTTCTCAGATATGACATGTGAAAAGTGTCATGTATGCCATTCAATTCCTTCGGTAGGTCAAGACGATAAGAAACTTCGCTAATTCGAGCTATAATCTTGAATGGTCCAGTGAAACGTGGCTTAACTTCCCTTGCTATCTAAAATATATAACATCTTTCCAAGGAGAGACCTTTAACAATACAAAATCTCTCACCTGAAACTCAATAGTCCTCCTATGTTTATCAACATAGGAATTCTGACGGTCTTGTGCCGCCTTCAAATGAACTAGAATCTGATCTATACGTTCATTTGTTACTTTAACTACCTTTTTATTTGTCAGTTCTCATTGCCCAACTTCTCCCCAACACACAAGAGTACGCCATTTCCTTCCATACAACATTTCATATGGAGGCATTCCAATACTGGAATGATAATTGTTATTGTATGAGAACTCGGCTAAAGGTAAATAATCATCCCAACTACCCCCAAAATTAATTATACACGCTCTTAACATATCCTCCAACTTTTGAATGGTCCTTTCACTTTGACCATCAATCGAAGGATGATACGCCGTGCTTATCAACAATCTTATTTCTTTACAAATAGGCATAACTTTGACTTTTTAAAGTCAAGTATCATGTATAACATATTTTACACATAACCACAACCGAATGACTTAACATTCGCGTTAACCATTTATTCCATAACCGAATGACTTCACATTCGCGTTATTCATTGTCTCATGAGAGTTGTTAATCACACATAATGATAATTACTACCTTCATTTACATAATTATCATTTTCATACAATCTCATTCATTTTCATAGATAGACATTCTTATCTACGATTCATGTTCAACCATTATCATTTAACACAACACATATGTGCACTCACAAACTCCAGTTGTGCATCATATTTCCCAAAAGTCTAGCTTAAACAATTTGACTCTTGAAATTAGATGTCTACACTCTTGTAGATCATAACATCCATAGTATGATGGTTGTTTACACTCTTGTAAATCAACTCAATCATAATCACTAGTTGAATGTTCACACATTTTGTAAATCATTCAACTACAATAACCACACTAAACATGATTATTTACATCAAATTTAAGTAAAACAACAAATCACATGTATGCTAATTTCACAATTACTTGTAGTGTGGACTCACCCAATCCTACAAATACAAGTCAATCAAATGGGTAATTTACACACCATTTGAACATATTCACTTGTGTTTACATTTATATTGATCACCAATTGAGTTTTACACACATGATCACAACACTTGTGATTCATTATCACAAGTTTAAACAACTCAATGGTAACAGGTGACTTACTATCATTTACATGTACATGGTTTACCCCCAATGCCACAAAAATGTGGACTTAGATGACAAACACCAATGCCATTTCATTATGTACTTACATGACAATTATTAATGCCACACACCAGTGGTCTTACATCAGTTTCACACGAATGTGAAGCATCACCCATTATCTATGTCAGTTATTCTAAACATATAACGACACTTTTATTAGTTATGCAATTTATCATAACATTAATCAATTTCAACAATCCAAATACCACCCCATGTGGTTTCATATACATATACTTCCACACAATGTGGATTATCATCAATTTATAGTGTCTACTATAAATTTTCATTTAATAACACTTTTCAACTTATGCAATTAGCGCATAACAATCATCCAATAATTCAAGACATACATCAAGTAGTGAAATACCACCACCGTGTGGTTTCGTATTCATATTGTCTATATTTCATGACACATATGGTCAGTTTACCATTTAATTTATTACAATTACTACAAGTCAATTACAAGTAGTAACAACAAACATAATTACATAAGACATAAGCACTAATGTGTCTTATGGTTGCATATTAATGAGCAGGTAACTCACCTATTCACATTAACCATAACTTTGACTTTTTAAAAGTCAACATCGTTCGACACATACTCACATATTGACCAATCCACACATATGTGGATTCTCCCAGTACCTCACTAAGGAGGATTTGTATGACAAATTCAATGTCATTTCAAGATGGTTTTACACATCTAAAACAAGGTCACTCACTAGTGAACTTACAAACAAATTCAATGCCACTCACAAGTGGTCTTATATGATAAATCCAATGCCACTCTCCAGTGGCCTTACATGTTAATACACACAAAATGCCATACGTCATGGTCTTAAATTTGCTTTAACATTACTATAAATAGTTTTCAATTCAATGTGTCAATTACTATCAACATATAATGACACTATCACTAGTTATGAAATCATATCATAACATTCACCATACGTATACATATTGTGTACTTACAACTATATATCACATATATAGATTATATGCACATTATATAAATTATTAACATGTTTAAATCATTACATTTCAAACTTAAACATGTATGAACACATAAACATAATTACGTGTCTTTTTCCCTATCCTGCCTTAACGGTCAAATTATACATTTTTGATTCATGTATACACATCAAGAAATTTTTCCATACTCAATTGGGTTAATTTTCCTAACACTTCAAGTGTTATTGCCTACACTCGTGTAGGTCTTTCCACATTAATATTCCAATTCATTTCTCTTGAATTGGCAACACCATTACATTCAAGTAATAGACACATTAAGCTCCAAACACCTTGCCTAATCTCAATAGCCTAAGTATAAAATGATTTTCATAAAGAACTTGTTCATATCATGTTTGCACTAGTAAGTTGGCCAGACATACTAATCCATTCATTATATGCCCACTTCCTTACTTCTTTCATTTCATACTCAAGACATCGATTTCGGTTTCACATAATCAATCAAATCACATTTAACAAGTAATCATTCACTTTACATTAAACAATTATAATACAGGACATATATATGCTGACCTCATGCATTCGGCATCATGATCGGGTCTTCGAATCAAACGTTATGTTTTCATGTCAAGAGCACAAGAGTTTGAGATCAAGACACACTTGACTCACTCAAACCATTGCTCAGATACCAAATCTGTAACACCCAAACTTTTCACACGGTTACACGTGTCCCATTTTAGGTCCCCGATTAAACTTTTTCATAAATTATGTTCGGAAGCGTGAAATTAACATTTCATGAGTTAAACACACTTAATTTCAAATCATTTACATTTATGATTAATAAAAAGTAGTGTGCTTAAGTTTAATACCACCAAATATTTTACATAACGTTTGGTTCTGCTTCAATACATTCCCGATCTGATCGCCCGATGCATATCTATCTTTGACCTCTAACATCACATAGAAGATCACAATTAGTTCATATGAACTAAGTAAGGAACCCCTCCCAAATTTCCCGCAACTTATTTAAACACATCCACATACATATCTTATGGATGTTTATCATGTCCAGATAATAATATATCATATTCCAACATCAACTTGCACACAACACACATTGTGCATTTATTTCCCTTAATGGGACATTTTCACAAATATGATTATATTATCTAGTCCAACTCTATCACCAGCACCTCTGGCTAAATTAAACAATATATATATATATATATATATATATTGGCTCAACCAATTACCCACATACCTATGGTTTCAACAATTTAGTTTCCGGATTAACCGGTTATCCAAACATTTGTGGTATCATACATATATTAAGTCTTAAGATGTTCACCCACTGGTCCTTCCATCTAAGACAATTGCTAGCACCTCTAGCTATCCACACATTTGTGGGGTCACAAATAATTCAAGTCTTAAGATGTTCACCCACCGGTACTTCCATCTAAGACAATTGTTAGCACCTCTGACTATCCACACATATGTGGTATCATAAATATTAAGTATAAGATATTCACCCACCGGTACTTCCATCTAGACAATTGCCAGCACCTCTGGCTATCCACCATTGTGGAGTCATAAATATTAAGTCTAAGATGTTCACCCACCGGTACTTCCATCTAGACAATTGCCAGCACCTCTGTCTATCCACTATTGTGGAGTCATAAATAGTAAGTCTAAGATGTTCACCCACCAGTACTTCCATCTAGACAATTGCCAGCACCTCTGGCTATCCACCATTGCGGAATCATAAATATTAAGTCTAAGATTTTCACCCACCGGTACTTCCATCTTGACAATTGCCAGCACCTCTGGCTATCCACCATTGTGGAGTCATAAATAATTCAATTCCCGGATTAACCGGTTAGCCACCCATTTGTGGTTCAACAATTTAATTCCCGGATTAACCGGTTAGCCACCCATTTGTGGTTCAACAATTTAATTCCCGGATTAAGCGGTTAGCCACACATTTGTGGTTCAACAATTTAATTCCCGGATTAACCGGTTAGCCACACATTTGTGGTTCAACAATTTAGTTCCCACACTTTCATTTACCAAGGTATTGGATTTATCATAGGTTGTTGAACTTTTATTATTCAACTTTCCCCTATCACCAATGCCATATTTATTATACAATTTACTCAACAACAAATTCAACGTTCATTATGTGATGTCATAGTTGTGGGATTACTTACTCAAACACCGGCTCATCCGGCTATTCTTTTGCAATCTATGTTGCATATTCAATTCAATCGTGACATAAACACATTGGAACTTAACATATAAACATTAGAGTCTATTAACTCAATTAGTTCCAATTTGTTATGCACGTTCATTCAAATCAATAAATCAATTAATCATTATTTACTGATTAAGTATTCAACAATTTACCAATTCATACGATGATGCTTTCACTCAAATTGTTTCATCATAGATGTACTACCAAATATATAGATTGACTAAATAAGTCAAACTGCTCAATCAATATATATACATCACAATCAAGTTGACTCTTTCTACTACTTATATGTAATGTTACAGTAAGTTGGGTAACTTACCTGGTTCAAACGGTTGTTCACTTCCTACAACCTCTTTTCCATCTCTGTGAATTGTCCTTTGACTTTCACCACCAATACCTAGTTGTATTCAGATAGACACAAGTAGTTTTAATACATATATCACATACAATCAAGATCAACGCACTTGACTGTTTTGACTTTCTCAAAGTCAATTTATCTCATAACTGACTCTATCTTACTATTCTTAGTAAGTTTTAGTCAATTATTATAATTAATCATATCCCATGCCTCCCTTAGGCATTTCATCAAATAATTGATGTTCATTACATTAGTTATGATCTCAATCACTTCTTTTAATCAAAATTCATTTATGATCATAACTATTAATAATTTTAACATCAATTCATCACACTCATCATTTAACCCATGGATCATAATCCATATTTCATTTAAAACCATAATCTATCCATTCCTACTAGTTATCACACTATGATTTGGGTTTCATAACAACCGCACATTATACCGGCTTAAAAACGAAGATTTCATTATCAAAATAGCAAGTTTTCGTTTCTTATAATCCCAAGTTATCAACTAGGCAATAATCAATACCCATAATCATAATAATACATTCAAAACTAAATTTAATCCACAAAATATTAAACTTGTCGAAAAAAACGACTCGTTACCCAATCGAACGGATGTTCAGTCGCAAAACAACGATCAGATGATGCAGATAAGTTCTCTGGTACGATCCGTAGGCTTAAACGGCTTCAAATCTGAGTTTGGCAGCCTCAAATTTCGTATTTGGAGGTTTAGAACTCGAAAGAAAGAGTTTTTAAAAACTCTTCTCCAAGTTTTCTGATTAAAACTTGATTCACCAAACCGCCTCACCCGTCGTGTACCGCGAAGAGGGGCAAAAGGAGCCTTCGCGTACCGCGAAGCAATTCTGGATCCTCAGATATTTTGGGTTCTTCGCGTACCACGAAGAGGGGCTCATGAAGCCTTCGCGTACCGCGAAGAGTTCCAAAACATAATATCTTTACAATTTTCTTCGTTTTGCAATTCCGGACAATACGTAACTCCGTTTCACGCACGGTTTTTTCCCACGTTCATGATTTCTCACATATTTTCAAATTACAATAATCACAATCGTTCAATTAACGATTGTTTCAAATATATTTTATTATTAAAACCGGTTGTTACAGTGTACTCTCCTCCATACTGAGCCGAATCACAAGTTTGACGACAAGGCTGATGTGTGTTACTTCGTGGGCTATTCATCGGAAAAGGCTGCCTACCGAGTGTACAACAAGAAGACTCGGATGATCATGGAATCATATTATATCGATTGGCAAGAGATGAACTCTACAGACGCTGGTTCTGGTCGAAACTGGTTGTTCTATTATGATTCTACTTTTAAGCCCTTCAACACTACATCAGAGAGTGCAGGAACATCTAAACAGACCGAGAACTTCTACAAGGGTGATGACGTAAACTATCGGGTTGACTACGTTCCATGTGATCCCAACCTTCTGACAGTTGACCCTCCAGGCATGTACGATCGGGCTCCTCCAGTTCAGCCAACCCCGATTCATGAAGTCATTCCATCAGATAATTCTCAGTCTGCTCAGCGTCTACCAGAAACCGATCAAGCTTCATCTTCCTCCCACCAAACCGGTGATAATCCACTGTTCTCAGACCACATTCCTGAGGAACATTGTGTGGATAACGGAGCTGAAGCAACTAAAGCCGCTCCAGCTGACAATCTATCTTCCTAAAGTGACAATCAGCTGACACACCTCAGCAACCTGCTCGATAATTTAGCTGTGGAGGAAGTGCCAACACTTAGCAACAAAAAGAATCATTCTGTGGAAAACATTATTGGACCTCTTTTAGAAGGAGTTCTGACACGGAGTCGGTCCATTCCAGCTCAGAACGTCTTGCCTGAAAGCACTATCTCACGGAGTCAATCAGGTCCAATTAATTCTAGTATGCATTCCTGTTTTATTTCACAAGTCGAACCCAAGAACGTCAAGATGGCTCTCAAGGAGTCTAGTTGGGTCGAGGCGATGCAGGAAGAATTGATGCAGTTTTAGAAGCTCAAGGTGTGGAATCTGGTTCCGTTGCCCAAAGGGAAACTGCCAATCGAAACCAGATGGGTCTTCAGAAACAAAAGAGATGATTCGGGCGTGATAATCAGGAATAAAGCTAGGTTGGTAGTTCAGGGCTTCTACCAACAGGAGGGGATTGACTACGAAGAAGTCTTTGCACCGGTTGCAAGACTTGAAGCTATACAGATTTTCTTAGCGTATGCCTCCTACATGAACTTCACAGTGTATCAAATGGACGTTAAGACTGCATTCTTGTATGGGAAGAATAAAGAAGAGATCTATGTGTGTCAGCCCCCAGGGTTCGAGGATTCGCAGTGTCCCGACCATGTCTACAAGTTAGACAAAGCCCACTATGGTCTTCATCAGGCACCGCGAGCGTGGTATGCTACTCTTACAGATCATCTAATTGCCAATGGATATACCAGTGGAGCCATCGATCAGACATTGTTCATTCGCAAAGATAAGGATGATTTGATTCTTGTCTAAATCTACGTCGATGATATTATTTGTGGATCCACGAGCTCCGTGCTGTGCAAAGAATTTGAAGTTGTGATGAAGAAGAAGTTTAAGATGAGCGTAATGGGAGAAATGACCTTCTTTCTGGGTCTACAGGTGAAGCAAGATCCAAAGGGCGTGCTGATTCATCAAGGCCAATATGTTATTGACATTCTGACAAAGTTTAACATGCTGGAATCAAAGCCGGCACCACTCCTATGGCTGCTCGTCCTGTCTTAACTTCGGATTCTGATGGTGAAGATGTTGATCAACACCTGTATCGCTCGATGATTGGTTCACTGATATATCTGACTGCTAGTCGTCCAGACATCATGTTTTCAGTTTGTCAGTGCGCCAGATATCAGGCGAATCCGTAGGCATCTCACCTGATAGCTGTCAAGAGGATCTTTCGGTACCTAGTCGGGAAACCTCATCTCGGTTTATGGTATCCTAAGAAATCTGAGTTTCATTTATTTGCTTACTCTGACAGTGACTTTGGTGGATGTAACTTAGACAGGAAGTCGACCACTCGTGGATGTCAATACTTGGGAGATCGTCTTGTCTATGGCAATGTAAGAAACATACGACCGTGTCTACTTCCACCACGAAAGCTGAGTATGTTGTTGCTTCCAGTTTCTAGGGATGCAACAGCAACTCCTCGATTACGGTTTGATTTTTCTTGATTCTCCTATTTATTGTGATATTGAAGCTGCCTTACAGATCGTCAAGAATCCGGTACAACACTCCAAAACTAAACACATTGACATCCGGATTCACTTTATCCATGACTGTTTCGAACGGAAACTAATTCATCTTGAAAAGGTCCACACAGATGACAATCTGGCAGATGTTTTCACAAAACCGTTCCATACAGCTCGATTTCACCACCTCCTTGCATCTCTCAAACTAATAAGCTTTGACTAAAAGCAACTTTTGTAAATACTGTAAAATTTGTGTCTTGTTTCACTTTAATTTTTATTTATCACAAATTTAGGGGGAGAACATTTACAGAAAAACAACAAAAAGATTTTCGGTCTTTAAGTTTATTTATTAAACAACAAAAAGGTTTTCTTTTCTTGAGGCAGTCTAATGTGATCTACAAATTTAGGGGAGTAAATTTTAAGAAAACAACAAAAAGATTTTACAGTTTTCAAACTTTTAAGAAAATACAAGAAGATTTCGATTTGGATGGTCAAAGTTTAACGGTTCAATTGGGAAGTGAAATAAATTCTAACACTCAAAATTTCACTACCTAAACGTAATTTCTAAAGGATAACAACTTTGGAAAACTATAATTCACTAAGAATTTAAAACAAGTTTTTCCAAGATAAAAGCAATGGGCATGATCATTAAAAAAAATTATAAATAAGTGAGAAGTAAGGAAAATCAGAATACTGGAAAGATGTAACAAACTAGTTAACATTTTGTGGTAAATCTTTAAGTCAAAATTAGATTGTGTTTCCATAAACTTAAAATGTTTTGGAAAACTCGGGTATTTTCCATGTTTTGTGCAAACAACGAGCGGGAAATACTTACTGAAGCATCCTCTGGATTGCGTTAGCAAAGACCTAGATGTGTGACGTTAAGACCAATGTGTTTGCAGATCAGTAACGTAAAAGCCGCCAATGAGCACAACGATGATAGAACCCCTTCTTGTTCTTGATTCTAATCTAATGGATCTGTTCTTTTCATTTCTCATCTCAAAATCTGTCAAAACGTTTTTAAGTTCGTCGCAACAAAATCAAAGTTTGAAACAAAAGATTTCACAAAATTGATAGGTTGCACTGTAATCCGGTTCCTAAGTGTGACTATTCATAAACTTCCCAAAAGTAAATTTCAGAAAATTCGATAGAAAATCTAATGGTCATAAGTCTTGTTTTTGAATTGAGGATTAACGAGTGAAAATTATTGGTCGAGTGTAATTATCTTTAAGGTTGAGTTTCATAAAAATATTTTAAGATGGTCAAATTTTGACAACAGATTTGATCCCACGAAAGTGACTCGACTCAACTTTGAACTTGTCCAAAGTTTCTGAGTTTATTTTATTTTATTTTATTTTATTTTAAGTTAGAAAATGTTCAAAATAATTTTGTACCCGATACGTGCATTCGAAATTATCTACTCAAAATTATGTACACGATTGTAGTTAGAGCAGTTACAATTTCGAGTACCATTACATTTCGAGTAAGATTATTCTCTCTCTTAGGCGATCTCGATTTCTGGACTCGTTTTCAAAATTCCACTCCGATCACCTTGTAGATCACATATAGGCAACCCTAGGTATAGATTTTCATCAAGTTTTGACTGCTAAATCAAAAGTTATGGGCCGAAAACTATTTTCGAGTACAGGGTTCCGTTAACAGATAGTATTTTGGACAAATCACCTTGAAATTCACAAAATTAAAATGGGATCTTCTAGTATGTTGGTCGCTTATTAATTCCGATCATTTCAAGTATAATTATGAGTTCTAAGGAGCAAAATTGTGGGAGTTATGAAGTTTTTAATGTTCTCGAAATTTTGAATTTCGAATACAAGTTTCGAGTATTAAGGTTTCGAATACAGCTAAAATTTCAATTACAATCATTTTCCAATACAGCTGAAATTTCGATTACAATCATTTTCGAATACAAATCAACTTTTGAGTACGATCCAAATTTCGAGAAAACTTTAAACTTCGTGAACTCCCATAAAATCCTAAACTTCTTCTAACTCTGTGATTTTGTCTAACTCTTTTAACCTGAACTTGGACTTTGACTTTTGATCTTAACCTTTAATTTCGATTTTAAATAACTTGACTTGTTTTGTTTTTCAGATGGCTGACTTGCGGTTCGTTTCTGATCATAACATGTCAGCGTACGCTGGGAATCCACCAGAGAAGCATTCAGCTTTCATGAGTCTAGTTGACGGACTGATTTTGTCACTAGTAAACTGTGCCATCATGGAGCATCCTACCATCTTTAATGATTTCATTCAAGACTTCTAGAGTTGTGTTTCCGAACACACTGACGCTAGTGGAACTGTCAGCATTATTGGGAAGATTCAAGGCCAGCCCATCATCATTACTGAGCAGATTTTAAGGGAGTGCTTGCAGTTTGGCAACAAGGCAACTGACCTTGTTGAATTAGATCATGACTTGGTTCACAGGACGGTATATCAGATGGGGCCGAAGGAGTGTACCCTTCTATGGAGAAGAAGCTCTTATATCCGTACTGGTGATATCTTGCACACGTGGTGACCCAGTATCTGTCTGGAAGAATGGGTGGATATGATGTGCTGAATCAGACAAGTGCATGTCTGGTGGCATTGGCTTTGGGGGTTGACTTCAACTACTCCAGGATGATATTTCAAGATATGCATGCCAACATTAAAGGAAGAGGAAAAGGAGGTTCCAGGCATTTCCCCGATTCCTTTAGATCGTTATCAACAAAAGACATTCCAGTCTCATTCCCACTCTCGGCACCTTTGGAATCAAAAGGATGAGAGATGACGTCTTTGGTTACTTGAAGATGAACAAGAGAGGAAAGAAGGTGTATATTGTGGAGCGCCCGCTCATCAAATTTGGGAGGTTTGTCGGTGATGATGCGGTAATGGCTGAACAAGGAACTCCTGTAGCCATAGTAGCCGAAGAGCATGAAATTCCCGTTCATAGCTCAGATGCTCAGACTAGCTCAGCTACTGATGATACTATTCTTGACTCATCTTCATCATCATCTGGAGAAGAAATCCTGATCAGAGAGACCTTTCCCGTTACTCCTCTAATGACAAGAGCTGAACGTCCAAGATTACTTGCCAACGCCAGAATCCTCACCGAAGAAGAAAAGGTTAAAGACGACGTCCAAGCGTATCAGGGATCCAAGATTGAAGAAAAAGGCTGCTAGTTCATCCTCTTCCACTCCTGCTCAGACTCCACCACCATCACCACCTCCTATAGTGACCACTCAACCTCAACCTCAACCTTAGATTCAGATTCCACCACCACCTCCTCCTACTGTGCCTATTCCACACACACAACCACAACCTTCACTTCAACCAAGACCTCCTCAACTGGTACTTCATCCACGACCACGACCACCATCACAATCTCCACTTCAACCACGACCACCACAACCACCTTTCACCACATCATCACCTCTTCACACAGAGCCAACACCACCACCTCACACCCAAATCCCTCTCACTGAGCCACCAACTTCACCTTTCAGGAGTCGGAGAGAAAAGGGAAATGATCCGATGCATACATCCTTGTCTTATGCTTCCAAGGGCACGCCTGTAGATACCGTTTGGTTACAAGAAAGAGTATTTTTGCTTGAATATGATTCGATCACTAAAGATGAAAAGATAAGAGATTTACAGGGAGCCCTGGTTAGGGTTTGTGAGATGTTCAGAAGGCAGATCAGGGATCTTGGATGCTTGGAAAGACAAAACCTGATCTTAAAAGAGGCTGTTGAGAGACTGACCGGGAAAACTCTTGTTGAAGAAGATGATGATGATGATGATGAAAGTGATAAACAGATCAATGAAGAAGTTGAGGCGAAAGAAAAGGAAGAAGAGAATAAGGACGATGATACTGATAAAGATGGTAATCATGTCAAGGATGACAAAGGCAAGAAAAAGGAAGATGATGATGCCAATGATGATCAGGGACAGGGAGCCAGTTCTTCGGGCCAACCATCTGATGAGCCAGTCCAGGACACTACCAAAGGCACTGATGCTTCGGAGAATCCACCATCTTCGGAGAAACCTCCAGAGTATTATGATGATTTATTTGAGGATCTCCCGGATGACTTCTTGTTTGAGGGATTCGATGAAGAGCTCGGTGGAGTGGGCCTGGGAAATCTATTTCCTGATATATCCGTAGATTCTGTTTTTGATGCGGTGTGTGAGAAAGAACGCCAAGAAAAAGCCGAGTCCTCTGCAGGAGCATTTATAGAGGAAGGACCAGAGAATGTTATTATCGGCAAGGTGAAAGATCCCTACATTGATTACTTGTATACTCACAAGTATATCAGTCAAGATGGAGAGGAGATTCCGCCGTTAGGGACATTCATTAACAGCTGGTTCGAGAAACAAAAGGATTGGACTCCAGCACCTCCCGAAGTTAAGATACTTGGCTGGGAGTGATGAATGAAGAACATCCAGAGCACACTTTCATTTCTGACGACCGTTCGTTGTTTGCTGTACGAAACGATAGGTCAAACGTTTGCTGCTGGTTAAATGACAAGGAAAGAGATCTTTACCTGGTCAAGCGGATTAACGGAAAGGTGGAATATTACAGGAAGTCGAGAGATTTTTACACCATGCCCAAGTTTGACATCCGAAGCATTAACAAAGCCATGTTCTTTAATCCTTCTAAAGACAATCAAGCCTACTTATTTGCCAAGTTTATAAAAGATCAATGTAACAAGGATTTTCCTACGTTGAGAACGACCAAGGGAAGACGCTTCTTCTCAACATGTATAGTGGATCCAGTGAAGAAAGAGCCATGGGTTTACTACAATATCCTCCACCTCATGTTGAACTAGCAGTCCCAGTCTCCCCAAGAGTTCCAGACTATTCATTGGCTAACTTTTTTTCTTGGTATTTTGATGAACGGAACCTTGCAGCTATCATCCTCGGAAACAAGGACGACATTGATGATATTGACATAATTCTTGACCCAATGGATCTGTTGAAGTACAGGAAAGAAGATATGATGAAGCTTCACAATTCTCCTATTTGAGTTTACAATGGATTTGATGAGGAATCCAAGCCGTGTAAATGAAGCTATATGCTGGCGCTGGTCCTCATTCAGTCACACTTCCTATAGGGTAACTTCATCAGTCTAGGGGGAGTTTGTATAGCCCGATTCAAGACTAAGACTGAAAAAGTTAACTCGTGCTAAGCTGAGGAGTAGATATTGTGTAAATTTCGTGTACATAGATTTCGAATACAGTAGTTTATCGTGTACTTGAAGCAGTTTCGTGTATAAGGTTCGAGTACATCTAGAGTAGTATAAATAGATGTATTTTGTACTGTTCTAGGTTGGAATCCCGAGGCATTTTCTCTTTAGACGTATTAAGGCATCTGTATTTGAAGTTCAACATTTAATACAAAGTATTCATTTTTCTACTTGCTTTCTTGATTCTAACATGGATTCCACACTTGTTAGATTCGTTTGGTGTTGATTTGAGCGATAAAGCTACGTTCTTGATCCGGTAAGAGACCTACACAAGCTCTTAGCATTCTTAAGTAGCGTTTCCACAAGAAAAATGTTTAAAATAAAAGGTCAACTATAAATAGTTGGTGAGTTTCATAGGTTTTGAACACTCACACAATAAAAAGTTTAATACAAGTTTATATGTTGTTATATGTGAACACAAAGTATAATGAACATAGCATTAATGAATTAGCAAGTAAGGCAGATCAAACAATGTTGAAGTATAAAGTTTGACCAAGTTTAACATTCCTAACAATGTTGAAGTAGTAAACTATCACACTGGTCTCCCCCGAAGGATAAATCAAAAATCGGTGGGAAGCTAGGAGTGGAGTCCCATGCATCTGTTTTAGTGTCTTAGGCTAACGAACGTTTAATAATTTTTTGTTATGTATTGTTGAACAATTTTAATTGCTTCCGAAACTATTACTTTGTATTGTTTTTAAAACTGTTTTAACAATGCTTCTGCAACCCATGAATTCAAAACTATTTTGATAACTCATACATTAACTTCCACAACTCTGATTTTAAAAAACTATTTTATTCAAGTTATTAGATGTACGTATGCAACAAGACATGTAGGTCTTGCAACTATGTGACCGGAGATTGCGATCCTGTAGAGACCCTGACTAGTGTCTCGCGTCGCGCCCTTGGAAGGCCAAGAATGGTGTGACAGATTGGTATCAGAGACGTCAGTTACTGTGAATAGGTTTTCATTTAGTGAACTTATTCTATAACCATTAGTCTCCACACAATACATAGTGTTTAGTATTGTGATACTTGCATACATGATCGTACATACACTTGCAATATAGATATGGCGACACCCATATCACCGCATATGTTTGCACACGATGAGGAGGAGCCGATAGCTCTAGCACTACCCGCATCACCATTACAAGTGACCGTAAAGTCACTTGGCTAGCATTCCCTATTACCAGAGGGGAGCGAGACAGATGATCCTGACGAGGATCCTGAGGAAGACCCCGTGGAGGAGTCACCCGACAATGCATCACCCATACTAGCCCCACCAGAGCCTAAAAGGCAGTGTCTTAAGTCAGATGTTGTCGACAGATTGACTCGGGACATGGCATAGGAGGATGATTAGATTGAGTGTCTCGCTGAGGATTTGAGGTATACCAATACACGACATGCAAAACTTTATAGCGTAGTCAACAAGATGGATTGGGATATGACCCAATTGATTGCCCTATTCCCAGCAGCCGAAGACCGAGCTGCCATCACTGAAGCTAGAATCGCAGAGCTGGAGGACATGGTTGTCAATCCAGTCCCAGAAGAGCCTGACACTAAGGAAGAGGAATTGGTAGAGGACGCTGGTTCTGATTCCACTATCGACGATGCATTTGATTAACTTAGCGTAGACCTAGTAGGGACGGGTTGTGTCTCTGTACTGGATATTTTGGAATCTTAATGTTTTGGTATTAAATGAATTGTAGCCAGTACAACTTATTATATATCATGACTATGGTTGTTATTGAAAATCTTGTCTATGTAAATCGATACATGTTCCCTTTTCATACAAACTATACACACTACAATATTCCTTAGAAACATTTTAACGCTTATTCTCGCTATAAAGATCATGGATGGAAAACATGGAGGACGCAGGAACGCGGGAGGACATGGGAACATCAACCTCACCACCGCTGAACCGAACGCACTCATCAATAAGTGAGTTGAGAATGCACTTGCTGCACGGGAGACTACACGCAATCGAAATCAACTGAACCAAGGTGACGAACTTTATTTCACATTCACCTTGCACAACGATCACTCTTTTCAATCACAACACATTTAACGGATTTTGAATCCAACTTCTTTCTCTGCATATTATAGGAGCAAACATTAACCCACCTCTCTGCACATTCAAATCATTTCTGGATTGTAAACCCCACTCTTTCAAGGAAACTGAGGCTGCCGTTGGACTGTTGCGCTGGATGGAAAAGGTGGAGTCGGCCTTTTCCATGAGCAACTGCAGGAACGAGGACCGGGTCAAGTTCGCTGCTGGAACTCTTGATGGAAAATTGTGTGTGTGTGTCTCTCTCTCTATATATATACACACGTAGCTGTACATTTGTTTAAATATAAGAATAATTTTTTCCATAGAAATATAGAACTTTACAATTGTCATACGTTTACATTTCAAATTTATTATAGAAAAATCTCAAATGTCACAATTTGTTGCCCTCTCGTCTGATATATGCACCGGCTTATTGCCACGTCTATCATTAGCCAATGCAAAAGCCGCAATTGGTGCATATACGTGATTAGTGTTGCCTATATTGCCTTACTACAGGTAGACTCTACAAGCTTGCACACTACTTAGTTGAGTACTTTTCTAACTAATATCATAGGCATCATCACATATTGATGTATATCAAGTCATATGTGTCGGTGATCGATTGGTCGTTAGGGCTCATGAGAAGTCACAAGAGGAGTTGGCCCCCTATCAACCCTATATGGCTTGATCACCGCATGTTGTTCGGCATGAGGATCATCAGAGAGTTCCCTGTGGTAGTTATGTCATAGTCAATACAACCAGGGGAGATTTATATCCACCACTACTTAGATGATGGGGATAAGGAGCGATTGGAGGTAGTGAGGGTGCGAGCGGAGGGTTAAGGGTGTGGATGTTGGAGGTAAGTGGGTAGGAGGTGAGGGGAAGGAGGTCAGGGGCCAGAAGGAGATGAGGGGCCTACAAGAAGTTATCAGAAAGCGCTGAAAGTTTTACGACACGTATACCGCACAGTGAGACTTCCATCATGTCTCGGGACCTTCGTCGACTTGACCAGAATGATCGTCAGATTGATCATGTTGACATGGTTATGCGCTAGTTGGTTGTGCATGAGCCCGAGAGGTCGAGGCATACCGACATCGACCCTCCCCTCCGCCACCACCACCTCCTTGAAAGGATCCATAGTTTGTATTTATTATTATGTTTGTGTTTTTTTATCCTGTTATGTACAAACACTTTTTATGTATTTATATTTTGTGATTAGTTTGGTTTGGTCGTTTACATATTTAATGCGTGTTGTATCATTTCGTATTTATTAAAATGAAATAATAATAAGTGGCAAACAATTTTAATTCAAAAATTTTTGAGAAGAATAATATTTATAGACAATTATCTTTTCTTAAAATAATATTGTTGTTTAAAAAGAGATTATTATGATTTTTTTAATTATGTGTGTCGTATAGTACTACATTACACGTATATGTTTTACCATGTTTGGATATCTGGGGTTCATTTTAATTGTAAAAATCTATATGCCACGTATATTACCATATGTTACATAAAATACTTAGGGTTTTCATTCATGTCAGGGATTTTAATGTTGCAGATGCCCAACCTTTTTGTCACGCATAATGTCGATGAGGTATATATTGCATAACAAAAAGGAGGGTTCAGATGTCATGCGTTGTGTAACCCTATACGATGCGTATAATGTTGGTGAGGTGTTAAATTGTAAAAGTTGGGTGTAAGTAACCAGTCCCATTGCAATTATAGAGAGAGGATAGGTATTTGGCAAGTGTTTTCTATTTTTTTTAATTCTTTGAATTAAACAAGACAATATTATAATAATTTCTCTAATACGTCTCAGATTTTACACGTGCCATAACTGTTAAGGTTCAATGTTTTCAAAAATTGTAATAACAACAAACTTAGGTTTTAACAGAAACTTGATTTACATGCAAATATCACAAGCGCATTGTGCCGTCGTTTCTATAAATTGTTGCATGTGTGGTTGTTTAAAGCCGCTTCACACGAGAAGTGAACCGACTTTTAAAAAACCTAAGTAAATCACATTTTGTTAGTCTTTCTTCTTTCTTGGGCTCTACAAACTCCCTCTAGACTAATGAAATCAATCAAGTTTGAAAGTCTTTGTGAATGAGCCAGTTCCAACATACAAATTGTGTGTAATTGCTAAGCCTACCAATTTAGTGAAAGCTTTTGATTCTCAGTTGAATCCGTCAATGATCTTCATTGGATTCTGGAATAGAACGGTCATGTCGATTCTCCTAAACTTCAACAAGTTTATGGGATCCGAAATGAACATGCATCCAGATTCTTTAACAATAACTACTTCATATGTATCTTCATCGTAGCACCAGACTTTGAAGTCTTTGGACCTAACTTCTCTATTTTGGGTGGAGGATACTTTACATAGATCCATGGCTCTTTCTTGATAGGATCCAGAACATAATTATGCCTAAATATCCTCCCTCTCACGGGCTTCATAACTGGGAAATCTTTATCACGTTGATTGTTCAAGAACATGGCAAATATATCAGCATGGTTTACTTTTTCAGTGTTCATGAAAGTGGCGTTATTCATATTACTGAGATCAATGGCAGGTAGAGAACATAAATCTTGAAGCCTTTTGAACTACTCAAGCTTCCCTTTATACCGTTTCAGCACATACAACTGCTTCTCATTATCAAAACTGCAGCTAACAATCCAAGACCAGTCATTGCATATGGCATAAACGTACTTGGAGCTAGTAGTTAATAGAAATTCAGGATCTAACACATCTTCATCTTGATCAGTAGATAGCTAAGTCTATTGCACGGATTTTGGTGCAGGCTTCCAGTCCTTTTTTCTCAATCCAACAGTCTATCACTTCATGAATGCCAGTAAGATGCTCTCTGTGAGGAGAGACATACTTGTGAGTATACAAGTAGTCCAAATAGGGGTCTTTAGTAACATTTCCAAGTGAGGGATATTCCTTTTCATCATCCTTTGATTGACTTGTTGAGGAGGAGGGAATTTGTTCTAGCTCTTTTTTGGATCAAAAGTCACACTTAACAGTTTGATATTCGATTAGACTAGGTGCAGAAAACAAGAACAAGCTCCCTCTCAACTTGTTAAATCGGATGGATTTCTTGTTTTCTAAGTTAGTATTATAAAAGGCATACTGCAATTAAAGCATGTAGTATGGGAAAATTCAAAATCCAAATAATACAGAGAATGTTGGGATATAAATAACCAACAATTAATCTTTACAGACAAACAGGAATAAGACAAGAACTGACAAAATACAGACTCTGAAATAAGACAAGAAAGTACAACAGGACAGAGAAAAGTCAACAACAACTGAAGAAATAGAACTAGTGTCTTCCGCGGTTCTTCGGTCTTCAGTGGTTGTGTTCCGTTGTTAGCTTCAGAGCCATTTCTGTGGTTTCCTTTTCACAGTTATTGAGAAGATCATCAGTGGTTGTCATCAGGGGATAAAAGCTCCGTTGTTATGCAACCTATCCGTGGTTGTTCTTTAGTGGATAGATTTTAAGCCTCCATGGTTGTTTGTCCGTGGATGTCCAAATCAGTGGTTGCCTTCGAACTTAGGGAATGTGGTTGAGGCTCATCAGTCCTTATGTTCCAACAATCGCCCTCTAGACTGATGAAACCAAAACCACTTATAGTTGCCTCTGATTTGGTCTGACTTGACCCTTTAAGTCAAACATGAAGTTCTGAACCTTGCTACTTTTCTCAGCATTTTCAAGGTTCAACCGGACCAAGCTTATAAGGTCAGGTTCTGAGAGATCAAATCGAGAGTGCCAGGTGGTGAAGGAGGTCTTGGACCCATTCTCCCTTTCTACAACGATGGCATCAGAACTCTGATAGTAATACCATCTTTTAATTCCATATCTGGCTTGATTTATTTGCAGAGATTGAAAGAAAGACTTAGATCTTTGCTTTCCTTTGGGATTTGGCTTCATAGGAGGAGGAAGAGCTGGGTTTTCCAGCTAAGGAAGGTGTATGATTTCCTTCCTTTTAATTTGACCCCAGGAGTCTGTTACTCTTTTCACAATAGTATACCTGTCTAGGGAGTATTGTTGTAATAGATCATGTTTGATCTCTTCATCCACATCAATCCAGGGCATGAAGGTGCCAATGGTTGACTGCTGTTGAGGATCAACAGTTGGAGGTCCCAAAGTTCCACTCAGCAGTTAATCTAGCCAATGGTTGTCCCTTCTTTAAACAATTTTATTTTGGAGGCTGTTAGAACAGAAGATGAGGAAGCTGGTTCTTTCTAGAGCTCAGGATGAGCACTATATATCTTCTTGAACTTAGCCCATGCCTCATACAAGATACTGTCCTTCCATTTTAGAATGGCATTCCTTGTGTTCCAATTATTTTGGATGAGGATATGCTTTATTCTTTTTCTTTGTTCAACATCCTTCTTCTTTTTCTCCGTCTCCTTTATCTTCTTAGAAAGGACTTCAGCTTCCTTTCTAAGACTTATGATGTCCCTGTTCATGTAGGTTTCCACTTTGTACTTACATTCTTTGAGCAGGAAAGTATTGATGCTCTCCTCTCAGCCTGATACTGCTCAGTCTGTTGTTGGTCAAGCAGGCTGATCTCGTCCTGATATGCTTTGACCAGTTCCTCTCCAGAGAGCCCTAAGGCTTATAGATCAGCTAAGATCTTCATTTCTTTTTCTCCTTATTTGCTCAGTTGCTCCTAGATCTCAGCATTTGAGGCAAATTGCCTTTTGGGAGAGAAGGACTCCCTTGCAGGAGAAGGAGGAGATTTTGGATGAGGTTTTGCAGGAGAGGAAGATTTAGATGATTTAGAGAGTGTGGGATCAGAGTCCTCATCATCATCCAACACCAGCTTTCTTTTTTTACCCCAAATGGAGGATAAGGGTTGAAGATCATCTGAGTCTGAGTCAGGCTCATGATCATGGGTTGTAGGATCTTGTGGTTTGCAAGTAGGGGTTCTGGATTTCTTGGCTATTCTTTTCTTTCTTCTTAAGAAATCAAAAGTGACCTTGGGTTGAGGTTTGAGGGGGATTTTAGATAGGTCTAAAAGCGTTTGGGAAGCAGAGGCTGGAGAGAGGGTTGGAGAAGTAGGTTTAGAAGTATTTTTGGGAGAATTTGGAAGTGTGTTGGCTTGTGGGGAAGTGGGGTTAGAGGAGATTTTGATGGGCTCAGTTTGAGTAGAGCCTGTTGGCAGCTAAGAAGATTCAGTGGTTGTGGTGGGAGTAGTGATTGTCTGCTTAGCGGTTGTCATAAAAGCAGTAGTTTTCTGCTCAGTGGTTGTGGTACAAGCAGTGGTTGTCTGCTCAGTGATTATAAGCTTTACAGGGATTGTGGGAGTTGGTCTTTTTGACTTTGGCTTGGGTTTCCAGGTTGCACTAGAGGGATCAGTTTCCAATTGAAGGGCAATTTCCTTCATTTTCTGCTCAAAGCTAGCCTTGGCAGCCTGGGAGATGAACTAATTGTCCAAGGCAGCCTTGAGTAGAGCCTTTTGGTTCTTAAGCTTGACTGCCTTAAGCTTCCTCTTTTCAGACTCATCATTGGCTAACTTGGCAGACTGGGCTTCAGATAGAAGCTTCGCTTTCTCCCTCTTTTTGGCTTATGAAGCCTGTTCTTTGAACCAGGGAGAAAGAGGAGCAATGCCTGTAAGGGAGTTACGGTACAGAGAGTGGTTGGTGACCTCATATTTGAGGGATTTTATCTTGGAATCTACTGACACTTTGGGTAGATCCATTTGGGTTGTCTGAGTGAGAAGGAAGTCATGGGTAAAGGTTTGGAACATGGAAGCAAGTTGTGAGGTGAGAAGTGGGTTTAACACTTCTTGAAGATCAGCAGGGTTAAGGGTGGATGTAGTTGAGGAGGAGGAAGCAAGGGGACCCTCAATTGAGGGTGCGTGTATTGGGGTGGATTGGGTGTGCATGACTTGGTTATTCAAGATTGTTGTAACCAATTCAGTGAGTTTGGCTACATCAGCTTGAATAGTAGAGACAGTAGACGTCAATTCCTCAATTTTGGTGTTTGATTCGTCAAGCTTGAATAGTAGAGACAGTAGACGTCACCATAGTAGTGTCATGTGGCCCTTTTTCTTGGTACTGGGGACTTCTGGCCTTAGTTTCAAGAACTTCATCAACCATTGTCGTGGGTGGAGTCTGATTGCCTGTTTCACTCAGATGTTGGTCACTTGGACCAAAATCTGAAATGAATGCTCTATCCACTTGATCAGGATTCCTAAGTGGACTAGGGATCCTAACCACATCCTCATCTCCATGGGGTGGAGATTGAACACTTTGGGTCATGGTTAATGGGGCTGCTTCTCAGTGAATGTGGTGAAAGGAGAACCAACGGACCCAAATTCTGCGTCAATCTGATGGAGAACTTCTGTTACTGAGTTAAGGTTAGGCTGGGGTCCAGAATCAGAAGTGTCCACAGGAAGTTGAACTTCCATCTGAGTATCAAGTGATACTTCAGTTGTTATGGAGGGTTCCCTTTTGGGTTCAACATCATCCTGTAGAGAGGATTGATGAGGAGTTAGTTGGGGTTGAGATTCTAGATTCACTTGAGAGGATGTTTCAAGTGATTCTGGTTGTCCAGTGGGGACATTGACTTGTTCAGGGATCTCATCTTTCTGAACAGTCTTTTTGGGCTTTTTGGAAGAGAGAGGTTTGGATGAGTGTTTCCTTTTGGTGGGTACCTTTGCAGGTGTGGAAGAGGAGGTGGATGTGGGTTCACCTTGGACGACTATGTCCTCAGTGTCATCCAATAACTTTGCATCAATATTTAACCAAGCAAAGGTTTTTTATGTCAAGTGCCTTAGTGGAGGATAGAGGGTCAATGTGACAAACAGTTTTGAGTTTGTAAAAGAGACATGCCAGTAAAAACCTAGGGAAGATTAGAAACTTCAGTGATCTTTGGTGATTAACCAATTGATCAAAGATGAACTTGGACATACATACCCGTTGGTTGGTCAGGAGAGCGTAGAGGACATATTTCATGTCATAAGGCATCTCTCCCCAACTGGTTGTCATTTGGGACATGCATTGAAGGATGGAGTGGTACAGAAACTTGTACTTAGGAGGAAAATAGGCCTTGTACAAGGTTCTGTTCTTGAGATCTCCTTGATAGTCAAACTCCATGAAAGTAGTGTGAAGAAGACCCAAAGGAAAGGTTGTGGGAGAGGCAGAGTCAAGGAGGTTAAGTGTGACATTCAGTACCTGATCGTCCGACAAGTCTGTACGATATGTGTACTATCACTATTTACTGTGTGTAAATACAATGCATGAACAGTGTTTGTGATAACAGAATTCAGAATACAAGAAACATTTGTACGTATTTATGTGAAAACTTAAATACCGTAAGTACAACAACTCACGATAAACAATAGTTGTTTGTATTTACATGAAAACCAAAGTACAGTTAATACAACGAATCAAGAGAAACAACAGTGTACAAGTAAACAATAAGAACATGTCGGTTGCGATCTAATATCCATAGATGACAGAAATCAGATGGCCGATTACGCAGTACGAAAACAATGTGAAAACAGGAAGTTTAGTTGAGTCCGTCAGTGAGGAAACACAATTCAAAACACAATTGCAGTGTCGTTTCAGAATAACTAACTAACAGTGTGTTTGCGTGGATGAAGATTCACACAAACATATCTGTGAGTTTAATGTTCTGAAATGATGACTGATACGTAGAAAACAAGAATCAGAAAGTGGAACCATCGTCATGTTCGTTCGAGTGACGATTCGAACGAATATGCGCGAAGGTGACGCGATCTGACGAAATGAAACCGATCAATGAATTCGATAAAATAATTTAAGGAAATTAAATAATAAACATTTATTAGAAATCACAACCTTTAAAATATTAAAAACACAACTCTTTTATTTAAATTTGTATCATACACGCGTTACATTCCGGAAATACGAAGAAGACAGGAAATGAGCAAACGAAACGAACCCGAACTCACTCGAGGTATAAATACCCTTAATGAGTTCATCTTTCTCATTTTTCTCATTTCTACCCTCTCTCTAAAACAAATTTACGGATTTTCTCCCTCACCACCATTTTCAAGCTTCAAATCCCCATATCTCACTCGTTTCTTGATGAAATCGAGTGTTCTTGGAGTCTACACGTAGCTGCAATCATTCGCTACAAGGAAGTACAACAGATCTGAGAGGTTATCCAACCAAATCCGGTTACCAACATTCCCATTCGAACCCTACACGTCCAGGAAATCATCTTCTCATAACACAACCATGGAAGCCACCCTGCAACTGGTGAGGTTCGATGGAGATGGGGCTGAACAACTGCCGGTTCGAGGAGGGCTGGGCTGGCCGAACCCTCGACCAGCCGAACCTTGGGTTAGTTGGGCAAAAAGGCGGCTGAACCTATGTCGAGCTAGGTAAAGGGCGAACCCAATCTGATCTAGCCGAACCTAGCATGGCCGAACCATCACCACCGAACCAGTGCAGGAGCAGCGAACCCACTTGACCGAACCTGAGCTAGCCGAATCTCCTGCATGCACGAACCTTTAGCTGCGAACCTTCTACCACCCTAACCATACTTGAACGAACCACGGACCCACGAACCTCTGACCGAAGCTCCATCCACGAGCCTTGGGCCTGTCACGAAGCTATTACCACGATCCCTTCATCATCAACAAACCTTAGAACCGAGAATCATCCAGCCGAACCATAGAGCTCCACAGACCTGTGTGACACGAACCTAGGAGCTAACAACTTGAGAGGTTAGCCGGACCTAATGACAAGCCGAACCTAGGGTTGCTGAGGATAGGTTCGCTGACCCCACGCCCCTTGAGTGTGAATTCAATCAAACCATAGTGATGCTAGAAATAGAACCTCTATTATATAGCCATGCAACATTCATATTAGTTTAGGCCCGATTGTTGGCCCAGTTAAACCCTTCGGCCTATAATGGTTAAAACGACCACAATTCATTTCGCCCCAACAACATATACCCGGCCCAATTAATTGTCCCAAACCCGTTGCTTCAGCCCACGCTTTGTTCGGCCTAGCCCAAATTGATTCTTCGGCCCACTTTGGCTCATTCGGACCAAATAACAAATGATGTTAAAACACTTTAAATCAACACTAATGACCACTGGCATGGGATTATCAACTTAAATTACTACAAAGGTGGAAGGGTTTTGAAGCTAATGAACTTCCTAAATCCTAAGACCTTGTCTCTCAAAAATGTCCGCAAGTGATGACAAGATGTTTAAGGGTTATTAACCTTTAACATAAAGCCAAGTTTTATGCTTAGAATTACTTGGTTATGATATCAAAGAAAATGAAACATAAAACACATGACGGGAAATACTAAGTTCAATCTAGTTTGATTGAGTGTTAGTGTGATCTATAACCATTAAACCAAGGCCGAATGATGACCAAGACCGATAAGTATTAGCTGACTTAAACCAACACCTACACACACTCTAGCACATACAACGTATACTTACAAGCTACAAACAACGTGAAATCAATACAGGATCGTGAAAACAACAACAAGTACTACAACGAGCGCGTGCATTATTGTTTTATACATAGTCAACCACCTCAACAACAAGGTTAGTTCATACGCCCTTTTCTAATCTTAACTGATTTTAAACTCTCGGGGCTGAGAAACATGCTTAAATTTTATATAGTTAAAAGTTTAAGTTTAACATATTGCTTATACTTTGATTTAGATAATATTGCTTGACTTATTATCGTTTATCATTGTATGCATGCTTGTATGATCATGATATGACAGAGACAACTAAGATGAATATGATAATATAACTTCATAAATCATCACAAAATAGAATAACATAGTTGTAGTATTCTATCTTATAACACTTAATTATTCTTACAAGAACAAACACTGAGATTATCACAGGTAAACATGATGACAACAACAACAAAACACATGAGTGATATGAAGATAATATATCTTCATAATATCATTCGACACCAAAGTTAACTAAGTGTAATAAGACAATTTCTTATAACACTCTGCTTATAACTCGGTGCATACTACAAGATAACATGAAACAAGTATCATCCACCACCTGAGTCGACTAAGTGTAGTAAGACTAGTTCTTACCACATCTTAGTGACAACAGGGTGACTATATGGAACAACAAGGAATGATAATCATGATAATGTAACTTCATGATAACAACATCATTCACACAACAATTAACATAGTATAATAAGACAAGTTCTTATTTTACTTTGTTAACAACAACGAGAACATACAACAATGAGAACAAACAACAACATTGGTGAACACAATACAATTGATTACTATTGAACTGTCTGCATTATATCATTTCAATCATGTGCCATGTATTCAAGTTGATCGTTGTAAGTCCCTTTTATAAATCGCTGACCAATTAGTTAGACGTGACTAAACCGACGATAGCATAGTGGTACCATATGTTTGACAAACATCTAGCTTGTAGGGCTAGTATGTTGATCGTAATCATCATTGGCCGGTAACGTATGACCGGTGACAAGGCGATGAACAGTCAGGGTCTGCTAAGCGACACATGGTGTGTAACATCAGTGCCAGAATCGTACCGGAACAGTGATCTCTGTAGTAACTTGAACAGTAATCAGGTACAAACAATACATAATTCATTTCATGGCATGTTCATATCATATATTGTTATCATTTTGTGTTATTAAACAGTAAAGTTCAGAAACATTTAACAGAAACAAAGTTCAGAATTATGGTTCATCAGTCAGATAACTATCTGGTAAGACAGAACCATCATGTGATTAATTGCTAGGATTATAATATGTATAAACGTATGTGAGGACTTACAGAACGAAATAACAACGGATGTTGTTATGTGAATGCTAAAGCGACAGATTATTCGTATAGGTGACGATCTGTACAATATCTGGAAGTTTAACGTTCTGAATGATACCTAATAATTAGAAAACAATATTGAAAAGTATAGTTATCGCCGTGTTCGTACGGGTGACGATTCAAACGAATACGCGCGACGACCGTATGATTCGATTTTAAACAATTAATTAAATATTTCTGAAAATTTAAAATAAATAGAAGATATTTAGTTAATTTACTAGGAATAACCACCTAAAATAATTTTATAAATTCTATTTTAAAACCGAGTCGTTTCGGTACGAAAACAACGAAAAACCGACGCTTTTACGAGAAATCGAGCAAAACCGAACGAACCCGAACAGACCCGGGTATGTTACCATCATTCAAGATGGCATTTACTCCCCCACCCAACCCCACCTACCAGATTCAAACCCCCATTTTCGGCTCTCTCTCTCTGTCACACCCCCAATTTTCAACTAACGGAATCATACCGTTTGGGACGTGACAAACCAGGATCTCAGATCATTAGACATAACGAAGACCTCTATATGATTTTCAAAACATACATTGGTCTAAAACTGTAACATCAAAGTTCTACGTTGCGGAAGCGTTTTTAAAACAAAACAAACGTAACAGTTGTAAAATGTAAATTACAAAACAAAATCCCAAATGTTCAATCCAAACAACAGAAATGTAAAACATGCATGCGACTCGATCTCCTAATCCATGCCTGCTTTCTTGTGTACCTTAGCGTCCTGAGAAAACATGTAAATCAAGTCAACACAAAGGTTGGTGCATTACACATGTTTAAGCATTCACAAATGTTTAAAACAACAGTTTGAATATAATGTTTGCAGATAACATAATCACACATGCATAGTCATGATAGCTAGTCATTTATACTATTTGCATAAGTGGTCGACACCGAAGCTGTCTGTTGCATGCTATCGCATGTTTTGCCTTGCCACTATTGTCTAGAACAAACAATAGTAATGTGTGTTTGGTCAGTCAAACACTTGCGTAGATCCCATCTACCAAGTGAGGTTTGTCAAACCTAATAGATCTATTTCCAACTACCACGCTTTGCACTACGGCAAACTAACCGGTTCGAAGTGTAAGGACTTGTAGTGCTATGTTGGCTCTTAATGTAAACAGCTAACTCATGCAAGTGATATGTATCTAAAAGTATTTGTTGCACATGTTTTCTCCCCCAAAACAGTTAAAATAAGAAAGGGGCCGTGTACGCACCTTTGATTGTGAATAGAATGATCAAACACGTTAACTCGCGTAGAAAGTCCTCTTACGAAGAACCTGTGTTTTAACAATAACTTAATGTTATTCGGGATGTCGTTTTGTGCTTGAAATCACATACGTATCAACACACGTATGTTGGATGGTTAGAATGGTGCACAAGTAACTACGCGTGACTTTAAAGTCGTTTAATAAAATCACATAGTCGTTTATGATTTTATTTAAACAAACGTAATTATACGCGATTTCATTTTCATGTTAAAATATAAATTTTATTATTATATACTGTTCGGGATTCCGTTACGGTTCCAACGCAACTGGAATGGACTAAATCGGAGTTCGAATGAAAATGTTATGGCAAAAAGATTAAAAATTATGTTTTGGTGCAAAACCGGTTGTCCTCGGGCTCGAACCCACAACCTTTCACACAAAACACACCCATCACACCATCTTCGCCCGCTAGGGTTTCGCATCAGATTCCATCTTTAAATTGTTTTAACCTCACCTAAGCCGGTTCCCCCTTGTTTAATTCAATCGAACCAACCAAGCTTCCCTAACCCGAAATTTGAACTCGATCGACTCTGAAATCATGGGGTTTTGCTTGTACAGATTTAATCGAGTTCATTTGTGTTTTTAAGTGATCCATTTCAATCAGAATCATATGGTTTTGTAACTCTAATTGGGTTTGAACCTAAATTCAAATTCTCAACTCGAATTCGTTTAATTCCTTAATGTAAATATGAAAAATCATAGGGTTTCCATTCAACTAGTATCTTCGACCCTATCTGTGCAAATTAATACAATTATCATTATCATTTAAATCGAAAACCCCAATTCGAACATAGTGATGAACCCTAATAATCAAAACCTCCTAATCCGTTGTTTCTAGATGGAATTAACTTGGGGTTATTCTTGATCGGTTCTTTCTGAGGCCAGTGAATCCATTTAATTTCATTTTTAAACTTGTTTTACTAGAAAACCGCAAACCGGTTTCAAACATAAACCCTAGAATAGGAATTCATGAAATTCGACACAATTGAATGAAATCATCATAGTGTTTACTTAAATTGGAAGTTTCTGGAACTAAAGATAACAATTGATTTCGTTTTTAAACTCATTTGAATCAAAATCCCAATTTCGTTTTAACCCACAAGCCTTAGAAATCAGAATCATTCAATTCATTAACATGATTTGAAATAGATTCATGATTTTCATTATATATTTAGTTACGAAACTTTCTGTGCAAAGAAATTTGATTATCGAACTCATATGATACGAAACCCCCAAATAGGCTTCCATCAAGAACCCTAGAAATTGAATCCCTAGCATTCGTACTTGTTTGATGAAATTGATATATCAGTTAGCATAGTCGAAGGTTTCTGAAACTATCTATGCATATTAATTTGAGTATCAAAATCGTTTGTGTTGAAAACCCCAAACCGGTTCTTAGAACAAGCCCTAGAATTCGAACATTATCAATTCGAGATTTTTGAATGAAATTGTGTTAGAGTTATTCTTAGTCGGCAATGTTAGAATGTTTAGAAGTGGATTCATACCTGTTTTGCTATCCAATTGATGTAGCTCGACTGGATCTTGATCTTCGGCCAACCCTAAGAATCGAATTCGTCTCCCCAAATCCTGAGAGTGAATTGTTGTATGAAAAAGCTCCTGATGTTGCCGATTTGAGCTTCTGAGTGATTAATTTCGCTAATTATGATCCAATTATTTTGATTTTGACAACCACTAGTGACGGTTTTCATTTTAAATCATTAATTGGTGTTAATTCGACTATTGGTGATCCAGTAACGCATATCAGTTGTTAGTAATCATCAATGGAATGATTAGTAGTGATTTAATTCGGTTATTACCCGATTTAATTGTGAAATTCAACTTCAATTTGATTATATGGTCGAATTTTGACTTTAAAAGTCAAAATTTGACATTTTAATTACTTTGCAACCTTAATCCTTGTAATTTTAACATTTCAAGGCTTGTTTTGCTATATCCTAACCTTTGAAATTTATTTTTGTTCGATTACATAACATTTCGGTTAAACTAGAATTAACGGAGTTAATCCGGAATGCCGAATTGTCACACTCTCTCTCTTCTTTCTCTCTGTAGAAAACCCTAGCAAGAACTCCACAAATTCTTCACGAAATTGAGTCCTTTTGGTGTCAAAACCACCATCATAGCTTGTAGATCAAAGAAGTACAACCGATCTAAAGTTTCATTCATCAGATTCGAGGTAAAATCACGAAAATTGTTCGGTTTTAGGGTTTGAAAACCCTACTTTCGGCCTCTCCTAGAAAACCGACTACCACTCCTTGAAAACATAAGGAAACCATATTTTAATACTCTAGGATGAAGTGGGAATCAATCTCATCACACTACCTAGTCATCTAGCTGGAAAACCAGGCTGCCCTTGTTCGAACTCACCTTGGCCGAATGACATGCCCATAGCCCAGCGAATGGCCACTTTCTGGCCACCTTCGGCCGAATGGCTAAGGTTCTCTCGCCGATCTTGCTTCATCCGAACCTGAGCCCATTCGACCAGCCTTCCTTCGCTCGGCATTATCTCATCCGGACACCATGCCAGTCGGTCGGGTGAAACCCCATTTGACCACCACCCATTCGGCATTCACCCTCACTCGGCCCAACCCTCCTTCGCCTGACTACCTTCGTCCCAAGACTCCTTTCGGCTCAAGTTCATTCGTCATGGAAAGACTTGAGTCGGATTGCGTTGCTTATGCATGGGATGCATGGGGAGGGTACGTGGGCATGCATGAGAATTATCATGTGTGTGCATGGGAAGAAAGATTAAGGTTTTCTTTTCATGCAATAGACCTTTGGTGGACTTGAATCACACTTAGAGTAATCAAGGAAAATGGGTTTTCTTAATCATGCAAACAACTAAAGATGGATTGTTGACATTTATTAGTTAAGCCTAACACGTCGGGAATTCATTGTAAAGTCATGTGGATCAAAACGATCATCTAAGGTTCGAGTGTTGATTTAATTATTAACATCTAAACCTTAGGGAAATCTATAAGGACATGTAACTAGTCCCGGAAATTCACTTGAATTACCTATGCCTAGTTATTCAAGGACGTTGATTAAAGAATCATCCGGAAATCAAAATCTAACAATGGGCCTAGGTTATCTCAATGGGCTTAACCTAAGTCCATCATGTTAAATTTCCTTTTCTTAAAATTATCATGTTTTATTAAAAGAAAAACGATTTATAAACATTGTTAAATTAAAATGAATGATTTTAATCTAATGCTTAATGTAACGTAAATTAAATGGGAAACGTTTTAAACTAAAAATATTCTAACTAAAGACTTGTAATAATTAATTGTGGGATAAAGGATATTAACGGGTAATAAGGTGGACTAATAAATGAAATATTAGAAACACATTAGTATCTAGGACACTTAGTTGCACACCGAGACGAAACCCTAAATACGACGATTCTTATACCTACTTATGGTATTCGAATTCTATTAAAACAACTCAGGAGCGAAGAAACATAACCTACAAACAAAGAGCACGCATTTTGTGATATTTCTATTGCACGACAACACAGGTGAGTTCATTGCCCCTTTTCTAAACATTTTTCTTTTCAAACGCGGGGTTGAGAAGCATGCGTAAATTATTTTCTTTGGATTATATTTTACTTAAATGCTTTTAAATTCTATATGTTTTGTATGTACGAATGATATCCTAGATCATGTCTAGGTAAATTTTTACGCAGGTTTTACTAAGATTATCTACTTCTGACATAAGTGGATATTTGAGTTAAACTAAGCATTTCAACGAATCAAACGAAACTACTTTGACGAAACAAGTGCGTGAGTTCAACGAATCAAACGAAAAAATTTTTACGAAACTAATATTCGATTTTCAACGAACCAAGTATTCTACGATCAACGAATCAAGAGTACATTGTTCAACGAATCTAGTATTCAATGTTCAACAAATCAAGTACATCTTACAACAAAACTAGAAGATTCAACAAATCATTTTCAAGGGGAAAGTCTGGGAAATATCAAAGATAACATATGCCAACGAAACTATACGAAACAAGGGACGAAACTAGACAAATAAAGTACGAAACAAAAACCTACATTTCAAAAAGTCCTAGCTAGACCGTTTGATTTGTAGGTCATATGTTTGATGATATTTACAGAATCCCCTAATTACTAAGAACCTTGATTGACAGACTAGTCTACTCGAGTTGACCAAGGCCCAATCATTAGGTCTTAGATTTTATTTAACGTTTATTTATCTATTTAACTAAGCATTTATTGAATTGTTTCTACAAATGTTATGGCTAATCATGATTGCATGATGAACTTAAGAAATCAATAGAGATTTCGAAGTGTATTTACAGGAACAAAGAACTGAAGAACTAATGAGTTAACGGTAGGGGTAAAATGCTTAATTACCATTAACAACAACGTCTTATGTGGGTTAGTATGTGGTGGGATGGCGTCTGGGCGGGTTGTAGGCTCGACCCTTTCGTATGCCTTATATATAAGCATATAGATCTGGATAATAACTGTGATGTTAATGAGATTAAGGCTGTTACCCGAGGGTTATCAAATGTTTGTGTATGATAGAACTATGGTGTGTTGTAAATGAAGGATGGGTAAAAATGCTTAATTATCATTAAAAACAATGTCATATGTGGTTTAGTATGTGGTGGGATGGCGTCTGGGCGGGTTGTAGGCTCGACCCTTTCGTATGCCCTATATATAAGCATACCGAACTGGATATTACAGGTGAAGTTAATGAGGTTAGGGTTTTTACCGAAAAGGGTTACAAAGCTATTTTCAAATACTAAACTATATGAACTTACCAACCATGTGTTGACTTGATCTTTTTGCATGACTTCTCAGGTGACGAACAGGTCAATTAAGAAGTTATTGCTTTTGGACTAGGACTTCAGATAGAAGACTTAGTATTTTTGGACCTGCATACTTTTGGAACATCATTACACAATATATTTTGTATATCTTGTGCAGATACAAGATAGAAAATTTATGATGTTGATGGTATATTTACATTGTTAAATTATAAACGATACTGATGTAATTTAATTTTCTAAATCTATTCTATTTAGTATTTCTCATTTATATCATGTGCAATGTAAACAATCTGATCATCACGATTATCATTCACGATATCGCGCCCCGGGAACCTTCCGCCCGACGGGGAAGTCGATCCAACCCCGCCGACTTGGGGTGTGACATGGTGATATAAATCTGCAGTTTTAATTGTAATTAATCCATCGAGTTCTGTTGACTAGTGGACTTAGGAATTTAATTTCTCTCAATTCATATTACTAGTAACCGTTTTGATGAGGCCTACGGTAATACAAAGTGGTATAGGTAAATCGGATGCATTGTAATCTGATTACGTGAGGATTGCAATGGATTCCTTTTAGGCTCTATGCACTTCAAGTTGAGAACAAATATCAATGGGTTAACTAACACTCTTATTATTAAAAGTGATTAACAGTTAACCCCACAAGCAATACCATAATAACAAGGATCAGATTAAATTAATCTAATTTCCTTAACACATCGAGGGTGTATCAATACTTCGGTTTGATAACTAAACCACTCCAATTATATTATTCTACATATGATACAGCAGGTGATGAACACAACGGACGGGTGATTAACAAACGAGATGAATAGGTGAAATGAAAATGGGTATCTATAGTTTCATTGCAAGTGGTGTGGAGTTCTATTAATTATGTGGTGGGACGGTGGCTGGGGCTTGTTCCCCTACATATGCCCTATATATAAGCATAACTAATAGGATGAGATACTACTTGCAAATATAACTATGGTGAGGCCATTGGGTGAACGGGTGAATCAAACAACTTACAAGTAACATGTATGACATTGTGATTGTGTATGTGAACATTTCAAGGTTTTCAATTATCAAATTTATGAACTCACCAACCTAGTGTTGACTTTGTTTAAATGCATGTTTTCTCAGGTGACGAACATGTTTAGTCACCAGCATCAGTAACATAGCTAGTGGACTTTTAGAAGACCTAGCTACATTTTGTGTGAACATGTTTTTGGAATGACAAAACAATGAATCATCTTTAGTAGATCTTGTACAGTTATAAGATAGTAACTCATTGACTCTCTTGGATAGATTTACTTGGTTAAATTATGAACGATACATTGTAATTTAACTTTGTAATTCTATAGCATTGTCATGTTAGCATTTCTCATTTATATATATATCATGTGCTATGTAAACAATCTGATCATTTCGATTAACAAACGATATCGCGCCCCGAGAACTTTCCGCCTGACGGGAAAGTCGATCCAGCCCACCGGCTGGGGATGCGACACATTGGTATCAGAGCCATGATTATAGAGAAATATAGGTCATATTACTTAAACGGTTTGGCCTAGACTATAACCTAGGGACCCTCATGTAGATATCATACAACATAGGACTCTATTTTCATATGTCTTCTGCGTCTGATCACTGCACTAACCGATTCTCTTTCGGTTATGATCAGAACGTCGCCCAGAAGACCACCACCAGCTTTACTGCCACCACCACCACATGATTCAGCTCCACATTCTTCGACACCAACACTACCTGACTCTCCTTCACAACCACCTCCACCTCCTCCTCCGCCACCACTTGCTCAGGAGTTGGAACCTGCTACTATAGCACTGGCCACACTGCTGACCAGCCAACTGAGGGATGTGATCCCCAACATGATGAACCGGATCAACAACAACAACAGTAACAACATCGCCAACTCATCCGGAGAAGGCAGTGGCAACACCCGACACCATTAGGACCATTCCTACAAGAACTTTGTAGGATGCAAGCCACCAAGTTTCAGTGGCAATGAAGGTGCCGTCGGATTGATCCAGTGGATTGAGAAGATGGAGACAAACTTAGACTTCAGTGGCTGTCTTGATCAACATCGGGTGAGATATGCTGCTGGCTCGTTTAACAAACGAGCACTGACATGGTGGAATGCTCAGGTACAAACCCAGGGCAGAGTGTTTTGCCCAAGGAACGAACTCAAAGAAGGTTGAAACTGAGCTGCTGAACCTTGTCATGATTGGTGTTGGGTATCTGGCCTACACCACAAGATTTCATGAGTTAGCTACCTTGGCACCAGAAGTGGTGCCAACACTGGAGAAAAGGATCGAGCGGTATGTTGGTGCGCTGCCGTCTTGTATCCAAGGGCATGTGATATCTGCCCATCATACTACCATGGAGATGGCTGTTACTCTGTCTTTAACATTGACAGATGTGATGGTTGCCTCCGGGGCACTCAAGAAAGTAGCTGACTCAGTTAAGGTTGAAACTTCAAGAAGGCCGGACAAGCGCCCGACCAAGAAACAAAAGGTGGTAAAGAACTTTGCTGCGACCACCCAGACACCAATGATCAACCAACCACCGCCACTACAAATCAAGAGGCCCTACATTGGCACACCACCTTTGTGCAACAGCAGCTAGTACCATCATCTACCAACTTCCCAGTGTCGAAAGTACAACAACTGTGGAAAGCTTTGTCATTGGGCCGCTCACTGCAGAAACACCAGGAATCAAAACAAGCACAACAATGCAGCTACTACTGCTGCTGCTGATCACAGGTCTTGCTACAACAGTGGCGAGCCTTAACACTTTTCTCAGGATTGTCCCAAGAAGAATCAACCAAGGGCTCTAGCAGCAAGACATAGAGCCTTTCAAATTGGAGCGGCTGCTGCTCGACAAGACCCGAATGTGGTCACGGGTAAGTTTCTCTTATCGGAATTCCATGCATCCATATTATTTGACACTGGTGCGGATCAGAGTTTTATCTCATCCGAATTTGTATGCCATAATAATCATGTTGAGGAATCTTTAGATCCCCCTTATACTATTGAGATAGAAAACGACAAACAGATCACAATTGACACAGTACTTAGGAATTGCCCACTGACACTTGGTGATCACACATTTTCCATCGATTTGATGCCGATGGAACTGGGCAGTTTCGATATCATTTTCGGGATTGATTGGCTATCTCTTAACAGAGTTGAGTTCATCTGTTCCAAAACCTACTACGTATTCCAGTGGAGAACGATCAGATCTTGGAAATTCATGGACATCAAGCAAACCGCAGTGTCAAGATAATATCGTGCATGAAGGCTCGCAAGTATCTCAGAAAACAATGTATCGCATTCCTAGCTCACGTGGCAGAGAAAGACAAGAAAACAATCAAGATTCAAGATGTACGAGTGGTGAAAGACTACGCGGACGTGTTTCTGGATGATTTACTGGGACTGCCACCTGAGAGATTGGTGCAGTTTCGAATTGTTTTGATTCCGGGAGCGACTCTTGTAGCTAAGTCTCCTTATAGACTTGCACCATCAGAAATGCAGGAACTGTCCAATCAATTACAAGAGCTACTCGACAAGGGATTCATCCGACCGAGTTTCTCACCGTGGGGAGCTCCGGTTCTCTTTGTTAAGAAAAAGGATGGATCGTTCAGAATGTGCATCGATTATAGAGAGTTCAACAAACTCACCATCAAGAATCGGTACCCGTTACCAGGGATTGATGATTTGTTTGATCAATTACAGGGAGCTCAGTACTTTTCAAAGATAGACCTGCGTTCAGGTTATCACCAGCTCAGAATTCAAGAAGACGACATACCCAAGATGACATTTCGTACTCGATATGGTCACTACGAAGTCATGGTGATGCCATTCGGATTGACAAACACACCGGCTGTGTTCATGGATTTAATGAACCGGGTGTGCAAGGCCTACCTAGATCAGTTTGTTATCGTCTTTATTGATGATATACTAATTTATTCAAGAAGCGAGAAGGAACATGGACAACATCTCAGGACAGTTTTGGAATTCCTGAAAGACGAGCGACTCTATGACAAATTCACTAAGTGTGAATTCTGACTAAGAGAAGTTTAGTTTTTGGGTCACGTGATTAACAGTAATGGTATTTACGAGGATCCTGCCATGATTGAAGCAATAAAGAACTAGGATATGCCCACAACACCGATAGAGATCAGATCATTCTTGGGATTGGCGGGTTATTACAGGAGATTCATTTCGAATTTCTCTAAGACAGCCTTGCCTCTCACCAAACTCACACAGAAGAGTGAACCATTTGTGTGGACACAGAAACAAGAGGAGGCATTTCAAACACTAAAACAAAGATTGTGCAATGCTACAATCTTAACACTCCTGGAAGGCAATGATGACTTTGTAGTATACTGTGATGCTTCCCATCAGGGACTCGGATGTGTGTTAATGCAACGAGACAAGGTCATTGCCTATGCCTCACGACAGTTGAAGATACACGAGAAGAACTACACAACACACGACTTAGAAATGGGAGCTGTTGTCTTTGTTTTAAAGATTTGGAGACACTACCCGTATGGTACCAAATGCACTCTCTTCACAGATCGCAAGAGTTTACAGCACATATTTGATCAGAAGGAGCTTAACATGAGACAGAGACGTTGTGTTGAGCTCCTGAACGATTACGATTGTGTGATCAAATACCATTCGGGCAAAGCGAATGTTGTCGCAGACGCTTTAAGTCGGAAGGAAAGAGTCAAACCCTTGCACGTTCGAGCAATGGGAATGACCGTGAAAACAAGTTTGAGAGATCAAATCATACAAGCGCAACAAGAAGCAATGGCAAGAGACAATTTGAAACAAGATCTCGAATGTGGACCCGAGGAACATTTTGAAACAAAACAAGATGGAGTTATCTATTATCAGGATCGTGTTTGGATCCCGGCATTAGATGAACTTCGAACACTCATACTTGACGAGGCACACAAGACGCGATACTCTGTTCATCCTGGGGCTGAAAAGATGTATCCAGATCTTAGGTCGTTTTATTGGTGGCCAGGGATGAAGAAAGATGTTGCCACTTATGTTGGTAAATGCATCACATGTGCCAATGTCAAAGCTGAACACCAGAAACCGTCAGGTTTGCTGGAACAACCAGAAATACCACAATGGAAGTGTGAACAAATAGCTATGGATTTTATTACCAAGCTACCCCGCACTTCCAGCGGACACAACTCGATTTGGGTCATCATTGATCGATTGACCAAGTCCGCACACTTCTTGCCGATCAGAGAAATCTACAAGATGGAAAAGCCAGCAAGACTCTATGTTGATGAAATAGTAGTGCGGCACGGAGTGCCATTGTCTATTATTTCTGACCGGGACAGTCGATTTACATCGCGGTTCTGGAAATTATTGCAACAATCCTTAGGGACAAGTGTCAACTTGAGCACCACTTATCATCCACAGACGGATGGACAAAGTGAGCGAACAATTCAAACCATAGAGGATATGTTGAGAACATGCATCCTAGATTTCGGTGGAAGTTGGGATAAACATTCACCACTTATCGAGTTCTCCTACAACAACAACTACCACAGCAGCATCGGATGTGCTCCGTTTGAAGCACTATATGGTAGAATATGTCGGTCTCCAATTTGTTGGACCGAAGTGGGAGACAACAGAATCACTGGGCCTGAACTTATTCAGGAGACTATTGATAAGATAGCCCAGATACAACAGAGACTATAAGCAACACGTAGCCTCCAAAAGAGTTATGCAGACAAACGGTGAAAGCCTTTGGAATTCCAAGTGGGTGACCAAGTCATGTTGAATGTGTCCCCATGGAAAGGCGTAGTTCGTTTTGGGGCTAAAGGCAAACTAGCATCAAGGTATGTCGGACCATTTGAGATAACTCAACGCATAGGTCCTGTGGCATACATGCCCATACTCCTTGATGAACTCAGCGGAGTACATGATGTATTTCATGTATCAAACCTCAAGAGATGTCTCGCTGATGAATCATTGATCATACCGTTGGAAGAGATACAAGTTGATGAACAATTACATTTCATTGAAGAACCTGTAGAGATTATGGATCGTGAAGTCAAGAGACTGAAGCGAAGCCGTATCCCTATTGTAAAGGTTCGTTGGAACTCCAAGTGTGGACCAGAATTTACCTGGGAGCGTGAGGATCACATGAAGACAAAGTATCCCCACCTATTCGAGAAGTAAAGCCCGACAATAATGCTTAAATTTTGGGACGAAATTTCTTTAACAAAGGGAGACTGTGACTTGCAGTACCTGATCGTCCGGCAAGTCCGTACGGTATGTGTACTATTACTATTTACTGTGTGTAAATACAATGCATGAACAGTGTTTGTGATAACATAATTCAGAATACAAGAAACAGTTGTACGTATTTATGTGAATACTTAAATACCGTAAGTACAAAAACTCACGATAAACAATAGTTGTTTGTATTTAGGTGAAAACCTAAGTCAGTTAATACAACGAATCAAGAGAAACAACAGTGTACATGTAAACAACAAAAACATGTCGGTTGCGATCTGATATCCATAGATAACAAGAATCAGATGGCCGATAACGCAGTATGAAAACAATGTGAAAACAGGAAGTTTAGTTGAGTCCGTCAGTGAGGAAACACAATTCAAAACATAATTGCAGTGTAGTTTCAGAATAACTAACTGACAGTGTGTTTGCGTGGGTGACGATTCACACAAACATATCTGTGAGTTTAATGTTCTGAAATGATGACTGAGACGATGAAAACAAGAATCGAAAGTGGAACCATCATCGTGTTCGGTAAGGTGACGATTCGAACGAATACGCGCGAAGGTGACGCGATCTGACGAAACGAAACCGATCAACGAATTCGATAAAATAATTTAAGGAAATTAAATAATAAACATTTATTAGGAATCAAAACCTTTTAAATATTAAAAACACAACTCTTTTATTTAAATTTGTATCATACGCGCGTTACGTTCCGGAAATACGAAGAAGACACGAAACGAGGAAACGAAACCAACCCGAACTCACTCGGGGTATAAATACCCTTAATGAGTTCATCTTTCTCATTTTTCTCATATCTACCCTCTCTGTAAAACAAATTTCTGGATTTTCTCTCCCACCACCATTTTCAAGCATCAAATTCCCATATCTCACTCGTTTCTTGATGAAATCGAGTGTTCTTGGAGTCTACACGTAGCTACAATCATTCGTTACAAGGAAGTACAGTAGATCTGAGAGGTTGTCCAACCAAATCCAAGGTAATGAAGCTTGAATATTCGAAAGATTAGGGTTTTCAACCCTCTTATTTGAACACTACCCTTAACCGGTTACCAACATTCCCATTCGAACCCTACACTTCCAGGAAATCATCTTCGCATAACACAACCATGGAAACCGCCCTGCAACTGGTGAGGTTCGATGGAGATGGGGATAAACAACTGCTGGTTTGAGGAGGGCTGGGCTGGCCGAACCCTCGACCAGCCGAACCCTGGGTTAGTTGGGCAAAAAGGCGGCCGAACCTATGTCGAGCTGGGTAAAGGGCGAACCCAATCTGACCTAGCCGAACCTAGCATGGCCGAACCATCACCACAGAACCAGTGCAGGAGCAGCGAACCCACTTGACCGAACCTGAGCTAGCCAAATATCCTGCATGCACAAACCTTTAGCTTCAAACCTTCTACCACCCTAACCATACTTGAACGAACATCGGACCCACGAACCTCTGACCGAAGCTCCATCCACGAACCTTGGGCCTGCCACGAAGCTGTTACCACGAACCCTCATGGCAAACCACCTTTGGCCGAACCTTTCATCTTCAACGAACCTTAGAACCGAGAATCATCCAGCCGAACCATAGAGCTCCACAGACCTATGTGACACGAACCTAGGAGCTAACAACTTCAGAGGTTAGTCGGACCTAATGACAAGCCGAACCTAGGGTTACTGAGGATAGGTTTGCTAACCCCACCCCTCTTGAGCATGAATTCAATCAAACCATAGTGATGCTAGAAATGGAACCTCTATCATATAGCCATGCAACATTCTGATTAGTTTAGGCCCGACTGTTTGGCCCAGTTAAACCCTTCGGCCCATGGTGGTTAAAACGACCACAATTCATTTGGCCCCAACAACATATACTCGGCCCAATTAATTGGCCCAAACCCGTTGCTTTAGCCCACGCTTTGTTCGGCCTAGCCCAAATGGATTCTTCGGTCCACTTTGGCTCATTCGACCCAAATAACAAATGATGTAAGAACACTTTAAATCAATACTAATGACCACTTGCATGGGATTATCAACTTAAATTACTACAAAGGTGGTACGGTTTTGAAGCTAATGAACTTCCTAAATCCAAGGACCTTGTCTCTCAAAAATGTCCGCAAGTGATGACAAGATGTTAAGGGTTATTAACCTTTAACTTAAAGCCAAGTTTTATGCTTAGAATTATTTGGTTATGATATCAAAGAAAATGAAACATAAAACACATGACGGGAAATACTAAGTTCAATCTAGTTTGATTGAGTGTTAGTGTGATCTATAACCATTAAACCAAGGCCGAATGATGACCAAGACCGATAATTATTAGCCGACTTAAACCAACACCTACACACACTCTAGCACATTCAACTTATACTTACAAGCTACAAACAACGTGAAATCAATACAGGATCGTGAAAACAACAACAAGTACAACAACGAGCGCGCACATTATTGTTTAATACATAGTTAACCACATCAACAACAAGGTGAGTTCATACGCCCCTTTTCTAATCTTAACTGATTTTAAATTCTCGGGGCTGAGAAACATGCTTAACTTGTATATAGTTAAGAGTTTTAGTTTAACATATTGCTTATACTTTGATTTAGATAATATTGCTTGACTTATTATCGTTTATCATTGTATGCATGCTTGTATGATCATGATATGACAGAGACAACTAAGATGAATATGATAATATAATTTCATAAATCATCACACAATAGATTATTCTTACAAGAACAAACACTAAGATTATCACAGGTGAACATGACAACAACAACAACAAAACACATGAGTGATATGAAGATAATATATCTTCATAATATCATTCGACACCAAAGTTAACTAAGTGTAATAAGACAAGTTCTTATAACACTCTGCTTATAACTCGGTGCAACTACAAGATAACATGAAACAAGTATCATCCACCACCTAAGTCGACTAAGTGTAGTAAGACTAGTTCTTACCACATCTTAGTGACGGGTGACTATATGGAACAACAAGGAATGATAATCATGATAATGTAACTTCATGATAACAACATCATTCACACAACAATTACATAGTATAATAAGATAAGTTCTTATTTAACTTTGTTAACAACAACGAGAACATACAACATTGAGAACAAACAACTACATTGGCGAACACAATACAATTGATTACTATTGAACTGTCTGCATTATATCATGTCAATCATGTGCCATGTATTCAAGTTGATCATTGTAAGTCCTTTTCATAAATCACTGACCAGTTAGTTTGACGTGACAAAACTGACGATAGCATAGTGGTACCATAGGTTTAACAAACCTCTAGCTTGTAGGGCTAGTATGTTGATCATAATCATCACTAGCCGGTAACGGATGACCGGTGACCGGGCGACGAACAGTCAGGGTCTGGTAAGCGACACATGGTGATATAAATCTGCAGTTATAATTGTAATTAATCCATCGAGTTCTGTTGACTAGTGGACTGAGGAATTTACTTTCTCTCATGTCATATTACTAGTAACCGTTTCGATGAGGCCTACGGTAATACAAAGTGGTAGAGGTAAATTGGATGCATTGTAATTTGATTACATGAGGATTTCAATGGATTCCTTTTAGGCTCTATGCACTTCAAGTTGAGAACAAATATCAATGGGTTAACTAAGACTCTTATTATTAAAAGTGATTAACAGTAACCCCACAAGCAATACAATAATAACAAGGATCAGATTAAATTAATCTAATTTCCTTAACACATCGAGGGTGTATCAATACTTCGGTTTGATAACTAAACCCCTCCTATTATATTATTCAACATATGATACAACGGGTGATGAACACAACGGACGGGTGATTAACAAACGAGATGAACAGGTGAAATGAAAATGGGTATCTATAGTTTTATTGCAAGTGGTGTGGAGTTCTATTAATTATGTGGTGGGACGGTGGCTGGGGCTTGTTCCCATACATATGCCCTATATATAGGCATAACTAATAGGATGAGATACTACTTGCAAATATAACTATGGAGAGGCCATTGGGTGAACGGCTGAATCAAACAACTTACAAGTAACATGTATGACATTGTGATTGTGTATGTGAACATTTCAAGGTTTTCAATTATCAAATTTATGAACTCACCAACCTAGTGTTGACTTTGTTTAAATGCATGTTTTCTCAGGTGATGAACATGTTTAGTCACCAGCATCAGTAACATAGATAGTGGACTTTTAGAAGACCTAGCTACATTTTGTGTGAACATATTTTTGGAATGACAAAACAATGAATCATCTTTTGTAGATCTTGTACAGTTACAAGATAGTAACTCATTGATTCTCTTGGATAGATTTACTTGCTTAAATTATGAACGATACATTGTAATTTAACATTGTAATTCTATAGCATTGTCATGTTAGCATTTCTCATTTATATATATCATGTGCTATGTAAACAATCTGATCATTTCGATTATCAAACGATATCGCGCCTCGAGAACTTTTCGCTCGACGGGAAAGTCGATCCAGCCCGCTGGCTCGGGGTGTGACATTAAGTGCAAAGGATAGAGTTTCAGGAGTGATAGTGATTTGTTGTTCTGCAACCACCGAGGTGATTTGAGTAACAACATCGTTTTCGGACACAAGAGAGGAGTTTTTCCAGAACTGGTTCAGGGCAAAAACAGAGATGGGAGGGTTTAGAGTGAGAGCAGTGTGAACAAAAGAGTTAAAAATAAGATCTATTACCTCATCATAGTGTGGATAGTCAGAGGACTTGGAGAGGTAAGTAATGAGGTTGGGCACAGGCTTGAGCATCAAGGAGTTAGTCACCATGGAAGAAGGTTAAAGATGAACGAAGCTTTGATCGGTTTCAGAGATTTAGAGGAAGAAGAAGGAAACTTCAAGTAGTGGGAGCCGTTATGAGTTGAGTGCGGAAATACAGGAAACAACTGCTAATTATACTGTGATCGTGGGGTAACCATTTAGGTTAACCTTTAATAACACAACAAACCTGTAAAAGTAAAAGTAAGAGAGAGACAATAAACGACAAAAACATTAATGGTAAGGGCTGCTGTTTGACATGAATGAAGCCTGGTCCGATGCCGTTACTCTGGATCATCACAAGCATTGAGCCTGGACAACATGTTTAGAGAAAATTCATCGTACCAGCCAACATTCCTCAAAAACTGCTATCCTTGTTCAGAAGAAGCACTCATGATTAGAAATGTAGCTAATCTCACTAATCATGGTTATTTTAGAGTTTCAGAGAAAATTAGGGTAAGCACGGAAGATGAAACGACGGAATTGGGAACGACAGATATATATAAAGAAAAAGAAAGGAGGGTCAACGAAAGTCAGTAATAACAACAATGCAATGTTTAGTAACAACGGAAGGGTTTTGTATCAATGAAAGGTTATTATAACAACGAAAGGTTTTTGTAACAATGGAATGTTATTATAAAAACATAAGGTTTTTGTAACAATGTAATGTGGTAACCACGAATGGATAGGAGCAGTGGATACAACAACGGAATGTTCACTTTGGTCTATCCGTGGTTAGGCACAACCACAGAAGAATGAACCAAGGTTATTCTTTCAGTGGTTATTCCTTATAGTCTGTTGTTAGGTCAATCAGTGGATTAACCTTTAATTTGACCTATTATTTAAAACTAGAGGTTGCAATTTATTAACTCATATTATTTATCCCTAATTTTGTAATAAATTTTGAAAAGTGGATAAATCTAATGGTTTTGTGAAAATGTCTGCAACTTGTTCAACAGTAGAGATATGCTCACGAACAATGAATTCCTTTTCATAACAATCTCTAATAAAATGGTGTCTAATTTCTATATGTTTAGTTTTAGAATGATAGACATGATTCTTTATTATGTTATTGGCTGCTTCAGTGTCTATCAAAAGAGGGGTTTTTATTTCAGTTATTTTAATGTCCATTAGATGATATTGCAGCCAAAGGACTTGTGCAGTGCAATGAGCAGCTGCTATATATTCAGCTTCATAAGTGGAGTTTGACACAGATGTTTGTTTCTTGCTTTTCTAGGATACTAAACAGTTGGCAAAGAATTGGCATCCTCCTGAGGTTGAGTTATTGATCAGAGAGCATCCTGCATAATCACTATCTGAAAAGGCAACAAGCTTGCAAGATTGATTAGCATGATACCAAATATCAAGCACAGGAGTGCCTTTCAGGTATCTGAATATCCTCTTCATAAAGGATAAATGAGATTGTTTAGGAGAAGATTGGTATCTAGCACAGACACAAGTAGCATACATGATGTCTGGTCTAGATGCAGTTAAGTACATAAGAGATCAAATCATGCATCTGTAGAGAGTTTGATCTACAAAAGTAACCATTTTCATCAGGTGTTATACCAGGGACAGTTACCATAGGAGTTGAAATTGGTTTACAATCAGACATTTGAAATTTAATCAAAAGGTCTTTTATGTATTTAGACTGATGAATGAAAATCCCATTGGGGGTTTGTTGGATTTGAAGACCTAGAAATGTTTTCAACTCACTCAAGGCACTCATTTCAAATTTAGAAGACATGAGTTTAGAAAATTTTTCACATAAAAAGGAATTGGTTGATCGAAAAATAATGTCATCAACATAGATTTGGACCAAAAGTAGATATTTTCCAGTCCTTTTAGTGAACAGGGTTTTATCTATGGTTCCCCTGGTGAACTTATTATTTAAAAGAAATTGAAACATAGTGTCATACCATGCTCTTGGAGCTTGTGTCAATCCATATTGTGCCTTGTCTAGTCTGTACACCCAATCAGGATGATGAACATCATCAAAGCCTAGTGGTTGACAGACATAGACTTCTTCTTTTATTGTTCCATATAGGAAGGCACTCTTGATGTCCATTTGAAATACCTTTATTTTGTGAGAGATTGCAAAAGCAAGAAAAAGTCTGATGGCTTCCATTCTAGCCACAAGAGCAAATGTTTCATCATAATCAATGCCTTCCTCTTGTCAGTATCCTTGTACTACCATTCTGGCTTTATTTTTTATTACAATGCCCCTGTCATCAGTTTTATTTCTAAATACCCATCTAGTTCCTATAGGGCATTTTCCTTTAGGCAAGGGACAAAGAGTCCTAACTTTTTGTCAATTGAACTGGAGCAGTTCTTCTTGCATGGCTTCTACCCAATTATTGTCTTTCAGAGCCTCTTGGTATTTAGATGGCTCTATTTGGGATAAGAAGACAACATGCAGATAAACGTTTGAAATTTGGCTTCTGGTTTGTACACCTTTACTTAGATCTCCTAAGATCTGTTCAAGAGGGTGATCTTTGTTGTATGGAATGATGTCCAGACAATTATTTGTAGAAGCAGCATCAGAGGAAGACGAATTTTCAGGGACATTAGGAGGTACATCAAGCACAGGAGTAGGTCCCTCAACAGGAAGAACTATAGATGTATTGTCAACAGTGTGTGGATCAATATCCACTGCTTGAATGGAGGAAGTTGACACTTGCTCATGGTGAACTTGAGAACCTCTTGGATGAGAGGTGATGGGAAAGGGAACAGGTGATCCTGAGAATTCCTCAATAGAGGAAAGATCCTCTGATGTTTGACATGATTCAGAGGAAGAAGGAGCAAGTGTAACAGGAGGAATATATATGAGATTGTCAAGATCAAATAGATCTTCAGGAGTTGCAGGAAAGGAAGAAGATGAAAATTCATTGAATTTTACATCTATGGTTTCTTCCACAATCTTATTTCTAAGATTGAAAGCTCTATAAGCTTTAGAGGTTAAGGAGTATCCTACAAAATATCCGGAGTCCACTTTAGTAGCAAATTTGGACAGGGAATCTTTAGTGTTTAGAATAAAACAAGGACATCCAAACACTTTAAAGAAAGAAATAAGAGGCTTTTTTTGTATAAAGGACCTCATAGGCAGTCTTGTTATGCCTTTTCACAATGTGAACTCTATTCAAGACATAAGAAGCAATATTAACTGCCTCAGCCCAAAAGGATAAGTGTAATCCTGAGTCTTCAAGCATGGTTCTTGCGCTTCAATAAGTGTCCTATTTTCCCTTTCAACTACTCCATTTTGAGCAGGAGTTCTAGGAACACTATACTGTCTTAGAATACCCTTAGATGTGCTAAAATCATCAAGACCTTGGTTCTTGAATTCGGTGCCATTGTCGCTCCTTATTACCGTGACTGGGAGATCAAATTCTCTCTCAATCTGAGTAATTAGAGCTTTCATTTTGTCAGCAGTTTCATCTTTGCTGTACAAGAAGAAAGTCAAGAAAAATCATGAGTAATCATCCACAACAACTAAACATTACTTCTTTCTAGCTAGGCTAGCTACTTTCGTAGGACCAAATAGGTCCATGTGAAGCATATGAAGACAAGCTATTGTTTTTGATTCCTCAATAGACTTATGTGAGGACTTATGTTCTTTCCTTTTATGCAAGATTCACATTGTCCTTCAAAGTGAAATTATTTGGAGGGCAATCCTCTTAATAGTGAGAGGGTGGAAAGTTTATGGAGATTTTGATGATTAAGATGGCTAAATCTTCTATGCCATAAGGCAGTTTCAGAAGATGAAGCTTTGGCAAGAAAACAAGTAGGGTTTGAGGATTGGGACTCTGTTGTCATATCAACAACCTACGCATTCGCACTTTTCTTGGCAGTCAAGAGAGTGTGTTGATCAATTAAGACCTTTATTTTAGAGTTTATGTCAGGAGAAAGAATTTTGCAACTGTCTCTAGTGAAAAATGAACTAAAATTTTTGTCAGCCAGTTGAGATACACTCAAGAGATTGAACATGAGGTTCTCAACTAGACTTACATCATTAAAGTGCAATTTTCCACTTGACACAGAGCCAGACCCAACTATCCAACCCTTTGCATCATTCCCAAATGACACAGATCCTCATTCTTTTGAATGAAATTATTGAGAATGGATCTGCATCCTGTCATATTCCTAGAGCCTCCACTGTCCATGCACCACAAATTATTTAAGCATGGAGATGCTCTCTGCATATAAAAATAAATGCAATAGGTTAGATATGGATCTTGATTTATTCAGATTGATAAGGATAATGGAGTTCTTGTTATTTTTACTTATGTGAATTGTTCATCAGTTGTTGCATCAGGGTAAGCAGTTGTTATTGATTTTGATGCAACATATCATTCTGAGAGTTCACTGATGGTGAACTAGCAGATGTTGGTGAATAGTACATGGAATTAACTGTTGGTGCATGAAAGGATGGTGATCCAACAATTGAGGGTCTGGGAATGGGTGCCAAAGGTGGTGGTGTGTGGAATGAAGGATGTTGCATAGGTCCTACTGGAATAGTTGCCTTTCCCTTATTGGGTTTCTTGGTATTTTTCCCTTTTCCAGAGGGTGTGACCTGAGAAGTTGAGGCTTTTTCTGCCTTAAATTTATTCCTAAGGTTTTCAAGTGGAGTCTTAGTCCAACACTCTTCAGTTGAGTGATTGTACTTGAAACACTTAGTGCAAGCTAGAGATAGTGCAGAGTAGTTTGGAATGAAAGGCTTATTTGCCTTCATGGTGGGATAAGGTGGGTAATGATGAGAAGGAGGACACTGAATATTAACCATAGGCCTTTTTCCTTTGTCAAGAATGGCCTTTGGGTCAACAGTAGTTTCCTGTTTTACTATACCTTCTGAACTCTGAGTAGGGCTCACAGCAGGAGCAATCTCAGGTTGTGCTGAAGGCTTATTGTCGTGATCATTATCCAAGTTTGTATTTTCTAGTTTTTCTGGATTTGTATTAGTGGGATAAACAAACCCTGGAATTTGACCAAGCTGATACACTTTTGGAGGTGTGATCTCATCTGGAAGAAAGGTGGGAGAAAGGGGCTCAGTGACATTTTCTTCCATTTTATTGTCAATTGGGGTATAGTCCTCCGGTGGACTAGTGTGGTTACACCCAATTCGAAACTTAGCTTTGCTATGAACTTGCTTGCATAGAATCATTTTGAATCCTTTGCAGGACTCAACCCACTTTTCACAGCTAACTTTAGTTTAGGCCAATTCATCTTTACAATCGGAATATTTCTCATGTTTCATATCAAATAATGCTTGTAGGTTAGCCTTTTCAGTTTTTAGGATAGAGATCTGGCCATCATTATTTTTTATTAACTTTTCTACTTGTATGTTTTTATTAGCCAAAAGTTTCTCAAGCTCTTTGTTTTGTTGTTGTAGCAAAACATTTGCCCTTTTTATGTTTGCCACAGCCTCAATACAAGACTCAGAGCAGAGTTTCTCAAGAAGGGCAGGAGATAGCTGAGCAGTAGTGAAAGAGGGTTCAGCCTCAGATGGACTGGATAATTCAGTAGGCTCGTTAATGGCCATGAGTGCAAAGTCAGTTGGCTCATTAACTGAGAGAGCATGACCTACATCCTTTGGAAGACTGCTCCAGTCTACATATTCTTGTGAGAATAGGGCAGGCTGACTTGGTTGGGAAGTTTGAAGTGTTGGGCCTGGATTTACTGTTTGAGAGGATGAAGGACCAACAACTTGTAAAGGAGCAGGCATGTAATGGTACATACTACCATTTGTAGATTGTACGTATTGCGCAAACCTCTGTTGAGAGGGTTGCACAAGGTGGGCAGTTGCCTGATTAGGGCTATGCCTTAAGAAGTGAGAAGAAGTGTTAGAAGAAGTGTTAGAAGAAGTTGCAGAAGAAGAAGAGGGGAAAGTCACATAGGAAGATGGGTGACTTTTGGAAGCATTTCTGCATTCCCTAGCAAAGTGTCCAAAGCCATTACATCTGTAACATTGGACCTTAGCTTTATTTAGACCAACCTTGGTCATACCAAGGATGCTAGGGAATTTTCTCCCTATTCTTTTATAGAACTTGTTAGTTCTAAAGCTCAGAAGGACAAGCTGGTTAAGAATGTCCATTTCCTCCAAATCATCACTAGGGATGTGATTGAAGTCATGATGAAACATAAGTTGTCTCGAGGGGGATAGGAATCATCACCCGAGGAAATCATAGCAGTGATGCCTGTGGTGATGTCCATATGTTCATCATAACTCTAATTAGATTTATCAGAGTCATGAGCATGACTGATAAGAGCTATGTTCCCTTGAACATACTCGTCAGTTATATTTCCAGACTTGAGCAATTTTCTCTTCTGGTCAACTTCACGCTCAAAGTGAGCAACTTACCATGGAGTCTGGTAAGTGTGAGTTTTCCAATTTCTGGGGATGATCTCATTACAATGGGGTAAGTCTCCCATTTTTCAGGAAGAGATCTCAGAAAACGATTAAGGATAGTGATGGTAGGGTACTCCTGACCATCAAGTTTTAGTTCACTTAAGAGAGATGAGAACCTTTCAAACTGCTGAGTCAGTGACTCACTATTAAGTTGGGAGAAGGTTTCATATTGTTGTGCTAATATCTCCCTAGTATTAGCTACAACTTCAGTGGTTCCACCAAAATGTTCTTTCAATGCATCCTATTGTTCCTTAGCGGATTAATGGTGTAAAAGACTATAATAGATCTCATTTGGGAGTGCCACTGCAAGTTGAGCTTGAGCCTTGGCATCAGGCTCTAGTTTCTCAAAATCCTCCTCGGTGTAGTTCCGAGGGTCTTTAACAATTAGATTAACAGTTTCAGTATCGAGGATCATGGGTTTTTGAGGCCCGTGGATAACTGATCTCCAGCATCTGGTGTGCTTGTTAGAAAGAAAGTGGATCATCCTCCTTTGCCATATATTGTACTGGTGACGAACCAGTATAGGTGGTTTAAAAGCAGATCCAATGTTATGTGGGTCTATATTAAACTTTTCTGCCATTGTTGGTTAGTAATCAGCAAGAGAGGATCAATAGATGAGTGATATCTCTTAGTTGATGTCTATAATGATTTTGAGTATACGTTAAACTCAAAATCAAACTCCCTTAGCAGATTGAAGTGAAAGAAAAAGAATAGAAATCTAAAACAATCGAATATCAATATGAGCTTTAAAGTTCAGTTTTGATTGTTAGATCAAGAACTGAAGAACAAGGCTCTGATATCAATTGTTGGATCGAAAGTCACACTTAACAATTTGATATTCGATTAGACTAGGTGCAGAAAACAAGAACAAGCTCCCTCTCAAGTTGTTAACTTGGATGGATTTCTTGTTTTCTAAGTTAGTATTATAAAAGGCATACTGCAATAAAAGCAAGTGGTATGGGAAAATTCAAAATCCAAATATTACAGAGAATGTTGGGATATAAATACCGAACAACTAATGTTTACAGACAAACAGGAATAAGACAAGAACTGACAAAATACAGAGTCTGAAATAAGATAAGAAAGTACAACAACGGAACAGAGAAAAGTCAACAACAACTGAAGAAATAGAACTAGTGTCTTTCGTGGTTCTTCGGTCTTCAGTGGTTGTGTTCCGTTGTTAGCTTCAGAGCCATTTCCGCGGTTGCCTTTCCGTAGTTATTGAGAAATCATAAGTGGTTGTCATCAGGGTTGTCTTCAAACTTAGGGAATGTGGTTGAGGCTCATCAGTCCTTATTTTCCAACACTCTTCTTCAATTATAGCTTAAAAAATAGATTCCATGCTCACATCCAAGAACATATTGTCAAAATCTTCCTCAGCGAAATCATCGGCAAGACCTTCAAAGCTGAAGTTTTAAGGAAGATCTTGAAGAAAGGATTTTTGAATCTCCTTCAAGTCTTTTGAGCCATTCCTCGAGGCGTCATTTCCTTTATCATCCCCATATATTTCGTTATCCATTTTATCTTTCTTGTTATATTCATCTCCTTTCTTTTTATCATCATCTTCGTCATCATCGTCATCATTGTCATTATTATCGTCATCTTCCTCCTTTTCCTTATCTTCTTCCTCTTTCTCATCAGAGGCATCACCATCTTTCTTATTATCTTCTTTCTCCTTGGCATCCTTATCATCATCATCTTTGGAGCTCTTGGACTTCTTCAATTCTTGAACTTATTTTAGCAGATAGAAAATATTTCATTGCATTGGCTCAAGTTGTCAATATTTTATATGTATGTCCAGTCTCAAGTGCTCGATCTCCTTAGATTTCTTTGCGAAATTTTGTTCAAGCAGAAAAACTCAGGTTTGAAGGAAATCCAGATCAATCGGTTCATACTCAGGCACATAATCTCATGATGATCCCATAGGAGACTTTTTTTTATCAACCTTTACTTTGGAGGGAGAAGGAGGTTGTGAGAAGTGAATAGGAGTGGGTGATTGGGGCAGTGATATGGAATTCACGTGAGATGGTGGTTTTCAGGGTTAAAGAGGTTTAGATGGTGGAGGTGGCTTGGGTTTTATACGAGATGGAGGTTTTGGTTGTTTTTGGATGCTTTTAGGTGGTATTTGGATGAAAGGTGTTTGTGTTTAGGTAGTTGGAGTTGGTGTTTTTGGTAAATGGGTGGCTCGGGTTTGTGTGTTTTGGGTTCTTTTGATTCTCAAATCCCTAGGGCACCTTGAGACCATCTTTAACCTCTTCTTAGGAGCATGTTCGGGCGAAAGAACATCATCATCATATTTCTCATCAGGTAGGGATGGCTTCAGAGCCTGAGTTGCCATTCTCTTTCTAAGTCTTTCATTTTCAAGAGAATTCATTGGTACATGCTCATGTTCTTTAGAGGAAGAGGATGAATATGAAGCAACCACCACTTCAACTTTGGTTGATTGAGCTTGACCCACATCATGTTCTTCAGCCACAAAAGCAGTTAAGTTGACTAGATCATCAATGTCGGTATCTAGATCAGAGTAGAGTCTCCCATACTTCTCCAGCCACAAAAGCAGTTGAGTTGCCTATCCCCAACATTTACTTTCTTGTCCCTTTTGTCCATGAACATGTACGAAAAGATATCAACATTCATTTTCTTTTGTACCAGCATCCCAACAATTGTAATCAAGTTCTGATACCTCTAGTTAATGATGATCTGAATAAATCGATGAAATGCCAAATTCCTTTCTTTCCGTTTGCCTTTGATATTGTCGTACATGTCCATGAAGACCATGCGTGAGAAACTGAAGTCCATTTCCAAAGCCAATGCTACCATACAAGAACTCATAGTTGGGTTCAGTATGTCATAACCTCCTTTTTTCCCTGGGAGGCAATGTGTTGCCACATGAGCTAAGTATCCCCAGTACGGATGGAGAAGCTTTTTTTCAGCTGGGGGTAGCCATCCTCATAACCCATTCTCTGGAGGGTGGATTCAACAAGTTGATCAGCGAGATTGTAGGGTCAGATGCTTTATCCCCAAATTGTAGACATTCCCTTATAATCTGTTGAGAAATAAGCACTGGAAGTCCTTGAACCTTCCCAATCTGAAAAACGTTTCCCCTCGATTCCTTATCTTCAGTTACTGAGTTTCAGAAGTCCTGAATGAAGTTGGAACAAATTATTGTAGATTCCATGATGGCGTAGTTAATGGGAAATATAATCAAGCCGCGAATCATAGTCTTGATCATCTCGTGCTTTGAAGGTGGATCGCCCAGAATAGCAGCCATGTTGTGGTTGGGATGAAACGTATTTCAGCCATATGTACAAAAACCATTAAAGAAAATTTAGTCAAATAGCAATTGCACGAAAAATATCACATGTTACAAAAGTAGAGTAAGTTCACGAAATAAAGGAAGTTCACGAAATATTAGGAGTATTCGAAAGTCTTGAATGTTGGAAAACAAGGACTGATGAATCCTAAACCACATTCTCATCTGTTATGGTTAACAGCTCATTGGTCTAACAAGTGATGACAACCAGTGGAACAAGAATTACAAGCCAAAGCACGCAACCACGGACTAAAAGAACTGAATGAATAAACATTAGCAGACTGTTGGGAATTATAGGTTATTTTTCATTTAATTAGATTCAATTAATCACAATAATTGATCAAAACAGTTTTCATAAATACAGATTAAATTGACAAATCAGATCTGACACAGCGGAAGCTTTTAAATTTTATAAACTTTCGATTTGTAATTGAAACAATTCCCAAATCAGGATCCAGTTACAAACCATTTAAACAACAATTAAATCAAAAAACACAACTATAGGGTATTTTAGAAAACGACCTTTTCCGAAGCGGTTCCAAATCCACACGATGGATCAAGCAACGGTCTCGCTAGTTGACTCAATACGATCACCCGAATCCGAATCTCGTCCCACGAATCACCGGAATGGACCAAAACTGATTTTGGCTCGGCTCGGCTCTCGACTCGACACACGGTTTGGCTCGGTGGCCTTGGCTCGGGCAAGGCTGCTCTGCTGCGGCTCCTTTTGGCCCTTTGACTTGGCTCAACGGCAATCCGACGCCGCCTCTTCGTGTGGCCTGCTTGCGGCCCAGGCGCGGCTCGGTGGTGCTGGTGGTTTGCGGCTACAAGGGAGAGGAGTGTGAGTGAAAGAATTCATCACCAAATGCGGGAGGTTGGATCTACATTTAAAGTCAAATGTAGATCCACATTTTTAGGATATTTGAATTACCAATTCAAAATTGGAATTTCCACCTTTTTATTTAACATTTTAATTTAAATTCAACTCTTTTAATTTAGTTAAACTCTTTTAGTAATTAAACCGTTTAATTACTACTCTCCAATATTACTAACTAACAATTAGTTAGTAGCATTTAATTAAATGTCTAAAGTTTAAGAAATTCTCAATTTGTTAATTAACATTTAATTAAAAATCCCTCATAATAAAGTTCAAAAATTTATTTGTTTAACGAATTAATTATCTCTATAATTAATTCACACCTATTATTATTTCATAAATAATAAAAGCCAATTCGATAATACCGACAATTCTTGATCGTATATTATGTTTAACAATTAAACATAACGTCGTTGTTTTCCAAAGTGTAACTCTTTGGATCATACCTTTCATAGTAACATTGAACATATCGTTAATCGGACATCCATTATCCGACACAGACAACAACTGATAATCTCAGGAATAACCACAGAGAAGCAAACGCGGATAGGACACGGAATCAAGACATAGATGACAACCACTAAAGACTAAAAACTGAAGAACCACGGAAGGCTTTAGTCTCATTTTCTCTCTTTTAGTTGTTGTTGACTTTAACCCATTGCAACGTACTTTTGTCTGATATCAGTGTCTATAATTTTGTGTTGTTTGTTTTATTCTTTCTTGTCCACTATGAGATCTATTCACATCTCTTGCACCATGAATTACACCAAGAAAGATTATCGAAAACTTGAGCTTGATCCTAAAACTCATGCTCTGTTAGCCATGGCCCTAACAAATGAGATCTATTCACATCTCTTGGACCATGAATCCGCTAAGGATATATGGGATGCTCTAAAAGAGAAATTTGGTGGAACAAATGAGGTTGTTGCTAATGCGTGGGAGATATTAGCAGAACAATATAATACCTTCTCCCAACTGAACGGTGAGTCAGTGACTTGGCAGTTTGTAAGGTTCACATCTCTCCTAAGTGAAGTTAAACTTGCTGGACAGGAATAACCTACCATTTATGTCCATAACCGGCTCTTAGATCTCTACCAGAAAAATGGGAAACGTACTACACTATCAAGAGATCATCTCCAGACTTTGGTAACCTCTCACTCACCTAACTCCATGGTAAGTTGCTCACTTTCGAACGAGAGATTATCCGGAAAAGAAAACTTATTAAGTCTGGTAATCAATAGATGAATATGTTCAAGAGAACACTACTCTTCTTAGCCACTCTCATAGCTCTGAGACATTTATCAGAGTTATGATGAGTACATTAATATCATCACTGGAATTTCATCTTTAATGCCCTCTTGTGATGATCTCTCTCTTGCCTTTGATAACCTATGTTTTATCATGGATTATGACCTCTACCACAACCCTAGTGATGACCTAGAGGAAATGGACATTCTTAAAAATCTTGTCCTTCTCAACATTAGAACTAACAAGTCCTGTAAATGAACTAGGAGAAAATCCCAAGAATCCATGGTAAGACCAAGGTTGGTCTAAATAAAGGAAAAGTCCAACGCTATAGATGCCATTGCTTTGGAGACTTTGCTCGGCAATGCAAAATTGCTCCAAATAGTCACACATATTCATATGTGACTTATCCTTCTTCACCCTCTTCTAACTCCTCCTCTTCTTCTTCTTTTTCTCACTTCCTTAAGCACAACCCTAATCAAGGTACTGCCCATATTTTCCAATCCCCTTCTCAACTGACTGGACAGTATACATTATGTAAATGGCAGTTTGTAACAACTAATGCCTACCAACCCCACCTTTCAAGTTGTGGCTCCTTTCAAGTGGGTGGAATCCTGCAAAGGATTTCAGTTGCTTCTAAAGAAGCAAGTTCATAGCAAAGCTATGTTTGGAATTGGATATAATCACACCTCTGCTCCAACTGATTAGACTCTAATGATAATAGGAAGGAAAATAATGAATCCAGAACCTTTTCTCCCACATTACTTCCTAACATTATCCCTGAAATAGTAAAGTCACCACCTAAGGTGTATTCATCTAGTATACTTCAAAAGTTTGTATATCCCACTCATAAAAATTTAGAGGTATCTGAGAAAAACTCCTTAAAGAAAATAAAATAAAAGACTCTTCAAAACCAAGGGTGACTATTCCATCAATGAACACTTTTTCAATTTTTAAAGATACCAAAACAGAGGAAACATCTAATGAATATACGGATGTCATGCTCAAAGAGAAGCACCCAATGATTCAAATCAAGTTTCCTCCTTCCTACCCCCATCCTCCTTACCCAATAATGAAAGCTAATAAACCTTTCAATCTAAACTACCCAGCCCTTTCACTTGCTTGTACTAAATGTTTCATGTACAATCATACCATAGAGGAGTGTTGGTCAGACTCCTCTTGAGAAACCTAGATATAAAATAATGGATGAGAAAGCGTCTACCTCAAAACAACACCAGCAACAAGATGAATAAGGACAAAAAGACCAATAAGGCAATGTTTACCAGCCCCATGCCACATCCTTCCTTTCACACACCACCACCTTTAGTTCCAATTCCTAGGACATCAACTAATGGACATTCACCATTTAACTCACCAACAATTACCACATCACATTAACCACTAGTTGCTGTAAAGTCACCATCGGTGAATTTACAAATTGAGGTTTTTAAGTGAAAATCAACTATAGTTGATTATGATGATTGAACAACTGATGAAAATTTTGAAGAAATAAACTAACCCTTAAAACTTTTCTTTACCCTAACTACATAATAGACCCACATCTATATTATTTCATTTAATCCTTAAATGTAGAGGGCTTCTCCATACTTGAATAATTTATGGTACGTGGATAGTGGAGGCTGTAAGCATATGACAAGATGCAGGTCTATCCTAAATAGTTTCACTTTAAAGAATGGAGGATCTGTGTCAAAATCATTTCCCCTGAAATAAAGGCCTTAATGGACCAACACACTCTCTTGACTGCCAACAGAAGTTGAAATGTATATTTTGTCAACATTGTAACCTATTCTTAGTCCTCAACTCCCACTTGCTAATTGCTAAGGCTTCATCTTTTGCAACTGCCTTATGTCACAAAAGATTAAGCCATTTAAATCATCAATGTCTTCATAAGCTTTCCACTTTGTCACTTATAAGAGGATAACCTTACAAAGAATTTCACTTCGAAGTTTATTGTGATTCTTGCATAAAAGGGGAGCCATATATGTCATCACAAAAGTCTATAGAGATCAAATACAGCAACATGCCTTCATATGCTTCTTATGGACTTGATTGATCTAGTGAGGGTTGCTAGCTTCGCTAGAAAGAAGCACTTCTTGGTCGTTGTAGATGATTACTCAAGATATTGTTGGACATTCTTCCTATTGCAAAGATGAGACTGTTGATAAAATAAAATCCCTAATCACTCAGATATAAAGACAATTTGATCTTTCGGTAAAAAAATAATGAGGATTGACAATGAGACAGAATTTAGTAATCAAGTTCTTGATGAATTTTGTACCTCTGAGGGAATTATGAGACAATATAGTGTTCCTAGGACTATGCTCAAAATGGAATTGTTGGAAGGAAAAATAGGAAACTTATTGAAGCAGCTAGAACAATGTTAGCCGACTTAACAATACCCTTATCGTCCTAGGAAGAAGAGTAAACACAACCTGTTATGTCTTGAACATAGTTCATATTATGAAAAGACATAACAAGACTGCTTATAAAGTGATTTATAAAATAAAGCCTGTCATCTCTTTCTTCACAGTGTTTGTATGTCCCTGCTTCATACTTAAAACAAAGGATGCCTTGTCCAAGTTTGCTGCAAAAGAGGACTTAGGATACTTTGTGGGATATTCTCAAATTTTAAAAGCCTATAGGGCTTTCAATCATAGAACAAAGATTGCTGAAGAGACCATTGATGTAAAATTCAATGAATTCTCATCCCCTTCTTTTTCCTGCTACTCCTAAAGTTTTGTTTGATCTTGAAAATCTTACTTATCTTCCTTCTGTCTCAGCCTAACCAACCTCTTCTAAGTCTTGCCGAACTTCATAAGGCTTTTCATCAATCAAAGATTTCTTAGGTTCTCCTTCACCATTTCATATAACTTCACATCTGAGAAACTTTCCAATTCACACTGTGCAAGCATCGACCTCTTAAACTCCAATTGTTGAGCATGCATCAACAATTCCCTTTATACAGCAACCGACTCCTCTACGTGTTGATCCTCTTTCTCCAATTGAGAAATCATCATCATCTAATGCTGCTTTCACAAATAATTGTCTAGAGATCATTCTCTATGACTAAAATCACCCTCTTGAACAACTCTTAGGTGATCTAAAAAAAGGTGTTTAAACCAGAAGCCAAATTTCAAATTTCTGATTTCATGTAGTTTTCTTGTTTCAAATAGAGCCATCTAAATACCAAGAGGATCTAAAAGATAGTAATTGGATAGAAGCTATGCAAGAAGAACTGCTTCATTTCAAAAGACAAAATATTTGGACACTATGTCCCTTGCCAAAGGACAAATATCCTATAGGCACTACATCGGTGTTTTGAAACAAAATAGATGACAGGTGCATTGTAGTCAAAAACAAAGCAAGATTGGTAGTTCAAGGTGACTGCCAAGAGGAAGGCATAAACTATGATGAAACCTTTGGTCATGTAGCTAGACTAGAAGCTATCAAATTCTTTCTTGCTTATATATTATGTCATATAATAAAAGTGTTTCAAATTGATATCAAAAGTTACTTCCTATATGGGACAATAAAATAGGAAGTCTATGTGACACCCGATAAGTTCCATGTTTGCAATTACACTTGAATTTAACATTATTTAAATGTGTAATCATACGTGGCACTTAAATTTGAATAATTTAGTGTGACACGTGGCACGATACTCCAAACACAGACATTCAAACAATAATTCGAGGAATTACTGGAATTGCACACATGCATCTTGAGCTCACAAACGGTGGTGAATTATCGAACAAGGAATCAAACGAACAACATTAAATAATACGCGAGCACATGATGTGACAATTATGTTTGAAAGTTTAAAAGAACGATGGTCATCATCACGCTTTTAAAATACGCGAGAAATCATGAACGTGGGTGAAAACCGTATGAAAAACGGAGCTCCCGATTCTCCGGAATCGTAAAAACAAGTAAAATTCGAAGTTATTGTGCTCTGGAACTCTTCGTGGTATGCCAAGGTGTTTTTGAGGTCCCTTGGTGGTATGCGAAGAGTCCAAAATATCTGAATTCCTCCGGTTTCATCGCGGTACGCAAAGCCTTTTCTAGGCTCCTTGGCGGTACGCGAAGAGTATGTCGGTTTAGAATCAGCTAAAAACATCAAATCTTCATGCAGAAATCATCCAAGTCTATCTTTCTCGAAAATACTCTCCTTCACAGACGATCATACAGACTTTTTACCATCAAAACTCTGTTCTAAAGCTATTAGATCATCACAAGCAAGCTAGGGAACCTGATCATTGTTTTTTCATCCAAAAATCTGCTTGAACGGATAACGGCAACTTCTCCTACTAGTTTGATAATATTTGGATTAGATCTAGTTTTTGAACATAATGCAATAGTTATTGTTGTTGATATTGCCTAGATGATGGACATGAATAGTTAGAAACGACGAACTCGATGTGTTAATGGGTAAATCCTTGTTTTGATCCGTTATAATGTAGGTTATCATGAAACCATATCATAGCTTATAATGGTTTTAACCATTTGATTATAACAATGGTTGTGACTGTCTTGATCATTCTTTGAAATGCTAGGTTCAATCCGAGTGTTTTAAGCTAATGACAAGCATTAAGATAAACATTGGAATAACGATCAGAGGTTTTGTTAACAGTCAGATTGATATATTGAATATGGTTATTAAACCTATTCCACTATGATATTCTTATGTTTCATGATATCTAAATGATCGATAACAATGATTGACTATTCCTAAGCCAGAAATCCATCTGGAAACTGTTTCACTGATATAATCAACAAGAATACCTATTTGATTAATCTGAGAACATCCTGATTAATCCAATGAGTCATTAACCTTGTATGAGGAACCTGAATCATTATAGGTTCCCATATTATCATACATTGTATGATATTCAATTAAAAACAACTAATTACGAAGTTAATATCAGTTTGATGACTTTAAATGCATTTTCCTTGACATTGAACGTTAAGAAAGATCTAATAAGCAAATTAAAACACAAATAACTTATAAAACCTTAACTAATGCAGAACTGAACTACAAAAACAAATATGCGTAGTAACTGTTGACTTCGCCACCTCAGGTGAGTTTCGTACAACCCCTTTGATTTTTAATGTTTTACAAAGATCTGTGTATTACTATGAAACTGTTCTCAAATGTATGATATGCGTCACTATTATCTATGTGACTTCATGGGAACTTGTGGTGAACTTGTGGGATTTCATGGGATTTTCTGTCACACCCCCTGCGTCGCATGCCTAATCCACGACGCGGTGACGATCATTGGTTGAATCATGCATAAGTATTGAAAGAAGAACAACCACAATGCATTACTAGTTTCATAATGTTAGACATTTGCTTAGTTACAGGCATTCTAACTATCTACCAAAAGAATGACAACTACAGACCCAAAAAAGTTGTTTACAAAATAAGACTCAAACTAGACAATTAAAAAATCAGGATTAAGTGAGTTTCTAATCCATCCTAGCTTGTTTCTTAATCTTGTTCTAGCTTAGAATGGTCTCCTTAGTTGTCCTTGAGTATGTTCTAAACCTGATTACCTGAAACACGTGAAAAGTAACTGTCAACTACAAAATTAGTTAGTAAGAACAATAGGTTTAATATTTGTAAATAAGAATCTGCATTATGATCATAATATAAACATTTGAATAAACATGTCATGGATAATTGCGACACAAACTATCATCAAGTAAGAATAACGTGTGCAAACAGTCGAATGATTGTCAACTAGAAAAGCCAACATATAATCAACTCACAAACAACATTTGGAGTCAAAAAAAGTAGTCAGCCAACACATTCAACACGAGAAGTACTAACGAGTTTACTCGGAAGACAATCTCCATATTGACGTGCTCGGTCAATATGACCTATGCTGGTAAAGTTAACTAGCAGCAAATCCATATTACCGTAACGCATCCAATCTGAAGTTAGGGTTTAAAACGTATTTAAACACTAACCACAGCCTTGGCATAAACAAAACGTGTCCCGCGTTCCCTTATTGTAATCACCCAGTACTAACGTTATAAGAATAAAAATGAGATTGAATGAACAAGTGTCTTGATGTGTATAAGTTTGTTTACAATGATGAACACCATGCTTTTGAATACTTTGATTGAAAACCTTTGGTTGAATACCTTTTATTGATTACCATGATTTGAAAACCTTTCTTGAACACCATGATTTGAAATCCTTTGATTGAATACCACCATGAAAAACTCTTGATTGAATACCTTGTTTTGAAACCCTTGATAGAATACTGATAATAGTGTCCTTGTATAATAACAAGGTTTGGGAAATAGTATTTTATTGAAAATGCAATTTATAGTAAAAGAGTTTATAAAACTTATTTTTTAAAAGTGTTTAACATTTTTAAAACCATTTTGTGTAAAACAGTTGTAAAACAGTTTAGAGAACCTTTTATAAAACCTTTTAGTAGAAAATGTTTAACAGTTGATAAAACGTTTAAAACAGTTGATAAATCCTTTTGAATACTTGATAACTCATTTAAAAATAGTTGAGAAATCCCTTGAATTTTTAAGTGAACCTGTAATGGTTGAAAAGTAGCATGAATCCTGTATATGAAATATGATTGTATAAAGAGTGTTTGGTCACGTGTTCCACCCCAAAACAGTTGTAAAATAGTAAAAAAAGGGCAATTGTTCTCACCTGACAACAGTAGACTCTTAACCTGAACAAGTAGCAATCAGACAATACCTCTAACTGCTTCCTATATCATTGTAATCATACATATAATATAAGATTTTATAGTGTTATGAACTTTGATTGATTGATCGACTTATGTTAACTGGTTGACTTGTGTCGTATGAATTTGATCAACTTATGTTAACTTGTTAATGATTACTTCTTGAATACTTATTCTCATGTTTGAAAGTGTCGTATGAATTTGAAAGACATGATTTGATTCCTTAGAATGATGATTGATTCATGAAAAGCATGTGTCATGTTACATCATGCATAATGTTAGTTATGCATATATGTAACATGTGTTGATGATTCATGATAAACACTTGTTCCTCATGTAATCCCTAAAAATGTTTTATATGTTTTAAGCTTTTGTGATTATGTTATAATCTTATTCCTAAATTAAGCAAGACTTAATTAGAATAAAAATTACACCAAAATCACTAGAATCGAATTAGGGTTATAATACCCTTATTGATTCTTTTAAGCTTAATTGTTCATTTGGAATTTCATTAGTGTATAACTTAGAAAATCCTTGGATTTAGAACTCATAAATGGACAAAACAACTAATATCGACATTCTTTAGAATGACGGGATGGTCAAACTTAGTAGAATGGATCATCCTAGGTTCAAAGGTATACCATCGATATTATCATTATCGATGGTTCCTTCCCGGTTGATATTAGTCTTCGTTACACATCCAACACTTATGTTTCTTGGTTCTAAACTCCTTGGATTAAGATTATTCAATTTATGATGTTGATTTCAAGTCATTCATGGCTGATATCAAATGTCAAGAATGTTGGTCGGTGATTCTGTGAAACATTGCAAAGGATAAGATCAATAGGTGGCTTTTAAGATTGCATGGGGGTCCACCGACATTAATACTATCGGTGGTGGCCTCCTCAGACTTTATTATTTTCAATTTTACTCAAACCAGATGATGCTTGCTCTAGTTATACTTGGATCAAGGTTATGAAGCTCCTGATAACAACTTTGGATGATTTACAGCCCTGCCCAAGATTTAAATTCGATGATCGTTGTCGGTTGTCCATGATTGATACTATAGTATCGGTGTGATTAAAGACGACCAAGGCAGCTTCGATATTGATAATATCGGTTGGATGAATCTAGACACTCTTGATGCTATCGAGATTATCATCTTCAACATTACTGGTTCCATCCTAACCCCCATCGAACTTAAAAAAATCAACACAAGTAGGGGAAGACAAAATAAGTAATTTACAATTTAACCAAAGGTTTAGTCCAAATATCTAATTCGTTTACAACAAATCTAAAGATATGATATAAACTAGTGGGAGACTTTCTAGAGTTATTTGGTCCATCCAGGCATCAACACACTTTATTAACCTTTATTCCAAGTTCTTCAGTTTTATATCCAGTATTCTTGTCCAAGTAACCCAGTATCTGAGTCATACATGTTTCTAATTACCTGAAAGACATGCTAAAATACGTCAACTATAAAGTTGGTGAGCTCACGAGTTTTAGTTTATAGACACAATAATCATTAGCATTACACAATAATAAAGAGTATGTGATAATTCAAACCAATACAACCAACCCTACGCCATGCGCATGCGTCTGCCTCTTATAATGTTAGTCCGTGACATGGTCATTCTAATCTACTTCCCATTCTAAGATCCGTTCCTGCCCTTGGTGTAAATGTGTCATGATGAATATATGCCACAACAGTTGACATTAACCTCAATGGGGTTTCAACCCTATTTTTATAAGGCCACCCTTTCCGGCCACTGTGCGTGAGGGATTCCCCAAGTAGTACTACCCATATACCCACCGGCTCTCCTCCGGAGTTAATGGTTATAAATTATGTTTCATGTCCAGGGTAAGCAATTTTATTTGAAACGGACGTTCATTATCACATAAATATAATTTTATAAACATTTTTGGAGGATGCTTTCAGTATCCCAAAACAGTAAAGGAAAAAGGGATCACATGAACTCACCTGGTTGCTTTAACCGATTCCTTTTGTTCCTGTACAAACATGTCATTGTGCTATTATGCATGATTTGCTATGTTCCCAGATTTACCATCAAAGCAAGTTCCTATTTGTAATCATCTATACATGTATAAGTTGTGAATTCCATACATTATGGTTGTTGATTAATGTTTACTAGTTTAAAGTTTCTTTGTGTTTCCGTATCTAGTGAACTCTTACTATTCAATTGTACATATAAGGTATGTGAAATGTTATTATTAATTAATGTTTAATATAACTACTTCATATATATCTTATGTAACTAGTATGTTTGCCATTCCTAAGATGATTCGGTTTTATTGTGATAACTTCCCAAGTTTTAAAGTTGACACTTGTTTGTGCGTTTGAGAGAAAATAAATATCCAAATTTGTTTAAGTATATTAGTAGAAATGATACTTTATTTATACTAAAAGTTGATATAATACCTAGGGTACATAAGATAACAAGATAAGTATAAAGTTATAATAATGTGTTCACCAACTTATTAAGATTAGAGATAATTAACAGGAGTTTCTCATAGAATAAAATATTAGCAATTCACATTAGTATCTAAGATGTTATACATGTTGGAGTCATTATTTATACTAATTATTATAATTGTTGTAAATATTGCATAAAAGAATGTTTTAAATTATACATAATTTAATTTCTATGTTTAAATGTTAGTAAACATTCTTAGATGATACTATTATTAAAGGTAATAAGATATATAATAATATTAATAATAACAATAATAATAATACTAATTTTATTAGCAATATTAATAACATTTTTGTTTCCAATATGTTAATCATTCGTAAAATGTAGGAATATGGTAGTATCATATGTTAGGTTAATCACTTACATTAATAAAAAATTAAAAAAAAAACCCTACACCATTAGATTTACTTTAATGTTGGCCCCAAAGTAATAAGATGTAGTTATTTGGTTATCGCAATAAGGAAGGGTTAACATTCGAACCATCCCCTATTATATATAATTGGTGTCGATAACGGTCCTTGATAACTCGCCATGGGGCCTATTTGTTTGGTGATCTCGAAAGGTCCGATGTAACAAGGATTTAACTTCCCTCGTTTCCCAAATCGTATAACTCCCTTCTAGGGCGAGACCTTGAGTAAAATTTGTTTCCCACCTGGAATTCCAAAGGCTTGCACCTTTTGTAGGCATAGCTTTTCTGTCTGTCCTGAGCTGCTGCCATTCGTTTGCATATCTGCACGATCTTCTCAGTCGTCTAGTGCACAAGTTCGGGACCAGTCAGTTGGCTTTCACCAACTTCCAACCAACAAATTGGTGATCGGCACTTATGTCCGTAGAGTGCCTCGAAAGGTGCAGCTTGTATGCTGATGTGATAACTGTTGTTGTATGAGAACTCAACTATCGGTAGATGAGTCTCCCAACTGCTGCCAAAGTCGATAACACATGTGCAGAGCATTTTTCCAACGTCTGTATAGTTTGCTCGCTCTGCCCATAAGTCTGTGGGTGGTATGTAGTACTCATGTCCAGTATCGTGCCGAATGCCTTATGGAAGGACTTCCAGAAATGCGACGTGAATCGATTGTCGCGGTCTGAGATGATCGAGATTGGTACTCTGTGTCGAGTAACCACTTCCTTTAGATAAATCCGAGTCAGTTTATCTAACTTGTCACTCTCCTTGATGGGTAGGAAGTGCGCAGACTTCGTTAGTCGGTCTACGATTACCCAGATGGTATCGCAACCACATGTCATCTTAGGCAGGTTGGTTAAGAAGTCCATGGAAATCTGCTCCTATTTCCACATCGATATCTCAGGTTGCTGAAGTAGGCCTAATGGCTTCTGGTACTCAACCTTGACCTTTGAGCACGTTAAACACTTACTCACGTAAATTGCGATTTCTGCGGTGACAATTGTAGTTGAAAATTACATCATCAATGATGTGAGCACATGTGGTCGTTCTATAAATCCACATTGATTTGATGATTTTAATTATTACAGGTTGATATTATGTGAGAAATGATGAACGTGGGCGAAAACCGTGCGTGAAACGGAGTTACGGATTGTCCGGAATCGCGAAACGAAGAAAAATCCAAAAATTTGAGAAAACAGGCCCCAGGCGGTACGCCATGCGCCAGACAGTGGCTCTAGGTGGTGCACCTGGAATACATGAAATTTCAGGGATTCCCCCCCTCCACATGGTACACCCCCGGCAAACTTCTGTTGAAAACATCAGATTTCATCCAGAAACATATTTTTCTTCTTCCTCTCGACTTTTTTTGAGCTCAGATGAAAATTTTGCATCTTTAACCATAAAAACTCATATTTGAATCCATCAGAAGCCATAGATCGCACCAAGGAACAAATCTATAAGCCCTGATCGTTGTTCTACGTACAGAAATCCGTCAAATTAGGTAACGGATCGTTTTAACCTTCTAGCTTGATAATGATTGATTAGATCTTTATTTTGAATGTAATGATATAGTTAGGGTTGTAGATTGTTTCCTAGATGATGGCCAGGATTGATTATAAACGAAAAACACGATGTTTTAAAGGGTAAATCCTTGTTTTGATCCGTTGTAATGCCGGTTTGCATGAAATCATACCCACGATTATAATGGTTTAAACCATTTGATTATGACAATGTAGGTGATTAGTTTGGTTAATCTTTGAAATGCAAGGTTAAATCCAAGTGTTTCAAACTAATCACAATCATTAACATACTCATTGGAACGATTATCTAATGTTTATGATAACAGTCAGATTAGTATGTTAAACACGGTTATTAAACCTATTCTAATACTACATTGTGATATTTCATGATATTTGGGTAATCAATAACAAGGATTGATCATTCCTACGCCATTAAAGTGTTTAGAAACTGTTATAGCATTATAATCAACAACATTAACTATTAGGAACCTAATTCAATGTAGGTTCCTACATTATCATACATTCTATGATATAACCTTAAATTAATTAATAAAATATTTAATATCGGTTTGATGACTGTTAAGACAATGTCTTTGACATTGGACGTATAGAAAGATCTAACCCGTAAGTTAGAACATATATAACTTATTAAAAATAAATAAATGCATAATCACTCTATTACTATCAGTAGTGTGATATTCTGCTACTTCTAAGTTATCAGGTGAGTTTTGTACAACCCCTTTTCTTTTTAATCTTTTATAAACATCGGGGTAACACTGTGGAACTTTTCTTGAACATATGATATGTATCACTGTTATGTATATAATTTAATGTGATCTGCTGAGAACTTGTGAATTTCATGGGATTGTGTTTGTAAAACAGAACTTTATCAGAAAACTTAAAAGTCCTCATTCCTGAACTGTATCTAGTGAACCCATGTGGGGCCGAACAGAAAACAATGATAGTACTATCAGCTGACAACCCATTTTCTAGGAGTTTGCAACTCCCCTTGGTGTTAATGTTTGTTACCTGTTTTTCCAAAACTTCTTAATGTTGTGATAGACATTAAGACAATGAGGCATAAGATATTACCAGTAGGTAATGTCTTCGAAGATCGTAAAGACACGTCCGAAAGGAACTAGATATGGGTCCCATGGTTATCTTGAACTGAACACTTTGAGAACTTACATATCATATCATATTGTTGAACATGAACTTTACGAACTCACCAGCTTTGTGCTGACGTTTTAAACTTAAAAATTTTGCATGAAGACAGTGACCACCGGGTGAGGATGCACTTCATAAGTTTGTTAGTAAATAAGTTGTCATGTAATAAACTTAGTTTATAAACTGTACTGTTGATTGTAATGACGATCCTTGTAATATACTAACTTTAAGTTAATCTGTGTGCTATGATATCGGATCAAGTAAGTCACACCTCATCTCTAAGACATCACCACTATGCTTCCGCAACCTTCTCAGAGTGACGAGTGACATCATCTTAGGTGACGAGAGGTGGGGGTGTGGCAGGGTGGTATCAGAGCCACATGTTATAGAATTTAGGTGGACTTAGAAACCTAGACTATAACCATAGGCTAGAATAGCGACACAGAGAGCACCGAACATAACTAATGAACAAAACTTGTTTTGAATTAAGCCTGGATAATCAGGTGGTAAGAATTCCACTTATGACTGGCCAGCATAACTGAAATTCGCAACACGCGTGCGTTCTAGTTTAATTTAATTCAAGCAGAACATTAATAACTATAAGGACGAGTAGTTGCTTTGAGATAAGAAGAGATGTCATATCATGTTTATGTTGAATATTATTATTCAATATTTATATCATGGTGCTGATTTGAACTTTTGTGTATACAAAGATGGCCAATCAGGGAGAGAGATCTATATACCAGCGATTTCAATACGTTATCCTGGACGATACACCCAATTCTAGTTCTGGATCAGATGTAGACCCTTCTGAGGCATCATCAGCCACATCTCTCTCAGTACCGCAGGTTCCGGCAACACCACCACAGGTACCGCACACTCCACCTATATTTCCTCATGTATCGGATGAGGATACATTTGTAGGCAGGAGAGAGAGTCCACCTCCCCAGACTGTCCCAGTGTGAGATGGACTCAGAAGGATGGGGGGCCAGGACCGCAAGACGACCTGTGTTCCTCCTAGATGCCAGTTGGCGCCTAGAGACGTGCCCAGGGTCATACATGAAGTAGGAGAGTCTTCACAACAGGCGGAGCTTAGGGCGCAGCTTCGCCAGGTGACTATAGATCTTCAGGGGACTCGCTTAGAGTTACAGGAGTCTCGTGCTACTATGGAGGACACACGTACCACTGTGTTGGAGATACTCACCTCTCACTTGATGTTGATGGATCAGGTGAGTGCACTGGATGCAGGCACACGAGCCTGGCAGGTTATTTTGGAGGAGAGGATGAGGAGGACAGTGATGCATGTTAGGATGGTTGCATTTTGGCGGTAAGTTGGGATGGTGAGGGAGAGAGCTGTGGGAGTGATAGAGGGTGTGAGGAGGTGGAGCATAGAGGTGAGGATGATAGTACTGGCTATAGTACTAGCGACTATAGCCATTGTCATGGCATGTTTATCGTATTTTCTACGGTAAGGTATGATGTGGGTGTGCATGTTTTGGGATGTATATATCATCAGAAGCATGCGGATAGGTTGAGAGTGGAATGTTTAGGGGATGTTTTTAGTTTTAAAATAGATCCCCGGTATCTAGTTCTAATGTCTTGGTTCTGGCTGTCTGTATAAACTCGTTATGGTTGTACAAAACTATGATAGTAATAAAATGGTTGTTTATGTATATATATATGTGTAATGTGTTATGTATGTGATGTATGAACTAAGTATCAATGTCAAACTTGTGTGAACTATAAACAAAACTATGAGAACATTCTTGTGTGCGAACATATCTATTGTCTGTATGGCAATGTGTCAAAGAACTGTATGCGAACATTTGGTGTGAGAACCTATCAGTGTCCTTTATGATAATATATCAGAAACATGTGTAAAAACGTATCTATATTACAATGACGTGAGCTTTGTAATATTTTGACATGTTTTTGAAATAACAGTACTGAGTATAACTACAACATCTATATGATTATTGTGTGCCGAGAGCGTATCTGATCTTTTCAATATAGTTATACTATGCTCTTTATAATCACATCTCAACATAAAAATTTTAGTGTAACTCAATATGATTGAATTTATGTGATCGAAAGGGTTATATCTTTGATGTTCTTGAACTGATCTGAGTTTGTCTGCATGTGAGCAGAATAATGGCTCCTAAAAGAGGTCGACCAGCTAAGAATGCTACCAAGAACGTTACTAACCCTAAACTGAATCAAGTCCCACATGTGAACATTGAATCAAATCCGGATCCACGTGTTAATCCGGAAGCGAGCATGGTTCCACCTGAAAATTTTGATACAAATACTATTCCACCCGTGAACCCTGAAGTGAACATTGTTCCACCTGCAGGAGCAAGTGGATCTGAATCAAATGAAGCGATGATAGCACGAATCGTAAGAGAACAGCTATCAACTTGTGGTGTTTTAACACAACACCAACCAAATATCACTACGGGTTCTGGTGGGGACCATGATCATGTAGAAGATAACGCTACTGGTGGTCACGTAGAAACTCTTAATACCACCGGTGCAATAACCACAAAAACAACTGCACCTGATCCACCACAACAAGGATGTACTTACAAGTACTTTGCTTCCTGCAACCCACCTACTTTCACGGGAAACGAAGGAGCGGCTGGACTTATAAGGTGGATTGAGGAGATGGAAACAAAACTCAAAATCAGTCAATGTTTGGCAGAGCATAAGGTGTCTTATGCTGCTTGTTCTTTGAAGGAATCAGCTGTAACCTGGTGGAATACCCAGGCAAAAACTTTGGGCTCAACTACAGTTGACTCTATGGGCTGGAACGATTTTAAAACTCTGATTATGTTAGAGTACTGCCCAATCACTGAAATCCAAAAGCTTCAGGAGGAATTCTAGAAACATTCGATGGTCGGTGCTGATTGTTTAGCTTATACCGCTCATTTTCATGAACTTAGTTGCTTACTTCCCAATATGTTTCCTAAGGAAGTAGCTTTGATTGAGAAGTACATTAAGAGTCTGGTTCCCCAGATTCGGGGAATGGTGACTGCAGCTGAACCTACAACTCTCAAACGTACCATTATGTTGACCACTAAGCTTACCGAGGAGGCGGTAAGAAGTGGTACTTTGACCACGAAAACTCAAACGGCAAAGGGCCGTAGTGATGTCGGTACCTCGAGTGTTTCTAAAGGTACCAAATGAAAGTGGTTTGGCAAAACCAAAACCAAAGCTCCGACTGAGACTAGCCATAGCAAACCAATTGTGAAAAATTATGGTGCGGTTGTTCTTGAGATGAAGGCTTATATTGGGCAGGCGCCCAAATGTAATAAGTGTCCTTATCATCACACAGGACCATGTCCTGAACGTACAAACTGTAATCAAGTTGGACACTATACCAGATACTGTAACTTTCCTGCTCGTCAACCAAACCAAGCACCACGACAAACCACTCAAACCAACCGGTCATGCTTCAAGTGTGGAAGTCCTGACCACTTCATGAGAAACTGTCCGAACAATAACAACACCAATCCGGGAAATGAAGCTAGGGGGAGAGCTTTTCAGATTGGTGCAACCGAGTCAAAGCATGATGCTAACATTGTCACTGGTACGTTTCTCCTTAATAATCTATACGCATCAGTTCTGTTTGATACAGGGGCAGATAAGAGTTTTATCTCTCCTGAATTTGCATCATTACTTTCATTTTCTACGGTAGATCTAGAAACTCCTTATGTCATTGAACTTGCTAATGGCAAGTTGATCAAAGCTAACAGTGTCATTCAAGGGTGTTCCTTGAATTTGAATGATCATCTTTTCAATATCAATTTACTTCCTATTGAGATTGGGAGCTTTGATGTTGTGGTCGGTATGGACTGGCTTTCTGATAACCAAGCAAAAGTTGTATGTCAAAACAAGGTGATCAGTATTCCATTACCTGACGGTAATACATTGATAGTTCAAGGAGAACGAGCCGGTAGAAAACTTGGTATTATTTCTTGTATGCAAACTCAGAAATTCTTACGGAAAGGTTGTCAGGCCATTCTAGCACATGTGATTGAGAACGGTTCTGTACAAAAATGTATCGGACATATTTAAGTAGTCAAGGATTTTCCTGTAGTTTTTCCTGAGGATATATCAGGATTACCCCTAGTGAGACAAGTCGAATTTCGTATTGACTTGATTCCAGGTGCAGCACCTGTAGCTAATGCTCGTTATCGTTTAGCACCCTCAGAGATGCAAGAGCTTTCAAGTCAACTACAAGAACTGTTAGACAAAGGTTTTATCAGACCTAGTTTCTCACCTTGGGGAGCACCAATTCTTTTTGTGAAAAAGAAAGATGGTTCATTCAGGATGTGCATTGACTACAGGGAACTCAATAAACTGACAATCAAAAATCGTTATCCTTTACCACGAATCGATGACCTATTTGATCAATTACAACGTGCTACATACTTTTCAACAATAAATTTAAGATCTGGATATCATCAGTTACGAATTCATGATAATGATGTTCCTAAAACTGCTTTTAGAATTCGATACGGACATTATGAATTTTTAGTAATGCCGTTTGGATTAACAAATGCACCTGCAGTTTTCATGGATCTGATTAACCGAGTATGTAGACCTTATCTGGAAAAATTTGTGATTGTGTTTATTGATGATATTCTCATTTATTCTCGGAACCAACAAGAACATGCTCAACACTTGAAATTGATCTTAGAACTTTTGGCACATGAGAAATTATATGCCAAATTCTCCAAGTGTGAGTTTTGGTCACTGGAAGTTCAATTTCTTGGGCACGTAGTAAATGAAAACGGTATTCAAGTGGATCCCAGTAAGATTGAAGCTGTGAAACAATGGGAAACACCACGAACCCCAACTGAAATACGTCAATTCTTAGGACTGGCAGGTTATTATCGTCGATTTATCAAGAACTTTTCAAAGATAGCCTTGCCACTGACCACATTGACATAGAAAAATCAACCGTTTATATGGGGTTCCCAACAGGAAGAGGCATTCCAACTGTTGAAACACAAACTCTGCAACGCACCTATCTTGGCATTACCGGAAGGTACTGATAATTTCACAGTGTACTGTTATGCTTCTCGTCAAGGACTTGGGTGTGTTTTAATGCAGAACGACAAGGTAATTGCTTATGATTCTTTACAACTGAAAGTACATGAAAAGAACTATACCACTCATGATCTAGAACTTGGTGCAGTAGTGTTTGCACTCAAGATTGGGAGACACTATCTATACGAAACCAAGTGTATTATATACACTGATCACAAAAGTCTTCAACACATTCTAGATCAGAAAATGTTGAACATGCGACAGAGGCGGTGGGTAGAACTTTTAAACGACTATGACTATGAAATTCGTTATCACCCAGGCAAAGCGAATATCGTAGCCGATGCCTTGAGTCGCAAGGAACGAGTCAAACCTTTACGTGTGAAAGCGTTAGGGATAAGTATTCAAACCAGTCTAATTCCTCGCAACGAACTACCCTGCTGAGGAGTTAAAAGGATTAGACAAGCAACTCGAAACCAAGGTTGATGGAGTGCTGTATTTTAAAAGCCGAATTTGGGTTCCTTTGTTCGGTAATTCAGGAACAATCATCTTGGATGAGGTGCATAAATCCAGGTATTCTATTCATCCAGATGCTGATAAAATGTATAAAGATCTTAGAGATTTTTACTGGTGGCCTGGAATGAAGAAACACATAGCTGAATACGTGGATCGATATTTAACATGTCTCAAAGTTAAGGCTGAACATCAACGACCTTCTGGGTTATTGCAACAACCTAAGATTCCCATGTGGAAATGGGATCAGATCTCTATGGATTTCATCACTAAACTACCGCGAACATCACGTAATCATGACTCTATATGGGTTATCGTTGATCGCCTTACTAAATCTGGGCATTTCTTACCCATCCGAGAAGATTATTCCATGGATCGACTCGCTAAACTCTATGTTAATGAGATTGTATCTCGACATGGAGTACCAATCCCTGATAGAGATAGTCGATTTATGTCACGATTTTGGCAAATTCTTCAAAATGCACTTGGCACACAAATCAATATGAGCACAGCTTATCATCCACAAACAGACGGGCAGGCTGAACGAACAAATCAAACTCTTGAAGATATGCTCAGAAGCTGTGTAATTGATTTTGTAGGTAGCTCAGATATTCATCTTCCACTTGTTGAATTTTCATACAATAACAGCTACCATACCAGTATTCAATGCGCTCCATTTGAAGCACTTTATGGACGCAAGTGTAGATCACCTATCTGTTGTCAGAGGTAGGTGAAAGTCAAATCATAGGCCCAGAATTCATTCAAGAAACAACTAAAAAGATCTCACTCATTTAAGAACGAATTAAAGCTGCTAGCGATCCTCAAAAGAGTTATGCTGACAATCGTCGTAGATCTTTAGAATTCCAAATAGGTGATCGAGTAATGTTGAAAGTTTCACCTTGGAAGGGCATTTTCAGATTTTGGAAGAGAAGTAAGCTTTCATCACGATTTGTAGGGCCATTCAAAATTCTTGAATGAATTGGATCAGTAGCATACAGACTTGAGTTACCTCTTGAACTAGGTAATATTCATGATCTCTTTCATGTATCAAATCTGAAAAAGTGCCTAGCTGACGAATCATTGATCGTACCTCTCCAAGAGATTCAAATTGATGAAAAACTTCAGTTCAGTGAAGAACCAGTAGAGGTGATGGATCGAGAAGTGAAAGTATTGAAGCGTAGTCGCATACCAATCGTTAAAGTCCGATGGAACTCCCAACGTCGACCTGAGTATACATGGGAACGTGAAGATCGAATGAAAGAAAGTACCCACATCTATTCTCATAAACGATTTTCATCAGCTAAGTCCTCACTAAATTTCGGGACGAAATTTCTCTAAGATGAGGAGACTATGACAATTGCAGTTGAAATTTCGTCATCAATGATGTGAGCACATGTGGTCGTTCTAGAAATCTATGTTGATTTGATGATTTTAATTATTACAGGTTGATAGTATGTGAGAAATGATGAATGTGGACGAAAACCGTGCGCGAAACGGAGTTATGGATTGTCCGGAATCGCGAAACGAAGAAAAATCCAAAAATTTGAGAAAACAGGCCCCAGGCGGTACGCCTGGCGCCAGACAGTGGTTCTAGGCGGTGCGCTTGGAATATATGAATTGTCTAGGATTCCCCCCCCCTCCACATGGTACGCCCCGGGCCAAACACCGGGCTAGGGCGGTACGCCTGGCTGGGTAAGTCAACAAACTTTTGTTGAAAACGTCAGATTTCATCCAGAAACTTACTTTTCTTCTTCCTCTCGACTTTTCTTGAGCTCAGATGAAAATTTTGCATCTTTAACCATAAAAACTCATATTTGAAGCCATCAGAATCCATATATCGCACCAAGGAACGAATCTACAAGCCCTGATCGTTGTTCTACTCGCAGAAATCCGTCAGATTAGGTAACGGTTCGTTTTAACCTTCTAGCTTGATAATGATTGATTAGATCTTCATTTTGAAGGCAATGATATAGTTAGGGTTGTTTATTATTGCCTAGATGATGGCTAGGATTGATTATAAACGAAAAACACTATGTTTTAACGGGTAAATCCTTGTTTTGATTCGTTGTAATGCCCGGTTTGCATGAAATCATACCAACGATTATAATGGTTTAAACTATTTGATTATGACAATGTAGGTGATTAGTTTGGTTAATCTTTGAAATGCAAGGTTAAATCCAAGTGTTTCAAACTAATCACAATCATTAACATACTCATTGGAACGATTATCTTATGTTTATGATAACAGTCAGATTAGTATGTTAAACATGGTTATTAAACCTATTCTAATACTACATTGTGATATTTCATGATATTTGGGTAATCAATAACAAGGATTGATCATTCCTAAGCCATTAAACTGTCTAGAAACTGTTGTATCATTATAATCAACAACATTAATTATTTGGTTAATCCGAGATTATTATGATTAATCATGAGTTTCATCAATCTTGTATACGGAACCTAATTCAATGTAGGTTCCTACATTATCATACATTGTATGATATAACCTTAAATTAATTAATAAAATATTTAATATCGGATTGATGACTGTTAAGACAATGTCTTTGAAATTGGACTTTCAGAAAGATCTAATCAGTAAGTTAGAACATAAATAACTTATTAAACATAAATAAATACAGAATCACTCTATTACTATCAGTTGTTTGATATTCTGCTACTTCTAAGTTATCAGGTGAGTTTCATACAACCCCTTTTCTTTTTAATCTTTTATAAACATCGAGGTAACACTGTGGAACTTTTCTAGAACATATGATATGTATCACTGTTATCTATATGATTTCATGTGTTATGTTGAGAACTTGTGAATTTCATGGGATTGTGTTTGTAAAACAGAACTCTATCACAAAACTTAAAAGTCCTCAATCCTGAACTGTATCTAGTGAACCCATGTGGGGCCGAACAGGAAACAATGATAGTACTATTGGATGACAACCCATTTGCTAGGAGTTTGAAACTCCCCTTGCTGTGAATGTTTGTTACCTGTTTTTCCAAAACGTCTTAATGGTCTGATAGGCATTAAGGCAATGCGGCATAATATAGTACTAGTAGGTAATGTCTTCGAAGATCGTAAAGTCACGTCCGAAAGGAACTAGATATGGGTCCCATGGTTATATTGAACTGAACACTATGAGAACTTATATATCATATCATATTGTTGAACATGAACTTTACGAACTCACCAGCCTTGTGCTGACGTTTTTAAACTTAAAACTTTTGCAGGAAGAGAGTGACCACCGGGTGAGGATGCACTTCATAAGTTTGTTATTAAATAAGTTTTCGTGTAATAAACTTAGTTTATAAACTGTACTGTTTATTGTAATGAGGATCCTTGTAATATATTCACTTTAATTTAATCTATGAGCTATGATATCAGATCAAGTAAGTCACCCCTCATCTCTGAGACATCCCCACCATGCTTCCACAACCTTCTTAGAGTGAGGAGTGACATCATCTCAGGTGACGAGAGATGGGGGTGTGACATCTGCTTTCATTATCGACCACCAATAGGTCGACTTCAGGTCGTGGTACATGTTGTTAAAGCCAGGGTGTACTAAATACCGACTCTTGTGAGCTTCGTCTGTCACTACGCCTCTCAATGCTCTGTAGTGTGGAATCCATATCTGATGCATGAAGTAGTACGCCCCATCAGTCTTTGCCTCTAATTGTTTATCCATGCCATGCAAGGATTCTTAAGTGAGGTTTTAGTCTTTCAGAGCTTCCTGTTGAGAGATCCGGATCTGTTGTGGCAGCTCAGAATGGATCGTGAGTTGTAGTGCATGCACACGTTTTAATGTTTCTTTTAGGCTAAATGTGTCAGCCACTACGTTCGCTTTCCCTGGATGATACTTGATGGCACAATCATAATCGCCAATTAGTTCAACCCATCTTCGTTGTCTCATGTTTAACTCCTTCTGGTCAAAGATGTGTTGTAGGCTCTTATGACACTATGTGCTGTAAAGGTAGTGTCGCCAAATCTTCAAGGCAAACACCACGGCTCCCAACTCTAGATCATGAGTTGTATAGTTCTTCTCGTGCACCTTCAGTTGGCATGATGCGTATGCTATGACCTTCTCGCGTTGCATAAGCACACAACCGAGTCCCTGTTTCGAAGCGTCACAGTATACCACGAAGTCATCACATCCTTTCGGTGTGGATAGGATTGGTGCACTGCATAATTTCTGTTTCAGTAGATTGAAGGTAGACTCCTGTTTTTCTCCCCAATCAAACTTCTTATCCTTGTTTTTCGACAATCCCTCAATAAATCGTCAGTAGTACCCCGCCAGTCCTAGGAATTGTCGCACCTCGGTTGGAGTTTTCGGTGCTTCCCAGTTCTTGATGGCTTCGATTTTGGCTGGGTCTACGTGTATTCCTTTCTCATTAACCACGTGTCCATGAAATTGGACTTCGTGAATCCAAAAGTCACATTTGGAAAGTTTTGTGTATAGTTGCTCGTTCTTCAGCAATTCCAAGACAAGCCTTAGGTGTTAAGCATGTTCCTCCTGATTCTTGGAGTAGATTAGGATATCGTCAATGAATACTATTATGAATTTATCGAGATAGGGTTTGCACGCGTGATTCATGAGATCCACGAATACAGCTGGTGCATTGGTCAGTCCGAAGGGCTTGACCAAAAGTTCGTAGTGTTTGTATCGGGTTCTGAAGGCAGTCTTAGGAATGTCGTCTTCCTGTATCCTCAATTGGTGGTAGCCCGATCTCAAATCGATCTTCGAATAGTAGCTTGACCCTTGCAATTGGTCGAACAAATCGTCTATTTGTAGCAACGGGTATCGATTCTTGAGCGTCACCTTTTTCAGCTCTGTAGTCGTTACAAATACGGAATGATCCGTCCATGTTCTTTACAAATAACACCAGTTCTCCCCAAGGTGAGAAGCTCGGCATGATGAATCCTTTGTCTAACAGCTCTTGCAACTAGTTAGACAACTCTTGTATTTCTGTCGGTGCTAGGCGATACGAAGCTTTAGTGATCGATGCAGCTCTTGGTGTGAGATCTATCTGGAACTCGATTTGTCGTTTCGGTGGTAGTACAGGCAAATCCTCGAGAAATACTTCAGGAATTTCGCGGACTACAGCGATGTCCTCGATCTTTCTCTCTCCGCATGTTCGTACTTCAGGCAACGGTACCGCTCGCATTGTCCGAAGTGGTGGTAAGAACATCGGTTGCACAATGGGTACTTCCCCTCATACACGCCCTTCCCTTTGCCATCGGGTTGGGTAGCTGTAAACAGAAGTTGTGAGCCAGTCGGATGTTGTCTTGGGGTTTTAGGTGACTGGGCTCCCACTAGCATTTGTTGTCTTGGGGTTTTAGGTTTCCACCCCTCTTGGGTAGCTTTCCTTGCGCTCCCGCCTGATCAGTAAGCCTGTTTGCCAGTCGGATGGTGGGTTGTATCAGGGTTGGATCAGAAGCTGTGACCATGTTTGGATTTGCTCGGGCAGTCCAATGATAAACTGTTGGATCTTTTTGTACTCTGGTGTCACCATCGCCAGACATAGTCTGCACAACTCATGAAATCGAGTGCAGTACTGCTCGATTTTAGAGCCCACCATTTTGTGTACCTAGAACTCCTCCTTTAGCTTTTTGATTTCGTTCCTAGGACAATACTCTTCTTGGAACATCCGAGTAAATTCCTCCCAGGTGATTGAGTTAGCAGCCTATAGTCCAAGTGTCTAGACATGTGAGTTCCACCAGGTGAGGGCCGATCCCTCCAGTGTCCTAGTGGCGAATTTGACCTAGTTCTCCTCCGAGCATTCCGTCATGGAGAAGACAGACTCAGTCTTCTCGATCCATCGGAGCAGTCCCACTGCTCCTTCGGTTCCCTTGAAGTTATGCGGATGGCAGCTAAAATGTCTTGAGAGTAGATCCCTTGTTGCTGATGCTAAGAGATCCTGTTTCGTAAGTAGTCAAATTTATGCGCTAACGGTTGCGTTTGCTATACTAAGCTAGTCGGGTTTAAGTTAGTGTTAGTACCATTGTTCGTCCCACTTGTCTCGCTTTGTAAGCGGTTGGCCTCATACTCAGCAATGGCTTTGCTGACTCTGCGCTCTACCAACGCTCCGATGGCCACAGAGCCGATTGTTTCTTGTGTGAGTGGACTTGTGTTCCCCTTCCAGACATTTGTTAGTTCTATATAAAGTGGATATCGTGTTAGTCGAAAGTGGTGTTAGATGTTGAGTTAGTATAAAATCATAAGTAAAATACACAAATGCTAAATCCAAAATATCATTTCATGAATAATATTCTTTCGAGTACAATCATAGTTTCCAAAACATTCTACTAATCATAATAGATCGTATGAGCACAACCCGCTCATCTAGGCATACAACTTAATAAAATAAAATGAAATGAAACAAGCTAACTACTCTGAGGCAATCGTAGAGTGAGAGTCCCAACTGGCAACAGGTCCGTCGTCCTGCTCCTCAAAAGGCTCTTCCTCAGGGTTCTCATCAAGGTCCTCCTCATCAAACTGGTGCTCGTCCTCAGGCTCCAGCTCTTAGATGAATTGCACCTCCCAGGAGTTCATCATCGCATCACTAGCCTGTATATGAGCGGTATTCTCCTCGGATACTATCTTAACCGCTCCCAGTCGAGCCCCATGCTCCTGAACTACTGTAGTGACAGTATCCCAGTGCTCCTCCAGATGTCCAGTCCTAGCACGTACCTCTGCTATCTCAGCTGCCATCTCCTCCTGTCGGCTAATGGCACCCTTGGCATATCGGCCAAGACGTCATGCACCCTATCGGTATATGCTAGTTCGTCCCGAAGGTACTGCACTCTGTCCTCGAAGGTTTCGGTTATCGTTGCGAAGTGCCCTGACCTCTCCGATCAGCTCGTATAAGTATCGGGACTCGTGGTCCGACTTGGAGACATGGGCTGCGAAAGCCGCTCAAATGGCACTCAGTGCCGGAAGGCGGTGATCGTGAGGCTTGTCACTCGGTAGTCTGGGAAGAGTCACTTGCTCCTCCTCTATCCAATGCCAGACTGTCATGGGGTGGCACAAGTCCCATGCTCTGACACTGCTCGATGGTACTCCTCGAGGTCCATGTTGGGTAGTACGCGCCGTCTCTGGCGTCGTTCCTCCTTGATCTAATCATCCTCGGCAGGCCGTTTGCCGAGGTTCCGTCCATCGTTGTTTTCCATTATATAATCTCGGTTTAATAAGTAATAGGTAACAATAATAATAATCATATTATTGTGCAATGTATAAGTGTAGTGTCTAGTGTAGAGCAATGGCTATAGTCTATGTTTACTACATGCATCTCTAGTTCTCTATAACCAAGGATCTGATACCAGTCTGTCACACCCCCAAATTCCCACATGGGTGTGACGTGGCCAGAATCACAGCTCTCGGTCATATAAAACGACTCTATATGCGTTGCGTTTGAACAAACTCATGTTTATCAAAATCAACAATTTAATAATAATTGCAGCGTAAATACAATTGTTTAATAAGCGGAATTAAAATAGTTTAAAATGCATCAGAATATGAAAGTGACCGTCACTACATTGTTTGTTACACAACATGAGAATAAATTGTTTGTTTAAAAGACATGATATGGATGCAAGCTTATTATCGTTCTTGTATGCCCTATGTGCATCCTGTTTCCATAAGCAGCTAGTTACCTGAGAATACATGTTTAAGAAAAAGTGTCAACACATAGGTTGGTGAGTTCACAGGTTTTGATATATATATATACATAGATAAAAGAATGTTTGTCAAGTGTCATGTTGTTTATCAAATGTTTTCCGAGCCCTAGGCTCCAAGTGTCAGTTTCGTCTCTACCGAACTAGACTTGTTAGCTCATTCCTCCACCATGTCTCGTAAAAACAATGGCGCAATGGGTCGAGATTACACGCGTCCCGACCTCCAGTCAGTATTGGCCCCGCATGGGGTTCGTCTCACCTAATAGATCTATCTAAACTCACCTCGTTGTTTTAACATTAACGGTAAGACTGTGTGAGGACATTGTTACGACACAAAACTTATTGTTTATCAATAAACCAGCATACACAATATGTTTGTACAAGTAATAATGTTTGTCTCGATCAACATGTATTCTCCACTTGTTTTGAATGTTTGCAAAAAGTTTAAAGAGGGGCCGTAAACTCACCTTAGTGATCGTAGAGTTATGCATAAGCTCCTGTTTCATCGGCGAGTCGGTCACCGGTTACTTATATCGCATGGATTACGTGAGTTCGTGTTTGTGATCATGTTTCATGTTTGACTGTGTCAAGTCAACGACCCGTTGGTGAACCGTGTGTTGGCTATAATTTGTGTAACTTCATTAATGACAATATCTCATCATTTTAAATGATTAATTCACCCAAAATAATTATTTAACATAGTTTTACAAAAATAAAGTTACTAAAAATAGTAACTATGCCAATATACTCATCAAATGACTAGATTAACATTTCTAATCGATTTTCATAACAATATCATCATAATATTACACAAATGATCACTCTATCTACATGCATGCTCATATTTTCACACCTATCAACATTTTGTTACACAAAAGTTACTAAAAATAGCAACGACTTCAAGTAGTTCATTTTTGACCCTTATTATCATAATGAACCTTCAAATATCTTTGAACACTATCAAAAATCATCCATCAATATCCAAAATCATCCCAAACACCTTAGATCATACATGCATGCAACTAAAAATAAGAAATTCGTGGATTTACGAACCGAATCGTATTATTACCAACAAAACTCATCATAGATCTTCATAGATCATCATGGTTACTCAAAATCAGTAGCAAAATCATCAAAACAAAGAGACACCAGGCTAAAAATTCGTGCATGCACCCTCAAGTGGATTGCGTGTGTGTGTGAGACCTTGCATGTGTGTGTTTGAGTGTGAAGAGTGAATACTAGCTGTGAGGTTACCTTCTAGAGCTCTAAAGTACTAAGATGGTGATCTAATCAGGTTGGGAAGGCTCCAGTAATCTTGTCACACCCCCAATTTCCAACTAACGGAATCCTACCGTTTAGGGCGTGACAAACCAGGATCTCAGGCATTAGACATAACGAAAAACCTCTATATGCTTTTCAAACATAAAATTTGGTCTCAATTGTAATTTCAAAGCTGTAGCGTTGCGGAAGCGTTTGTAAAATCAAAACAACATAACGTTTGACAAAATGTAAACTGCAAAATTCATTGTCTTAAATAACCAAATCAAAAACCCTTGAATTGAAATTTATGCATGAGACTCAACATCCTGGTCTCTGCTCGCCCTTACTTGTGCTTTAGTGTCCTGAGAAAACATGCAAACAAAGTCAACACAAAGGTTGGTGCACACATAGCTTTGAATAATCACAAATGTTTGAACAACTGTGTGAAATGTAATGTTTGCAGATAACATAATCACACATTGCATAGTCATGATAGCTAGTCATTGTACTATTTACATAAGCGGTCGACACTGAAGCTGACTGTTTGAATGAATGTTTTCCTTTCCACTATTGTCTAGCACAAACAATAGTAATGTGTGAATTGACTAGTTAAACACCTGCGTAGATTACAATCTACCAATTGAGGTTTGTCAAACCCAATAGATCTATCTTCAACTACCACTCTTTAATACGACAAACTAAACAATTCGATATGTAGGGACTTTTATTACTATGTTCGCACTTACAGTAAATAGCTAACTCATGCTAGGGATATGTATCTAAAAATGTTTGATTGCACATGTTTTCTCCCCGAAAATAGTAAAAGTAGAAATTGGGCCGTGTACGCACCTTAGTATGCAAGTAGAATGATCAAATGTTTGAAAATCACGTAGATAATCTTCTACGAATAATCTGTGTTATAATAATAACGTTGTGTTATTTGAAATGTCAGATCGTTTTTGTAATCAGGTACGTGTCAACACATGTATGTTACTTTGTTTGAAACGCACATACAAAAGTATGCGTGACTTTGAATTCGTTTGTTCAAATCGTACGAACATATACGATTATGTTTAAATACGCGTAGATTGTGTTTTCTAGTCAAAGTGTAAATTTTATTGTTTCATTATGTTCGGGAATTAATTCCGGTCCAAATGCAACTGGAACGGATAAAATCGGAGTTAAAACGAATGAAATATGATCAAAACCTCAAAAGTAGTGTTTTTCTGCAAAACCAGAGGCCCCTGGGCTCGAACCCGTGACCTCCAAGTCCCAGCACTCCCACTTTACCATCTCAGCCCGCTAGGGATTCGCATAAGCATTTAAAAATTAATTATTATAAGCTTTAGGAATCCTGGTTCCTTTGATAACCCAAATCGAACCAAATGACCTTCAATTGGACCCTGATTCGTTCACAATCAAACCCATAACCATGGGCTACGTTTCTGAGGATCCAACCAAGCATGACCATGGTTTTAATTTACCCAAAGGTTTGATTAATTACTTCAAACTAGTCCAGAACAAAACCGAATTCGAGTAACTCAATCCTCCATTCAATTGAGTCGAATTCGAACATGTTAGTACTCGAAATCATAGGACTTTTCATCCCTAAATCAAACTGAAACCATCTGTATGGTTTAATAGAATTTTAATTATCGATTTCTTAGAAGACCCCAAATCGTTTTAACCCATAAACCCTAGAAATCGAAATCATTCATTTCGTTAACATTTTCTGAAATTGATACAGCATTTTCATTAAATAAAGATTTCCGAAACTCTCTGTGTGATTTAATTTGGTTTTAAAACACGTTTTCTTCAAAACCCCTAAAACATGTTTCATCAAGAACCCTAGAATTTGAAGTCCGTAAATTCGTTGTTTTTAGATGAAATTGACATAGGTTTTTCCTTAAGTATCTTATTGTGCCACACCCGCAAATTCCCACGTGTGGCGTCAGTCCACTTGGGTGTGACGTGGCCAGAATCACAGCTCATGGTCATATAGAACAACTCTATATGCGTTTGAAAATACAACATTTGTCATAACACATTCAAAAAGTTTAAAATATTGCAGCGGAAATAAAATACGTCTAATATTGTAGCGGAAAAATACAAGTCATGCAGCGGATAAGTAAGTGTCAGACACTACGATGTTTAATACATAACATAAATAAAAATTGTTTGCTTAAAAGACATGAAGTGAATGCATGATATTCTTGTGCTCAATTCCTTAAGTGCATTTCTTGTTCCATGTGCCTGTCAGTTATCTGAGAATACAAGTTTAAGAAAAAGTGTCAACACAATGGTTGGTGAGTTCACAAGTTTTGATATATGTAGTAATAATAAAACATGTGTGATGCTGATTACTAAATGTTAGTCCTGAGCCCTAGGCTCCAACTGTCAGTGCGTCACTACCGAACCAGACTTGTTAGTCCTTACCTCCGCTATGTCTCGCAATAACATAGCTAGATAAGTCGAGATTTCACGTGTCCCGACCTCCAGTCAGTATTGTGCCACATGGGGTTCGTCACACCCAAACAGATCTATTCAAACTCACCTCGTTGTTTGTACATTAACGGTAAGACTTTGTGAGGTCTTGTTACGATTACAACACTTATGTTTGTCTAATAAACCAGCATGCACAATAATGTTTGTAATAGCATAAATGTTTGACTCGATTCAACAAGTATTCTCCCCATATTTGAAAAGTTTGTAAAAGAGTAAAGAGGGGCCGTAAAATCACCTTAGTGACAATGAAAAAGTGCAAGCGTAAGCTCCTGCGTCGTAGAGTGGTCAGTCACCGGCTACCTATATCGTATACCATATGTAAGTTCGTGTAAGTGACCCTGTTCGTGTTCGTGTTTGTGCTTAACAACCCTCGGTTGTTATGTTTGCTCATGTTGGTCCACATTGACCATGCTTGCTCGTGTTTGACCGTGTTCGACCGTGTCAAGTCAACGAACCGTTGGTGAACCGTGTTTCGGTTGTGATTCGTGTAACTTTCGTGATTGTGATCGTCGTGTGTAAAACGCGCAATTCGAGTTCATGGACAACTTACTATTTATAGTAAGTTTCCATTTATAGCAAGTCCTACAACACATATTGTTTTTAAGGTTCTAGCATGCTTGTTAACCCTACGTGATAATGTTAGCACATAGCACATTGTTACATTTGATCAACTAAACATATATTTCATTTTCATTCATTAAAGTTTCCTAAAAAGGAAAGTTTCTAAATCTAGCATGACTATCATCGAAAACCACCTAGTTTAACATACGATTATCATATCATATCACGTTAAGCCATTTATCATGCTCGCAAGATGACTATTATCCTTAAATCCCAATTTCACAAAATAAAGTTACTAAAAATAGTAACTATGACAAATACCATTCAAATGATCATTCTAACCATTCCTAATCCGTTTTCATACCAAATAACACCATATAATATCATGAATCATCATCTGACATATCCATTTAGTCAAAATCATCATTTATCAATAATCGGTTCACAAAAGTTACTATAAATAGTAACTTGGTCTAAATGACCATAAATCAATCCCAAATCAAATCTCTTAGCATTATAACATCATATTATCATCTAAATGACCAATCTATACACATGCATGTTCATAATCTCATCAATATCACCATGTTGTAGTATAAAAGTTACCAATCATAGTAAGTTCATCAAATAACCCATTTTGAAACATTTTAACATTATCAAATCATGTAACACATTACCAACATCATCATTAATCATCAAAAATTCATCTAACAATCTTAGATCACGCATGCATGTAGGTATTTCACCCATTCATGACCAAATCATACATTATACATATACACATCATCATAGATCATCATAAAACCTCAAAAGACATCATCCGATCATCATAGATCATCATTATCAGTGCTATAATCAAAAAACCCAGATTCAAAATGCTATAAATTCGCGCATGCAAGGTTATTGAGCTTGCATGTGAGTTTTAAGGCTTGCAAGTGTATTTGTGTGTCAATGGTGCAAAATGGTCAAGGTTTACCTTCCAAAGCTCCAAGAATTCTAACTTGATAATAAATGAGCTTCCAAAGCTCCTAAGAGTGCCCTCCTAGCAGTGTAGATGATGGTGGTGGCGATGGCAAGCTCCCAACTCTTCCTTTCTTGCTTCCAAGACCTCAATCTTCAACTTGAGCTTCATAAATGGTGGTTATGGCATTCCAGGAGTGATAGCAGGTGTCTTGGGTGTGATAGGACGGATTTGTGGCATCTGGGCTTGGTTATAATGATCGTGATAGGCTAGGAATGATGTTTGTGGCAACCAAGAAGATTTTTGCGATTTTATACTGTCAGGCGCATCGCCTGACGTGGCGTACCGGCATGCGGATGCCCCTCATCCAGCACCCCCTTTTCCTTCTCGCGCGCATTGCCAAGTGGCAGTGGTTGGGTCTGGGCGTAGCGCCTGGGCCTCCAAATGAGCCCAATAGGCCCAACTTCATTGCTTGAGTCCGTTTTCGCCCGTTTCTCGATTGTAACGCGTCGTTTTAGCATCGTCGGTATTCTAATCGTCAATTATTAGTCATAATTGACTCGTGAAGTGCTTTTGTGCCTAAATGTCGTGACGTTCACCAACGTTCATGATTTCTGACACGGGTGTGCGGTTTCTCGATAATTCCTCGAATTATCCTGTGGTGTGTCTGTGTTTGTACTGTCGTGCCAACTATGCAAATGGTAATTAAATAAACATTTAATTAAAATAATGCCTGACCTGGAAATTGCGGGGTGTCACATATTGCGAACGTACTGGTGTAAATCAATTTGATTTTCGAGTTCTTTTTGTTTGAAACCCCCAATTAGGTTCATAATATGAACCCTAGAATCAAATCTTCGTCAAATCGATGTTGTTACACGAAATTCGTATAGGGGTTTGCTTAATCGGCTTGTTTAGGTTGTGTAGGAGTAATTGTTTACCTGATTTGATGTTGGATTGATGAGGTTCGACTATCGGTTCTAGTTCGGCCACCTCCAATTGAATTCTTCTATCCGTAGCTTCTTGAGTCGAATTGATGTATGCAACAGAGTCTAAAAGTGCCGATTAGATGCTCTGTAAGTTCGATTGTGGAAATGGTTGTCGAATTGTATGAGTTTTACATTTACAAGTGACGGTTTCGTCTTTTGGTTTCGTTTTGGGTTTATTTCGACGTTTAATGATTTCAATAACCGAAGATAACGATTAATCATCATCATTGTGTGTTGATTGAATGATTAATTCGGTTAATTATAGTGGTTTAATGTGAAATTTGAATTTCATTAATCATTTGGCCGAATTTTGACTTGTAAAAGTCAAAATTGATTATTTCAAACCTTTATAAGTTTCATCCATGTAATTTAAGTATTTTGGGATTGATTTTGTTTAATTATAATCCTTATAGTTTTATATTGTTCGATTTTGTAACGTTTATGTTAATTTCTGATTAACAGGGTTAATCCGAAATGCCGGATTGTTACATCATCCCCTTTTTGAAGGAATTTTCGTCCCGAAAATTGTTAAATGTTAGAAGTAGTTAGGACACTACTTGTGAGTTCAACTTCTACGTGTTAGTGCGATATTTGATCATTCTGTGCACTTGTGTGTATTCACACACCAACTCCAATGTTTGCAACACCACACCTAAGTGTGATCGGAACACAAAGTCCAATGTTTGCAACATCACATCTAAGTGTGATCGTTCTATGTTCAATTCAATGTTCAATGTTTGCAACATCACACCTAAGTGTAATCGTTGCATATAAATGTTTGTATGTACACTAGTTAGTGCACCTAACTGTGAATGTTCATTCGTGTTTGATCGTACTGTACTATGTAACCTGGCACATAATAGAATGATATTTAGCACATAAAGTATATCACAAAAATGCAAGTGCTTGAATTCTACAATGTTGGTGTTTGTCACAAATGTTTGAAATAAAACTAATTGTATAAAAGAATTTGTGCTTATAGTTTGAAATCTGAAGTGTTGGAGTGTGAAGTATCACATCATCCCCTTGTTGAAGGAAATTTCGTCCTGAAATTTAATGTGTCTTCCCAGCGTTTGTCGTTGTTTTGAAGAGGTGAGGATATTTCTTCATCATATGATCCTCTCTTTCCCATGTGAACTCAGGTCCACGTTTTGAATACCATCGGACACTGACTATCGGAATCTTGCTTTGTTTGAGTTGTTTGACCTGTCGGTCCATGATTTCAACTGGTTCCTCAATAAACCGTAACCGTTCATCCACTTGTATTTCTTCAAGTGGAACAACCAATGTCTCATCAGAAAGACATTTCTTTAAATTTGAAACATGAAACACATCATGTACTCCACTGAGTTCATCTGGTAATTTGAGTTGATACGCTACCGGACCGATTCTTTTCAGAATCTCAAAAGGTGCTACGTAGCATCGGATAAGCTTCCCGCGCTTACCAAATCGTATTACATCTTTCCAAGGTGACACTTTTAGAAGAACTCGGTCTCCTACTTGAAATTCTAGCGGCTTGCGATGTTTGTCAGCTTAACTCTTTTGTCGATCCCGAGCCGTTGCCATACGGTTCCTGATTTGAACTATCTTCTCTGTCGTTTCATGTACTATTTCAGGTCCTATTATCTGACTGTCACCAATTTCAGCCCAACAAACATGTGAACGACATTTCCGACCATATAAGGCTTCAAATGGTGCCACCTGAATGCTTGTATGATAACTGTTGTTGTAAGAGAACTCTACTAACGGTAATTGGTTTTCCCAGCTATCACCAAAATCAATTATACAAGCTCTTAACATATCCTCGAGTGTTTGAATCGTACGTTCACTTTGACCGTCGCTTTGTGGATGATATGCGGTACTCATGTCTTAACAAATTCCCAAACACTTAGGGAGTGATTTCCAAAATTTTGAAGTAAATCGAGTATCCCGATCTGATATGATGGAGATTGGCACTCCATGTCGTGATACCACTTCCTTTATATAAACACGAGTCAACTTCTCCATTTTGTCAATTTCCTTAATTGCTATGAAATGTGCAGATTTCGTTAAACGATCAACAATTACCCATATCTTATCACAACCACTTGGTGTACGGGGTAACTTAGTAATGAAATCCATCAAGATCTGCTCCCATTTCCACATCGGTATTTCTGGTTGTTACAGTAAACCATATGGCTTTTGATATTCAACCTTAACTTTAGAACATGTCAAACATTTGCTAACGTATTTAGCAATGTCGGCTTTTATGTGAGGCCACCAATAAAGTGCCTTTAAGTCATGATACATCTTGTCTGACCCCGGATGGACTGAATATCTAGATTTGTACGCTTCATCCATCACGAGTTCCCTCAGGCCACCATGCAAAGGTATCCAAAGTCGGTTCATGAAACAACGAGTTCCATCAGTCATGACTTCCAATTGTTTTTCCATTCCTCACAAGGATTCCTGTTCCAAGTTATCCTTTTCTAAGGCTTCAAGCTGAGCACTGCGTACCTTGTCAGGTAAATCAGTATGTATCGTTAGCATAAGTGCCCTAACCTGTCTTGTTGATGTTGTATCTTTTCTGCTTAGAGTATCAGCTACCACGTAAGCTTTTCCCGGATGATACTTGATCGTGCATTCATAGTCATTCAACAACTCGACCCACCGTCGCTGTCTCCTATTGAGCTCCTTTTGATAAAAGATATGTTGCAAACTCTTATGATCAGTGTATATGGTACACCTGATTCCATATAAGTAGTGCCTCCAAATCTTCAAAGCAAATACCACTGCTCCTAACTCCAAGTCAAGAGTAACGTAGCTCTTTTCATGGGGTCTCAATTGTCGTGAAGTGTAAGTAATCACTTTATCACGCTGCATCAACATACATCCCAAACCCTGGGCAGATGCGTCACAATACACCATAAAGTCTTTAGTTCCTTCCGGTAAGGACATAATCGGTGCACTGCAGAGTTTTTGTTTCAGTAGCTGGAATGCAGCTTCCTGTTTGTTTGTCCGGTCATACTTTGTTCCTTTGTGAGTAAGGGTAGTAAGTGGTTGAGCGATTTTTGAGAAACCCACAATAAATCATCGATAGTAACCTTCTAAACCCAGGAATTGTCGTACCTCGGTAGGGGTCTTTGGTGCTTCCCAATTCTTAGTCGCCTCAATTTTTGCTGGATCAACATGTATGCCCTTTTCATTGACTATATGACCCAAGAATTGAACTTCTCGCATCCAAAAGTCACATTTCGAGAACTTTGCATGCAATTGTTCTTGTTATGGTAATTCCAACATCAGTCGAAGATGTTCAGCATGCTCCACCTCAGTCTGAGAATAGATGAGAATGTAATCGATGAAAACAATGACAAACTTATCAAGATAAGATTTGCAAGCTCGATTCATGAGGTCCATGAATACTGCTGAAGCATTCGTCAACCCAAATGGCATAACCAAAAATTTGTAATGGCCATAACGCATCCTGAATGCCGTCTTTGGAATATCTTCCTCCTGAACTCTGAGTTAGTGGTAACCAGATCTGAGACCAATCTTCGAATAGTAACTCGAACCTTGCAATTGTTCGAACAGATCATCAATTCGAGGAAACGGTTACCGGTGTTTGATGGTAACCTTGTTAAGTTACCGGTAATCAATACACATACATAATGTCCCGTCCTTTTTCTTAACAAATAAGACTGGTGCTCCCCAAGGTGAAAAACTAGGTCGTATAAAGCCCTTATCTAACAACTCTTGCAGTTGCGTAGATAGCTCTTGCATTTTAGATGGTGCAAGTCGATAAGGCGCTCTAGCTATCGGTGTTGCGTCTGGTGTAAGGTTGATTCGGAACTCTACTTGCCTATTAGGAGGTAATCCCGGTAGGTCTTCTGGATGTACTTCAGGAAATTCATGAACCACTGGGATGTCTTCGATCTTCTTCTCAGCTACCGACTTTTCAGTTATAAGTGCTATACCTGCTGTATGACCTTTACGCAAACATTTGTGTGCCTTGATACAAGATATGAGACACAGTAGCGTACTCCTCTTCTCGCCTTTTACATAAAGTGTCTCTCCATGTGGAAGAGGTATACAGACAATCTTTTCCTGGCATACTATTTCAGCTTGGTGTTTCGACAACCAATCCATGCCAATGACTACATCAAAACTGCCAAAAGAGATATGCATAAGGTCAATGTCCAGTGTTTGACCGATCAAGTCAAGGATACATCCTTTAAAGATATGTTCTACTACAATTAACTTGCCATCAGCTAGTTCTACAGTGTAAGGGTCATCTAAGGTAGTAGGACTAACATTTAGCAATATAAAAAACTCACTAGATACAAAACTCCGGTCTGCACCAGTGTCAAATAGCATAGAGGCAGAGTGATTATTTAGGAGGAGCATACCTTTAACGACGTTGGGATCCTCTCGTCCTTGACGTCCTCCAATCACGAACGCTCTGCCCTTAGCACCATTTGTGTTGTTGTTATTGTTGTTATTAGTGCCATTGCCATTCTTCGTATCATTAGACCCTCCTTTCTTGAGTTGTGGGCAATCCTTCTTGAAATGCCCAGGTTTTCCAATCTCATAGAATCCCTTTTGGGTGTTGTTCTGGTTGGTGGGGTTTGATTGCAGTTCCACACGGCAGTCTTTGGCTGCATGACCCGCTTTACCGCACTGTTGGCACCAGTACTTATCACACTGATTCCCTAAATGATGGTTTGTTGCACTTTGGGTATTTACCAATATACCCTCCCGATGACTGCTGACTGCTATTTGAATTGTGATGAGTCTTATTTGACTCATGCTTGCGGTTCTGCTGGAATGATTGTTGAGTGGAGTTCTTGGATTTGCTTCTATCCCACTTCCTTTTGTGGTCTCCCACTTTAGCAGATGTTCTTTTGGGCAAAGTTCCTTGCTGCACTGCCTGATCAGTAAGTTGGTGCGCCAATTGAACAGCTTGTTGAATAGTACTGGGATTAGCAGACGTGACTAGCCCTTGGATCTGAGATACCAACCCTCCAATGTACCTCCCATTCCACTTTCTAGGTGGAGTTGCCATGTTAGGTAGAAGTCTGGGTAATTCATGGGATCGAGTGGTGAACTTCTCGATATCAGACCCTTCCATTTTAAGGTGCCAGTATTCGTCCTCGAGCTTTTGCACCTCGTTGCGGGGCAAATACTCCTACTGCGTCAGCGTCTTGAATCCATTCCAAGTAAGGGCATTGGCCTCACCCAATCCCAATGTCTGCACGTTGGAGTTCCACCATGTCAATGTTGGACCCTCGAAAGTACCAGTAGAGTACTTGACTTTGTTTTCTATTGGGCAATTGCACATCTCAAACACTGACTCTGACTTTTCGATCGATCGAAGATGTCCAATGGCTTCTTCCGATCCTTTGAGGTAATGTGGTTTGCAGTCCAAAAACGTCTTGAACGTGCACACTTGTGGGTTCAACAATCCCCCTATTGGACCATGTGGTCCTGTCTGGTGTATTTGAGCATAGTTAGCGATAGCCTCTGCAACCCTACTGTTGATAAGTGCGTTGAGTTCAGCAACATTCATGTTTATGCTTTCCCCGGCCATAATCTTCATAGTGAGAATAAGTGTTAGAGTGTTACCAAGATCTAATGTGAAATGTGTAAATGATACAGCAAATAAAACATGTAATTCTATGAATGACCACAACTGTTAACAATAGATATAGTTTTCGATAGATAAAAAGTCTTACTGATTACAATTCCTTTAATATCAAAACATCAATTTCCAAAACAACTAGTACAGGGACACAACCCGCCCCTTATAGGTCTAAAATAAATCAATTGAAAGCATTTTCAACCGTGGACTCGGAATGAGCATCTACCTCCTCCTCCTCTTCCTCCTCAAAGTCAGATGCAACCAACTCCTCTAGCTCTATAAGTCTTCCCTCAGTTTTCTGCCTATTAGAGACGTCCCGTCAATAGAGTTATGTCAGTATCCATCCTGTTGACTAAGCTATGGAGCTCTGCGTGTCGAGCATTCGCATCCCTAAGCTCTTGTGCGAGCTGCTCAATCCTGTCGTCCGCCCACTTCACCTCCCAATTCAGTCGAACAATCTCGTCTGACTCAAATCGTGGCCTCTTAGGGGCATGCAGTGTAGGTGATACATGGTCAGAAGGATCCTCATCAGGATCCTCCTCAGGGTCCTCATCAGGATCCTCCTTAGGGTCCTCCTCGGGATCCTCCTCGTAATCATCTGTCTCACTCCCCTCGGATGGCAGGGGATGCTGGTTAGGTGACTCTACGGCCACCAGTGGAGGTGATGCTGGCAATACTGGAACTATCGGCTCCTTATCCTCAAGTACAAGCACATGTGGTGGTGATGGTGATGCCATATCTGTTACCTAGTACCATATGTAAATACTAGGCAAAACTAGTTGGGTAAAAACATGTGTCTAATGTCTAACAGTTATAGTCTAAGTCTACTAATTTAAACTAGTTTGCTATAACCAATGTCTCTGATACCAATCTGTCACACCCCCAATTTCCAACTAACAGAATCATACCGTTTAGGGCGTGACAAACCAGGATCTCAGGCATTAGACATAACAAAAGACCTCTATATGCTTTTCAAACATAAAATTTGGTCTTAATTGTAATTTCAAAGTTTTAATGTTGCGGAAGCGTTTGTAAAATCAAAACAACATAACGTTTGCAAAAATGTAAATTACAACATTCATTGTCTTAAATAACAAAATCCAAAACAATTGAATTGAAATTTATGCATGAGACTCAACATCCTAGTCACTGCTCGTCCTTACTTGTTCTTTAGTGTCCTGAGAAAACATGAAAATAAAGTCAACACAAAGGTTGGTGCACACACAGGTTTGAATAATCACAAATGTTTGAACAACTGTTTGAAATGTAATGTTTGCAGATAACATAATCACACATTGCCTAGTCATGATAGCTAGTCATTGTACTGTTTACATAAGCGGTCGACACCGAAGCTGACTGTTTGAATGAATGTTTGCCTTTCCACTATTGTCTAGCACAAACAATAGTAATGTTTGAATTGGCTAGTTAAACACCTGCGTAGACCTACAATCTACCAAGTGAGGTTTGTCAACCCCAATAGATCTATCTTCAACTACCACGCTTTGCACTACGGGAGACTAAACGGATTGATATGTAAGGACTTTTATTGCTATATTCGCACTTATAGTACAGCTAACTCATGCAAGTGATATGTATCTAAAAATGTTTGATTGCACATGTTTTCTCCCCCAAAATAGTAAAAGTAGAAAAGGGGCCGTTTACGCACCTTAGTAAGCAAGTAGAATTGTCACACCCCCAAATTCCCACATGCGATGTCAGACCATTGGGTGTGACGTGGCCAAGATCAAAGCTCTCAGTCATATAGAACGACTCTATATCAGTTGTACATTCTCACAGTTTCTCATAAAAGTTCAATATTATTTTAAAATGCAGCGGAATAATTAAAAGTTTTGCAGCGGAAAAATATAAGTTCAGCAGCGGAAAGTAGTTTGTGTGGGACACTACATAGATTCAGTTGTAACAAAATCAAACAGATGAAATAAAAGCCTAGGATTAGAGTCTATATGCATGCAGACTCTCTTGTGCATCTCCATGTGCATCCTAGCTCGTGTTGTTCAATTATCTGAGAATACATGCTAAAATGTGTCAACATAAAGTTGGTGAGTTCACAGGTTAAAATTTCGAAAACAGTAAAAACAAATATATATTGGGTATGTTAAATTGTTTTGTTGGATCCACGATCCGAGGTGTGTCAGTTCATCTTACCGAAACTCGACTGTTCCTTTGCCTCACTAGGTTATCACGGAACCCAGTATCAACATCGATATTACACTCGTTATGATCTCCAGTCAATGTTGTTTCCGAATGGGGCTAGTCAAACCCGTAGTACTATGTAATAACGACTCGCTTGTCTCATAATTAACGGTAAGAATAATGAGGACTTGTGGCGATAATAGTTACACACAAAAAGTTGTTTTACAACATGATGTGTGCAAAGTAGCTTAATTAAAACTAATAAAAATCAAAACTATCCTAGACACTAAGTATTATTCTAGACTCTCTAAACTAAACTACTAACAGGCAAGAGAACCTGTCAAATGTAATACAGAAAAGTAAGTCCGGATTATCGAACCCACAGACTCATATAGAAAATGCAAATAGACTCAATGACTTATCTATACAAATGACTTCAATTAAATTAAATGTTTGAAAAGGGGGGTTTCATAATGAACTAAATAAACTGAAATTTATAAAATTCTGAAAATCAACTAAAGACTCAAATTGGAAAATGCAACTAAGATTCACGAATGATGAAATGACTACCTAGGGTTTACTTTATACATGTCTAATGTTTTATGGATTGATTATGGAACTTATTTTTGAAACCGGGATCTTTGAATTTTAACTTAAAAACAAACTAGAGATTCTTCAACCATTTTCAAAGATTTCAACTAAATTGTTTATAAGTATATTAAACAACGGTTTAGGTTAATTACTCTCACAAGTTAACCAACCCATCAATGATATATCCTAAAAACCATCTACCTCACGGAAAAGAAAGTCTCAATGCACCAACATGCAAGGGATAATAAGGAGATTCATCTTGGACTTAGCATACAATACTATGTTCAATTAACCTAATTTTAATCTTTTTACAAAGACTTTAACTAGTTCTTAAACATGCAAGATATACTAACAAACCCTCACCTCACGGCTATTGAATTTGGTTAACATCTAATTCATTTGTGATCTAATTATTGTTCCTATGAATTACTACGTCTAGTAATGCATCCACTAATCATAAACACAAAGTAAATGACCTAACACATGCTCATTACACGAAAGACATTCGCCAAAGCACACGAGGACACAATAAATCAGATCACAAACATCATAAATATTCATATACATCCAAGAATCCAAACCATATCATTAAATCATTGAAAAATCCAAACGTGTTCCACAATCAATCGAAATAAACGTCAAACATGCATAATTGTAAAACCCTAGGTAGTTCTATTGTTCTAGCCAACAACCATACTGAACAAACAGCAAGAAATCAAAATAAAACCATTCTTAAACATCATTCAAATGAGAATAACAAGAAAGAAAGAAGAACCGATCACGTTACACCCTTCAGATCACTCGTCTAGGCTTCTCGATGATCCAACTCGACCCCAATCTCGAATCCTTGCTTCTAGTCGCCTCCTAGGTCGTCTCTGATCGTCCAAAATTCAATATCCTCGCCTCCAGCCGTTTCAGAAAACATAAACTCGAAATTCTGAGTTTTTAACCCTGTCGCGTACCGCGGCAGGCTTCTCTAAATCCTTCGCACTACGCGAGGGGTCCTACTACCCGACAAAATAGTCGGGTCAACCGGCATCATTAACTTAGGGGTGTTTTGGTCCTTTCAACCTGTCGCGTAGCGCGACAGGGTTTCATATTAACGTCGCGTAGCGCGACAGCACCCAAATGTCAGATTTTTCTTCTTTTGTTCTTGGGTTCATTCTCGTTCAACCGGGAGTTCGTTTTCTTGATCTTTTGCTCAAAAATGATATGTTTATTACCTGCAAGCATCAAATTACAGAAATGTGAAGAACCAGCATAAATCGACTCTAAAAACTAATAAACTGTACAGAAACTCAATAAAAACAAATAGAAAAACATATGTGTTTTACAACACATCACAACATACTAATCATATATCTAAAACAGTTGCATAGTATTCTCACCCCAAAAGTTTAACAAAACAGTTGAAAGTCAAAGTGGGGCTGTAAACTCACCTGAGTTTAGCTATGCGTTCTTCTCGTGAATGGTTTTATGTGCCCTTAGCTGTTACCTATATCATATAGGTGTTATGAGTTTTTGTTCACATTTGTGTGGGTCTCACAGGACCGTATTCGTGTCCAAACAACTCCTAGTTGTTATGTGGGTCGCGTTGACCGTGTTTGACCTAACGACCCGTTGGGGACGTGTTTAGTTCAAATGATCGTTTTACGTGTTTTTAGTGCCGTGTGATACGTGTAAGTGCATAAATCACATTTGCGGGATAAATTACTATTTATAGTAAGTCCCTCTTTAGGAAAGTTTCTAAGTTAGGCAAGTCAAACAAGGAATTACTTTTCTGTTTGTTCTAGCATGCATGGTTAACCAATATGAACATTTTATCACATAGCATGTAGTTACACTTAGTCGATTAATCATGTTTCTCGTTTAAAAGTTTCTATTTATAGAAAGTTGTAATAATAAAATATTTCACCAAGATAAGATATCAAACTCATCAAATATCAATATCCTAGTCTCAAATAACCATTTGATCATGCTTGTTATGACTAACACGTTGTCATTCACCGATTTCCTAGAATAAACTAACTATTTATAGTAACTTATGTTAAAACCTTTATTTTAACAATTCTATTCCATCAATGATCCCTATCTTTAATATACAAATCCAAATAATCATGTTAAGCATACAAATCAAATCATGTTTATCATCCTTTATCTGTTTGCATCTCAAAAGTTACTATTTATAGTAATAATGATGCAAATCACATTTTACACCTATTTTAACTAATCAAAAATCCAACTATCATCATTTTAATCACAATTTAGCATATTACAACACATGCATGTCCACATCTTGCCATATAACAAAGTCATGCACGATTAAAGTTACTATTTTTAGAAATATTCATTATTCAACATTTTTTTGACCATAACTATCATGATAGATCTTGTAAATAACTTCCAATATCATCAATAATCACATTCAAATACTAAAATCTACCTAGAACATCATGGATCATACATGCATGTTGTAAAGAGTTACCATCTTCAACATTATGAATAAAATGACTGACAAATCACAACAAAATTATCATGGATTGTTCCAGATCATCAAATAACTCTTATCATTCATAAATCACAGATCTAGATGAGTGAAATTCGTGCATGTGAGGTGAGAGTGATTGCATGTGGGTGGATGGTCTTGCATGTGGGTTTATAGGTTATTTTATGCTACATAGGCTCAAGATCTACCTTCCAAAGTTTCAAAGATGTGCTAAGATGATGATTAAACATCTTCTGATGCTCCTGGAACTCCTCTTCTAGCAGGTTGATAAGGATGATGACCTTCTCCTAGCTTCCTTCAAGCTCAATGTTCTTGATTTCTTCAAGTTTAACCTTTCAAGGCTTCATCAATGGCTTTCCAAGTGCTCAAAGATGGTGTTTAGAGGGTTGTAAAGGTGATAGCATGTGGTTTTGGGGGTTTAAAACGGCTAGATGGCATCTGAGTTTAGAAGAAATGATGGTAGTAGGCCTAGGAATGATTTTTGAGTGGTTTAAGAAGATTTTGCGATTTTCTTCTGTCAGGCGTATCGCCTGGTGGGCGACACTGAGACCAGGCGTTCAGCACGAAAGACCGGCATCTGAGGCACTCCTCCTGCCTCGCGCGCATCGCCAAGCGTGGGTGGTTGGGTCCGGGCGAAGCGCCTGGGCCTCCGGACAAGCCCAATAGGCCCATTTTCATCGTTTTGGCTCGTTTTTCGCGTATTTCTTGATTGCGATCATTGTTTCAAGGCTTATAAGCATTGTTTCAATTGTTTTATGTTCCATGGAGCTTAGGTGTTGTGAAATTAGTTTGTGGTTCATTTATTTCATCAATGTTTGTTATTCAAGACACGTGCGTGTGTTTTCCGATAATTCCTCAAATTATCGTCTTACTGTGCGTGTTTGGACTGTTGTGACAAGTGTCACACTAAATTCACTAATTCTAGTGCCATGTATGTAATAATAATACGCATTATTATTAAAATAAAATAAATGCTGACGTGGAAAATACGAGGTGTCACAAGAATTATCAAATGTTTAAAAATCGCGTAGATAACCTTCTACGAATAATCTGTGTAATAATAATAACGTTGTGGTATTCAAAATGTCAGATCGTGTTTGTAATCACATAGGTGTCAACACAAGTATGTTAGTTTGTTTGAAACGCACATACAAAAGTATGCGTGACTTTGAATTCATTTGTTCAAATCGTATGAACATATACGATTATGTTTAAATATGTGTAATTATAAACGATTGTGTTTTCGGGTCAAAGTATAAATTTTATTGTTTTCGGGATTTAATTCCGGTCCCAACGCAACTGGAACGGATAAAATCGGAGTTAAAACGAATGAAATATGATCAAAACATCAGAAATAGTGTTTTTCTGCAAAACCAGAGGCCCCTAGGCTCAAACCTGTGACCTCAAAGTCACAGCACCCCCATTTTACCATCTCCGCCCATTAGGGATTCGCATAAGCATTCAAAAATTAATTCTTTTAAGCTTTAGGAATCCCAGTTCCCTTTGATAACCCAAATCGAACCAAATGACCTTCAATTGGACCCCGATTCGTTCACAATCAACCAATAATCATGTGGCTATGTTTCAGTTATGTAGGAGTAATTGTTTACCTGATTTGATGTTGGATTGATGAGGTTCGACTATCGGTTCGAGTTCGGCTGCCCTCCAATCGAATTCTTCTCTACATAGCTTCTTGATTTGAATTGATGTATGCAACAGAGTCTAAAAGTGTCGATTAGATGCTCTGTAAGTTCGATTGTGGAAATGTTGGTCGAATTGTATGAGTTTTACATTTACAAGTGACGGTTTCGTCTTTTGGTTTCGTTTCAGGTTTAATTCGACATTTAATGATTTCAATAATTGAAGATAACGGTTAATCATCATCATTGTGCGTTGATTGAATGAATAATTCGATTAATTATAGTGGTTTAAAGTAAAATTCGAATTTCATTAATCATTTGGCCGAATTTTGACTTGTAAAAGTCAAAATTGACTATTTCAAACATTTAAAAGTTTCATCCTTCTAATTTAAGTAATTTGGGACTGATTTTTCTTAATTCTAATCCTTATAGTTTGATATTGTTCGATTTCATAACGTTTCTGTTAATTTCTGATTAACGGGGTTAATCCAATAGCCTGATTGTCACAAATTTGCTGAAGATGATGCTTCAATGGCTAGATGGTGATGGTGAGGATGGTTGCTCTCCACAAGGGCTCCTTCTTGCTCAAAGAACTCCAAGTCCTTCAACAATGGCTTCCTATGGGGGTTATTGAGTGTAGCAGAAGTTCTGGAGAGGGTAGAGTCGAATTATGGTGGCAAAGCTTCAGAGAAAGTTATTAGAGGTAGGATAGAAATTATAAGTCTTGGTTTTATAAAGATTTGGCGTCTGGATGTCGTCGCGTACCGCCGAGAGGGTCCGATAAGGGTTCAGCGTACCACGGAGGATTTCAGGATTCAAATCCCCCTCCTATCCTTGGTGTACCACCGAGAGTCTCTCGGGGGCCCTTCACGTACCGCAAAGGATCTCGGTTGAGAATTCTTCGGCCAATTTCGATCGTTTAGCTCGTTTTTCGTCGTTTGCTCGTTTATGGAACATCGTTTATTGTCGTATGAACCTTCTAGTTCGATGTTTGAGCATTTGTTATGTTCTTAGTATTTAGTTACATGTTTTGATAAATGTTCACCAACGTTCGTATTTCATTTGACACGTCTGTGCGTGTTGCGATAATTCACCGAATTATCAGGTTTGCGTCAGTGTTTGTACTATCGTGGCACGTGGCACACTAAATTAAACTAATTCTAGTGTCACGTATGCAAATATTAATTAAATAAATATTTAATTAAAATAGAAGCTGACCTGGAATTTGCGGGTGTCACAAAAGTAGCAGTGGAACGTGGAGGTATCGTCCCATACCTGGACAGTGAAGAAACCCACACTGTTGCAGCAGATATAGCAGTGGAGGCTGCAACGGATACAGAGTCTGTCCTCCTCTGTAATACAAATCTAGTTCTCCTCTGTCTCTTTGTTGGAGGGGAAGATGTCTATGTAGCAGTGGCAGTAGAGGTACGAGGAATAAGATCGATGTCAAACTCTGGAATAAATGTAGTATCCTCAATCTCCTCGCTCCTTGAGGCTTCATCCGTCGGTCTTTTCTCAACATAAATCAACTTAGATCTGTAACTGGTAGAGAAACACTCAGGTTTAGTCTCCTCTGAGTCAGTGTCATCAGTGTCAGCATCATCTCCACCCTCAATATTCTCCAAATTTATGTCATGGGCATCCTCCCCCTCATCAGCAGATGTAGTAGCACCGATCTCCAAAGAGCAGATATACAGTTGCTACAGAAGCAGTAGTGACTACACCAGCATCAGTAGCATCACCAATATCACCAATCTCACCAGCATCTCCACCAATACCAGCATCATCATTACCAGCACCAGCACAACCATCACTGTGACAATCCGACTTTTCAAGTTAACCTTGTTAACCTCCGTAGGCCCAACAAGGCCAATGAAGGCCCAACAAGGCCAATGAAGGCCCAACAAGACCAATGAAGGCCCAGTAAAGCCAAAGAAGATCCAGTAAGGTCAAGGAAGACTCAACAAGATTAATTAGGCCCAACGAAGTCTATGTAGGCCCAACAGAGCCAATGTAGGCCCAATAAGCCAAGAGAGGCCCAGTAAGGCCCAATAAGTTCAAGTAAGGCCCAATGTAAACAAAGTAGGCCCAGGGAAGGCCAAGGTAGGCCCAGGAAGGCCCAATGAGGCCCAATTATATTTGAGAAGTCCAATTGAGTAAATTTAGTCCAACAATGAGTTAAAGGATTCAATTAGTGACTATTCGGGTTTGTTGGCTCAACTTTGTTAATCGAAATAATATGTTGGCAATCCGGAATAACTTATAGGAGTTAGGAATTAGGAAAAATAAAATCCTAAGTGTTAAATGGTTGAAGATTAAGCTTATAATTGATTTTAGTATCAATTTTGACTCCTAAAAGTCAAAATTCGGCCAAAATTGAATGGGGGAATTCGAAGGATGCATCAATAGGCTGTTAATCATCGAATTAAATGTTCATGTAACTCATTGTGATAATGATTAGCCATTAATCATCTGTTACAACTTTTGAAAGGGTCGAATTAATCTCTAATCACAACCAAAAGGCGTAACCGTCACATGGTTACATCAAAACTATACAATTCGATCATATTACTCGCAATTGAAACTCAATATCCTCTAGTCGGCATCCTTAGAGGTGGATACAAACAACAATTCGATCTTAGAACCATCGGGAGAAGGATTTGAATCAAAGGTCGGCCGAAGTTCAAGCAAGAAGGGAGTTTTAGCAATTCGGCATCATAACCAGTAAGTCTCTATCCCTAAACAACCTAAACTGGCCGAATAATGATAAGCACATGTTAATTCTGATTCTCAACATCGAATTATATGTGCACGCATTCTAGGGTTCTTGATGGGATTCGGTTTGGGGGTTTTCGATCAAAGGAGTTTAAGAATCAAATTAAAGGGTATAGAAAGTTTCATAAGTGATCGATCGAAGTAAATGATAGATTAATTTCATCAAAACAATTCGGGATTGTGGATTTTGAATCTAGGGTTCTTAAAGGGGAACGAATTGGGGGTTTCTTGTTTAATTGGACTGATAATCGAATTAAACTAGATAGGAAGTTTCAGAATGTTTCGATTAAACGAAAGCCTAAGTTAATTTGATATTTCAATCATGAATTAGAGGATTTCGAGTTGAAAGTTAGTTCGGTTCAAAACCGAACCTATTTGGGATCAATTGGAACTCATTGATTAAGGTTTGATCGAATTGGAACCATCATTAGGTACGTTTAAGAGATTAGAATCATAAACTTGTGTTGATAAGATCAATCAGATTCGAAATATTGATCAATTTGGTGGGTTAAGCTTCGGCTATAATGGCATCAAAGAGAACCAGTGAGTTAGGATGTAAAAGAATTAAATTCTGATATCTGTTGCGACACCCTAGCGGGCTGAGATGGTAGATGCGGTGTGTTTGGTGTTGAGGGTCGCGGGTTCGAGTCCCGGCCCAACCGGTTTTTGGGTTTTTATGCTAATTTAGTATTTCAATCATATTTTATTCGTTCTAACTCCGTTTTCATCCGTTCAAGTTGCGTTGGAACCGTAACGAGAATACGAACGTGTTGAAATGATAAAATTCATATTTTAATCCGAAAACGAAATCGCGTATAATTACGGTTATTTAAATAAAATCAAATGTGATTTTATTTAAACGATTTCAATGACACGCGTACTTTCGTATGCACAATTTTAGCAAATCCAACATACGTGTGTTGACACGTATGTGATTTTAAGCACAAAACGATTATTCGAATAACAATAGGTTATTGTTTAAATCACAGATTCTTCATAGAGGATTTCTACGCAAGTTCACACGTGTTTGATCATTCTACTATTATCAAAGGTGCGTACACGGCCCCTTTCTTATTTTAAACTGTTTTGGGGGAGAAAACATGTGCAACAAACTGATTTTTAGATACATATCACTTGCATGAGTTATCTGTTTACATTATGTGAAAACATATCAACTTGAAAGTCCTTACACACCTCGAACCGTTTAGTTTGCTGTAATGCAAAGCGTGGTAGTTGGAAATAGATCTATTAGGTTTGACAAACCTCACCTGGTAGATGGGATCTACGCAGGTGTTTGACTGACCAAACACAATTTTTACTATTGTTGTGATAGACAATAGTGGCAAGGCGAAAACATGCTATAGCATGGCAACTAGTCAGCTTCGGTGTCGAACACGTATGTAAATAGTTTATATGACTAGCTATCATGACTGTGCAATTGTGATTATGTTATCTACAAACTTATTATTCAAACTGATGTTTCGAACACTATGATTATGTAAAACCTGTGTTATGCACCAACCTTTGTGTTGATTTGATTTGCATGTTTTCTCAGGACGCTAAGGCGCGCGTAACAGCTGGCATGGACTAGGAAGATAGAGTCTCATGCATTATAAACACTTTGAACATTTGAATTTGAATATTTCAGTATTTTGATTTGTAATGTTTTACTTATCAACAGTTTATTGGTTTTGATTTGAAACGCTTCCGCAACTTTTTGTAAACTCTGAATATTATGTTTTAAAGACCAACGTATGTTTTGAAATTTATATAGAGGTCTTCGCTATGTCTAATGATCTGAGATCCTGGTTTGTCACGTTTCCAAACGGTATGATTCCGTTAGTTGAAATTGGGGGTGTGACAGATTGGTATCAGAGCCATTGGTTTTAGCGAACTAGGTTTGCATTTGTAGGCCTAGACTATGACTGCTAGACATTAGACACATCTGTTAATACGTATTGCTTAGAAATTACATATGACACTATGTAATTGACTTGTTTACGTATTCCATGGCACTGTACTTACATATGGTATTATGTAACAGGCATGGCTTCATCATCAGTCCCGTATACTATCATTGATGATTCCGAGGACGAGGAGCCGATAGTTCCGGCACCACCATTATCACCACCACCACCTATTCCATCACCTCCACCGTATGATATGGAGGACTCCGATCCAGAGGAGGATCCGGAGGAAGACCCAGAGGAGGATCCGGAGGAGGATCCAGACGAGGATCCTGATGAGGATCCAGACGAGGATCCAGAGGAGGACCCGGATGAGGATCCGGCGGAGGAGGAGGAGGGCATTCAGCAGATCCCTGCTGAGGGACCCTCTACACACCCACCACCAGCACTAGATGCTCCTGAGCCTAAGAGGCGAAGGACGGACGCGGAGGAGATCGCCAAGTTGCGCGAGGACTTGGATGAGACAGAAGACAAGCTTATACAGAGATCTCATGAGTTATGGGATGCCATTGAGAGGCAAGATGAACTTGCCCATCTAGTTCATGACATGCGGGATGAGATGGTGAACATGATTGGTCGTCTCGACGCTACAGAGAGCCGAGCTTTGTTCTTGGAGGGTAGAGTAGAAGCTTTGGAGGATTTGGTGGCCTCTGAGAATGAGGAGGAGGATGAGGAGGAAGAAGGGGAGGAACCAGCACCAGTTGCTGAGTCCGATCCTGAATCCACCGTTGAGGACGATTGATTGTTTTCATTTCTTTCTTGTTTTGTTTAAACTTATTAGGAACGGGTTGTGTTCCTACATTAGTAGTTGGAAATTTTGTATTTCATTTCAAAAGTATTGTACTCAAAGAAAGTTTCTATTTATGGAAGAATTATTGATTGTTTCCAACAACTGTGTTGAGTATATTACATGTTGTGTTTGTTGTTTTACTTACACATGTCAAAATTGGATTTTTGATTATGCGCTAACATTTCTTGTAAATAGGAAGGAAATGGCTGACGGAAATGTTCAGATGACAGTTGCTGAGCTCAACGAGCTAATCAACAACAGGGTTGCAGAGGCAATAGCACAATACGCACAGGCACACAACACGGGGCCACATGGTCCAGCTGGGGGATTGCTTAATCCACAGGCGTGCACGTTCAAGATGTTCTTGGACTGCAAGCCACACAACTTCAAAGGGTCGGAGGGAGCCATAGGACTTCTCCGATGGATTGAAAAGGCAGAGTCTGTGTTCGAGATGTGCAACTGCCCTGATGACAGCAAGGTGAAATTTGCTACTGGAACGTTGGAGGGTCCAGCACTGACTTGGTGGAACTCCAATGTTCAGACCCTGGGGTTGGGAGAAGCTAATGCGTTGACATGGAACAACTTCAAAACTTTACTGCAAGAGGAGTATTGTCCTCGCAGTGAAATGCAGAAGTTGGAGGAGGAATATTGGCACTTCAAGATGGAGGGGTCAAATATTGAAGAATACACGACCAGGTCGCATGAATTGGCCAGACTGCTACCACATATGGCTACTCCAGTTAGCAAGTGGATTGAGAGGTACATTGGAGGACTAGTGCCTCAGATCCAAGGGTTGGTTACTTCAGCAAACCCCACCACCATTCAACAAGCTGTTCGTCTAGCACATCAGCTTACTGATCAGGCAGTGTTACAGGGAACCCTGCCCAAACGAACATCTGCTACCAAGGTAGGAGATCACAAGAGGAAGTGGGAAAGTAACAACTTCAAGGGTAACAACCAACAGCAGAACAGGAAGCAGGACTCAAACAAGTCCTATCATAATTCCAACAGTGGTCAACAATCATCATCATCGGGGGGCTATATTGGTAAGCACCCCAAGTGCAACAGGTGTGGTTACCATCATGCGGGTAACCAATGTGACAGAGCTAACTGCCAGAGGTGTGGCAAGGTTGGGCATGCGGCTAAGGATTGTCGCGGAGAGCTGCAGAACAACAATAACAACCAGAATAACAATCAAAACAACGCGCAGAAAGGTTGTTTTGAGTGCGGCAAGATGGGCCATTTCAAGAAAGATTGCCCACAACTTAAGAAAGGCGGGGACAACAATGGTAATGGTAATGGAAATGGAAACGGTAATGGCAATGGCACCAACAACAACAACAACAATAATAACAACAACAACGGTGCTAGAGGCAGGGCGTTCGTGATTGGAGGACGTCAAGCGCGGGAGGATCCCAACATTGTTACGGGTACGTTTCTCTTAAATAATCACTATGCCTCTATGTTATTTGACACTGGTGCCGACCGAAGTTTTGTATCTAGTTCACTTGCTAAGTCGCTAAATGTTAGTCCCACTGCCTTAGATAGTCCATACACTGTGGAGTTAGCTGATGGTAAGTTGATTGTAGTAGAAAACATTTATAAGGGATGTATCCTTGATTTGATGGGTCAGACATTAGAGATTGATTTGATGCCTATTGCCTTAGGCAGTTTTGATGTAGTTATTGGCATGGACTGGTTGTCCAAACACCAGGCGGAAATAGTATGCCATGAAAAGATTGTTCGTATACCTCTTACAAACGGAGAGACACTGTATGTACAAGGTGAAAAGATCAGTACGCCACTGCGTCTCATATCTTGTATGAAAGCACACAAGTGTCTACGTAAGGGTCATACAGCAGTTATAGCACTTATAACTGAAAAGCCGGTAGCTGAGAAGAAGCTTGAAGATATACCTGTAGTTTGTGAGTTTCCGGAGGTATTTCCAGAAGACTTACCGGGATTACCGCCTATCAGACAGGTGGAATTTCGAATCGATCTTACACCAGATGCAGCACCGATAGCTAGGGCGCCTTATCGACTTGCACCGTCAGAGATGCAAGAGTTATCCACACAATTGCAAGAGTTGTTGGATAAGGGTTTCATACGACCTAGTTTTTCACCATGGGGAGCTCCAGTATTGTTTGTCAAGAAGAAGGATGGGACTTTTCGTATGTGTATCGATTACCGGGAATTGAATAAGGTTACTATCAAGAACCGGTATCCGTTACCCAGGATTGACGATCTGTTCGATCAGTTGCAAGGTTCGAGTTACTACTCGAAGATTGATCTCAGGTCGGGTTATCATCACCTAAGAGTTCAGGAGGAGGATATTCCAAAGACAGCATTCAGGACACGCTATGGCCATTATGAGTTCTTGGTCATGCCATTTGGGTTGACAAACGCTCCAGCTGTATTCATGGATCTCATGAATCGTGTTTGTAAACCTTATCTTGATAAGTTTGTCATAGTTTTCATTGATGACATTCTCATCTATTCAAAATCTAAGGAGGAACACGCTAAACATCTTCGATTACTGTTAGAGCTATTAAAGCAGGAACAACTGTACGCTAAGTTCTCGAAATGTGATTTCTGGATGCGAGAAATACAGTTCTTGGGTCATATAGTTAATGAAAAGGGTATACATGTTGATCCAGTGAAGATTGAAGCGATTAAGAATTGGGAAGCGCCAAAGACCCCTACCGAGGTACGACAATTCCTTGGTTTGGCGGGTTATTATCGACGATTCATTGAGGGTTTCTCAAAGATCGCTCAACCACTTACAGCTCTGACGCACAAGGGAACAAAGTATAACTGGACGGATAAACAGGAAGCTGCATTCCAGTTATTGAAACAGAAACTCTGCAGTGCACCGATTCTGTCTTTACCAGAAGGAACGGAAGACTTTGCGGTGTATTGTGACGCATCTGGACAGGGTTTGGGATGTGTGTTGATGCAACGGGATAAAGTGATAGCTTATGCTTCCAGACAATTAAGAACACACGAAAAGAATTACACTACTCATGACTTGGAGTTAGGAGCAGTGGTTTTTGCTTTAAAGATTTGGAGGCATTATTTGTATGGAACTAAGTGTACTATTTATACTGATCATAAGAGTTTGCAACATATCTTTGATCAGAAAGAGCTTAACATGAGGCAACGACGATGGGTTGAATTGTTGAACGATTATGAGTGTGCGATTAAGTATCACCCGGGAAAGGCTAATGTCGTAGCCGATGCTTTGAGCAGAAAAGATACAACGGGAACAAGACGGGTTCGTGCACTTATGATGACAATACATACTGACTTATCTGATAAGGTACGCAGTGCTCAGATTGAGGCTTTGAAAACGGAAAACTTGGTACAAGAATCCTTACGAGGAATGGAAGAACAATTGAATGTTAAACCTGATGGAATTCGTTATTTCATTGATCGAATGTGGATACCTTTGTATGGAGGTTTAAGGGAACTCGTGATGGACGAAGCACACAAGTCTAGATATTCAGTCCATCCGGGATCAGACAAAATGTATCATGATTTGAAGGCACTGTATTGGTGGCCTCACATGAAGGCTGATATTGCTAAGTACGTTAGCAAATGTTTGACTTGTTCGAAAGTCAAAGTTGAATATCAGAAACCATCTGGTTTACTGCAACAACCAGAGATACCGATGTGGAAGTGGGAACAGATTTCGATGGATTTTATTACTAAGTTACCCCATACACCGAGTGGTTGTGATACGATATGGGTAATTGTCGATCGATTAACGAAATCTGCACACTTCTTAGCAATCAAAGAAACTGACAAGATGGAGAAATTGACTCGCATTTACATCAAGGAAGTAGTAGCACGATATGGCGTGCCAATCTCTATCATATCAGATCGGGATGCCCTGTTTACTTCAAATTTTTGGAAATCTCTTCATAAGTCATTGGGGACTCGCTTGGATATGAGTACCGCTTATCATCCACAGACCGATGGTCAAAGTGAACGTACGATTCAAACGCTCGAGGATATGTTACGAGCTTGTGTAATTGACTTTGGTGATAGCTGGGAGAATCATTTACCGTTGGTGGAATTCTCTTACAATAATAGTTATCACACAAGTATTCAAGCAGCACCGTTTGAAGCTTTGTATGGTCGCAAATGTCGTTCACCAGTTTGTTGGGCTGAAATTGGTGACAGTCAGTTAACAGGTCCTGAACTGGTGCACGAGACGACAGAGAAGATAGTTCAAATCCGGAACCGTATGGCAGCGGCCCGGGATCGACAGAAGAGTTATGCAGACAAACGTCGTAAGCCGTTGGAATTCCAAGTAGGAGACCGAGTTCTTCTAAAGGTATCACCTTGGAAAGGTGTGATACGATTCGGCAAGCGCGGGAAGCTTAGTCCACGTTACGTAGGACCTTTTGAGATTTTGAAAAGGATTGGTCCGGTTGCGTACCAACTCAAACTACCGGATGAACTCAGTGGAGTTCATGATGTTTTTCATGTGTCAAACTTAAAGAAATGTCTTTCTGACGAGACATTGATTGTACCATTGGAAGAAATACAAGTAGATGAACAGTTGCGATTCATTGAAGAACCGGCGGAAATCATGGACCGAGAGGTCAAACAACTGAAGCAAAGCAAGATTCCGATAGTCAAAGTCCGATGGAATTCAAGACGGGGTCCTGAATTCACATGGGAACGGGAAGATCAAATGATGAAGAAATATCCTCATCTATTCAAGACAGCTACTGCTAACACTGAGAGCGCACGTTAAATTTCGGGACGAAATTTCCTTCAACAAGGGGATGACGTGATGCTTTCACACATCAACACTGCAAATCTCAAACTGTAAGCACTAACACTTTATTCAATTGATTTTGTTATAAACATTTGTGCTACATTACATTCTATATATTTTATGTGTTACATTCTATATATTTGATGTGCTACATTTCATATGTTACATGTTATGGTAGTACGTACGTGATTGATTACACACATTTTTGCTATGTGCGGGGTTGCATAGTACAAACAGTTTCAGACACTCACTATGTGTGAGGTTACACAACACAATATGATCAAACACAAACAGTCACAGTTAGGTGAACTAACTAGTGTACACGCAAAACAGTTACATTGAACAATCACAATTGAGTTGTGATGTTGCAAACATTAGACTTTGTGTGAGAGTACACACAAGCACACAGAATGATCAAATCACACTAACACGTACGATTTAAACTCGTAAGTAGTTTCCTAACTACTCTTAACACTTGCTAATTTTCGGGACGAAAATTCCTTCAACAAGGGGATGATGTGACAATCCGACTTTTCAAGTTAACCTTGTTAACCTCCGTAGGCCCAACAAGGCCAATGAAGGCCCAACAAGGCCAATGAAGGCCCAACAAGACCAATGAAGGCCCAGTAAAGCCAAAGAAGATCCAGTAAGGTCAAGGAATACTCAACAAGATCAATTAGGCCCAACGAAGTCTATGTAGGCCCAACAGAGCCAATGTAGGCCCAATAAGCCAAGAGAGGCCCAGTAAGGCCCAATAAGTTCAAGTAAGGCCCAATGTAAACAAAGTAGGCCCAGGGAAGGCCAAGGTAGGCCCAGGAAGGCCCAATGAGGCCCAATTATATTTGAGAAGTCCAATTGAGTAAATTTAGTCCAACAATGAGTTAAAGGATTCAATTAGTGACTATTCGGGTTTGTTGGCTCAACTTTGTTAATCGAAATAATATGTTGGCAATCCGGAATAACTTATAGGAGTTAGGAATTAGGAAAAATAAAATCCTAAGTGTTAAATGGTTGAAGATTAAGCTTATAATTGATTTTAGTATCAATTTTGACTCCTAAAAGTCAAAATTCGGCCAAAATTGAATGGGGGAATTCGAAGGATGCATCAATAGGCTGTTAATCATCGAATTAAATGTTCATGTAACTCATTGTGATAATGATTAGCCATTAATCATCTGTTACAACTTTTGAAAGGGTCGAATTAATCTCTAATCACAACCAAAAGGCGTAACCGTCACATGGTTACATCAAAACTATACAATTCGATCATATTACTCGCAATTGAAACTCAATATCCTCTAGTCGGCATCCTTAGAGGTGGATACAAACAACAATTCGATCTTAGAACCATCGGGAGAAGGATTTGAATCAAAGGTCGGCCGAAGTTCAAGCAAGAAGGGAGTTTTAGCAATTCGGCATCATAACCAGTAAGTCTCTATCCCTAAACAACCTAAACTGGCCGAATAATGATAAGCACATGTTAATTCTGATTCTCAACATCGAATTATATGTGCACGCATTCTAGGGTTCTTGATGGGATTCGGTTTGGGGGTTTTCGATCAAAGGAGTTTAAGAATCAAATTAAAGGGTATAGAAAGTTTCATAAGTGATCGATCGAAGTAAATGATAGATTAATTTCATCAAAACAATTCGGGATTGTGGATTTTGAATCTAGGGTTCTTAAAGGGGAACGAATTGGGGGTTTCTTGTTTAATTGGACTGATAATCGAATTAAACTAGATAGGAAGTTTCAGAATGTTTCGATTAAACGAAAGCCTAAGTTAATTTGATATTTCAATCATGAATTAGAGGATTTCGAGTTGAAAGTTAGTTCGGTTCAAAACCGAACCTATTTGGGATCAATTGGAACTCATTGATTAAGGTTTGATCGAATTGGAACCATCATTAGGTACGTTTAAGAGATTAGAATCATAAACTTGTGTTGATAAGATCAATCAGATTCGAAATATTGATCAATTTGGTGGGTTAAGCTTCGGCTATAATGGCATCAAAGAGAACCAGTGAGTTAGGATGTAAAAGAATTAAATTCTGATATCTGTTGCGACACCCTAGCGGGCTGAGATGGTAGATGCGGTGTGTTTGGTGTTGAGGGTCGCGGGTTCGAGTCCCGGCCCAACCGGTTTTTGGGTTTTTATGCTAATTTAGTATTTCAATCATATTTTATTCGTTCTAACTCCGTTTTCATCCGTTCAAGTTGCGTTGGAACCGTAACGAGAATACGAACGTGTTGAAATGATAAAATTCATATTTTAATCCGAAAACGAAATCGCGTATAATTACGGTTATTTAAATAAAATCAAATGTGATTTTATTTAAACGATTTCAATGACACGCGTACTTTCGTATGCACAATTTTAGCAAATCCAACATACGTGTGTTGACACGTATGTGATTTTAAGCACAAAACGATTATTCGAATAACAATAGGTTATTGTTTAAATCACAGATTCTTCATAGAGGATTTCTACGCAAGTTCACACGTGTTTGATCATTCTACTATTATCAAAGGTGCGTACACGGCCCCTTTCTTATTTTAAACTGTTTTGGGGGAGAAAACATGTGCAACAAACTGATTTTTAGATACATATCACTTGCATGAGTTATCTGTTTACATTATGTGAAAACATATCAACTTGAAAGTCCTTACACACCTCGAACCGTTTAGTTTGCTGTAATGCAAAGCGTGGTAGTTGGAAATAGATCTATTAGGTTTGACAAACCTCACCTGGTAGATGGGATCTACGCAGGTGTTTGACTGACCAAACACAATTTTTACTATTGTTGTGATAGACAATAGTGGCAAGGCGAAAACATGCTATAGCATGGCAACTAGTCAGCTTCGGTGTCGAACACGTATGTAAATAGTTTATATGACTAGCTATCATGACTGTGCAATTGTGATTATGTTATCTACAAACTTATTATTCAAACTGATGTTTCGAACACTATGATTATGTAAAACCTGTGTTATGCACCAACCTTTGTGTTGACTTGATTTGCATGTTTTCTCAGGACGCTAAGGCGCGCGTAACAGCTGGCATGGACTAGGAAGATAGAGTCTCATGCATTATAAACACTTTGAACATTTGAATTTGAATATTTCAGTATTTTGATTTGTAATGTTTTACTTATCAACAGTTTATTGGTTTTGATTTGAAACGCTTCCGCAACTTTTTGTAAACTCTGAATATTATGTTTTAAAGACCAACGTATGTTTTGAAATTCATATAGAGGTCTTCGCTATGTCAAATGATCTGAGATCCTGGTTTGTCACGTTTCCAAACGGTATGATTCCGTTAGTTGAAATTGGGGGTGTGACAATCACCAGTACCAGCCACATCTCCATGATCACCATTATCATCATTGTCTCCCTGAGGAAAAATCATGTCCTCAATATCATAATCAAAATCATCGTGTATCCATCTCCTCCTAGCAGATGCCACTTACTCTGGGTTGATGAGATGTCCAAAAAGACGACGATCTGCAGGCCTGGCATCCTTTTGCCTGTAATTCTTGACACGGTTTAGCGTAGTATCAATCATATGCTCCAACCAGATGATGTCTTCATTTATCTTCGGGAGATCAGGCAACTGCGTATCAAAGATCATTTGGAGGAACCGGGGATACATGAGATACTTCTTGTCTCCTTTTGAGCTAACATTCTCCTTCATGTGTGTGAAGACCATCCCATAAAAGTTGAAGGGAATGTTAAGGATCAAAGCAAAAAAGGCATACTGTAGTGTCTCTCTCAGCTCAACGAAACCACCTCGTCTTGATCCCAGGCAGTGCAGAAGTACATGGCACAAATACTTGAATTGATGACTGAGGCAAGCCCTGTTCAGAACTCCAACAGTAAGATCTCCTTCATACTTGCACCGCAAGAAGCAACCTCGTACAAGGTGCTTGTCCAACAGAACAGGGTGATCAGGCTTATCCTGAAACCCATAAATCCTCCTTATGTGCTCTACAAAGACAACCACATCTCTTCCTCCAACAACTCCTCTAATTACAGTAGACTCCACAGAGCAGTCGTGTCACAACCCACGCCGCGTGCGGAATCCACAGCGCGTGACTATGTGTTCATGTGCCAATGTTGGAGAATAACCCATGATTAACTATGTTTCATAAAATTAAGTTCTTTTAAACAAAAATAACATACATATTATACAACAAGTTTATCATAAGATAATTATTATACAATACGATGTTTTTGTTCCCTTTCTAGGTCGCAACTATTTCTGCTGTTGATCCTGACCTAGATTTCTTTACTGATGCTCCCGATTACCTGAAACATGTAGATAAAAGTCAACTACGAATAGTTGAGTGAGAAACATAAGTTTTGTTGATTTAAAATGATTATTCAAACAATTATTTTTCATGAGGTAGTAATCACAAGTGATCAAACATGTACTTTGAAATTGAATCTAATTGAGCATGCAAACATCAAACCTAATGATAAATGATCGTTAGTAATGATAGTTAGCTCACATGATGATGTCCAACCCACGGTTGGAGTGATTTGTGATAATGATCTGGTGTTCCCGCATATGATCATACCAATTATGATTTGTATATGCTTAAAGTGTTAGATAATATTTGGTAAGACCTTTAGTAGTCTTAAAAGAATAGCAATGGTGTTGATAATCATAATAATACTTTTAAGAGTAAATAGTATTAGTTTAAAAATTAATACTTTTAAGAGTAAATAGTTTAATATGATTAATTTGAATTGGCATACGATTGATATCATGTATATCATACATATATAACATATGAGTCAAACACCTTTTGATAAGCTCTAATTAACACTATCATTATTAATGTCTATTCATCAATTTACATTTTCTTTACCCACATGTATATAAAATCAATTGTTAACATGTTGAATTTAAAAACTTTTATAAACACATAATTATGCATACACTATTATACTTAAGCATTTTACTGTATGTTATTTTATAGATGTGTATATATAGCATGTGTGTGCATATTTAATGATTTAATACCTACTTGGAATAGTATATGTATCATACACATTTATTGAGTTCTCAATTTTATAAAATTTTTATTTAATATAAGTTTCTAGGTTATTTTGTACCTTATTATAACAAATTCCATGAGTATCCGTATTACATATCAAAACTTGTAATAACTAATTTAAACGCTTATTACCATTTATACATATAATGTAGGTATTGATATTAAGACGTTGTACAAGTTGTTAGGTTTTAACTGCAATTTATTATATTAACATTTTGGGTTTCATGGTTATTTTTGTTTACAAATGTCTCTCCAAATGTATAATATGAATCACACACGTTTTATGGTTTTATTAAACATTGTTATTTTTAACTAATTATGATGAACCATAATTTATCTACTTAACCCAACCGCTCAACCAACCTAATATATTTATTTAAACATATAAACCATATATTAAAATTTAATGGCACGCGATTTTACCTTCCCACTCGTTCGATTCACGTATCTAAAACCGATTAAATTATTCATACATTTGTTTCATAATTCGAACATGTTTCTGAACTTGTTTTTACGTAACGAATATAATCAAGCACTCGGTTTTCGCTATTGACTACTGTTGACCAGGTTTGACCAGCCCTAAACACGTTTGACTTTTGTTGACCGGGGTTTGAACAAGCTCCAAAGCTTTTACTCTCTCATGCAACCCTCCTGGCCACCACCGTGTGGGCTGGTGGTGTTCTACAGTCACCGACAGTCTACCAACACACTTCACAGCTGCAAGAAATAACCCTAAAATAAACATATTAGAACAAAACAATCGGGAAATCAACATGCATGTACAGATCGAGTCTCCTAGTGTCATTTCTTACCTGATTTTTGGTTGGTATCCCCACTTCTAACCCTAGCAGCCACCGTGAACCATCATCTACTCCGGGTAGCATCACTATCTCCACATCCGACCACCACCTTCTCAAGAAAAATCCATAAATGTTTGTAAAACAACGAGAACACTTAAGAAAGTGACATGCATGTATAGATCGGAGGTTATCTATGTAGGATATTAAAACTTATGAAAAAAACACAAACTCAGTTACGTATTTGTACGTGAAATATGAAGAAATTTAAACTTTCAAAGTTAACTATGGGAAAATGATTGCACAGAGAAAGAAATGAAGCAAAAATTAATATTATTCAATTATCAAAGTGAGGCTATAAATAGCCTTTACAGAAGCTAACGTGGATATCAAAGAAAACAAAAAATAACGTGGATATCAAAGAAAACAAAAAATACTCCTAATTCTCCTCATGAACCGGTAGAAATATGCCATATTCTTCTCCAACGTGCCCACCTTTCCAACGTCCATGAACTTTAGAACCGGTCACATCATTTACCCATTCTAAATTATTATTTAATACTTAAAAATATGCTAAAAATATATAACTAAATCCAAGAAATTAAACTTGATCCAATAACCATAGAACCGTGACCCGTAAACAAACTCGATTAACCCAACAATGACCCCTTAATCGGTTTGTTCATATAAGTCGATCACAACAGTGTCGGTTCCTCCTCGATCAAGTTCGCCTCTTCGTTTTTCAGTTTTGGACACTCATTATTGTAGTGACCATACTCACCACACCTATAACATTTCACTTGCCTTTTATCCCGGAAACGATCATTACCATCTCGACTCTTCACTGACCCACGCCCTCTTCCTCGGCCACGTCCAAAGTCATCTCGGTTTGAACTTCCAACGCCACAATGTTTACACCCGTGTGGGTTTTCTTGACTAGCCAACAACAAGCTTCCTTGAACGTCCTCTACTTTCTCGGTTCCTTTCAAGCGCTCCTCGTTCGCTTTCAATCTACCAACGGCTTCATCAAAGAACATTGATTCCAAATCAAAACATTACTAAATTGAAGCAACAATTTGAAGAAATGACTTGGGCATCGAATCTAGCAACCTTTTCACCAATTCAAATTCTTCTATCTCGTATCCAAGACTCCTTACCTTTGATGCTAAACCGGTCAATTTTGCCACGAAATCATCAACCGTTTACCCATCCTTCATCCGCACACTTTCAAGCTCCCTTTTTAACGTTGCAAGTCGAGCCACTCTCACTCGATCCACTCCCAAATACCGTGTTTTCAACCAATCCCACACTTGTTTTGGATCGGTGTAGCTTGACATTTGCAAAAGCATCTCCTCGGGTATTGTTTGAAACAAGAAAGAAAGTGCTTGTTTCGACTTCTTTGGATCGATTTCTTCACACAAAATCCTCGGTTCAACAGTCTCCCATATCCCATTTGCGTCCATAATCGACTTGACGTTGAAATAAAAATATACAACAACACACGAGAAATAACAACTTGGAAAAACAAATGACAAAGACATATCAGTTGTGATCTGATGTCCACAAATAACAGGAATCAGATATCCAATAATCTCATGAGAAAAACAGTGTGAAAACGGTTCAGTTTAGTTGGGTCCGACGGTGAGGAAATACAATTTGTAATAACAACTCAGTATCGTTTACGGATAATAAACCGACAGAGTGTTTGCGTGAGTGACAATTCACACGAACATATTTGTGGGTTTAACGTTCTAAATGATGACTAGAAACTAGAAAACAAAAATCAGAAAGGGAAACCGTCATCGTGTTCATTCGGGTGACGATTCGAACGAAGACGCGCGATAGCGATACGATTTGACGAAACGAAATTTATAAATGATTTCATAATAATAATATAAGAAGTTTAAAAAGATTTACCAGGAATTTCAACCTTAAGATGATTAGAAAACTATCTATGTAAATCACAAAACACGCGTATTACGTTTCGGAGACGTAACGAAATCAAGAACCGAACAACCGAAATGAACCCGAACTTGCTCGGAGTATAAAAATCCTCTTCAAGCATTAAATTCCACATTTATGTTCCACCTACCTATTCAATAACTAAAATTTTCGGATTTCCCCCTCTCTCACTAGAAATCAACACAAAAACAACAAATCTCTCTCAATTCTTAACCAAATCACTCAAATTTGGTATCCACGCGAAGCTCTCGACGTTTCGTACACGAAAGTACCAAGGATCGAGCTCGAAATCCACTGAATCGGAGGTAATCTTAGCTGCAAATTACAAGATATTAGGGCTTTCAACAAACCTATGATAACCGCGGTTTTAACCTGGGTTAGACACGAAAAATCATTAGGAAGCTAACTTAAATGGAGTATAACCAAGAGGGATGCCTTGAATGAGCTGCATCTTGTAGAGAACACCATGAACATAGCCAGTTACAGATCAGGCGTATGATGCTGCCTGTCGAATGGGAGAAGGGAGAAAGGACATGCACGTTTGCATGGTCAGGACAGCCGAAGGAGCGGCTAGATGAATGTCCCATTCGTGGGATTTCATTCGCAGACATAATCTTCCTTCAGGCAATGATGTACATTTTTTATACATGCTCATTCGCCCGAAGCTTGGGGATTCATTCGTACGATGATGGACCTTCGGACTCCATGTTCATTTGCCCAAGGTATGGGAACTCATTCGTATATGGATGCTCATTCGCATGACAGATTCAATTACCCCAAGACTTGAGAATGATACCCTTAAACCAACTTCAATTAACAACATGAATCAAGTTAAACATGACAACTAGTTTCATTACAAAGTTGATGGAGCATTTTATTAAAGCTGCTTAACAACAACTAAATCTTTTCATAAAGTGTTAAGTGATTAAGTTAGTAACTTATTCCTTATATTAACACGTTTAGATAATGAAAATCACTTCAAGAGTTAGATAAGTATATTTAATAGGTTATAATCAATACACCTAAGTTATACTTAGAATCTATCTTGATTCTCAAACTTTTACCACATATCATGCTTTTAAGGCAAGATAATCATAAATCAAGAAGATATAATATGCTAAATTTAGCTCAAAGAGGTTAAGTATTGGCATAGTATATCATCACATGGGTTCAAGAATAGGTAAATAACCAAAGACCTACAAGGATTAACCAACATTAGGGTTAATATACAAAGTGATCACTTATACTCGTAAGTTGAAAACAACATTGAATCAAACAGATGATTGTGAATTCAACAACATCACAACAACAACGAGCGCGTGCATTACTTGAACGTTAGTCAACCACTCAAATTACAAGGTGAGTTCATATGCCCCTTTTCTAATCTTTTGATTTCAAATGCGGGGCTGAGAAACATGCTAACACTTTTAACTAAAATTTTTAGTACATTATTTAAACATCACGGGATTTAGATAATAAATATATTATCTTTATTATCACACTTATATCAACATCAATGTGTTTGCTTGTATGTGTATTAACAATAATGACAAATCAAGGATGGTTCATGATTACATAACTTCATGAATTCATCCAAACACTTAGATAACTCAAGTGTAATAAAATTTGATCTTATGACACTTTTTTATTAACACTGAGATAACATTGAGAAAATTACAAGAGTTAACAATAATGGTATGATGATAACGTAACTTCATGATATCATTCACCACCTGAGTTAACAAAGGTAGTGCTTGTTTTTTGAAAAAAAGGTCTTCTAGCCTCTTATGTCTGCGCCGCGCAGACGCGTGAAGAGGTTAGAGGTTCACAGACTGTTTGTTTTCCCGAAGACCTTTCATTAAAAAAGGTTTGCGCGGCCTCTTCTTGGCGCAGACGTGGTCTCACCTCTTCACATCTCTTCCTACATCTTCCCATGATTTTCATTACCCCAGCCGTCGCCCCCTTCTCAGGTTTGGTAAACGACACATGGTGATACTAATCTACAGAAACTAATGGTAATTAAATCCTTAGATTCGATTAACCGGTAGACTAAGGAATTGATTTTCTCTCAAGTCCTCGGTTCAACAGTCTCCCATATCCCATTTGCGTCCATAATCGACTTGACGTTGAAATAAAAATATACAACAACATACGAGAAATAACAACTGGGAAAAACAAATGACAAAGACATATCAGTTGTGATCTGATGTCCACAAATAACAGGAATCAGATAGCCAATAATCTCATGAGAAAAACAGTGTGAAAACAGTTACAAGAGTGTGAAAACGGTTCAGTTTAGTTGAGTCCGACGGTGAGGAAATACAATTTGTAATAACAACTCAGTATCGTTTACGGATAATAAACCGACAGAGTGTTTGCGTGAGTGACGATTCACACGAACATATCTGTGGGTTTAACGTTCTAAATGATGACTGGAAACTAGAAAACAAAAATCAGAAAGGGAAACCGTCGTCGTGTTCGTTCGGGTGACGATTCAATCGAATACGCGCGATGGCGATACGATCTGACGAAAAGAAATTTATAAATGATTTAATCATAATAATATAAGAAGTTTAAAAATATTTACCAGGAATTTCAACCTTAACATGATTAGAAAACTATCTATGTAAATCAAAAAACACGCGTATTACGTTTCAGAGACGTAACGAAATCAAGAACCGAACAACCGAAATGAACCCGAACACGCTCGAAGTATAAATATCCTCTTCAAGCAATAAATTCCACATTTATGTCCCACTTACCTACTCAATCTCTAAAATTTTCGGATTTCCCATTCTCTCACTAGAAATCAACACAAAAACATCAAATCTCTCTCAATTGTTAACCAAATCACTCAAATTTGGTATCCACGCGAAGCTCTCGACGTTTCCTAAACGAAAGTACCAAGGATCGAGCTCGAAGTCCACTGAATCGGAGGTAATCTTAGCTGCAAATTACAAGATATTAGGGTTTTCAACAAACCTATGATAACCGCGGTTTTGACCAGGGTTAGACCCGAAAAATCATTAGGAAGCTCGCTTAAATGGAGTATAACCAAGAGGGATGCCTTGAATGAGCTGCATCTTGTAGAGAACACCATGACCACAGCCGGTTACAGATCAGGGTATGATGCTGCCTGTCGAATGGGACAAGGGCGAAAGGACATGCACGTTCGCATGGTCAGAACAGCCGAAGGAGCGGCTAGATGAATGTCCCATTCGTGGGATTTCTTTCACATACATAATCTTCCTTCAGGCAAAGATGTAAATTCGTTATACATGCTCATTCGCCCGAAGCTTGGGGATTCATTCGTACGATGATAGACTTCGGACTCCATGTTCATTCGCCCAAGGTGAGGGAACTCATTCGTATATGGATGCTCATTCGCATGACAGATTCAATTACCCTAATACTTGAGAATGATACCCTTAAACCAACTTCAATTAACAACATGAATCAAGTTAAAGATGACAACTAGTTTCATTACAAAGTTGATGGAGCATTTTAATAAAGCTGCTTAACAACAACTAAATCTTTTCATAAAGTGTTAAGTGGTTAAGTTTGTAACTTATTACTTATATTAACACGTTTAGATAATGAAAATCATTTCAAGAGTTATATAAGTATATTTAATAGGTTATAATCAATACACCTAAGTTATACTAAGAATCTATCATGATTCTCAAACTTTTACCACATATCATGCTTTTAAGGCAAGATAATCATAAATCAAGAAGATATAATATGCTAAATTTAGCTCAAAGAGGTTAAGTATTGGCATAGTATATCATCACATGGGTTCAAGAATAGGTAAATAACCAAAGACCTACAAGGATTAACCAACATTAGGGTTAATATACAAAGTGATCACTTATACTCATAAGTTGAAAACAACATTGAGTCAAACACATGATTGTGAATTCAACAACATCACAACAACAACGAGCACGTGCATTACTTGAACGTTAGTCAACTACTCAAATTACAAGGTGAGTTCATATGCCCCTTTTCTAATCTTTTGATTTCAAATGCGGGGCTGAGAAACGTGCTAACACTTTTAACTAAAATTCTTAGTACATTATTCAAACATCATGGAATTTAGATAATAAATATATTATCTTTATTATCACACTTATATCAAGATCAATGTGTTTGCTTGTATGTGTATTAATAATAGTGACAAATCAAGGATGGTTCATGATAACATAACTTCATGAATTCATCCCAACACCTAGATAACTCAAGTGTAATAAGATTTGATCTTATCACACTTTGTTATTAACACTGAGATAACATTGAGAAAATTACAAGAGTTAACAAGAATGGTATGATGATAACGTAACTTCAGGATATCATTCACCACCTGAGTTAACAAAGGTAGTGCTTGTTTTTTGAAAAAAAGCTCTTCTAGCCTCTTATGTCTGCGCCATGCAGACGCGTGAAGAGGTTAGAGGTTCACAGACTGTTTGTTTTCCCGAAGACTTTTCATTAAAAACGGTTTGCGCGGCCTCTTCTTGGCGCAGACGTGGTCTCACCTCTTCCCATCTCTTCCTACATCTTCCCATGATTTTAATTACCCCAGCCGTCGCCCCCTTCTCAGGTTTGGTAAACGACACATGGTGATACTAATCTACCGAAACTAATGGTAATTAAATCCTTAGATTTGATTAACCGGTAGACTAAGGAATTGATTTTCTCTCAAGTCATAGTACTAGTAATAAGACCTGTGTATGACATTGTGATTGTTAATGACAATGAATCAATTGTTTTCAATTACTAAACTTATGAACTCACAAACCTAGTGTTGAATTTGTTTAAATGCATGTTTTCTCATGTGATGAACACGTGTGGATTTCAAGCAGCAGGATTAAGCTAGAGGACTTTAGAAGAGACCTAGCTTAATTTTGTGATGTGCATATTTTGAATGACATAACTTTGAATCATCTTTTGTAAATCTTGTGCAGATACAAGATAAAACTCAATGATTCTTTTTGGGTAGATTTACTTAGTTAAATTATGAACATGTATTGTGTAATTTAACTTAGTAATTCTATATCAATGTCATGTTAGCATTTCTTATTATATATCATGTGCTGTAACATCAGTGCCGGAAACGTCACCGGAACAGTGATCTGAATAGTGCATTTCAGTAATTTCACAATCATATGGTATGTTGTTATCATTTCATGTACGAAACAGTGAATTCAGAATCATTTCAGGAAATAAAACTCAGTAAACATGGTTTATCAGTCAGATAATCATCAGGCATTTCAGAACCATCATGGAATTATGTGTTAGGATTCTATTATGTATAAACGTATGTGAGGCCTTACAGAACAAAACAACACGGTTGTCGTTACGTGAATGCTAAACCGACGGATTATTCGTATAGATGACGATCTGTACGAATACATCTAAAAGTTTAACGTACTGTTTGATGTCCGATAATTAGAAAACCATATTGAAAAGTGTAGTTGTCATCGTATTCATACGGGTGACGATTCGAACGAATACGCGCGACGACGGCACGATTCGATTTTAAACAATAATTTAAATATTTTCAAAAAATATAAAAAAAACAAAGATATTTAGTTAATTTATTTGGAATCACAACTTAATTTAATTCATTAAATTCTATTTTCAAACCGAGTAGTTTCGTAACGAAAATGACGAGAAAACGACGCTTCTACGCGAAACCGACCAAAACCGAACGAACCCGGACATACCCGGGGTATTTTAAGAATTGATGAGGGCATTTAATACCCTCATCTACCCCAAATAACCAGCCACCAACACCACCATCGTTCACATCTCTCTCTCTCTACTCTCTCACTAAAATTCCCACCTTCTCTCTACAAGATTTCACTCAAATCTCCACCATTTCGAATGATTTTGGTGTCAAAACGATCACTATAACTTGTAGAACATGAAAGTACAGTCGATCGGGGCTTAGATCCACTTGATTTGAGGTAAAATTTTGGTTTTGTCATGGATTTAGGGTTTTGAAAACCCTAATAGTTGACCATCCATTCTAGCCGGTTACAAGCCTCAAAACCCTAGGGAAATCACCTCACAATCACATAAAAAGTGTAGGAACAAGTAGCAACTAGATCTTGGTCGTTTGGTGCAGTTTGTGGTCCACTATGGTGTTGAGGTTCGACGGCCGAAGGGGGGGCTGCCTAGTGTGTCGAATGAACACAGGCCGAATGGCCTCATTCGAAGCCCATTCCCCGAATAGCCTTATTCATACCTAACCCCATTCATTGAATGTCCCTAGTCGACCTAGCCCTTCATTCGCCGAAAGACAAATTGCCGAATAGAACCCTTCTCATTCGATCGGCGGTTGTCATTCGCTCTCCACCTATTCGACCATGCAGTCATTCGGTCGGCCTGCCCTTCGCCCCAATCTCATTCGATCGGCTCTAGCCATTCGCCACACCTCTTATTAGAAACAAGCTCAGTCGGCGAGGACCCTCATTCGTTCGACAGTCTTCTGTTGGCCAAAGCAATATCCATTCGGCCGGCCCAATGGGTCAGTCGGTTGGCCCAGGAGAGTATTCGATTGATTCATCATGGTATGCGTGGTGTGGATATGCATGGGGTGCATAAATGGATTACATAGCCTCATGCATGGAGAAGGGACTATTAGGGTTCCATAGTATGCAATCACCACTATGTAATTAAAGGTTAAACATAGAGCTTAACAAAGTGGAGGTTAATATGGTTTTTTTATGATACAATACGCTATGAGTTTTAAAGTACAATGGAGGTTAACCTTAGATATGGGATGTTCATTCTTTTAATTAAACACAATTGAATCTCCTTAAACTAAACTATCAATATCATGGGGGAAGTACACTATGGATCAGAACGATAACTTAAAGGTTTTAGGGTTGATTAAATGTTAACACCTAAACCTTCGGTAAATCTATAAGGGCATGTAACTGATTTAGATGGTTTATTTAAGCTATCACGATTTAGTTAATTCATGTATTGGAAACAAGTCTAGTAATGGGCCTGAAGTTGGCCCAATGGGCTTAACCCAAGCCCATCATGAGTAAGCTCACTCTTCTTAAGGTAATTATATTTTAATAAAAGTAAACGATTCATAAGCTTTATTAAATTACGTTAAATGATAATTTTCCTAATACTTAACCAAATAATGAATTAACTTATAAATATCTTAACCAAAGACTTGCAATAGTTAGTTATGGGTAATAAGTTAGACTAAGTTTGACGAAATCTTAGAAACGCATTAGTAATTTAGGACACTTAGTTGCACACCGAGACCAAACCCTAGATTCGGCGACTACTGTATATACTTATCGTATTCGAATTCTCTTAAAACAACTCAGGTACTCAAGATACTTAGGTTACAACAACGAGCGCGCATTTGGTGGTAATTCTATACAGAGCAACACAGGTGAGTTCATTTGCCCCTTTTCTAAACATTTTTGTTTTCAAACGCGGGGCTGAGAAGCATGCGTAAACTTTTCATTTAACTATTTTACGTAAATGCTTTTACTTATTATATGCTTTATATATGCTTGTTTATACATCTAGACTCCTGTCTAGGTAAATACTATGTTGAATTAACTATCAAGTTAATTAATTACTCTTACGAGTAATATCTAAATTCTACAACTGTAAATAAACCCTTAGTCCATCGAGTTCAAATTCCAGAATCTAAATTCAAATTGAAATCGAAAGAACCAAAGCAAAATATCAAATGCAATGGAATCTAATCCAGTGTGTGTGATCAGTAAACTAAGGATCCTACTCATGAATCTATAATCATTGTGAAATCATGGGATTCTAAAGATCAAAATCAAAGGAATCAAGGGAATCATAACCGTCTGTGAATCATTGAAATAATGAAATCATTATGATCTAATGAAATCATTAATACCTAAAGTAAGGTGAGTTGTCAGTTGTATGTAAATCGAGACCATGTGTAACACACGGAAAGTCCCTTCACAGTAGTAGACTCTTGTAGTCAAGCTACATGGGCATAACTTAAACCATTAAATGAAATCAAGGGAATCATGAAGATCATAAAACAAAGGATATCCTAAAGTCCCGACGCATACAGTAGACCAGTAGGTCAAGATGATATGGGCATATCGTGAAAATCGCGGCACATACAGGTAGGCTCCTTGTGGGTCACGCCTGATATGGGTCACGTATGAGAGGGTACAACTTGGACAACCACCAACAACTAAGTCTAATTGATTGAGTCAAATAAGACCCAATCATCATGTCTTAGTTGTATTTAAATGCTTAGTTCTTAGTTTAATTAAACATTTAATGATATATTTATACAAGTGCTTTTAGGAAATCATGAATACATGATGAACTCAAGAGATCAAAGGTAAATCCATTTGTGGAAATCAGAATCTAAATTGAAGGTGAATGGAGTAAAACACTTAGTTATCATTAACAACAATATGTTAAGCAGTCCGGTATGTGGTGGGACGGTGGCTGGGGATTGTCCCCTACATATGCCCTATATATAAGCATACTTGATTAGATAGCATAGGTGGTTGTTAATGAGTTACGATTGTCATTTTGGGGGATCAAGGTAAACATTTTCAGGGTAATCAAATTCTATGAATCAGATGTTAAGGAATCAAAGATGTGGGATGAAACGCTTAATTATCACCAGGAACGATATATCATGTGGTTTGGTATGTGGTGGGACGGTGGCTGGGCGGGAGGTAAGTTCGACCCTACATATGCCCTATATATAAACATACTGAATTGGATGGTATAGGTGGTTAATGGTGAGGTTAAGGTAGTCATTCAAATTCATTTGTATAAAACTATATGAACTCACCAACCATGTGTTGACTTTATTTCTTTTGCATGACTTCTCAGGTAACGAACAGGTCAATTGAAGAGTTATTTCTTTTTGGACTAGGTTACCAGATAGAGGACCTAGCTTTTGGACCAGCATATTTTGGAAGCATCATTATACAGATTATTTGGTATATCTTGTGCAGATACAAGATAGTAAATTTATGATGTTGATGATAGATTTACATTGTTAAATTATAAACGATACTGATGTAATTTAACTTTGTAATTCTATTCTATTTAGCATTTCTCATTATTATCATGTGCAATGTAAACAATCTGATCATCACGATTATCACCCACGATATCGCGCCCCGGGACCATTCCGCCCGACGGGAAAACACGATCCGTTCCCGCCGACTCAGGGTGTCACAGATTGGTATCAGAGCCATGGTTATAGAGAAATATAGGTCACTTATTTAAACGGTTTGGCCTAGACTATAACCTAGGGACCCTACATGTAGAGAGCATAGGATTATGTTTGCATTATGTCTTCTGCATTCGATCACTGCACTAACCGATTTTCTTTCGGTTATGATCAAAATGCCGCCAAGAAGACCACCTCCCCTGATGACATCACCGCAAGATTTGGCTCCACACTCGTCGACACCATCACCATCTGACTCACCTCCTCCTCCGCCTCCTCCTCCTTCACCTCCACGCACTACCACGGCGGGCACGAGCACGACTCAAGTATTGGACCCTGCTACCATTGCACTAGCAACTTTACTGAGGAGTCAGCTGACTAACCAGCTGAAGGAGATAATACCAGATATGCTCAATCGTATCCGGAACGACAGCCACAACACTGGTAAGTCATCAGGAGAAGCCAGTGGGAACACCGGAGGTGCATCTCATTACTCCTACAACTCTTTTGTAGGGTGTAAGCCACCGAGTTTTAGTGGCACTGAAGGAGCTGTTGGTCTAATCCAATGGCTAGAAAAGATGGAAACTACACTGGATATCAGTAGCTGTCCAGAGCATCAAAAAGTTCGCTACTCTGCGGGATCATTCAACAAGCGAGCTTTAACTTGGTGGAACTCACAGATAAAAGCTACAGGAAGAGAAGAAGCTATGGCAATGCCATGGGAAGAATTCAAGACCCTGCTGAGAAACGAATTCTGCCCCAAGAACGAACTATAAAGATTGGAGGTTGAATTGTCCAACCATGTGATGAAGGGAGCTGATCACCTGGGGTACACTACCCTCTATCATGAGTTGGTAGCCTTGGTGCTAGACATGGTGCCAACACTGGAGAAGAGGATAGACAGATATGTGGGTGGACTTCCCGCTTGCATTCAGGGTTTAGTCGTTGCTGCGAACCCTGTTACCTTGGAGTCTGTTGTGAGTTTGTCTGGAAAACTCACTGATCTGATGATAGCATCTGGAACCCTGAAGAAAGAGGCTAATGCTACCAAACCAAGGGAAGAGTCTTCCAAGAAGTCTCACCATCCCCAACACCTGAGGAAGAAACAAAAGACTATAAAGAACTACACCATGGCCACCCCACTCAATCAAGTAGCTATGGCATCTCAAGATGTGCACAGGAAACAGGATATTGGCCCACACCCTTTGTGTAACAAGTGCCAGTATCATCATGCTGCAAGTAATCCCTGCCGTCAATGCACGGGATGTGGAAGAAAAGGACACTGGGTCCTGAATTGCAGGATGACTCAAAACCAAGCAGTCAACAATGCTGCTATAGCTCTCCCTCCACCCAACAATCAGAACACTGGTGGATGCTATAACTGTGGCGAATAGGGCCACTTTTCAAAGAACTGCCCGAAGAAGGCACAACAGGCAGTTCCAGCTCCACGTGGAAGAGCTTTTGCTATAGGAGCTCCAGCTGCACGCCAAGACCCGAATGTGGTCACTGGTACTTTTCTCTTACATGACTTTTATGCATCTGTTTTATTTGACACTGGTGCGGATCAGAGTTTTATCTCAACCGATTTTTCATGCCAACTAGATTCTATAGAGGAACAGTTAGATTCCCCTTACACCATAGAAGTAGCTAACAGAAAACAGATTACAGTTAGTACAGTATACAGGAATTGCCCATTGACACTTAATGGTCATACGTTCACCATCAATTTGATACCGATGGAGTTGGGTAGTTTTGACATCATTGTTGGAATGGATTGGCTTTCTTCTAATCGAGTGGAAGTCATCTGTTTTGAAAAGCTGCTTCGAGTTCCATTGCCGGATGATCGGATATTGGAAGTCAGAGGGGATCAAGCAAAACGAAGTGTCAAAATCATTTCTTGCATAAAGGCGCGCAAGTGTCTACGGAATCAATGTGTAGCTTTTCTGGCTGATGTGGTGGAAAAGGATAAGGACAAGAAGAAGATTCAAGATGCACCGGTAGTGAAAGAATATCCCGAAGTATTTCCTGAAGATCTACCAGCTTTGCCACTTGTGCGACCGGTAGAGTTTCGCATCGACTTAGTTCCTGGAGCAACTCCTGTTGCTAAATCTCCTTATAGGTTAGCACTATCAGAGATGCAGGAATTGTCAAACCAGTTACAGGAATTACTGGATAAAGGATTCATTCGACCGAGCTACTCGCCTTGGGGAGCACCGGTCTTGTTCGTGAAGAAGAAAGACGGAACGTTTCGAATGTGCATCGACTATCGGGAGCTGAACAAGTTGACTATCAAGAATCGGTATCCCTTGCTGAGGATTGATGATTTGTTTGACCAACTACAGGGAGCTCAGTACTTCTCAAAGATTGACTTGCGGTCTGGATATCATCAGCTAAGAGTTCAAGACGAGGATATACCGAAGACAACGTTTCGAACCAGATACGGGCATTACGAATTTCTGGTGATGCCTTTCGGATTGACGAATGCACTAGCGGTTTTCATGGACCTCATGAACCGAGTGTGCAAGCCGTATCTAGATCAATTTTTCATTGTCTTCATTGATGACATACTGATTTATTCTAAGAGCAAAACAGACCACGAGCAACATCTCAGAAAGATCTTGGAGCTGTTGAAGGAAGAGAAACTTTATGCCAAATTCTCTAAGTGTGAATTTTGGCTAAGAGAAGTTCAATTCCTCGGTCATGTAGTCAACAGCGTGGGAATACATGTAGATCCTGCCAAGATTGAAGCGATTAAGAACTGGGATGCTCCGAAGACACCTACAGAGATATGGTCTTTTCTGGGACTGGCGGGCTTTTATAGAAGGTTCATCTTAAACTTTTCTAAGATAGCACTGCCTCTTACCAAGCTAACTCAGAAAAGTGAGCCGTTTGTCTGGGAACAGAAACAAGAAGATGCTTTTCAGACACTGAAACAGAAGTTATGTGATGCTCCAATCTTCTCTCCCAGAGGGCTGTGATGACATTGTTGTCTATTGTGATGCCTCCCATCAGGGCCTTGGATGCGTACTGATGCAGCGGGACAAAGTTATCGCTTATGCATCAAGACAGTTAAAGATTCATGATTAGAACTACACAACTCATGATCTGGAACTGGGAGCTGTAATCTTCGCTTTGAAGATTTAGAGACATTACTTATATGGCACCAAGTGTACCGTATTCACAGATCACAAGAGTCTGCAACACATTTTTGACCAGAAGGAACTCAACATGCGACAGCGTCGTTGGGTTGAACTTCTGAATGATTACGACTGTGTAATCAAGTACCATCCGGGCATGGCAAACGTTGTAGCTGACGCCTTGAGCCGGAAGGAACGAGTCAAACCCTTGCGTGTCAGAGCAATGGGAATGACTGTGCAGACAAGCCTACATGACAAGATTATCCAGGCACAACAAGAATCAGTTGACCGAGGAAATCTGAAGAAAGAACTCGACTGCGGAGCAGAAAGACAATTTGAAACAAAGCCTGATGGAGTGATCTACTACGAGGATTGAATATGGATTCCTGCAGAAGACGAATTGAAAAAGGTTATCTTCGATGAAGCTCACAAGACTAAATACTCTGTTCATCCAGGCGCCGATAAGATGTACCAAGACTTACGAGGATTTTAATGGTGGACGGGGATGAAGAAAGACATAGCCGAGTATGTCGGCCGATGTCTTACGTGTGAGAAGGTAAAGGAGGAACACCAGAAACCGTCTGGTTTACTGGAACAGCCTGAGATTCCGCTCTGCAAGTGGGAACAAATAGCTATGGACTTCATTACCATGCTACCCCGCACTTCCAGTGGTCATGATACGATTTGGGTTATCATTGATCGTTTGACGAAATCTGCTCACTTCTTGCCAATGCGTGAGACCTTCACGATGGATAAACTGGCAAGACTGTACATCAATGAGATAGTGGTATGCCACGGTGTGCCATTTTCCATTATTTCTGATAGAGATAGCAGATTCACATCAAGGTTCTGGCAATCATTACAGAAATCTATAGGGACGCAATTAAATCTGAGTACAGCTTACCATCCACAAACGGACGGTCAAAGCGAACGTACAATTCAGACCCTGGAGGACATGTTAAGAACCTGTATTTTGGACTTCGGTGGGAATTGGGACTCCCATTTGCCACTGATTGAATTCTCCTACAACAACAGTTACCACAGCAGTATCGGATGTGCACCATTTGAGGCTCTCTATGGTCGCAAATGTCGATCATCGATCTGTTGGGCTGAAGATGGAGATAACCGTATAACTGGGCCAGAACTTATTCAAGAGACGACAGACAAGATTGCTCAGATTCAACAAAGGTTACAAGCTACAAGAAGCAGACAAAAGAGGTACGCCGACAAACGGTGCAAGCCGTTGGAATTCCAAGTTGGAGACCGTGTCATGTTAAAGGTTTCCCCATGGAAAGGCATAGTACGCTTTGGAAAGAAAGGCAAGTTAGCACCACGATACGTGGGACCAGTCTAGATCATCGAGCGTATTGGTCCTATCGCGTATAGACTGAGATTAACAGATGAACTCAGTGGTGTGCATGACGTGTTTCACGTCTCAAACTTAAAACAATGCCTTGCTGACGAGTCACTCGTCATCCCAATCGAAGAAATTCAAGTTGATGAACAGTTACACTTTATCGAAGAACCTTTAGAGATTATGGATCGCAAAGTCAAGCAACTGAGGCGAAGCCGTATTCCGTTTGTAAAGCTTCGATGGAACTCAAAGCGCGGACCCGAGTTTACTTGGGAACGCGAAGATCACATGAAGTCTAAATATCCCCAACTGTTCACAGTGGAAGCCGTGCCCGATAACAATTCTTAAATTTCGGGACGAAATTTCTCTAACAAGAGGAGACTGTAACGTCAGTGCCGGAAACGTCACCGAAACAGTGATCTGAACAGTAACATAAACAGTAAATCAGGTACACACTTTATGAATTTCAGTAATTTCACAATCATATCGTATGTTGTTATCATTTCATGTACGAAACAGTGAATTCAGAATCATTTCAGGAAATAAAGCTCAGTAAACATGGTTTATCAGTCAGATAATCATCTGGCATTTCAGAACCATCATGGAATTATGTGTTAGGATTCTATTATGTATAAACGTATTTGAGGCCTTACAGAACAAAACAACACGGATGTCGTTACGTAAATGCTAAACCGACGGATTATTCGTATAGGTGACGATCTGTACGAATACATCTGAAAGTTTAACGTACTGTATAATGTCCGATAATTAGAAAACCATATTGAAAAGTGTAGTTGTCATCGTATTCGTACGGGTGATGATTCGAACGAATACGCGCGACGACGGCACGATTCGATTTTAAACAATAATTTAAATATTTTCAGAAAATATAAAATAAACAAAGATATTTAGTTAATTTATTTGGAATCACAACTTAATTTAATTAATTAAATTCTATTTTAAAACCGAGTCATTTCGTAACGAAAACAACGAGAAAACGACTCTTCTACGCGAAACCGAGCAAAACCGAACGAACCTGGACATACCCGGGGTATTTTAAGACTTGATGAGGGCATTTAATACCCTCATCTACCCCAAATAACCAGCCACCAACACCACCATCGTTCACATCTCTCTCTCTCTACTCTTTCTCTAAAATTCCCACCTTCTCTCTACAAGATTTCACTCAAATCTCCACCATTTCGACTCATTTTGGTGTCAAAAGGATCATATAAGTTGTAGAACACGAAAGTACAGTCGATCGGGGCTTAGATCCACTTGATTTGAGGTAAAATTTTGGTTTTGTCATGGATTTAGGGTTTTGAAAACCCTAATAGTTGACCATCCATTCTAGCCGGTTACAAGCCTCAAAACCCTAGGGAAATCACCCCAAAATCACATAGAAAGTCGTAGGAACAAGTAGCAACTAGATCTTGGTCGTTTGGTGATGTTTGTGGTCCACTATGGTGTTGAGGTTCGATGGCCGAAGGGGGGCTGCCCATTCGTCGAATAGCCTTAGTACATCAGTGCCGGAACCGTCACCGGAACAGTGATCTTAAACAGTGACATGAACAGTAAACTGGTACGAATCATATACATTTCAGTACATTTCATATTCATAACAGTCGTTATTATTATTTTGTGTTATCAAACAACTAGTTCATAAACAGTTAACAGAAACAAAGTTCAGATCAAGGGTTCTTGAGTCAGATAATTATCTGGCAACACAGAACCATCATGGGATTATGTGATAGGATTTTATTATGTATAAACGTATGTGAGGCATTATAGAACAAAACACACGAATATTGTTATGTGAATGCTAAATCGACGGGTTATTCGTATAGGTGACGATTTGTACGAATATATCTGAAAGTTTAACGTTCTGAATGATATTCTATAATTAGAAAACAAGATTGAAAAGTATAGTTATCTTCGTGTTCGTACGAGTGACGATTCGAACGATTACGCGCGACAACCGTACGTTTCGATTTAAACAGTAAATAAATAGTTTAAAATTTAAAATATATAAAAGATATTTGTTAATTTATTAGGAATCACAACTTTGAATAATTTTATAAATTCTATTTTTATAAATCGTGTCGTTTCATCGCGAAAACTACGCGAAACCGGCACTTTACGCGAAACTGAACGAGACCGAACGAAGGGGTGTTTTGAACCAATTAAATGTGACATTTAATGTCACAACCACCACCATTCCATCCCCTCTCTCTGTCAATCTCGTTTTATCTCTCTCTCTCTCTCTCGAGAAAATCCCAACTTCTCTCTAGGATTTCTCGCTCAATTCTCAGTGGATTTAAGAGTTCTTGGTGTCTAGAAGATCATCATCCTCTGCAAATCAAGAAAGTACAAAGAAATCAAGCTTTTAACCGCCCATTTTGAGGTAAATCTTCATTTTATTTCGGTTTTAGTGGGTTGAACGAACCCTTTTAAATTTTTGGTAGTTTTAATCACATTGAACACTTAGAAAAACTTAGATAAACACATATGAACGACTAGGAAGTTGTAGAAACTGATTTGTAACAGGTTTGAGCTCATTAGAAAGGGAAGATGATGAAGGTTCGCAGCCCATTCATACGGCCGAACCTTCTTGGGCTGGAGGAGAGTGTGGCGAACCCTATACGCCACGAACCCTGCGCCTGCAACGAACATGTACCCTGACTCACGAACCTGTTGATCATCTGCAATGAACCTGTGGTTGTACAACTGTCAGGTTAGCCGAACCTTAGTAGACGAACCTAGGATGGACGAACCTTCGATCACGAAGGTTTGCCGAACTTATGCTCAAATGCAATTAGGTTCGCTGCCCAGATGTTGGGTTAACCTAAAGTGTTAGCTAATCAAGGAAATTCAGTACCTAGGACTGTTGAACTTGGTTATAAGAACAAGTAAATGAATATACGAGTACTCAATGTTTGGAACGAACTAAGGATCGTGCATTAGTGGATGCTATAGATTAAGGTGTTCGTGTTAATTTCAACATTTACATCTAACACTTACAAAATTTCATATGATTGTATAACTGAATGTGATTGTTCAATTCAACATTCTAAACCAAGTTATATATGAGGACAAACAAAGAGCTATGGGGAACAAAGATCCAGTAATAGGTTAAAGGTCAACTAATTGTGATTGACCTAAGCCTAACTTGTTGATCATGAATTCTTAAAGTAACCTATACTAGTTTTCATTTAAAATAATCTTTCAATTAAATAAAATGATTTCTAATTTAATGACATGAAAATAAAGTGTTAAATGTTTTGATTAATAAACTTTGAATGGGAATAATGTGAACCATACATCACTAAGGTGTAGTGGTCATTGTTTATGGATTGGGATTATGCTTGGGTGTCTAAGTTAGATTAGAAGACAAAATCTTAGGAGCACAATAGTAATTAGGAAACTAAGTTACACACACCGAAACCAAACCCTAGGCGCGACGACTAATACGTATACTTATCGTATTCGAACTCCATTAAAAACAACTCAGGAACTGAAGAAACCTAAGCTACAAGAACGAGCGCGCATTTTGTGATAGATCATTTGCACAGCAACACAAGTGAGTTCATTGCCCCTTTTCTAACATTTTGTTTTAAAACGCGGGGCTGAGAAGCAAGCGTAAACTGTTTTATTTAAATTGTTTACTTAATTGCTTTTAAATTTATATGTTTTACATATATGAATGTTATCCTAGATCAAGTCTAGGAAGATTTTATGCATGTTTTACTAAGTTATCCACTTATAAATTAAGTGAATAATTGAGTTAACTAAACATTTCAAACAAATCAAAACATTTCAAACGAATCAAACAAAACATTTTGACAAATCATGTGTGTGAGTTCAAACGAAGCAAACGAACATTTTGACAAAACAAGTGTGGGATTTCAACGAATCAAACGAAACTATCTTTGCAAAGTTAATATTCAATGTTCAAAAAATCAAGTGTTTGTCGAACAACGAATCAAGAGTACATTTGATCAGTGAATCTAGTATTCAACGATCAACGAATCAAGTACATCTTGACACAAAATCAGACGAATCAATAAATCATTTTCAGGAAAAGTATGGGAAATATCAAAGATAACATATGCCAACGAAACAAGACGAATCAAGAATGAAACAAAAACCCTACATTTCAAGAAGTCCTAGCTAGACCGTTTGATTTGTAGGTCATATGTTTGATGATATTTACAGAATTACCTAACTACTAAGTTCCTGGATTGACAGACTAGTCTACTCGAGTTTGACCAAGGCCCTAATCATTAGGACTTAGATTTTATTAAATGTTTATTTATTTATTTAAATTAAACATTTATGACTGTTTCTACAATTGTTGTGGTTGATCATATTTGTGTGATGAACTTATGAAATCACAATGGTTTTCAAAGGATTGTAATTACAGGGACAACAAACTAAAGAACTTATGGGTTTAAGGATAAGGGTAAAAATGCTTAATTATCATTAACAACAGTGTCATATGTGGATTAGTATGTGGTGGGATGTTGGCTGGGCGGGCGGTAAGTTCGACCCTACATATGCCATATATATACGCATACCGATTCGGATATTACATGTGGAGTTAATGAGGTTAAGGTCTTTACCGAAAGAGGTTTACAAATCATTTTCAATAACTAAAATATATGAACTCACCAACCATGCGTTGATTTTATTTCGCATGACTTCTCAGGTGACGAACAGGTCAATTAAGGAGTTTATGCTTTGGGACTAGGGCTTGAGATAGAAGACTTAGTATTTTTGGACGTGCATATTTTTGGAACATCATCATACAATTATTTTGTATATCTTGTGCAGTTACAAGATAGATATTTTATGATGTTTATGATTGGATTTACATTGTTAAATTACGAACGATACAGATGTAATTTAACTTTGTAATTCTAATCTATTTAGGATTTCTCATTTATATCATGTGCAATGTAAACAATCTGATCCTTCTGATTATCACTCATGATATCGCGCCCCGGGAACCTTCCGCCCGACGGGGACTCCGATCCAACCCCGCCGGCTCGGGGTGTGACAAAAGTACAGTCGATCGGGGCTTAGATCCACTTGATTTGAGGTAAAATTTTGGTTTTGTCATGGATTTAGGGTTTTGAAAACCCTAATAGTTGACCATCCATTCTAGCCGGTTACAAGCCTCAAAACCCTAGGGAAATTACCCCAAAATCACACAGAAAGTCGTAGGAACAAGTAGCAACTAGATCTTGGTCGTTTGGTGAAGTTTGTGGTCCACTATGGTGTTCAGGTTCGACGGCCGAAGGGGGGCTGCCCATTCGTCGAATAGCCTTAGTCATACCTAACCCCATTCGTCGAATGGCCCTAGTCGACCTAGCCCTTCATTCGCCGAAAGACCAATTGTCGAATAGAACCCTTCTCATTCGATCGGCGGTTGTCATTCGCTCTCCACCTATTCGACCATGCAGTTATTCGGTCGGCCTGCCCTTCGCCCCAATCTCATTCGATCGGCTCTAGCCATTCGCCACACCTCTCATTCGAAACAAGCTCAGTCGGCAAGGACCCTCATTCGTTCGACAGTCTTCTGTCAGCCAAAGAAATATCCATTCGGCCGGCCCAATGGGTCAGTCGGTCGGCCGAGGAGAGTATTCGATTGATTCATCATGGTATGCGTGGTGTGGATGTGCATGGGGTGCATAAATGGATTACGTAGCCTCATGCATGGAGAAGGGACTATTAGGGTTCCATAGTATGCAATCACCACTATGTAATTAAAGGTTAAACATAGAGCTTAACAAAGTGGAGGTTAATATGGTTTCGTTATGATACAATACGCTATGAGTTTTAAAGTACAATGGAGGTTAACCTTAGATATGGGATGTTCATTCTTTTAATTAAACACAATTGAATCTCCTTAAACTAAACTATCAATATCAAGGGGGAAGTACACTATGAATCAGATCGACAACTTAAAGGTTTTAGGGTTGATTAAATGGTAACACCTAGACCTTCGGTAAATCTATAAGGGCATGTAACTGATTTAGATGGTTTATTTAAACTATCACGATTTAGTTAATTCAAGTATTGGAAACAAGTCTAGTAATGGGCCTGAAGTTAGCCTAATGGGCTTAACCCAATCCCATCATGAGTAAGCTCACTCTTCTTAAGGTAATTATATTTTAATAAAAGTAAACGATTCATAAGCTTTATTAAATTACGTTAAATGATGATTTTCCAAATACTTAACCTAATAATGAATTAACTTATAAATATCTTAGCCAAAGACTTGCAATAGTTAGTTATGAGTAATTAGTTAGACTAAGTTTGATGAAATCTTAGAAACGCATTAGTAATTTAGGACACTTAGTTGCACACCAAGACCAAACCCTAGATTCGGCGACTACTGTATATACTTATCGTATTCGAATTCTCTTAAAACAACTCAGGTACTCAAGATACTTAGTTTGCAACAACGAGCGCGCATTTGGTGGTAATTCTATACAGAGCAACACAGGTGAGTTCATTTGCCCCTTTTCTAAACATTTTTGTTTTCAAACGCGGGGCTGAGAAGCATGCGTAAACTTTTCATTTAACTGTTTTACGTAAATGCTTTTACTTATTATATGCTTTATATATGCTTGTTTATACATCTAGACTCCTGTCTAGGTAAATACTATGTTGAATTAACTATCAAGTTAATTAATTACTCTTACGAGTAATATCTAAATTCTAAAACTGTAAATAAACCCTTAGTCCATCGAGTTCAAATTCCAGAATCTAAATTCAAAGTGAAATCGAAAGAACCAAAGCTAAATATCAAATGCAATGGAATCTAATCCAGTGTGTGTGATCAGTAAACTAAGGATCCTACTCATGAATCTATAATCATTGTGAAATCATGGGATTCTAAAGATCAAAATCAAAGGAATCAAGGGAATCATAACCGTCTGTGAATCATTGAAATAATGAAATCATTATGATCTAATGAAATCATTAATACCTAAAGTAAGGTGAGTTGTCAGTTGCATGTAAATAGAGACCACGTGTAACACACGGAAAATCCCTTCACAGTAGTAGACTCTTGTAGTCAAGCTACATGGGCATAACTTAAACCATTAATTGAAATCAAGGGAATCATGAAGATCATAAAAAAAAGGATATCCTAAAGTCCCGACGCATACAGTAGACCAGTAGGTCAAGCTGATATGGGCAGTGAAAATCAGAATGTAAATTGAAGGGGAATGGAGTGAAACACTTAATTATCATTAACAACAATATGTTAAGCAGTCCGGTATGTGGTGGGACGGTGGCTGGGGCTTGTCCCCTACATATGCCCTATATATAAGTATATTTGATTAGATAGCAGAGGTGGTTGTTAATGAGGTTACGGTTGTCATTTCGGGGGATCAAGGTAAACATTTTCAGGGTAATCAAATTCTATGAATCAGATGTTAAGGAATCAAAGATGTGGGATGAAACGCTTAATTATCACCAGGAACGATATATCATGTGGTTTGGTATGTGGTGGGACGGCGGCTGGGCGGGCGGTAAGTTCGACCCTACATATGCACTATATATAAGCATACTGAATTGGATGGTATAGGTGGTTAATGGTGAGGTTAAGGTAGTCATTCAAAGGTCATTCAAACTCATTTTTATAAAACTATATGAACTCACCAACCATGTGTTGACTTTATTTCTTTTGCATGATTTCTCAGGTGACGAACAGGTCAACTGAAGAGTTATTTCTTTTTGGACTAGGTTACCAGATAGAGGACCTAGCTTTTGGACCTGCATATTTTGGAAGCATCATTATACAGATTATTTTGTATATCTAGTGCAGATACAAGATAGTAAATTTATGATGTTGATGATAGATTTAAATTGTTAAATTATAAACGATACTGATGTAATTTAACTTTGTAATTCTATTCTATTCTATTTAGCATTTCTCATTATTATCATGTGCAATGTAAACAATCTGATCATCACGATTATCACTCACGATATCGCGCCCTGGGACCATTCCGCCTGACTGGAAAACACGATCCGTTCCCGCCGGGTCGGGGTGTGACATGTGCCATGTAAACAATCTGATCACCATGAGTATCACACGATATCGCGCCCCTAGAACCTTCTGTCTGACGGGAAAGTTGATCCAGCCCATCGGCTCGGGGTGTGACAGATTGGTATAATAGCCATGGTTATAGAGAAATATGGGTCATTTTACTTAAACGGTTTGGCCTAGATTATAACCTAGGGACCTTCATGTAGAGAACATAAGACTTAGGACTTTATTTGCATATGTCTTCTGCGTTCGATCATTGCACTAACCGATGTCTTTTCGGTTGTGATCAGAATGCCTCCAAGAAGACTTCCACCATTGTTGCCACCACCAAATTCAACTCCACACTCAGCAACACCATCACCTCTTACATCTCCACCACCTCCACCTCCACCTCTGCATACTCGATCTCATCAACCGCCACCCAACTATGAGTTGGATCCTGCTACTATCACACTTGCCACTTTGCTGTCGAGTCTACTAAGGGAAGTGTTTCCCGACATGATGAACCAGATCAACTCCAACAACGCCAACAGTAACAACAACTTAACTGGGAAGGCAGTGGGAACACCAGACACCAACAAGACTATTCCTACAAAATTTTTGTAGGATGCAAGCCACCGACGTTTAGTGGCAACGAGGGTGCTGTCAGCTTGATCCAATGGATCGAGAAGATGGAGATGACCCTCGACATCAGTGGTTGTCCGGAACAGCACAAAGTGAGTTATGCTGCGGGCTCGTTCAACAAACGAGCTCTTACATGGTGGAATGCCCAGGTGCAAACCAGGGGCAGAGATGAGGCATTATCTATGCCTTGGGAAGAATTCAAGACTTTGTTGAGGGCCGAGTTTTGCTCGAGAAATGAGCTGAAGAAGATCGAGACCGAGCTTCTCAACCATGTGATGGTTGGTGCTGGGCATCTGACCTACACCACCAAATTTCATGAACTTGCTACATTGGCACCGGACATTGTGCCAACACTTGAGAAACGAATCGAGTGGTATGTCGGTGGACTACCGGCTTGTATCCTTGGACACGTGATTTCTGCCCACCTAACCACACTAGAGATGGATGTTACGCTGTTAGCCACATTGACTGATCTGATGGTTGCCTCCAGTGCATTAAAGAAGGAGGCCGATTCAAGCAAACCAGGAAGTTCAAGGAAGCCGGACCGATGCCCGGTAAAGAAACAAAAGATGATCACAAACCATGCTACAACCACAGATGTTCAACAAGCCACACAACCAGCACCACTTCAAATCAAGAAGCCGTATACTGTAACGGCTCCTCTATGCAACAAATGTCAGTATCACCACCAACCAACTACTAAGTGCAGGCAATGCACGAGTTGTGGAAGATTTGGTCACTGAGCCAACAGCTGTAGATACACAGGACAACAAAACAAGAACAACAATGCAGTGGTGATGCCTGGTGCTGCTACTGATAACAAGTCTTGCTACACCTGTGGCGAACCTGAACATTTTACAAGGGATTGCCCAACGAGAATCCCACAAAGGGATCCGGTAGCTAGAGGATGGGCCTTTTAGATTGGAGATGTTGTTGCTCGACAGGACCCTAACATGGTCACTGGTACATTTCTCTTATCTGAATTTTATGCATCTATATTATTTGACACGGGTGCGGATCAGAGTTTTATCTCGTCCGACTTTGCATGCCAACTTAATCATGTTGAGGACTCTTTGGACTCCCCTTATATCATTGAGGTAGCAAATGACAAACAGATAACAGTTAACACAGTACTTAGGAACTACCCATTGACACTTGATGAGCACACATTTTCCATTGATTTGATACCAATGGAATTGGGCAGTTCCGATATCATTGTCGGAATGGATTGATTATATCTTAACAGAGTTGAAATCATCTGTTCCGAAAAGTTGTTACGTATTCCAGTGGAGAACAATCAGGTGTTAGAAATTCGTGGAGATCAAGCAAATCGCAGTGTCACATTAATATCGTGTATGAAGGCACGCAAGTGTTCATGGTGATGCCATTCGGATTGACGAACGCACCGGCAGTGTTCATGACCTTATGAACCGAGTGTGCAAGCTGTATCTAGATCAATTTGTTATCGTCTTTATTGATGATATATTGATCTATTCAAAGAGTGAGAAGGAACACAAACAACATCTCAAAACAATCTTGGAACTCCCTAAGGATGAAAAACTCTATGCCAAATTCTCCAAGTGTGAATTTTGGTTAACAGAAGTTCAGTTCTAGGGTCATGTGATTAACAACAATGGAATTCATGTGGACCCTGCCAAGATTGAGGCAATCAAGAACTGGGACGTTCCCACAACACCTACAGAGATCAGGACATTTATGGGTTTGGCGGGTTATTATAGGAGATTCATTTCGAATTTCTCTAAGATAGGTTTGCCACTCACAAAGCTAACCCAGAAGGGTGAACCATTCATGTAGACTCAAAAACAAGAAGAGGCATTCCAAACACTAAAACAAAGATTGTGCAATGCGCCAATCTTAACACTCCCTGAATGCAATGATGTTTTTGTAGTTTATTGTGATGCTTCCCATCACGGACTCGGGTATGTTTTAATGCAACGAGACAAGGTCATTGCCTACGCATCATGACAGCTAAAAATACATGAGAAGAATTACACGACGCATGACTTGGAATTGGGAGTTATTGTCTTTGCTTTAAAGATTTGGAGACATTACCTATATGGTACCAAATGCACGATCCTCACCGATCACAAGAGCTTACAACATATATTTGATCATATGGAGCTTAACATGAGACACACACGTTGGATTGAGCTCCTGAACGACTATGATTGTGTGATCAAATACCATTTGGGCAAAGCTGATGTTGTTGTAGAAGCTTTGAGCCGGAAGGAAAGAGTCAAACCCTTGCGTGTTAGAGCTATGGGAATGACTGTGTAAACAAGTCAGAGAGATCAAATTCTACAAGCACAACAAGAAGCAGTGGCAAGAACAATTTGAGAAACGAGCTCGACTGTGGAGCCGAGAAACAGTTTGAGACAAGACCAGATGGGGTTATCTACTTTCAGGATCAAGTATGGATCCTGACCGTAGATGATCTCTGAAAACTCATTCTTAACGAGGCACACAAAACACGATATTCCGTTCATCATTGGGTGCCGATAAGATGTACCAAGATCTTAGGACATTTTATTGGTGGCCAGGTATGAAGAAAGATGTGGCTACTTATGTTGGTAAGTGCTTAACATGTGCCAAAGTCAAAGCTGAACACTAGAAACCGTCAGGTTTGCTGGAACAGCCCGAGATACCACAATGGAAGTAGGAACAAATAGCTATGGATTTTATTATTAAGCTACCCAGTACTTCCATCGGGCATGATTCCATATGGGTCACCATTTATGGATTGACCAAGTCCGCTCACTTCATACCAATTCGGGAAAATTTCAAGATGGAAAAGCTGGCAACACTTTATGTAGATGAAATTGTAGTACGGCACGGTGTGCCACTATCTATTATTTCAGACCGGGACAGTTGATTTACATCACGGTTCTGGCAATCATTGCAAACCTGAGCATCACTTATCATCTACAAACGGATGGTCAAAGTGAGTGAACAATCCAAACCCTGGAGGATATGTTGAGGAGTTGCGTCCTGGACTTCGGTGGAAGTTGGGACAATCATTTACCTTAATTGAGTTCTCCTATAACAATAGCTACCACAGCAGTATCGGATGACCTATGTTCGACGCACTCTATGATAGAAAATGCCGGTCTCCAATTTGTTGGACCGAAGTGAGAGACAGCAGAATCACTAGGGCTGAACTGATTCAAGAAAGTACTGATAAGATTGCCCAGATTCAATAGAGATTACAAGCAACACATAGTCGCCAAAAGAGTTACGCAGACAAATGGCGAAAGCCTTTGGAATTCCAAGTGGGTGACCGAGTCATGTTGAAAGTGTCCCCGTAGAAATGCGTGGTTCGTTTTGGGGCTAAGGGCAAGTTAGCACCAAGGTATGTCAGACCGTTTGAGATAACTCAACGAATTGGTCATGTGGCATACAGACTCAGACTTCCTGATGAACTCAGCGGGGTGCATGAGGTATTTCATGTGTCAATCCTCAAGAAATATCTCGCTAACAAATTGTTAGTCATAACAATTAAGGAGATACAAGTTGATGAACAACTACACTTCATTGAAGAACGTGTAGAGATTATGGATCGTGAAGTCAAGAAACTGAAACGAAGCCGTATTCCTATTGTGAAGGTTCGTTGGAACTCCAAGCGCGTACCAGAGTTTATCTGGGAGCGTGAGGATCACATGAAGATAAAGTATCCCCATCTGTTTGAAGAAGTAGTGCCGGACAATGATGCTTAAATTTCAAGACGAAATTTCTCTAACAAGGGGAGTCTGTGACAACTAGTACCAGATCGTCCGGCAAGTCCGTACAGTACGTGTACTTCCACTATTCACTATTTGTAAATACAATTTTTTTAACAGTTGTGTGACAATAGGACTACTAAAACAATCAACAGTTGTTTGTGTTTGAATGAAAATTTAAATACACAAATACAACAATTCAATTGAAACAACACAATGAAAACAAGTAAAAGTTGTATGTTTTTCAATGAAAAGTTGAAATATAAATATACAACAACACACAAGAAATAACAACGGGGAAAAACAAATGAGAAAAACATAACGGTTGTGATCTGATGTCCACAAATAACAGGAATTAGATAGCCAACAATCTCATGAGAAAAATAGTGTGAAAACAATTACAACAATGAGAAAACAGTTCAGTTTAATTGAGTCCGACGATGAGGAAACACAATTCGTAATAACAACTCAGTTTCGTTTACGGATAATAAACCGACAGAGTGCTTGCGTGAGTGACGATTCACACGAACATATCTGTGGGTTTAACGTTCTGAATGATGACTGAAAACTAGAAAACAAAAATCAGAAAGCAAAATCGTCGTCGTGTTCGTTCGGGTGACGATTCGAACGAATACGCGTGATGGCGATACGATCTGACGAAACGAAATTTATAAACGATTTCATAATAATAATATAAGAAGTTTAAAAAGATTTACCAGGAATTTTAACCTTGAGATGATTTGAAAACTATATATGTAAATCACAAAACACACGCATTACATTCCGGAAACGTAACGAAATCAAGAACCGAACAACCGAATCGAACCCGAACACGCTCGGAGTATAAAAATCATCTTCAAGCATTAAATTCCACATTTATCTTCCACCTACCTACTCTCTCTCTAAAATTTTAGGATTTCCCACTCTCTCACTAGAAATCAACACAAAAACATCAAGATCTCTCTCAATTCTTAACCAAATCACTCAATTTTGGTATCCACGCGACCTCTCAACGTTTCCTACAAGAAAGTACCAAGGATCGACCTCAAAATCCACTGAATCAGAGGTAATCTTAGCTGCAAATTACGGGATATTAGGGTTTTCTACAAACCTATGATAACCGCGGTTTTAACCAGGGTTAGACCAGAAAAATCATTAGGAAGCTAACTAAAATGGAGTATAACCAAGAGGGATGCCTTGAATGATCTTCCATCTCATAGGACACCATGAACATCGTCGGTTACAGCTCAGGCGTATGATGCTCCTGGCCGAATGGGATAAGGGCGAAAGGACATGCACGTTCGCATGGTCAGGGCAGCCGAAGGAGCGTCCGGACGAATGGCTCATTCGTGGGATTTCATTCTCATACATAATCTTCATTCGGGCAATGATGTACATTCGTTATACATTCTCATTCGCCCAAAGCTTGGGGATACATTCATGCGATGATGGACCTTCGCACTCCATGTTCAGTTGCCCAAGGTGTGGGAATCCATTCGTATATGGATGCTCATTCGCACGGCAGATTCAATTACCCCAAGACTTGAGAATGATACCCTTAAACCAACTTCAATTAACAACATGAATCAAGTTAAAGATGACAACTAGTTACATCACAAAGTTGATGGAGCATTTATTAAACCAGCTTAACAACAACTAAATCTTTTCATAAAGTGTTAAGTGGTTAAGTTTGTAACTTATTCTTTATATTAACACGTTTAGATAATGAAAATCACTTCAAGAGTTATATAAGCATATTTAATAGGTTATAATCAATGAACCTAAGTTATACTTAGAATGTATCTTGATTCTCAAACTTTTACCACATATCATGGTTTTAAGGCAAGATAATCATAAATCAAGAAGATATAATATGCTAAATTTAGCCCAAAGCGGTTAAGTATTGGCATAGTATATCATCACATGGGTTCAAGAATAGCTAAATAACCAAAGACCTACAAGGATTAACCAACTTTAGGGTTAATATACAAAGCGATAACTTATACTAATAAGTTGAAAACAACATTGAATCAAACACTGGATTGTGAATTCAACAACCTCACAACAACAACGAGCGCGTGCATTACTTGAACGTTAGTCAACCACTCAAATTACAAGGTGAGTTCATATGCCCCTTTTCTAATCTTTTGATTTCAAATGCAGGGCAGAGAAACATGCTAACACTTTTAACCAAAAATTTTTGTACATTTTTCAAACATCATGGGATTTATCTTTATTATCACAATTATATCAAGATCAATGTGTTTGCTTGTACGTGTATTAACAATAATGACAAATCAAGGATGGTTCATGATAACATAACTTCATGAATTCATCCAAACACTTAGATAACTCAAGTGTAATAAGATTTGATCTTATAACACTTTGTTATTAACATTGAGACAATTACAAGAGTTAACAATAATGGTATGATGATAACATAACTTCATGATATCATTCACCAGCTGAGTTAACTAAGGTAGTGTTTGTTTTTTGAAAAGAAGCTCTTCTAGCCTCTTATGTCTGCGCCGCGCAGACACGTGAAGAGGTTAGAGGTTCGCAGACTGTTGGTTTTCCCAAAGACCTTTCATTAAAAAAGGTTTGCGCAGCCTCGTCTTGGCGCAGACGTGGTCTCACCTCTTCCTATCTCTTCCTACATCTTCCCGTGATTTTCATTACCCAGTCGTCACCCCCTTCTCAGTTCTCACCCCCAGCTCCATCGTCTACAGCCACCATCTCCACCGCCATCAACCACCATCTCCACCGTCGCCAACCACATCCAGCGGTGCCCCATTCAATTTCCTCCACAGCCACCATCGCCAACCACAGCCAGCGGCGCCTCATCCGATTTCCTCCACAGCCACCATCACCGACCACAGCAGCCTAGTCCTTCGCGATTTCCCCCTCCACAGCTGCTCCATCCTTCTCGATTCCCCCTCCACAGCCGCCCCATCCTTCTTGATTCCCCCCGTTTTAACATCTTAGTGGTTTGTGACGTAACCACCTGAAAATCGCAGTGGTTTGCCGTATCCACCACCGTAACCGCCTTCCACTGCCGCCCCTTGATCTTCCATTTCTGGAACGAAAACCGCCACCACCGGAACTGCAGTGGTCCAATCGGGAGTTGCGTTAGATCGAGTGTGGAGCCTGTTCGATCAAACCCTATCCTTCTTGTAAAAAGGGGTTTGCAGAAGTATCAAAACAAACCCTCTTCTTTCAGAGGTTTGCATAGGTTTGGTCCACCTCTTCTGCAAAAGAGGTGTGCAGACATGGTCCACAGACTGCAGATGTTTTGCCTCTGAAAAAACAAACACCACCTAAGTGTAGTAAGACTAGTTCTTACAACACTATGTTTACAAAATGGTGATGGCTATGAGAGAACATTGAGACAATAACAAAAGATAACAAGAATGGCATCATGATAATATAATTTCATGGTATCATTCAACACATTTACTAACATTGTGTACTAAGACTAGTTCTTATAACACATTGTTAAAGACATTGAGTGTAGATTTGGTAGTATAGTGGTTTAACTAACGTTAACCATGAAACTGGTCAATGAATCTACATCCATTCAATGAGTGTACTGTCACCCCAATTGGGAGAGAGAAACAGTAACCTAATTCGAGTGAGAACCGATGACACAGAGACAATAACAATGGGAGAACACATAACAACAACTAATTACTATTAAACCTGTTTGTATTATACCACAACAATCATGTGTTCATTAGCTCATGTCCAGTCGTAAGTCTCTTACAAGTAAATTGTTTACCATTTATTTAGTGCGACTAAACCGACGATAGCGTAGTGGTACCATAGGTTTGACAAACCGCCGGCGAGTGAGGACGGTACGTTAATTGTATTTTCATCATTGGCCGGTAACATATGACCGGTAACAGGGCTGCATCAGTCAGGTTTGGTAAACGAAACATGGTGATACTAATCTACAGAAACTAATGGTAATTAAATCCTTAGATTCTATTAACTGGTAGACTGAGGAATTGATTTTCTCTAAATTCATATTACTAGTAATAGTCTCGTTGAAGGCAATGACTCTATGAGAACACAAATGGGATAGAAGTAAATTCGAGGCATTGTGGTCTGATTACGTTAGGTCCACAATGGGTCCCATTTATGCTCTATACATTTAGGCCAAGAAATACAGATTAGTTAACTATTACTCCTTAATTAGAAGTAAATTCTAGTTAACCTTCACTTGAGAGAATAATAATAAGGATAAGATTTGATAAATATGTTTTCCTTAAAACACTGAGGGATTATCATTACTTAGGTTTTGATAATTTATTTCCCTCATACACTTATACTCTATACTTATAACAAGGTGGGTGGTGAATACATATGGGTTGAATATCAAATGGGAAAAACACATGTGTGATAGAAATGGGTATCCATAGTTGTATTTATAAGTGGTGTTGAATTCAGTCAGGTATGTGGTGGGATGTCGGCTGGGGCTTGTCCCCTACGTATGCCCTATATATAAGCATGCTTGATTTGGATGAAATACTACTTACAAGTATAACTATGGAGAGTACATTGGATGAGACAAATGAGACATTTATCAATAAGACTTGTGTATGACATTGTGATTGTTAATGACAATGAATCAATTGTTTTCAATTACTAAACTTATGAACTCACCAAATTAGTATTGACTTTTTTTAAATGCATGTTTTCTCATGTGATGAATAGTTCTAGATTTCAAGCAGCAGGATTAAGCTAGAGGACTTTAGAAGAGACCTAGCTTACTTTTGTGATTTGCATATTTGAATGACATAACTTTGAATCATCTTTTGTAAATCTTGTGCAGATACAAGATAGAAACTCAATGATTCTTTTTGCGTAGATTTACTTAGTTAAATTATGAACATGTATTGTGTAATTTAACTTTGTAATTCTATATCAATGTCATGTTACCATTTCTCATTATATATCGTGTGCCATGTAATGGATCACTATGATTATCACACGATATCGCGCCCTGACAACCTTTCGCCCGACGAGAAAGTCCATCCAGCCCACCGGCTTGGGGTGTCACACCCCCAAATTCTCACTTACGATGTCAGACTGCTGGGTGTGACGTGCCCAAAATCACAACTCTTAGTCATATAGAACGACTCTATATGAGTTTGAAAATACATTGTTTCAATAATGTAAATAAATTTTTTGAAATAAATAGAAGCAGAATAATGTAAGTGTTAAGCAGCTGAAAGTAAAATGTCAAGACACTACATTGTTTTATAAGAACTTTCATATAAAATGTTCGAATAAAAATTTAGATGCATGCAATACTCCTTCCTGAGGTTCCTTAAGTGCAATCTTATGCTCTTAAGCATGCAGAGTACCTGAGAATTACATACTAAAATAGGTCAACATAAAGTTGGTGAGTTTAAAGGTTTATATCAAAAGTAAAGTAGAGAAAACCAGTTTTCGTATGATCTGCTATTTATTAATGTTAGTTCCGAGCCCTAGGCTCCAAGTGTCAGTTGTGTCACAACCGAACTAGACTTGTTAGCTCTTGCCTCCGCCATTTCTATCTTACAAACAATGGCGATGGGTTGAGATTACACGTGTCCTGACCTCCTGTCAGCATTGGCGCCGCGTGGGGTTCGTCACACCCAATAGATCTATCTAAACTCACTTCGTTGTATACACATTAACGGTATGACTGTGCGAGGACTTTACTACGATATACAACACTTAAATTTTTGTTTCCAATAAACCAGCAATCATAATATGTTTGTACAAATAGTTTGCCCAATTTGTCTGACCCAGAAGTTGGTCAGCAATGTTTGCCCAGCCTGTTGACCCAGATGTTGGTCAACAATGTTTGTTAAAAGTTTGCACACAAGGTTTGTCAAAACGTTTATCGAATGTGTTTGCTCCAAAGTGTTCGTTAAAAACGTTTGTTCAAAAGGTTTGTTATAAGTGTTTGTCAAAATTGTTTGTCTTAGGTGTTTGCAAAATCGTTTGTTACAAATCGTTTGTCAAAAGTGTTGGTCTATAATGTTTGTTAAAAGCAGTTGTATGTAATGTTTGGAAACACTTAAGAGAATAGGGGGCCGTGAACTCACCTAAGTATATATGTGTAAGCTCCTAAATCTTTCGGCAAATCAGTTAAGAGTTACCTATATCACATAGGACTTATGAGTTTGTGTTTGTGTGCGTGTTCATGTTCAACAAACCTCGGTTGTTATGTTTGTCTATGTCGGTCCATACTTGACCGTGTTTGACCGTGTTTGATTGTGTTTGAACATGTTTGATCGTGTTTGACCATGTTTGACCGTGTTTGTCCTTGTTTGAGCATGTTGTCCGCATCAAGTTAATGACCTGTTGGTGAACAGTGTGTTCGTTATCATTTACGTATTGCATGTAGACAACCAAGTCACGTTAATGGACAACTTATTATTTACAGTAAGTTTCCATTTTTTGTAAGTTTGCAACAATTTACATTTTAATGGTTCTAGCATGCTCATTAAACCTAGGTGTTCATGTTAACACTTAGCACGTTGTTACATGTAATCAACTAATCACATGAACCATTTTCATTCATTAAAGTTTTCTAAAATAGAAAGTTCCTATATTCGACATATTTAATAACCAAAAATCATGCAACAACATCATCTAACATCCTTATAATGCATTTTGAATTGATTAACATTGTTAATACCAACCTAGTAACTTTTTCTATAAAAATCCCCAATTGAAGTTACTATTATTAGTAAGTTGTAAAACCTTTTTACAACAATCAAACCATACAAGGTTGTTCATACCATCATTCTTATTCTTAATCGATGTTAATACAACCTAGAATCACCATACATGCACTTTGTCCATTTTAAAAGTTTCTATTTATAGAAACATCTAGCAAAACACTTATTTCACCAAAACTAATAAATCAATATATCAAGATTCATTATTTTAAACATATATCATCATTCCAACGTGCATGCATGTCCATATTACATCCTTTAGTGGGTTTTGTACAAATAAAGTTACTATTTTTAGTAACTATGATCAAAATAACATAAAATGACCATATCATCTCATGATTTTCAAATCACATAACTTCAATATCATAAGCAACACATATTCATATTCAAATCATCATAGATCATGGTGGATCGTACATGAATGTGGTCAAATATCACCATTTTCATAATTTCAACCCAAAGGACCAACAAATCACAACATCATCATTATGGATCGTTTTAGCATGATCAAATCAGTAACAAGATCATCAAAACACAAATTCATATCATCAAAATTTCGTGCATGTTGAGTTTAAGTGGGTGCATGTGGGTTTCAAGCCTTGCATGTGGGCTTTTAAGTGTGTGATGTGCAAGATAGCCATGGAACTACCTTGTAAAGATCCAAATATGCTGAGATGGTGGTTGAGCAGCCTCTAGAGCTCTTGGGATTGCTCTTCTAACAGTGTAGATGATGGTGATGGTGGTGACAAGCCTCTAAACCCTTTCTTCCTTGCTTCCAAGACTTCAAACCTTCAACAATGGCTTCCACAAGGTGTTCTTGAGTACCAGGGGCTATAATTAGAGGTTTTGGGGAGTGTAAATCGTGTTGATGACGTCTAGAACCGAATATAATGATGTTGGTAGGATAGCAATCATGTGTACTTTCACTTTATACTGCGTGTAAATAAATGTACATGAACAGTTATCGTATTGACAGAATTCAAAATACAATACACAGTTGTACGTATTTTTGTGTAAACTTAAATACGGTAAGTACAACAACATTTGAAACAATAGTTGTGTGTGTTTAAGTGAAAACTTAAATACAGTTAACACAACGAATCACGGGAAACAACAGTTTACAAGTGAACAATGAAAGCAAATCGGTTGCGATCTGATGTCCACAGATGACAGGAATCAGATGGCCGACAAGGCAGTACAAGATCAATGTGAAAACAGGATGTTTAGTTGAGTCCGATAGTGAAGAAACACAATTTAAACATAAATGCAATGTTATTTCAGAATAACGAACTGACAGTGTGTTTGCGTGGGTGACGATTCACACAAACATATCTGTGAGTTTAGAGTTCTGAAATAATGACTGAAAAGTAGAAAACAAAAGTCGGAAAGCAAAACCATCGTCGTGTTCGTTCGGGTGACGATTCGAACGAATACGCGCGAAGGTGACGCGTTATGACGAAACGAAAACAAAACACGACACGAACGAAGTTAAATTAATAGAAATAAAATATTTAACATTTTACAATTTTGAAACTCATCAAATAATTAAAAATAACATTCTTTTATTTATTCTTTTTAAATTACGCGTAATTTTTCCGGAAACGTAACGAAACGCGAACCGAGCATCAAAAACGAACCCGAACTCACTCGGGGTATAAATACCCTTAAGTGAGTCTATTTTCTCATTTTACACTTCATCTTCCTCACCTAAAAACCAAATTCCCGGTTTTGAAAACCCTCACCATCTCCAAACTTCTTTCTTCCATAACTCTCTCAATACTCCACCAAATCACTCCATTTTTGAACCTACACGAAGCTCTCATCACCCTCTACGCGAAGATCGGAGGTTAAACCAACAAAATCAGAGGTAAAATCGAACCCAAAATTCTGAAAAACTAAGGTTTTTAGAACCCTTAATCTGACCACCACCTATGAAACCGGTTCTACACCTTCTGTTTCGAGTTCAACACCACCATGGACAACACCCCTTAGCTAGACTCCACCCTAGGTCGATGCCTTAGACTGACCTGCTACTGGCCGAATGAGAACACCACAGATGACCGAATGAACATGATCAGACAGTCGGCCGAATGGCCTAGTCAACACCCTCATTCGGAGGTGGTGCTCATTCGCTGGGGGAAACACATTCGGCGCCCACCATCACATTCGGTCAGTGGCTAAGGAAGTTTCATTCGACTTGGTACAGGGTGACATTCGGCCGAATAGGAGCATCTCGATCAACTAGTCATTCGACTGGGTCCCCTTCGTGGATTACACTCATTCGACCCTAGAAGCTATTCGGCCATGCACATAGGTGATACAAACCTTAGTCAGCCCAGAGAATTAATCAGCCGCACATTGGGCCCAACAGTTTTCTGTAGGTCCAACTAGTTCTTCGGCTCATAGCATCTCTTGCCCCAACAACCTTGAACAGGCCCAGCAGCATCTTCTCTCGGTCCACACACCCACACATCCTACTCCAGCCGCTTCTGTTTCAGGCCCAATAGCCACCAGTAGCCTTAGCCGGCCCAAAGTGATTGACCAAGATCTTGTGTCGGCCCAAACTCCCTATTTGGCCCAAGGCCCCCACATATATTCGGCCCATACCAATTGGATTTCGGCCCACATGGGTAATGTTGAGACAAACACTTGAAGCTAATTCAATTAATAACATGTGTGGAATTATCTTGAAAATAATAACAACATGATCAAAAACAAACTATAATCTTAACATGAACGACATGTAGTTTCAAGAGTTAAAGTAAACGGGATAATGAGCTTTTAATTTCTAACCTAAATACTAAGTTTATACTTAGTATCCTTTTACTAGGGCATTGATTCAAGTTGAATATTAAGTCAATAGAAAGATAAATAACCTTAACTTAATTGGGTTAAGTATTATCAAGCTTCAATAACAATGGAATCGGGCGGAACGATGACCGAGACTTAAGTGTGTTAGCCAACTCTAGGGCTAACACCTACACACACTCAAACACAAACGACTTATAATTTCAAATTACAAACAATGTGAATCAATACAGGACCGTGAAAACAAACTCAAGTACAAACAAGAGCGCGTGCATTCTCGTTTAAGCTAAGTCAAACCCAACTGCTACAAGGTGAGTTCATATGCCCCTTTTCTTTAATCTTTACTGATTTTAAACTCTCGGGGCTGAGAAACATGCTTTACTTTTATTTATTTAAAAGTTTTGCTTACATATTGTTAATACTTTGATTAAATGATATTAAATTGCTTATTATCATGTATCATTGTATGCTTGCTTGTATGATTACACGAATGACAAGGAAAATAAGATGATGATGATATTATAATATCATAACTCATCAATAAAATAGAATAACATAGTTGTATGATTATCTCTTACAACACTTAGTTATTCTTACAAGAAATAACACAGAAACAATTACAAGGAAACATGATGACATGATTACAAGAACACACATAAGAATGATATGAAGATAACACATCTTCATTACATCATTCGATACAAGAATCAAGTAAGTGTAATAAGACTAGTTCTTATAACACTTAGCTTTTCAATTCAACACATATTACAAGAGAACAAGGAACAAAGAATGATAATCATGATAATGTAACTTCATGATAACAACATCATTCATTCAAATGATTAACATAACGTAATAAGACAAGCTCTTATTTAACTTTGTTAATATCACGGAGAACATATGACAATGAGAACAAGAATACAAGTGAATACAATTACAATAAGTTACTATTGACATGTTGCATTATATCACTTCAATCATGTGCCAAATTGTACAAGTAGATCATGTAAGCCCCTTTAATTCGCTGACCAGTTAGTTTGACGTGACTAAACCGACGATAGCATAGTGGTACCATAGGCTTGACAAACCTCTAGCTTGTAGGGCTAGTATGTTGATCGTATTGATTCATTTGGCCGGTAACGTATGACCGGTGACAGGGCTACCCCAAGTCAGGTTCTGGTAAGCGACACATGGTGATATTAATCTGCAGTGATAAGTAATTAATCCAACTGGATCCTATTGATTAGTAGGTTGAGGAATTGATCTTACCTCATGTTTCACTACTAGTAATAGCTCTCGTTGAGGACGCGGTACATACAAAGTGGTAGAGGTAAATCGGATGCATTGAAATCTGATTACGTGAGGATTTCAATGGATTCCTTTTAGGCTCAATGCACTATGGTTCAATAACAAATTACAAGTGGTTAACTAACACTCTTAATATTTAAAAGTGTAATAACAGTTAACCCCTCAAGTAATAGAATAATACAAGGATCAGATTTAATTAATCTAAATTCCTTAATTCATTGAGGGTTTATCAATACTTCGGTTTGATAACTAAACCCCTCTTACTATATTATTCTACATATGACTACACATCGGACAAGTGAATAATTGGGAAATGGATATCTTTAGTTGTATCGCAAGTGGTGTGGAACTTGACTGAGTATGTGGTGGGATAGCGACTGGGCTTGACCCTTTTGTGATTCCCTATATATAAGCATACTTAGTCAGGTGATACACTACTTGTACATATAACTAAGGAGAGGCCATTGGGTGGAACAGGTGAAACAAGTAATACAAGTAACAAGTACGATATTGTGACTGTGTGTATGAACACTTCAAGATTTTCAATTACTTACTTATGAACTCACCAACCTAGTGTTGACTTTGTTTAAATTGCATGTTTTCTCAGGTGACGAACAGGTGTAGATACATAAGTGCAAGTGCAAAGCTAGTGGACTTTTAGAAGACCTAGCTTACTTTTGATTGCATACTTTTGGAATGACAAAACAGTGAATCACTTTTGTATATCTTGTACAATTCAAGATATAAGTTCATTGATTCTTTTTGATTAGATTTACTTACTTAAATTATGATGTACAATGTAATTTAACTTTGTAATTTTATATCATTGTCATGTGTACATTTCTCAATTATACATCATGTGCTATGCAAACAATCTGATCAATTTGATTATCACTCAAAGATATCGCGCCCCGAGAACCTTCCGCCCGACGGGAAAACACGATCCGTTCCTGCCGGTCGGGGGTGTGATAGATTGGTATCAGAGCCATGGTTATAGAGAAATATAGGTCATATTACTTAAACGGTTTGACCTAGACTATAACCTAGGGACCCTCATGTAGAGATCCTGTGACTTAGGATTCTATTTGCATATGTCTTCTGCTTCTGATCACTGCACTAACCGATTTCTTTTCGGTTATTATCAGAATGCTGCCGAGAAGACAGCCACCTCTATTACCGTTGACTCAAGGTTCAGCTCCGCACTCATCGACACCATCACCGTCTGACTCTCCTACACAACCGCTTCCACCTCCACCTCCTCCTCCGCCACCGCCACCACTTCATCAGTTGGATCCTGCTACGTTGGCACTGGCCACTCTTTTGACTAGCTAGCTAAGAGATGTGATTCCAGAAATGATGAACCGGATTAACAGTAACAACAGCAACAACGCTGCCAACTCAACTGGAGAAGGCAGTGGCAACACACGGCAAAGTCAGGACTACGCCTACAAGAACTTTGTAGGTTGCAAGCCACCCAGTTTTAGTGGCAGTGAGGGTGCTGTCGGATTGATCCAGTGGATCGAAAAGATGGAAACTACCCTTGACATCAGTGGCTGTCCTGAGCAGCACAAAGTCAGATATGCTGCAGGGTCATTCAACAAGCGGGCGTTAACTTGGTGGAACGCCCAAGTTCAGACAAGGGGCAGAGATGAGGCTCTGTCCATGCCTTGGGATGACTTCAAGGCAATACTGAGGGCAGAGTTTTGCCCAAGGAACGAGCTGAAGAAGGTTGAGACTGAACTGCTCCACCTGGAGATGATCGGTGGTGGGCACTGGCTTACACCACAAGATTTCATGAGCTTGCTACTTTGGCACCTGACGTGGTGCCAACACTAGAGAAAAGGATCGAGCGATATGTTGGTGGATTGCCGCCCTGCATTCGAGGGCATGTGATTTCTGCTCATCCTACCACCATGGAATTGGCTGTTACTCTGTCTGCATCTCTGACAGACATGATGGTAGCCTCTAGAGCACTCAAGAAGGAGGCTGACTCAGCCAAGACTGGAACTTCAAGAAAGCCGGACAAGAGGCTGGCAAAGAAACAAAAAGTGGCCAGAAACTTTGCTGCCACTACTCAAACCCCAATGCTTAACCAACCGCCACCACTACAAGTCCGAAAGCCCTACACTGGCACTGCACCGTTGTGCAACACATGTCAGTATCATCACGCGCCAAACACTCAGTGCATGCAATGCACCAACTGTGGAAAGTTTGGCCATTGGGCAAACCGTTACAGGAGCACGGGAGCTCCAAACAGAAACAACAATGCAGCCACTACTGCTGCTGCTACCGATCACAGGTCTTGCTACAACTGTGGTGAACCTGGTCATTTCTCTCGGGATTGTCCCAAGAGAAATCAACAAAGGGCTCAAGCACCAAGAGGACGAGCCTTTCAGATAGGAGCTGCTGCAGCTAGACAGGACCCGAATGTCATTACGGGTACATTTCTTCTATCTGATTTTTATGCATCTATATTATTTGACACTAGTGCGGATCAGAGTTTTATCTCATCCGATTTTGCTAGCCATCTTAATCATGTTGAGGAATCATTAGACTCCCCTTATACTATTGAGATAGCTAATGGCAAACAGATTACAGTTGACACAGTATATAGGACTTGCCCACTAACACTTGGTGATCATACATTTTCCATCGACTTGATACCGATGGAGCTGGGCAGTTTCGACATTATCATCGGAATGGATTGGCTATCTCTTAACCGAGTTGAGTTCATCTGTTCCGAAAAGCTATTACGTATTCCAGTGGAGAACAATCAGATTTTGGAGATTCATGGAGATCAAGCGAAACGCAGTGTCAAGATAATTTCATGCATGAAAGCTCGCAAGTACCTCATAAAACAATGTGTTGCATTTCTAGCTCACGTAATTCAGAAAGACAAGAAAGCAATCAAGATTCAAGACGTACCAGTTGTGAGAGATTTTGCAGAAGTATTTCCGGATGACTTACCGGGACTGCGACCCGATAGATCGGTGCAGTTCCGAATCGATTTGATTTCGGGAGCAACTCCTGTAGCTAGTCTCCTTATAGACTTGCTCCATCAGAGATGCAGGAGCTGTCTAATCAATTACAAGAGTTACTCGATAAAGGATTCATCCGACCGAGCTTTTCACCGTGGGGAGCTCCGGTTCTTTTTGTGAAAAAGAAGGATTGAACTTTCAGAATGTGCATCGATTATCGAGAGCTTAACAAACTCACCATCAAGAATTGGTACCCGTTACCGAGGATTGATGATTTGTTTGATCAGTTACAGGGAGCACAGTACTTTTCAAAGATAGACCTGAGATCAGGTTATCATCAGCTCCGGATACAAGAAGAAGACATACCCAAGACGGCTTTTCGTACCCGATATGGTCATTACGAATTAATGGTGATGCCATTTGGATTGACGAACGCACCGGCTGTGTTCATGGACTTAATGAACCGGGTGTGCAAACCGTACCTAGATCAGTTCGTTATCGTCTTTATTGATGATATACTGATTTATTCAAAGAACGAGAAAGAACATGAGCAACACCTCAAGACAGTCTTGGAACTTCTGAAAGAAGAACGACTTTATGTCAAATTCTCCAAGTGTGAATTTTGGTTAAGGGAAGTTCAGTTTTTGGGTCACGTGATTAACAGTGATGGTATTCACGTGGATCCTGCCAAGATTGAAGCAATCAAGAACTGGGATGTGCCTACAACACCGACATGGATCCGATCATTTTTGGGATTGGCAGGTTATTACAGGAGATTCATTTTGAATTTCTCTAAAATAGCCTTACCTCTTACCAAACTCACACAGAAGTCTGAACCTTTTGTGTGGACTCACAAACAAGAAAAGGCATTCCAGACACTGAAACAAAGATTGTGCAATGCTCCAATTCTAACGCTCCCAGAACGCAATGATGACTTTGTAGTTTACTGTGATGCTTCCCATCAAGGACTCGGATGTGTTTTGATGAAACGAGACAAAGTCATTGCTTATGCCTCACGACAGCTGAAGATACACGAAAAGAATTACACAACACACGATCTCGAACTGGGAGCTGTTTTTTTTGCTTTAAAGATTTGGAGACACTACCTTTACGGTACCAAATGCACTATCTTTATAGATCACAAGAGTTTACAGCACATATTTGATCAGAAGGAGCTTAACATGAGACAGAGACGTTGGGTTGAGCTCCTGAACGACTACGATTGTGTGATCAAATACCATCCGGGCAAAGCAAATGTTGTTGCAGATGCTTTGAGTCGGAATGAAAGAGTCAAACCACTATGCGTTCGCGCAATGGGAATGACTGTGCAAACAAGTTTTAGAGATCACATTTTACAAGCGCAACAAGGGGCTATGACAAGAGACAACTTGAAACGCGTGCTCGATTGTGGAGCCGAGAAACATTTCAAGACAAAACAAGATGGAGTTATTTATTATCTGGATCGTGTTTGGATTCCAGCAGTAGATGAACTTTGAACACTCATACTTGACGAGGCACACAAGACACGTTATTCCGTTCATCCTGGTGCCGATAAGATGTACCAAGATCTTCGGTCGTTTTATTGGTGGCCGGGTATGAAGAAAGACATTGCCACTTATGTTGGCAAATGTCTCACATGTGCCAAAGTCAAAGCCGAACACCAGAAACCTTCGGGTTTGCTGGAACAACCAGAGATACCACAATGGAAGTGGGAACAAATAGCTATGGATTTCATTACCAAGCTACCCCGCACTTCCAGTGGATACGATTCTATTTGGGTCATCATTGATAGATTGGCAAAATCCGCACACTTCTTGCCAATCAGAGAGACTTACAAGATGGAGAAATTAGAAAGACTATACATTAATGAAATAGTAGTGAGGCACGGTGTGCCATTATCTATTATTTCAGACCGGGACAGTCGATTTACTTCGCGGTTCTGGCAATCGTTGCAACAATCCTTAGGGACAAGTGTTAACTTGAGCACCGCTTATCATCCCCAAACGGATGGACAAAGTGAGCGCACCATTCAAACCCTAGAGGATATGTTGAGAACATGCATCCTAGACTTCGGTGGAAGTTGGGATACACATTTACCTCTTATTGAGTTCTCCTACAATAATAGCTACCACAGCAGCATCGGATGTGCTCCGTTTGAAGCACTCTATGGTAGAAAATGTCGGTCTCCAATTTGTTGGACCGAAGTGGGAGACAACATAATAACTGGGCTTGAACTTATTCAGGAAACTACTGATAAGATAGCCCAGATACAACAGAGATTACAAGCAACACGTAGCCGCCAAAAGAGTTATGTAGACAAACGGCGCAAGCCTTTGGAATTCGATGTGGGTGACCGAGTTATGTTGAAAGTGTCCCCACGGAAAGGCGTAGTTCGTTTTGGGGCTAAGGGCAAACTAGCACCTCGGTATGTCGGACCGTTTGAGATTACTCAACGCATAGGTCTTGTGGCATACAGACTCAGACTTCCTGATGAACTTAGCGGAGTACACGATGTTTTTCATGTATCAAACCTCAAGAGGTGTCTAGCTGACGAATCATTGATCATACCATTGGAAGAAATACAAGTTGATGAACAGTTACATTTCATTGAAGAACCTGTAGAGATTATGGAACGTGAAGTCAAGAGACTGAAACGAAGCCGTATACCTATTGTAAAGGTTCGATGGAACTCCAAGCGTGGACCAGAGTTTACCTGGGAGCGCGAGGACAACATGAAAGTAAAGTATCCTCATCTGTTCGAGAATTGAAGCCCGATCTTGATGCTTAAATTTCGGGACGAAATTTCTTTAACAAGGGGAGACTGTAACATCAAGTGCCAGATCGTCCGGCAAGTCCGTACGGTATGTGTACTTTCACTTTATACTGCGTGTAAATTAATGTACATGAACAGTTATCGTATTGACAGAATTCAAAATACAATGCACAGTTGTACGTATTTTTGTGTAAACTTAAATACGGTAAGTACAACCTACACGAAGCTCTCATCACCCTCTACGCGAAAGTAAAACAGATCGGAGGTTAAACCCACAAAATCTGAGGTAAAATCGAACCAAAAATTCTGAAAAACTAGGGTTTCTAGAACCCTTAATCCGACCACCACCTATGAAACCGGTTCTACACCTTCTGTTTCGAGTTCAACACCACCATGGACAACACCCCTTAGCTAGACTCCACCCTAGGTCGATGCCTTAGACTGACCTGCTACTGGCCGAATGAGAACACCACAGATGACCGAATGAACATGATCAGACAGTCGGCCGAATGGCCTAGTCAACACCCTAATTCAGAGGTGGTGCTCATTCGATGGGGGAAACACATTCGGTGCCCACCATCACATTCGGTCAGTGGCTAAGGAAGTTTCATTCGACTTGGTACAGGGTGACATTCGGCCGAATAGGAGCATCTCGATCAACTAGTCATTCGACTGGGTCCCCTTCGTGGATTACACTCATTCGACCCTAGAAGCTATTCGACCATGCACACAGGTGATACAAACCTTAGTCAGCACAGAGAATTAATCAGCCGCACATTGGGCCTAACAGTTTTCGCTAGGTCCAACTAGTTCTTCGGCCCACAGCATCTCTTGGCCCAACAACCTTGAACAGGCCCAGCACCATCTTCTCTCGGTCCACACACCCACACATCCTACTCCAGCCGCTTCTGTTTCAGGCCCAATAGCCACCAGTCGGCCCAAGGCCTGATGTTCGGCCCAGTAGCCTTAGCCGGCCCAAAGTGATTGACCAAGATCTTGTGTCGGCCAAACTCCCTATTTGGCCCAAGGCCCCCACATATATTCGGCCCATACCAATTGGATTTCGGCCCACATGGGTAATGTTGAGACAAACACTTGAAGCTAATTCAATTAATAACATGTGTGGAATTATCTTGAAAATAATAACAACATGATCAAAAACAAACTATAATCTTAACATGAACGACATGTAGTTTCAAGAGTTAAAGTAAACGGGATAATGAGCTTTTAATTTCTAACCTAAATACTAAGTTTATACTTAGTATCCTTTTACTAGGGCATTGATTCAAGTTGAATATTAAGTCAATAGAAAGATAAATAACCTTAACTTAATTGGGTTAAGTATTATCAAGCTTCAATAACAATGGAATCGGGCGGAACGATGACCGAGACTTAAGTGTGTTAGCCAACTCTAGGGCTAAAACCTACACACACTCAAACACAAACGACTTATAATTTCAAATTACAAACAATGTGAATCAATACAGGACCGTGAAAACAAACTCAAGTACAAACAAGAGCGCGTGCATTCTCGTTTAAGCTAAGTCAAACCCAACTGCTACAAGGTGAGTTCATATGCCCCTTTTCTTTAATCTTTACTGATTTTAAACTCTCGGGGCTGAGAAACATGCTTTACTTTTATTTATTTAAAAGTTTTGCTTACATATTGTTAATACTTTGATTAAATGATATTAAATTGCTTATTATCATGTATCATTGTATGCTTGCTTGTATGATTACACGAATGACAAGGAAAATAAGATGATGATGATATTATAATATCATAACTCATCAATAAAATAGAATAACATAGTTGTATGATTATCTCTTACAACACTTAGTTATTCTTACAAGAAATAACACAGAAACAATTACAAGGAAACATGATGACATGATTACAAGAACACACATAAGAATGATATGAAGATAACACATCTTCATTACATCATTCGATACAAGAATCAAGTAAGTGTAATAAGACTAGTTCTTATAACACTTAGCTTTTCAATTCAACACATATTACAAGAGAACAAGGAACAAAGAATGATAATCATGATAATGTAACTTCATGATAACAACATCATTCATTCAAATGATTAACATAACGTAATAAGACAAGCTCTTATTTAACTTTGTTAATATCACGGAGAACATATGACAATGAGAACAAGAATACAAGTGAATACAATTACAATAAGTTACTATTGACATGTTGCATTATATCACTTCAATCATGTGCCAAATTGTACAAGTAGATCATGTAAGCCCCTTTAATTCGCTGACCAGTTAGTTTGACGTGACTAAACCGACGATAGCATAGTGGTACCATAGGTTTGACAAACCTCTAGCTTGTAGGGCTAGTATGTTGATCGTATTGATTCATTTGGCCGGTAACGTATGACCGGTGACAGGGCTACCCCAAGTCAGGTTCTGGTAAGCGACACATGGTGATATTAATCTGCAGTGATAAGTAATTAATCCAACTGGATCCTATTGATTAGTAGGTTGAGGAATTGATCTTACCTCATGTTTCACTACTAGTAATAGCTCTCGTTGAGGACGCGGTACATACAAAGTGGTAGAGGTAAATCGGATGCATTGAAATCTGATTACGTGAGGATTTCAATGGATTCCTTTTAGGCTCTATGCACTATGGTTCAAGAACAAATTACAAGTGGTTAACTAACACTTTTAATATTTAAAAGTGTAATAACAGTTAACCCCCAAGTAATAGAATAATACAAGGATCAGATTTAATTATCTAAATTCCTTAATTCATTGAGGGTTTATCAATACTTCGGTTTGATAACTAAACCCCTCTTACTATACTATTCTACATATGACTACACATCGGACAAGTGAATAATTGGGAAATGGATATCTTTAGTTGTATCGCAAGTGGTGTAGAACTTGACTGAGTATGTGGTGGGATAGTGACTGGGCTTGACCCTTTTGTGATTCCCTATATATAAGCATACTTAATTAGGTGATACACTACTTGTACATATAACTAAGGAGAGGCCATTGGGTGGAACATGTGAAACAAGTAATACAAGTAAGAAGTACGATATTGTGACTGTGTGCATGAACACTTCAAGATTTTCAATTACTTACTTATGAACTCACCAACCTAGTGTTGACTTTTTTTAAATTGCATGTTTTCTCAGGTGACGAACAGGTGTAGATACATAAGTGCAAGTGCTAAGCTAGTGGACTTTTAGAAGACCTAGCTTACTTTTGATTGCATACTTTTGGAATGACAAAACAGTGAATCACTTTTGTATATCTTGTACAATTCAAGATATAAGTTCATTGATTCTTTTTGATTAAATTTACTTAGTTAAATTATGATGTACAATGTAATTTAACTTTGTAATTCTATATCATTGTCATGTGTACATTTCTCAATTATACATCGTGTGCTATGCAAACAATCTGATCAATTTGATTATCACTCAAAGATATCGCGCCCCGGGAACCTTCCGCCCGACGGGAAAACACGATCCGTTCCCGCCGGCCCGGGGTGTGACATGTGCGTTTTCCGATAATTCACCAAATTATCGTGTTTGTGACTATGTTTGTACTGTTGTGCCACGTGTCACACTAAATTAAACTAATTCTAGTGCCACATGCATAAATATTAATTAAATAAACATTTAATTAAATTTAAAAAGTTGACATGTAAATTACGGGGTGTCATAGGTTGAGACTCTACTTCCTCACAGAACGTATGTGTGATTTAATTTAATTTGTAATCATATGTAAGAAGTTGTGTTTGCTTTAATTAATTGGCAAAACATTTTACTTATGTTTGCTATGAAATATACTTTAAGCTTTGTGTTTCAAATCGATTAATTGTTCATATTTACATGATTTGTTTACCCACTTAAGTAGGTTTCTTAAGAAGTTGTGGTCGTGTAAATGTATTTGACTTCATTTTTGTTGAATTCTTTATGATTTTTTTATGAATTGAGTAGTCTACTAATTGTTATTGTATTGATGAAATTAGTTCGTGTTTGCCTGTTACCGAAGCTTTATCAAGCTTGATGAAATTGTAATTGTATTGATGAAATTAGCTCTAGTAACATGATGTGTTGTGTTTAGATTTCAACACAACAGAGAACAATTAAAATAGGAGACTAACAACTTGATTATAACTTTAATTTGTCATATAATATATTTAATTATGTAATTAAATAAAATGTTATTATCATATATTAATTTACCATTAACCACAGAGTACATGCAAGGCTAAAAGAATGAGCTGTTCAAAGATGAAGGAGCCTCATGTTAATGGAAAAAAGTCTTTTGGAACAAAGTCTTTTGGAACAAAGTCTTTTGCGAGACTTGCACATGAAATGGTATTATTATATCTATATATTACTGACATTTTTTATTTATTTTTTTTCTTTTTATTTCCCTATCCAACTAGAGGAGAAATGTATATAACAACCCGGACCCATAAAGATGGAACTATTGTTGATGATGAGGCTTCTCATGTTGTGGTAATATATTCTAATGTTCCTATATTTCATTGACAACATTAATATATTGTGTGGTTAACTATTTAAATATGTTTTTAGGCAGCATTAAAAAACATTGCAAATGAGTTTAAAAACACATCTGATGGTCAAAATGTAACATTAAGGAATTTTCAATAATAAATTATACCAGTTTCAATTTTAAAAAAATTAATTAATAACCTAAGAAATATGAATAAAAAGTTCTAATTAATTAATTCATGAGGTGGACCCTGTTAGGAGTTATAAAATAACACAAAACTCATCCATTAGCTAACATAAGATTTCATTCATTTCATCAAAAGTATTAAGCTCGGGTTATAACATGTCACGCAATTGACATGTCAAATATAAATGTGCACCTATAGCGAACTCAACACAACATGGATATATAAAAAATTAAATGTTGTTAACAAACAATAGTGATGTTGAACACGACAATCGGAACTTGAATCTATATAAAACGTTGTCTCATATACGTCTATGAATATTAAAAATACTTAAGAAATAGAGATAGGGGATTTTAAAAATAAGAGATAGTGAAGGAGCCAAAGTGAAACTTTTTAATTAAATATCTATGACGTTTTAGTAATTTCCTTGAAAGCCAAATGTGCAATTCGTATGAATCTCAAAGGATGTATGATGACATTTTAGGTATTTGGGCATGGATCATGCGAACAATAATTAAATTTGAAACCGTCGAGCTCTTAATTTGCAATCATAGTCCTAGAATTTCAAACGATTGAAATGTGATACCATAAAACAAAAGCTCGGTGTATTCATTCATAATGCACCATCTGATCACCAACTTTGAGTACCATGACCTGCAAGTATCCATGTTTTTCATCAATTTCTGCCACGAATTATTACCATTCCGACCGTCAAGCATCAAAGTCGACAATAAACAAATTCATGCCAAAGGTCTACTACTACTACCCGAACCAGTTGTTGACATCAATAGGAATCATTACCGAATGACAAAGATACCATCATCGAAATCGAAGGTAACCCAATATACATCTAGTATATTTTATGTTTTTTTTCCAAGTATTCAACACAACACATCGAGTAATCAAAGTAGTAACACGAAACAAGAAAAAATAAATTATGTTACATAATCTACAAGTAGACTAAAATTAATCTGGTTCTTAAATTGTGATACAGGTGACGAAAGAAATACATGTATGAACCCGTCGGTTCGGATTAGCAAAGAGAGACATGTGGGTATTAAACAATTTGAGATACAAAACGTCTATATACATACATACATATATATATAATATAAAAGACATGTATTTATTTGTCCAGGATGAGGTGAGAGTTTGAGAACAATTGAAATAATAAACATACAGAGTAGGCTTATTCTACAAAGTGTTACTTTTGTAAAAAGTGTGAGAAACGGCCATCTATGTGCTAAGATCAAGGGTTGAGATTAAAAATTGATTAAAACTCTAAATAAAATGGATATGCGGTTATCAAAAGGGCAAAATAGGGAAATCTTGATTTTTATTTTGCTGATATCACGGTTAAACGAATAAAGTGCGATTCAGTTTTAAAATTGAAGATTTAATCCAACTTCTTTGTGCTTCTCGGTGATCGACGACCAACCTATGGCTCAACCCGACGGTAATAATCACCGTTTCTTCCGAAATTAACACCTTCAATCCAAGAACATTGGCATTCCGATTACACAGGTACTGATTTTAAATCTTCTTATGCATGCAATTTATGTAATCGGTATGTTCTATTAATGTAATCGGAATGTGTCATTAACTTAGGGTTCAATCCGACTCCATTGATCTTGGAAGTTATGGATGATGAAAATACACCACGAAAGAGCCTTTGGCGCAAAAAGCCTGGAAAATGTTAGTGTTGGTTTTGTTGATTTTTTTTTTTAATTTGTTTCAATGTACTGCTTGGTTTCTCATAATACTTCTTGAATCGACAAATGCAGCAAGGAAAAGTGAGTGAACACTGATGAATAGGGCATTTTCAAAGTTTACCAATGAACCAGGAAACCCTGTGATCTTAGATGATGAAGAAGGGGGTAAAATTTAAAAAACTTAACTTAACCGTATAAAAATTTGTACTGTTAATCATTTATGTACTCATATGTGCTGTTAATCAATTACGTACTGATATGGTGTTAGTTTGTGCTGCTATATTAAATGGTATGTTTTACCTGTGTTGTGCTATTATGTGTTAATTAGTTAGCTGTACTGATATATGCTAGTATGCTATTGAGTTGTTTTGGTGTTAAATAATCATTATATGCTAACAAAAGGTTTGCATAAACCATTGTATGTTGTGTTGGGTTATATGTACATGATATGAAATCAATTTTTTTAGCATATATTATTTGTATGTGCTGACATGTTATGATTTTAATTATAATCATGTTGTGCTATTGTGGCTAAGTGTTACAAGGGGTCTTGTTATCAATGATCTATGTATTTGCTATTATGTGTTGACATGACCATGATTCTGATATGCTTACATTTTTGGGTAACCCAGTTAACTTTCAAGGGATGTAATTGTCACATATTTTATGCTATTGAATTTGCTATTCTAAAATGATTAAATGTAACACTACAAGGGTTTGCATTGTCACATATATATGAATCTGATATGCCTACATTTATGATATTCTAAAACTGTGCTAATGTGTGCTTATTGTCCCAAAGGATAGTTGTTACACATGAAGTTGGTTGTGATTTTATGTGTTAACATGGTCATTCTACTGATATGCCTTATGTGCTTACATGATTATGCTAGTGATGTGACAAGATTTTATTGTGGCCACTTATTTTTCAAATCTGTTTTAGTGTAACAGATTTATATGTTGTTTGTTATTGTTATGTGTTTTCAACATTATGTAGCCATCCATTATTTTAACATTATTAACATTAATTGTTTATTTGTGTGTTATACGTCGTAGTTGCCCAACAATAATGTAGCCCACTGAAAAAATCTAGTCCAAGGATTACTAAATCAGATGCTAAAAGGAAATTGCCTGATGTGCCGGGTGAAGTTGCTACAAAAGGTGTTCAATTGCATCACTTAAGTTATTATATGTTTAACATGATGTAAAATCTGTTATGTTAACATTTTTTTTAATAATGATGTAAAAACAGTTCTATTTTATTTAAATTGCTAACAAGATGTAATACAATACAATAAGAAACGAGTTCTATTATCTTTGTTTGTTATTTGTCCATTATATTATTGTACATGTCATAGCAATACAACAAGAAAGTAGCCCAACAACACATTCCAGTCCCAAAATTACCAAGGCAGCTGCTAGGCGCATATTGCCTGATTTTCATAAGAAAGTTGACACAACAGGTATTGGAATTACATCACTTGTTTTTATCATATGTTTCATTTAAAATAGGTGGATAATTGAGAATACTTTGATTCATTAGTACATCATTTATGTTTGTATATGTTTCAACATAGAAGGTGGTACTTCAAGTCTTCAAGTTATAAGCACTACAATTGCTGACACAGATAAGGTTTTGATTGGATATAAGAAGCGTAAGACAAAAGCTAAACGATCAAATGTAGATGTCATAACAGAACCTAATATAGGTAATGCATTCAACATTATGTTATTTTTTTAAAAATACTATTGTATGCTATTATGTTACAATAGCCTAACACAAATAAATGTATTATAGATTCTGGCCGTTTGATTAGAAAAAGGCATAAAAAGGATGCTAACACAATGGCAACAAAAAAGACAAAACAAGGTATCATGTAGAAAATCGGAGAGCTGAGGAGAGACTAACTTAACCAGGATCAAGAGCTTAGACAAAGCTTTTGGTGTTTTGCTCCCTCTGGAATTTTGCTCTTTAGTTATTTTAGTGTTTAGTTTTCTTAAGTTAGAAGAAAAGAAAGAAGAGAAAACAGTAAGGCAACACAAAAGAAATTTTTGAGAAAAGTGTTGTATTCATTCAGTAGATGTTGGGGTATAAATAGCCCCGACATTTAATGTTTCAGGATAAATACAAGAAGAGGACAAACAGAAAAGACTAATGACATTATTACAGACACTGTAGCATCAGAATAGTACAGTTGTAAAGTCAACATAGGATCTTTAAAGATCTGAGTTCAGACTTTTGTACTGATGCTAATAAATTATTCTTTCGGAAGTTCTTCATAGGAAACTATCTAATGTAGTCAGTTATCCTAAAGAAGGTTACATTTATTCTTTCATCGGAAGAAACCTATGTCTTCTGAGATATTGTTTTTCTTCCGATGTCTTTGGAGGTCTTCCGAAGTAATTGACTTTTATTCTTCGGAAGCAAGTGTCTTTAGAGAGGTTTGTCATTGAGAAGAGTCTTCTGAAACATCTTCTGAAGTATGGTCTTCGGAAGCACTTCTTCTTTTATTTGTCTTCGGAAGCAATTGTCTTTTATTTGTTTCTTCCGAAGGTTCTTCTGAAGACTTGTCTTCGGAAGCTAGAGTCTTTTATTTGTCTTCGGAAGCAGTTGTCTTTTATTTGTTTCTTCCAAAGGTTCTTCTGAAGACTTGTCTTCGGAAGCTAGTGTCCTGCAACATTTATTACAAAGATTATTTGGAAGGTGGTTTTGCTTCGTCAGTCCTTATTTTCCAACAATCTCCCTCTGGACTGATGAAGCCAAAACCACTTGACTTTAGAGCCCAAACAATTTTAGAACATCAGGCTGGTGGTTTTATGTGTTATCTCCCTCTTTTTGGCTTAATCAGGGAAGAATGAGGAGGTAAAATGGAGCAGAGTAGAAAAGGTGGTAGAACTGTAGGTGAGTTAAGAGTTTAGAGAAACCTTCAACTGAAGGTGCCTGCATTGGGTTGGATTTGGACTACAGGACTGAGTACATCCGTCAATTCCTTAATGTGAAAAACTGATCCGTCCATCGTGTTATAGATGTCATCCGAATCCCTGAAGAGAGAGTCAGTTTTATTATGACCTGAGTCCATCTCAGAAATGTCATAAACCCCTTGTTCTTGGTTCTGGGGATTTCCAGCCTTAGTTTAAAGAAAAACTTCATTTGCTGTTGCCATACCAGGAGTCTTATTGCCTAATCCATTCAGATAAAGCCATTGGATTTTCATATGAAATGGATGCTCCTAATATAAGAGCAGGAGGTCAAGATGGACTTGACTACCGGATCTCATCCTCTTTTATAGGGTGTAGATGTTGATCAAAATAGGTAGAAAAAGGGGGGCTGTTGGAAAGAACAGAGTCGTCCTTGGGAGAGAGGACAACCATCTGATTGTCGAATGACATGTCAGTGGTTAGTAAGGTTTCCCTTAGGAATACAACATTATCCTGTGAAGATGATTAATGACGAGCCGGATGGGAAGAGATTCTTGATAGATCTGTGAGGATGGAACAGATGTATCCATGTGCTCAGTGGGAACACAATCATGTTCAGGGATCTCATCTTCCTGAACAGATTTTTGAGTTTATTAGGCTTGGAGGGTTTTGGAAAAGTATTTTATGGCCGGTACCTGATTTAGGTGTGGAGGAAGGGTGGATGTGGGTTTACTAAAAATGGGTTTTTCTTTAGTATCATCCATCAATGTTCAACGTTTTGAACATCAGTTAGACAAGTTCGTCATAATATTATGAAGATCAAAGAGACAAACTAAAAGCATAGCCGGAACTGTGAACATATCTGATGATATACCAAGTTATCAAGAAGATATTATTTGAAATAGTTGCCTGTAAGGATCAAAAGAACTTACTTCTACATAATCAAGTTTTTCAGGTTAACCTAAAAAGTTCATGATTATGTATGAGATTACAGAGCAAAGCTATAATAAGAGAGAAGTTGAGACTTACACATTTGGTCAAGAAGACATGTTCATGCACATCCGAAAAGTACAGACGAAGTTTTGTGAGGAATGAAGCCTGGTCCGAAGCCGTTTCGCCATTATCATAAGCATGAAGCTTGCGACAAAGTAAGCGTGAGTGCTTCGTGCCAGACGACATGCCTGACAATTTATCATTCGTAACCATGAGCATTAGTTAGAGTTTTTGAGATGAAGAAGGGTTTTCTGAAAAACAGAGGAGGAATAGGGTTTAAATAGAAATATGGAGAAGATGATAAATAAGGAAAGTAATCCGAGAATATTATTGGTTGAGAAAATGGCGGTAAGAGTCTTCTTGAGCCGTGAGAGTCAGTATTGAGACTCGGGTCTATCAGAAAGATTGACAATTGTCACATCAAATGCGAAGCTCAAGATTTATATTGCAGATCGGAAGAATCTTATTTTAGACACAAGTCAAATAAACTCATGAAAGTTTTCGGAAGAAGAAAAGAAATATCTTTGAAAGAGGAAGAAGATATCTTCGGAAGGAGATGAGATATCTTCGGTAGAAGAAAAGACCAAAGAAGTTATTGAATGTAACAATGGAGAATTTTAAACATCAGATAGATATGAAGTAGTGATCATATTACTACAGATCCTATCCGTGTATATAGATAATTACTGAAAGAAATCAAGATTTCTTTAAAAGTAGTTTATCCAATATCCATTGTTTGGACAATTTATAAAAAATTATCCTTTAATATTTATATGTACAAAGGTTAATAAACATAATCTTGACTATGTTTATTAACTCATATTTATCATGCCCAATTTTGCTACAAACTTAGAGAAAGTTGAGGAGTCTAAGGGCTTGGTAAATATGTCAGCTATTTGGTCACTTGTAGAGACATGTTCTGGAACTATTAGTCCTTTTTCAAAACAGTCTCTAATGAAGTGATGCCTTATTTCAATGTGTTTGGTTTTAGAATGATAGACAGGATTCTTTATTATGTTTTTGGCAGCTTCGCTGTCTATCAGAAGAGGTGTTTTTAGTTCAGTTATTCCAAAATCTAGCAGTTGGTATTGTAACCAAAGAATTTGGGCAGTGCAATGGGCTGCTGCAATGTATTCAGCTTCAGCAGTTGAATTTGACACTGAAGTTTGCTTCTTGCTTTGCCATGACACTAAGCAACCTGCAAATAACTGACAACCTCCTGAAGTGGACTTTCTGGTTAGAGAACATCCAGCATAATCACTATCTGAAAACCAACAAGCTTACAAATTTGATTCGCAGGATACCAAATACCTAGCACAGGAGTGCCTTTGAGATATCTGAGTATCCTGTTCACAAATGAAAGATGAGGTTGTTTGGGAGCAGATTGGTATCTTGCACAAACACATGTTGCATACATGATGTCTGGCCTTGATGCAGTAAGATACATCAGAGAACCAATCATACACCTGTAGAGAGTTTAATCTACAGGTTCACCATTGTCATCTGGACATATGCCAGGACTTGTTGCCATGGGAGTAGAAATCATTTTACAGTCATTCATATCAAATTTATTGAGATGATCTTTTAAATATTTAGATTGATGAATGAAAGTCCCGTGTGAAGTTTGTTTGACTTGAAGTCCTAAAAATGTTTTTAATTCACTTAAAGCACTCATTTCAAACTTAGAGGACATTAGTTTAGAGAATTGTTCACACAAGGAAGGTTTTGTTGATCCAAAAATGATGTCATCAACATAGATTTGTACCAACAAGAGTTCCTTATCTACTCTTTTCATGAACAAGGTCTTATCAATGGTTCCCCGTGAAAATTTATTAGAAAGAAGAAATTGAGATAGAGTGTCATACCATGCTCTTGGAGCTTGTTTTAGACCATAAAGTGCTTTGTCTAGTTTGTACACCCAATCAGGATGATGAACATCATCAAATCCTGGTGGTTGACAAACATAGACTTCCTCTTTTATTGTTCCATACAGGAAAGCACTCTTTATGTCCATTTGGTATACCTTCATGTTATGAGAGATGGCAAATGCTAGAAAGAGTCTAATGGCTTCCAGTCTTGCCACATGAGCAAATGTCTCATCATAGTCAATACCTTCTTCTTGACAGTAACCTTGCACCACTAACCTTGCTTTATTTTTTATTACAATGCCTCTGTCATCTGTTTTATTTCTGAAAACCCATCTGGTTCCGATGGGATATTTTCCATCGGGCAGAGGACATAGAGTCCAAACATTTTGTCTTTTGAACTGCATTAACTCATCTTGCATTGCTTCTACCCAATTATTGTCTTTAAGAGCCTCTTGATATTTGGATGGTTCAGTTTGGGATAGAAAGGCTGCATGAAGACAGAAGTTTGAAATCTGGCTTCTTGTTTGAACTCCTTTACTTAGATCACCTAAGATTTGTTCTAGAGGATGATTTTTGTTAAAAGGAATGATGTCCAAACAATTATTTGAAGAGGCAGCATAGGACGAAGGTGAGTTTTCAATGGGGCTCATAGAGTTTAGAATGTGATCAGGAACATCTATGGATGCATTATCCAAGACAGGAGATAGAGGAGTAGAAGGTATATCTTCTCGGTTTTGAGAATTTGCTACTAGAGAATTTATTTGATGAAATGGAAAAGAAGTGAAGAACTTTGAAACAGAATCTTCCTCAATAGAAGATAGATCTTCAGAAGTTTGACATGACTCTGATGAAGGAGAAGAAGAGGGGATGGAAGGAATGAATGAGAAGCTTTCAAGATCGAAGAGATCATCAGGAGCTGAAGGGAAGGATGAGGTTGATGCTAATTCATTGAATTTTACATCAATAGATTCCTCAATTATTTTTGTTCTGAGATTGAAAGCTCTATATGCTTTAGAAGTCTGAGAGTATCCAACAAAGTATCCAGAGTCAACTTTAGCAGCAAATTTGGACAGAGAGTCTTTTGTGTTTAAGATAAAACACGGACATCCAAAGACTTTGAAGAAGGAAATGAGGGGTTTTATTTTATATATAATTTCATAGGCAGTCTTGTTATGTCTTTTTACAATGTGAACTCTGTTTAAAACATAACAAGCAGTGTTTACTGCCTCAGCCCAGAATGATAAAGGCAATCCTGAGTCTGCAAGCATGGTTCTTGCAGTTTCAATTAGTGTCATGTTCTTTCTTTCTACAACTCCATTTTGAGCAGGAGTTCTAGGAGCACTATATTGTCTAAGGATTCCTTTAGAAATACAGAATTTATCTAGAACTTGATTTTTAAATTCTGTACCATTGTCACGTCTTATTATTTTAACAAAAAGACTGAATTGTTTTTCAAGAAGAGTGACAAAAGCAATTATTTTATCAGAAGTCTCATCTTTGCTGAAAAGGAAGAAGGTCCAGCAAAATCTTGAGTAATCATCCACAACAACTAGACAGTATCTTTTTCTAGCTAAACTAGCTACCTTCACTGGACCAAATAGATCCATATGAAGCAGATTAAGACAATTAGTTGTTTTGGATTCCTCAATAGACTTATGTGAAGTTTTATGTTGCTTTCCCTTTAAGCAAGGTTCACATTGACCTTCAAAGTGAAATTCTTTAGAAGGTAAGCCTCTTACTAAAGAAAGGGTTGAAAGCTTATGAAGAGTTTGGTGATTAAGATGACTGAGTCTTTTATGCCAAAGAGTGGTTTCAGAAGATGATGCCTTGGCTATCAAACATGTAGGAGAAGATGTTTGAGAGTCAGTAGTCATATCTACAATATAGACATTTCCACTTCTTCTAGCCGTTAGCAAAGTGTGTTGATCAATCAAAATCTTTATTTTAGAGTTTATTTCTGGAGAAAGAATTTTGCAACTGTCTTTAGTGAAAAATGAACTAAAATTTTTGTCTGCTAGTTGAGAAACACTCAAGAGATTAAACTTGAGGTTTTCAACTAAGCTAACATCTTTAAACTTCAAATTTCCTCTTGAGACAGAACCGGATCCCACTATCCAACCTTTTGCATTGTTTCCGAAAGAAACAGATCCTCCATTATTTGGAATGAAGTCATTCAGAATGGATCTGCTTCCAGTCATGTGCCTAGATCCTCCACTATCCACATACCAGAGATGATTTTGGTTTGAAGAGGATTTCTGCACATGAGAATTATGTACAAAAGATTAGATATGGGGTATTTTTATTTTATTTATTTGCTTTGTTTTGTTGTTTATTATTCATCAATTTCTGCATCATTATCAGTAACCGTTGCTGATTCTGTTGGAGAAGATTGATTTGAGAATCCACAGGAGAAGAGGTAGCACCACTATGTGAATAAGGAGGTGGTGTTCCCAAAATGGAAGGTCTGGAGTTAGCACTCAAGGAAGAGGGTGAGATAGAAGAAGAATGAGGGTGGGTCCCAACAGATTGGTTATTTGCTGGTCTTACTTTCTTCATTTTATTGGGAAAGTTCCCTTTAGACGAAGAAGTATGATCAGCTTTCAACTTATTAGCCTTCATCCTGGCTTTCTCCAAAGGTGTTTTTGTTCTACAGTTTTCAGTAGCATGATTGTACTTAAAGCATTTTAAGCAGGCTGGAGAAAGAGATGAATAATTTGGGATGAAAGGTATGTTTACTTTCATTGTGGGGTAAGGAGGATGAGGATGAGAAGGAGGAAACTAGACATTAATAATAGGTTCTTTTCCTTTATCAAGATTTGACTTGATGCTAGGAGTGAAACCAGATTTTATTGTTTCTTCTGAACAGGGAGTAGAGCTCATATCAGGAGCAATCTCGCTTTGTTCTGAAGAGTTATTGTGTTGAACTGAGTTCAACTGAGATCTTTCTATTCTTGTCATATTTGTATTAGTGGGATATACAAACTTAGAGAAATAGTTTGCCTGATACGCCAAAGGAGGGGTATCTTTTATTGGAGAAATTTCATCAGGAAGAAAGGTTGGTGAAATAGGTTCAGGAGTGGTTTCTTCCTTATTATTATCAATGGGTGTGTAATCCTCTGGTTCAGCAGTGTGATTATACCCAATTCCAAATCTTGCTTTGCTGTGAACTTGCTTTTGTAAAAGCATTTTGAATCCTTTGCAAGATTCAACCCACTTTTCACAGCTTACTTGAGTTTGAGATAGTTCATCTTTACAAGCATAGTATTTTTCTCTTTGTAGATCAAATGATGCTTGTAAATTGATTTTCTCAGTTTTCAAGGCACATATTTCATTATCTTTTACTTTTATTAATTTTTCCATTTCAGAATTTTTATTGTCAAGAATTTGTTCCAATTCCTGATTTTGCTTTTGAAGCAACATATTGGCTTTCTTTATTTTTGCAAAGGCCTCTATGCAAGCATTGGAACATAATTTTTCTAAGGTAGAAGAAGATACCTGAGCATCAGAAATATCTGCTTCAGGTTGATCAGAGGAACAAGAATCTTCACCAACAGCCATAAGAGCAAATTTTGTTGTTTCAGAGGTGATGAGGGCATGGCCAACATCTTCAGGCAAACTGCTCCAGTCTATGTACTCTTGAGAGAAAAGAGCCTGTTGACCGGATGATGAAGATTGGACAGCATGTCCGGGAGCATTTATTTGTGAAGAAGGTGCTGTAACAACTTGAAGTGAAGCAGGAGTAAGTTGGTACATGTTTCCATTTGCAGCTTGTACATATTGCACATTGTTAGAAAAAGAGTTTTGTGCAATATGTGCTGATTCCTGAGAATTATTGGACCTTTTGAAAGAAGATGAAGTGGATGAATAGGTGTTGAGGAAGTATGTGAAGACAAGTTTGGATAGGTCACATAAGAAGAAAGATTAGAGTTTGGAGCGTTAGAGCATTCCCTTGCAAAATGTCCAGTGCCATGACACCTATAGCATTGAACATTTGTCTTATTTAGACCGATCTTGGTTTTTCCATGGATACCAGGAAATTTTCTTCCTGTTCTCTTGTAGAACTTGTTAGTTCTTATACTCAAGAGAGCCAGTTGGTGGAGAATGTCCATCTCTTCCAAGTCATCACTCGGAACCTGGTGAAGATCGTCCATGATAAAACACAGATGGTCAGATGGGAGAGAGTGGTCATCACGAGAAGAGAATGAAGAGGTGATGCTAGTGGTTATGTCAATGTGTTCATCATAACCCTGATCACTTATCACAGAGTTATGACTAAGAAGAGCTGTGTTCCCTTGAACATACTCTTCAATTGATTTTCCAGATTTTATTAGTTTTCTTTTCTGGTCAATCTCTCGCTCAAAAGTGAGCAACTTACCATGAAGTTGAGTAAGTGAGAGTTTGCCAAAATCTGGTGAAGATCTCATGACTATAGAGTAAGTTTTCCATTTTTCAGGAAGAGATCTTAAAAATCGATTTAGAACTGAGACAGGAGGATACACTTGACCAGCTAATTTTAGTTCACTTAAGAGAGAAGTGAACCTTTCAAATTGCAGAGTCAGTGACTCATTATTTAGTTGGCAGAAGGTCTCATATTCTTGAGCCAATATCTCTCTATTATTAGCTACAACATCATCGGTACCACCGAATTGCTCTTTTAGAGCATCCCATAAGTCCTTAGCAGACTCATGGTGAAGAAGACCCGAATAAATTTCATTCGGAAGGGCCATAGCCAGCTGAGCATGTGCCTTGGCATCAAGCTCCAATTTCTGAAAATATTCTTTAGTGTAATTTCGGGGATCCTTAGGGACATTATCTCCAGTCTCTGTGTCCAGGACCATTGGTTTATGAGGTCCGAACATGACAGACTTCCAACATCCTGTATGATTATTTGACAGGAAATGTAACATCCGTCTCTGCCAAATATTATATTGATGCCTAACCAGAATTGGTGGCTTCGTGGCAGAACCAGTGTTATGAGGGTCTAAGGTGAATTTTTCTGCCATGTGTTCAAACAGTTATGAGTAAATCAATAGATGATTAGTACGCAAGATAGTTTAATCGAGTAATTTTTGAACACTTTAGAGTTTCAAAAATCAGTCTTTAGCAGATTTGAAAAGAAGATGATAACAGAAAACTAAACACAAGATATCAAAGTGAGCTTTGAAATTTAGCCTTGATGGTTAAACCAAGACTAATGAACAAGGCTCTGATACCAATTGTAGAAAATCGGTGAGCTGAGGAGAGACTAACTTAACCAGGATCAAGAGCTTAGACAAAGCTTTTGGTGTTTTGCTCCCTCTGGAATTTTGCTCTTTAGCTATTTTAGTGTTTAGTTTTCTTAAGTTAGAAGAAAAGAAAGAAGAGAAAACAGTAAGGCAACACAAAAGAAATTTTTGAGAAAAGTGTTGTATTCATTCAGTAGATGTTGGGGTATAAATAGCCCCGACATTTAATGTTTCAGGATAAATACAAGAAGAGGACAAACAGAAAAGACTAATGACATTATTACAGACACTGTAGCATCAGAATAGTACAGTTGTAAAGTCAACATAGGATCTTTAAAGATCTGAGTTCACACTTTTGTACTGATGCTAATAAATTATTCTTTCGGAAGTTCTTCATAGGAAACTATCTAATGTAGTCAGTTATCCTAAAGAAGGTTACATTTATTCTTTCATCGGAAGAAACCTATGTCTTCTGAGATATTGTTTTCTTCCGATGTCTTTGGAGGTCTTCCGAAGTAATTGACTTTTATTCTTCGGAAGCAAGTGTCTTTAGAGAGGTTTGTCATTGAGAAGAGTCTTCCGAAACATCTTCTGAAGTATGGTCTTCGGAAGCACTTCTTCTTTTATTTGTCTTCGGAAGCAATTGTCTTTTATTTGTTTCTTCCGAAGGTTCTTCTGAAGACTTGTCTTCGGAAGCTAGAGTCTTTTAGTTGTCTTCGGAAGCAGTTGTCTTTTATTTGTTTCTTCCGAAGGTTCTTCTGAAGACTTGTCTTCGGAAGCTAGTGTCTTGCAACATTTATTACAAAGATTATTTGGAAGGTGGTTTTGCTTCGCCAGTCCTTATTTTCCAACATATCATTAACATCTGCCTACATGTTGTACTAATTCATCATTTATGTTAATAAGTGCATTTGTCAAATTTTTTACTTGTGGCAGTGAGGCAGCAAGTTTCCACAAACTCTGATGATGACTTTGTTTGTCCTCCTCCGGCAGGTAATTTAGTTACTTCTTGGATTGTTTTGCTATCAATCATAATTAAATGTATGTGTCATTAAGAAATTCAGTTTTTTGTTAAATATTAAACAGCAGGATCTAGTACATCTACTTCCCATGAGTTTACATATAAACCTATATCAAAGGACAAAATCAGGGTTTGAAACAATCCATCCCACTTATTTGACCTAGTACAATCCCTTACAGAAAAACATAAAATGTTGTTAGAAGCATAGGTTTTTCTGGTACTTTACAATTCAAGCTTGATGGGGTTCTAACTTGTATGGGTTTATGGTTAATCACAAATTATGACCATACAACCAACACTTTACATCTGGCTTCACACACAATCTCAATCACAAGAGATTTAGTTAGGGATGTGCTAGGTATCCCCATGGGTGGCAGACAAATCAATGAGATATTAAAACCTAGTTTCACGGATCCTGTTGTTGCAGAATTTAGGAACCAATTTGGTAAAGATTCAGGTATACCAACCGCAATAGAAGTTATAAAAAAAATCAAATCATCTGATGATGATGGTAGGAATTTTATCATAAACTTCTTGGTTGTGTTCAACACCATTGTTGGTGAAAAAACAAAAGGTGGCATGGTGAACATGAGGTTTTTGAGATTAGTTATTCAAGGATCTGTTATCGAAGACTTTGATTGATGTTCGTACATAATAACCTGTCTAAAAAGAACAAAACTTAAATGGAGTGGAACTGAGCACTACAACGGGCCACTATGTTTTTTGGCGTTATGTGCTTAATTATATACTTGTTTTCATATAAATACATATCATTCTAATGTGGAAACTTTATTATTATCCTTATAACAGTTTCTATATGCTTATCATAAACGGAGGTCAATTTTGTCATCCTTACCAGCCGTCCAAAATTATGATAGTTACTCACTAATTGAGCATGAAGATAGTCTTCTTTCTTCAACCAACACGTTCATTGATTACTTGAAAATCAAAAAGAATGATGCAAATGAAGGTGATGATGACAATGTCGTGCCCAATAATGTTGCTGATGACAATGTCGTAGTTCCCGACAATGTGTGTGGTGAAGCTCGTTAAAATGAAGGTCATGTTGACAATGAATTTATTTAAGGTTTGTTGACACCGGATCCAACAAGCTCACCGGCTGGATTATCAACTTGTTCTCCATTTTATGGAGGGGCACATCAAGGAGAACCGCAAAATGTGATGGTAATTTACTTTTGTCTATCTAAGCTTATTTATTTTCTGATTGTATACCATTACATACCAGCACATTATTATCATTTTAGTAAACATCTTGAATACTGTTTTGGTAGGAATGGAAGTGTTTGATCAATAACAAGATGAAGAAGTTGGATGATCTTGTTTCAGAAATTGAGAGAAATTTTAATGAAGCATTTATCAATTATCCAGATGATGATGGCATCAAAGATGCAATGGTTGCCTGGAGATCTAAATTACAAAAGTTTGGGAAACAAATGGGTGATGATCATGCTACTCATTCCGATAAAGATCACAACTTGGACGACAACACGAAGGATCCTTTCGATTCAACACAATATAACATCAGTTGTTCAACTATGGATGACCTGGAAAAAAGCGTGTTAAGCAAATATGATGGACCAAATGAAAAGGGAAAGACAAGATGTGATATTGGTGCTTCAAATGATGTTCCTTCTTTCGATCTAATGCTATCACAAATGACACCAGTTGATCCAGCACCTGTTGATTGAGGCCATGTAGATCCAATACCTGCTAATCCATCACCTGTTCGTCCATCACCTGATAAACCTGCACAACCAATTGTTACCAACACCGACACCGAGCCACATCCAAAAGAAATGCATAATTTACATGTTGTAAAATTTCCAGAAATTTTACGCTCACCTTTTGTGCAGAAAAAGTTAGTATTGGTGTAAAGAGGTCTAATCTGGAGGATAATGTAGCGTCTACAATTTTTTGTGCAAACAAAGATGACTGGTAAGTTTATTAGTTTCATAATTTTAATATTACAAATTGATATGGTATCAAACTAATTATAAAACTTGCTTTTGAAGTAACTTTGTGTTTGAGAGTACGCGTTCTGGTGATGCTGTAACACGAATTTTGAGTCGTTATATCCAGGCGTGGATTTACATGTAAGTGTATTAAATTGCTGGTTTGATGTGTTGAATAGCGAAGATCAATACAGAAATAGTAGTGATCCAAAGAGGTTATTCACACCATGTCTTATGTTGGGAAGTAATCCTAGGAAACATATGTTGCTATCATCAAAACTGTAACATTTATTTATTTTAGTAATATGGTGTTAGTTATATATTGATTTGTGAAATTTATAGGTTGATTCACATTATAAGGATGATGTTGAGGAAGTTGATTGGATAACTTCATTCACAGAAAATATGGAAATTTATTTGAAATCAGCCGCACTTGATAGCTTGATAGATGTTGATCTTTTGTTTATTCCAATGTTGCATGCATGTCACTACTATGTCATCCGTTTCTACTTGAAGAAAGCACAGGTTTTCGTGATAGACAACCTTGGTACAGATGTGGATTTTGACATCAAATATGCTAACCGGCCTCAGATAATGGTAACAAATGTTGTTTATTTAGTTGCATCATTTTAAGTGACTAATTTCATATTTCTTAACAATTTTGCAGCAATCTACTTTGTGTAGCTACCTGGTTATGAAATAACATCCAATTGCATTTACCCTAAAGACATGTAAGCCAAAAAAACTATCAATGCCATGGGGGACTCTTAACAACTCTGTAGATTGTGAAGTGTTTGCAATGCGTCATATGGAGACATTCAAAGGAACAAGTGTCAAAGAATGGAAATGTGGATTAACAGCTGAATCTGATGAGCAGCAAAGACAGCTAAATGACCTGAGGATCAAGTATCTTGCAATGATCCTTCTTTCAGACATCAACATCCACACAGGTCAAGTCGTTTCAGAAATGCGTGCGTATGTGAATTTGCCCAATGATGTTAAAGAGAAAATGAGAAAAGGTGTTTTTGAAAGGATCAAAGACAGAGTTCGTTCAGCATTATAAACAATTAGTTGTATTTGACTTTTATGATATTGGTTGTTTTCTTGGATTTTGAATTACTATTATGTTTTAACCAATTAGTTGTTGGTTTTTTTGTATTTATTTAATATATCTTTTAACTTCTGGAATGTCTTTGACTGGGAATATGCACCTTGTATATAAGCACATTTACTCGTTATATAACAATATAGTAGCACATACCAGTACATATGAGTACATACCATCACATATGAGCACATATCAGTATTGTACTAATTAAGTAAATCATTTACAACAAATCGTTAATTTGAACATGATTTATCGTATCATTAAATGCCAATAAGTAACATCACCTTTAACGAATTTATGTAACACACTTAAAAAAAATTGCATAACAATTTATTTCTTTTGTTTTACATACAAACATATCAACATATAACAACACCATACATCACATAACTGCACTACATAAACATTTAATATCATCTCATACCAGATCATTAATTAAAAACATTTTTTCTCATATCATCACATACCATACCAAAACATAAACATCACAAATTTTGAATTATATAAATTGTAATACAAATTCCAAATTGATAACACGATAATATCAAAAAAAAATTATAATGTTCCATCATTTTTGCTAGGGCCAGGACACGTACGCCTATCATGGTCAACTAATCCACATACATGACAACAACGTAGTTTCCTTTGAGTTTTGCTCGCGACTTGTTCTTGTATAGATTTAAAATGTTTCTTGGTTCCACAACCTTTTGTCCTAATACCATGAGGTCGGTTTATATAGTCTTCTGAAGGTTGAGACAGTCCAAGCACGTTTGCAATCCTATCTTTCTTGGGAATAGGTTGAGATTTTGTTCTATTTTCTGACAATTCATTCATTTTTCATTTAATCTCATCTCGATACAATACTAAATTTTCCATATTGTCTACAAGTTGATTTACTATGTAATCATTAGGCAACATTATCTCACGTACAATCCCTTCCACATCACTATTGTCATCTTGATTGCTTCCGTTAACTGTATGATTCTTGGTATACATGGTTGGAACTGCATCTCTCGTCCATCTTCTGATTACATAATTTTTTGGAAACACATTCACTTCGCATACCCTCAACACATAAAACACGTGCCTACATAGCAACCCATATTGCTCAAACCTGTTGCAACTACACGTGACAGTCATATCAACATCTCTGTACAACACCTGCTTTTAAAAAAAATAATAATAAAAACATTAACTCAACATTAACACATATCATACTTCAAATGACAATAACACTAATATATTATCAATTTTTTTATACCAGAACATCCCAACCCATCATGAAATATAACTTTATTTATCTAATAACTTGACTAAATTATGACATACCTCATACAATCAAGAACGATCGTGATCCAGCTCTTTTATCTTAAACTTTGTGAAATCATTAGCTTCATATGTATGAACGGACATGAATTTGTTTACTCCCTCGAAAATTTCCTCTTGAACATCATAAAAAATATTCCTGGTATATATCTCATTAGCTTCTTTCTCAAGTTCGTAATCGGTAACCCAATCAGGAATTTTATACCTTGTATCATGGTCATTCTTTCGATGCGTAAATCTTTGTGCTTCTATAGTGGTTTCAAAATTACTTAGAAATTCAACCAACGTCATTCTGCTGTTGATAAATTTACCGAAAAAATGGTTCTCACTTTCAGATCAAGAAGTCGTTCTCATCAGGCCAGACATGTGCTCATGACGATAATATGCATGTATCCAATCCGATCTTATAGAATACATGTCTGCCATCCATTTGTTCGCAGTTAGATTGAACTTATTCATAAAATCCTTCCATCTAGACTAAAAATTGTCCATTTCAATAGAATCATTCCACACAATTTCACAAATGCGTTGTTTAAATTTTCTGTCTGAACGCAACGATTTACCAACCTGATAAAAAACAAAATATTAATATTTTCACATATTATCATATGAAGTTCAAAAACTCGTATTCACAACCTATAATTTCACATGTCATCACCTATTAGTACACATATGTAACATTGCAATTCCTAATATCACAAATGTCGTGTTATTCATTAAACACTAAATATTAATAATTTAACAACACATGTTAGCTCATTATCTAAATATTATTTATTAATCATCACCCATTGTAGCAAATAGCATTCATTTTAACAACACATATTATAACATAAATTATTTTAATAAAACCATTATTTATCATCCACATATCGTCTATAATTAACATATTTATATACCCACATATAAAAATTTATAAACTACTAAACATGTAAAACAAAATTTGTTTATGAAACTACATATTATTACTTAAATTTCTTACTACATATTATTACTTAAATTTCTTACCTTGTCAGCAACCTTCTTCATGATATGCCACATACACAAACGGTGCCTAGATGTAGGGAAAACCTCTTCTATAGCTTTTCTCATCGCAGGATCTTGATCGGTAACAACCACGCGAGGTTCTTTACCCATACATTTCTTAAATGCGCCTAACAACCACTTATAGGAATCAACAGTCTCTAATGCTAACAATGCAGCCCCAACAGTGACATTTCGGTGGTGATTGTCAATAGCAGTAAATGGGACAAACAACATATCGTATCTATATATTAATCAAAACAAAACAAAGCCGTATGGATTATTTATAAAATAATTTCTATATTCAATGCGACAAGAAAACACTAAATATTAGTTTTAATACACTTACTTGCTAGAACAAAAAGTCGAATCGAATGAAATAACAACACCAAAGTTGATATAATTACGCTTCATTTCTTCAACTGCCGAAAAAAGACTAGCAAGGGAGTTGTCCTCTGAAGTAAAATATTAACACAAAAATTTCGGCAAAAATTCTTTTTCCCACATAAGACGTCTTACGATCATCTCAGCGTCATATTTACCAATAAATAGATTAATATCCCTTTTGAAATTCTTACAATCATCTTTCGTCACCCCCGTTTCTTTAAAACCACCATAAGTTGTTCGCATTATGTTGAACGCCTTTACAGGATCAATATTCAACTTAGACAGGTTGTGAATAAGGCTTTCCTGATTAAACGAAAGATTCCTGGCAGCACTTAATAGATGATAATCATCATCATCAACGAGTGGATGATTATGTTCTTCAACAAATCCATAAACTTTATATGATTTGTTATCACATAATTGTAAACGCATACGTGCTTGACATCCGGTTCGAATGGATGGTTTTGTCCTGCATAATTTTTCTTTCATGCCCGTATCGTTTGTTCCGTTCAAGGTATCAACTTTAACCTTAGTAAAAGGTTTATTACCTTCTTTTGAACAGACAAAATATTTAAGTGTCACAATCCCGTGCTTGGTAACCTCGGTATTCTTTCGAATTGTAAAACCTCCGTTCTTAGCGTACCTCTCGTAAAAAGTGTATGCTTCATCAACAGTTCAAAACATCATACCAACTTCAGGCTTGTCTAATATGGGTACATCAGGTATGTAAATTTCTTACCGGTCCTTGGAGATATACGCTCAGTATCAACCTTTCTTCTTGTTTTGTTATTCTCTCTACTAGCTAAAAACATATATTTACAAATCTTATCACATTATATGACCGACGTCGAAGTACCGATCAAATAAGAGTAAATGAGAGTGTTCCTAGCTACCTTAACTAGTAGGGTAAGTAGGGTGTCGAACCACGAAGAGTTTAGGTGGATGGTGTATTGTTTTTTGATTTGACCTAACTTTTCTAGACGAGAAATTGTAAAATTGATTTGAAGGTTGTTTGAGCTGTAGTAAGACAACTAACTTTTTAGCAAATTAACAATGAAAGCAAATGAATTTTAACTTAATTATGAAAACGAATCACACCCGGGATTTGAATTAGTAGGAAAGTAGGAACCTTTATGACTTAATTGCTCAAGACAATCACATAGACATGATTCGTTACTTTTCGTGTGAATGGACATTCATAAGTAGAAACCCTAATTTTAGTAATTAATTGATGAAAACCAACTAACTTTAAGCTTAGGATACCAATTACCAATATCAATTTGAAAGTGATAATCCAATTGACATTCAATGTTTCACAATTGTAAACTGAAAAATGATGAACATTCAATCAAACCAGAAATGTCAAATCGTTCAATCCAATACGAAAAGCAACATACAAACTATTAAAAAGATAGAAACCAACTATTGTTTGTAGTCAAATACAATTAGAATCATAGAAATCCCTAAACCTAACTAACCATTCACCCGGGCATGATTTCAATGGAGTTAGCCTTGAATCTTCATTCGGTTGTGCGCTATCATCAATTCGGGAATCACCGTGGTGTTTGGAAGTGTTAATTGATGAGTTCCTAAGCCTTGGAAACCCCCTAGAACCTCAAAAAGTCGTCCAAGTCGAAGATATCCAGAAACCCTAGGTCCTTAGGCTTAAATATGTGGCTAAACGGAAAAATTCCGCAAATCAAGCTGCCCCCGGCGTATCATACGCCTCCTAGGGGCGTATGATACGCCCCAGACACCTTCCTGGGCACTTTGGCTCTGTGATACGCCCCAGATACGCCGTGTTGATACGCCACTTCGTGAAAACCTTCATTTTTGGGTGTTTTGGCCTCCCAAGCACCATTTCTTGACCACCCTTTGATTCTTGGACATCAACCACTTATTTTCTTCACCCGAAAACCTGCAAATAATCAAAACACACAACCAATTACCATATTCCATGTATTTAAAGCCTAAAAACGCATCATTACTTATTTAAATCACATGAAATTACCCAAACCATCACATCCCCACATTTGCCCTTTGCTTGCCCCAAGCAAAATCTCATGCACACTTCAACCATGAGTAGCCAACCAATGGTTTGTCCATAACCTCCCCAATAACAAAGAATTCAAAAGATCATGATCAATCCCCAATACTTACAACGTGCAATAGATTTACATCCAACAAACAATCCATTTGTGCCAACACCCTACACAACTACATGTATTCAATTTCGATTGAGTTATTACATGTATTCACATTTCTCACAATTCACACTCCACTCGGTTTCGTATGCAGACTAGTAGTTATGACTAGCATGTTTATGACACTCCCTCCTATAATGAACACCCTTAGCATAAGCTTGCAAGGTAATCAACTCTCCATCACTGATTACTAAGGCATACAGAAATCAAGAGGACTTTTTCGGGTTGGCTTTGGCTAAGGTGGGTATGGTTGGTGTTATTACAGGCGATACTGGGTGAATCCACTATACAGTCAACATTTTGATAAGCTTAACTTGCGCACATGTTCTGTATTGTACTTATTTCTCTTCTTATTCTTTCTTTTGCACAATCTTTATTCTTTCAGTTTCTTTTTCTCTTCTGTTCTTTCTCATTTCAAACATGAATATCTCCTATTTTGGATCCACCACAGGGGTTAACATTTTAAAAGGCTAACAAGGCTAATTGTGGTTGAATTCATGGGTTAACAAATGAATAGGTAGTTGGCTCAACAGGGCGACTAGGGGATTTTGTTGTGGGTAGGTAAAACAATTAAACGGGCTAAAACAATGGGTTTTCCTAATGCCTCTATCACATTTGTGCATATCTTAGGTTGTGATCTTAAATTGCATTGACAATGCAAGTTCTACCTTAGGTGTTCACTATAGTCATCACACATAAAAGGAAATGAGCATGTATTCCTATTACCATATTTTGCTCGACATAGGCTCAATATCTCACGGAAACGGTGGTTAAAGGTTACAATGTGACACATCTAACAACTCATTCTCCACTTCATATCCTTAATCATGCAATACTATTAACACTTACGGATTGCTTGTCAAGACTACTTTATTCCGCAACTTAAAAGATCAATCACAACTTAAGAATCTACTTTATTATTTGGTTCAATCATGTGTCCACCATTTTGTTTTCAAACCATGTTTTCATGCACTTTTAAACTTGCATTGGAAAAAGTTTGTAAAATTTTTGAAAATTACCCATAATCTCCCCATCCCCACATTTAATCTTACATTGCCCTCAATGTAATCATTTGTTTCATCACAGGTATAAGACAGGAGCTAATCATTAATACCTAGTTCCATTAACCTAGATCACCCAACCAAACATATTAGCAGTTATCAAGTTTGAGACCCCACACATCATAGTTCAATTGTTTAAACATCAAGACAAGTTTAAAGGAACAAGCACATGGACCTGATCACATGCGATCAGTGAGTGCTGTGGAAATCATCGTCGTATGGTGGTCTGGGCATTGGTGGCCCAAACCATCTTCCCATTAAGCTATCCTGAAGGGACTGCATGTTGAAAGGATCTGAACCTCCTGAAGTGCTGGATCCATGGTCTCCAGGATGTTGGTATGGGACCCATGGAGATGGGTTGAACATCTGTGGATACCTTGGGGGTTGATCTCCATGAACATACGGTGGCAGGCTTGGATAGTCCACTTGCATAGGCCGCACCTGGGAAGTGTATCCAGCTAGATAATCGGTGCGTTGTCGCACGGCTTCTTCCTGCAAAAAATAATCGTTACGGAACTCCTCTAACCTGTAAGCTGTAGCTCTGGCATACAGTTCTGCCTGCTCCGCCTGATCCTTCCTTTCCCTCCTTAGCTCTTCTTCATACTGTCTCTGGGTGTCTCTGTACTGGACATCTTCGTTCCTCCAGGCAGTCATCCGGTCCCAATTGGCCCTTGCATCTTCAGGCCATCTAGTAAAACCTGCAGGCCTCCCCTGTAAAATGGACTCAGTGAAAGGGGTTGATTCAAAAGTTGATAGATGGGGTTGGTGGGAACCCTCCATTTCTGCAGGTCCCCGCTGTTCGGCTTCTTCTTCATCAAGTGGTGCTACTCCTTCCTTCGGCACAACAAGCTGCCTCTGAGTTTTATCATCAATGAGTACATGTTCGGTTGGCCTTTCCCTGTAAATCCAACCGAAAGCAGCTAACCGATCAAATCTAAAGTAACGTTGTGTCATTTTTTTGAATGGGGTGCTGGCATTGACCACCTTCTGTTTAAGCAGCAAGCTTGACAACAACCTGCAATGAGGCAACAAACATCTTGCCTTGCTGACCCTGCTTTCCCAAACATTCAACAGTACCAATTGCCGAAAAGATAACTTGGGGTGTCCGGTGACTAGGGCATGCAGCACCCTAATCTCGAAATTCCTAATAAACAGCTTGTCCCCAAGTCTTGGGATTACATTGAAGGCAGAAATAAGTGACAGGAGTTTTGGGAGAACCTTCAAATCGCTCCTCAACAATATCCTTGGCATTTCATCTGCTACTTTAGCAAATAAGGTTTGAACCATTGCGTTCCATTCATCATCTTTTGTGGCTTCACCTAGAATTTGCATCCTGTCGGGGTACACATACTCCCTTTGTGGCTTTGTATCGAATTTGACAATCTTGTTCATTGTTTCAAATGAAAGCACCATGTCTTTTCCGTTTACTGTTCCAATTAATCTTGTGGTCTTGGGTGGATAATTTCCTTCATCTTTCCTTAGAGTGGCCATTCACTCCACAATCTCTTTCATGTAGACGTTGTCCAAATTGTTGTTGTTGAACTTAAGAGCGTTTTCCCATCCAAGACTTTCAAAACATTGAACGACACCAAAAATGCTAAATTGGTCGAGTTGCACGGCTCGCTCGCAGACGAGGACTTTCTTGATGCTTGAGACCCCTTGCATCTTTTGTCTATAGAGGATGGGTTGCCAAATAGGATCGAAGGTGTTTAGTGGGGCATTTCCCGTCCATTGTGGTTGATCCCCCACCACAATGACTTCATCGTCATCGTACATGTTCATATCCTCCATCTCAAAGCCGGAATCCGACTCTTGTTCGGCTAGTCTTTGTCTTTTAGATTGAGTGGATGATGAGGCAACTTCTTTGCCTTTTGAGCCGGTAGCTTTTGTGCGACCCGTGTCCTACAAAGACAACCACATATAGTTAGTAAGTTGGAAAATCATTTGAGTCAACAAGTATAACACTTACAACTATGTGAAGCAACACCAATTGCAAATAATGCACAACACAAAGCAATAGTTCATCACATTGTGTTATTTCCATTTTGAAGTTCAAGCACTCATTACTAACCCTCCATCCCACATTTGTGCCTTACTTATCTTAGAATGTGATTCTCCCACCCAACTCAAAATTAGCCTTTAACAAAATGCAAGTTAATCCTTCCCCTTATAAAGGTGTTTAGGCCTTACTTAATTCTTCATTGGCATCATTACATTTGTAAAACAAAACCCATTCATGATTGAGCCTAATCTTTCTAACCTACCACTAATTGCAAGCACAATCTATGTTTCAAGTTTACTCCATACTCAAGCATACCATGTTTCACTATAAAAGCAACAAAATGCTAAGATAAGCATGCACATCTTAAATTAACATCATTTTTTTGCTGAAATAGAAGTTGAATAACATACCTTTGATTTGTAGAAACAAAGAATTGAAAGTGGAAGAAGAAATTGAGAGACTTTGAGAAAAACCCAAAAATTCGTCACCTTTATGCTACTCGATCTCACAAACGGGATGGAATCTTAAAAATCTGGGTGGATGGTTGTGTTCCCCTCGAAAAGTTACTCAAAATGCATATAAGGTTTGCGAGAATCGGTGGAGAAACGAGTGAGTTATGATCTAGGGCTTGTTTGGTGTCCTTGGTGAGTGAAAGGAGGAAGAAGGTGAATTTTTGAAAGGAGAATCGTTGGATTTGCTCATGGATCCCGTATTTAGTGTTTTTGGGTCGAATTCCGGGTCGTGGGTGAAAAAACACGCGTCAAAGTGGTCAAAACGGGTCAAAAGTGGGCCAAAGGGGTACCCGGCGTATGATACGCCCCCCCTGGCGTACCATACGCCGGTTAGGCTGAAAGGTGGCGTATTGGGGGCTCCAAATGAGGCGTATCACAGAAAAAATTTTGGCCTTGGCATATCATACGCCTACCCCAGCGTATGATACGCCGGGCACCTTTTTTTTTTTTTCTTTTTTAATAAGATAGGTACAATAACAACTTTACATAATCACAAAGAAAAATTATAAAAAAGAATTTAAAAAAAAATTAATAATAAAAAGAAGTTATAAAAGAAAAATTACTAAAATAAAAAATTACTTAAAAAGAACTAAAAAGAAAGGTTACAAAACTAATAATGAAAACATTTAAGTTAATCATTATCCTAGACACGCCATCCTGAACCAATCCGCCAACCCTCCGAATTTCAGTACCTCGACCCGAGGTGCAATTTAGCTCTTAGAATGCCAAAATTCTCGCATTGTGAGTCACTTGATTGTGTGTATACGTGCAAGAAATGACCCAAGGTGACTGATTAACCTAAACCTCACTTTCGTAGGGTACACGATTGCATTTAGCGTATGCAACAAGCCTTTTAAACCTCCCGGTAGCCCGGTTAGACGAGTGGAGTCTCGTGAGGGTTTCTAGTGAACATACCCACAAAGTTCTCGGGTTGCCTCCCGCAAGCGCTAAGTTTAAAGTCGTTAGCTCGACCTTGTCGTACCTGGTTTAGTCATTTGCATATGTTGGTGACTCTACAAGAAAGTTCACCGAATCCATTTGTACCTTGTTGATGACGCTTGCTTCCAAATACGGCTTGAGACGATGTCCATTAACCACACGACGAGTTTTGTCTTCACATCTTCAATTTCAATGTCACCAAAGCTTCCAATGCATGTAACAACGTGTGGTCCCGACCATTTGCTTTTCAACTTACCTGGAAAAAATTTCAGTTTAGAATTGTAAAGCCATACCTTTTGATTGACTTCAAAGAATTTGTTGCGGATTTTGGCATCATGCACTTTCTTCATCTTATCTTTGTAAGCCGATGCACATTCGTATGCTTCATTCCTTAGCTCCTCCAACTCGCACAGTTGCAATTTCCTCTCTTTACCTGCATCATCAAAGTCCATGTTAACAGATTTCACCGCCCATAAAGCACGATGAGCAACTTCCACCGGTAAGTGACATCCTTTCCCATAATCTAATCGGTAAGGTGTGGTTCCAATAGGTGTCTTAAAAGCAGTTCGGTAGGCCCATAATGCATCATTCAATCGCAAGGACCAGTCCTTACGATCCGAGCGAATCGTTTTTTGAAGAATTTCCTTAATTTGTCTATTGGAAACCTCAACTTGTCCACTAGTTTGTGGGTGATAAGGAGTGGCTATACGGTGATTGACACCATACCGTTTGAGCAATTTCCCAAAGTTAAAGTTCTTAAAATGAGATCCCCCATCACTTATGATCACACGGGGAATACCAAACCTTGAAAATATGTTGGATTGAACAAATTTACACACAACGGTATGGTCATTTGTTTTGGTGGCAATGGCTTCAATCCATTTAGACACGTAATCGACTTCCATCAAAACATAATAATTACCATGAGAGTTTGGGAAGGGTCCCATGAAGTCAATTCCCCATACGTCGAAGATATCGACCACAAGGATTGGTTTCATGGGCATCTCATCCCGTTTTGAGATACTACCTAGTTGTTGGCATCTCAAACACTGTTTAGCAAATACAGATGCATCTCTAAATAAAGTAGGCCAAAATAAACCACAAGAAAAAACCCGGTGACCCGTCTTTTGACCACTGAAGTGTCCTCCGCATGCAGATGCGTGTGTCAGTGACAGAACCTCCTGTACTTCCTCTTCTGGAATACATCTTCTGATTATCTGATCCGAGCCAACCTTAAACAGGTCGGGTTCATCCCAAATATAATACCGTACCTGAGCTAGAAACTGTTGCCTCTTCCGCTTTGTCCAATGATCCGGCAATACACCTGCAGCCAAATAATTTACAATGTCAGCAAACCATGGTAATTTAGAAACAGTAAGCAGATATTCATCAGGGAAGGATTCATTGATTTCATGAGAGTCTTCATCACTATTGGCTCCAATCCTTGAAAGATGGTCTGCGACGACATTATCACTTCCTTTCTTATCCCAGATTTCTAAATCAAACTCTTGTAACAAGAGTATCCAACGAATGAGCCTCGGTTTAGCATCCTTCTTCTCCATAAGGTATCTCACCGCACTATGATCCGAATAGATCACTACCTTGCTTCCCCAAATGTAAGACCTGAACTTATCAAGAGCATAAACTACAGCAAGCAATTCTTTTTCAGTAGTAGTATAATTAAGTTGAGCATCAGATAAAGTCTTACTTGCATAATAAATAGCTACTGGTTTCTTATCAATCCTTTGACCTAAAACCGCCCCAACTGCATAGTCACTAGCATCACACATGATTTCGAATGGTAGTGACCAATTGGGTGCTTGTAGAATAGGGGCCTCGACTAACTTATCTTTCAAAGTGTTAAAAGCAGTTAGACACTCATGATCAAAAACAAATGGAACATCTTTTAACAACAAATTACATAAAGGTTTAGTGATTGTACTAAATCCCTTAATGAATCTTCTATAAAAACCCGCATGTCCCAAAAATGATCTTATCCCTTTGACATTTGTGGGTGGTGGTAAAGTGGAAATAACTTTGATTTTTGCATGATCTACCTCCATCCCACGTTTAGAAACCACATGGCCTAGAACAATACCCTCTTATACCATAAAATGACTCTTTTCCCAACTTAACACTAAATTTGTTTCCACACATCTTTTTAACACTTTAGTTAGTTGAGTGAGGCAAGAATCAAAAGAATGACCAAAGATTGAGAAGTCATCCATGAAAATTTCTAGGGAATCCCCAACCATATCTGAAAAGATACTCATCATGCACCTTTGAAAGGTGGCTGGGGCATTACACAACCCAAATGGCATTCGCCTGAATGCGAAGGTACCATATGGGCATGTGAATGTGGTCTTTTGTTGGTCATCCGGATGAATTGCAATCTGATTGTAACCAGAATAGCCATCTAAAAAACAATAAAATTCCTGACCTGATAGTTTCTCAATTATTTGATCAATGAAGGGTAAAGGAAAGTGATCCTTAGAGGTAGCAGTGTTTAGCCTCCTGTAATCAATGCATACCCTCCATCCAGTGACAGGTCGTGTTGTTACCTGTTCCCCATGCTCATCAGTGACTGTTTGGATTCCTGCCTTCTTAGGTACTGTTTGTGTGGGACTCACCCATGTGCTGTCTGAGATGGGATAGATGATCCCGGCATCCAACCACTTCAAAACTTCTTTCTTGACTACTTCTCGCATATTAGGATTCAACCTCCTTTGAGTGTCCCTCACCGGCTTGACATCTTGATCGGTTATAATCTTGTGCATCACAATCGCCGGACTAATTCCTTTCAAATCTGCTATGGTCCACCCTATAGCTGCTTTATTTTCCTTTAATACTTTCATCAACTCTTCTTCTTGATTCTCAGTTAGATTTGCTGCAATGATCATCGGTAATGTTTTATCTTCACCCAAGAAAGCATATTTCAAGTGCTTGGGTAGCTCTTTCAACTCCACCTTTGGTGGGATTTCCAATGAGGGCTTCAATTGAGTATCTATATGGTCTGGTAAGCTTTCAATTTGATGTGTCCACAATTGTTTGCCCTCTTGAATTGCCAAGACTTCACATTTCTTTTCAGCTTCAAGTAACTCTTGAGCACACTTAACTTCAATCCTGTCACAAAGAACACACAACTCTGTGGTGTCTTTCACATTTTCATGAGAATGACACCCGTCAATGATGTCAGCCATGAAGCATTCATCATTGACCAGAGGATTAGATGTATGGGAAAAAACATTCAACCTTAATCTTCTATTCCCAAAAGCCATGTCTACCGTCCCGGTCATGCAATTTATCAAACATTGAGCCGTTTTCAAAAATGGTCTACCTAATATAACATTAGGTTGTGTGAAGGTAGTAGGAGATGCATAATCCAGTACCAAGAAATCAACTGGATAATAAAAATCTTCCACTTTTACAATAACACCAGTTAATATACCACGGGGGAGTTTAAGTGTCAAATCAGCCAAAACCACTGTGGTCTCGGCCTTTTGCAAAGGTCCGAACTCGTATTGATCATATAAACTTCCCGGTAATATACTAACACTTGCTCCAAGATCAAGGAGTGCCTTATTAATTTTAAAATCTCCAATTTGAATTGAAATCAAAGGGGCTCCGGGATCTTGAAGTTTTGGTGGAAGGGCACCCGATAAAACGGCACTCACATTATCAGTCAAATCAAGTTTTTTAGGAATTTTGTGGTGTCGTTTTTGGGTACACATGTCCTTCAAATACCGAGCATATGCAGGAACTTGTTTGATTGCATCAATTAAGGGTAGATTGATTTTAACTTGTTTAAAGATTTCCCACATCTCATCTTGTTGTGGGCCCCTTTTATTTGCATTTGCATTAGGTGATTTCAAAGCAGATGAGTAAGGAATGGTGGTTTTATCCTCCACATCCTTTCCCTTGGATGTTTCTACATCCGGTTTCAAAACATTTTCAATGGGTTCTTTAAAAGATACTTTCTTTTTGGTTTCAGACGAAACAAGCTCCTGTTCGGTATCACTCTCCTCACTTTCATTCACATCTTCCACCACTCCTTCGATCAAGTGTGGTGGAAGGAAATCCTTATTGTCATAAGACTTACCACTTCTTAGAGTTGTTACATGACTTACCTGAGCATTGTTGCTCTTTGACCCGGATGGTTGATGTTGAGGATTGAGTGTAGTGTCACTTGGCAACTTTCCTTTGTCTCTAGCCGCCAGTTGTTCAGCCAATTGTCCCAATTGCTTTGCATGGGACGCATTTGTCTTTTGTTGCTGCTCTTGTTTTTGCACCACTCCAGTTAACATTAGCCTCAGCTCATTGATTTGGTTGGCTATGTCTTCCATTGAAATATTTGCTCCTTGTTGACCTCCTTGAAATTGACTTTGACTTCCTTTGTTTTGTTGGAAGTTTCTTGATTGACCTTGATTGTAGCCACGTTGTCCACCTTGGTTGTAATTACTTCTTTGGTAGTTACCTTGGTTGTAATTCTGTTGTCGGCTTTGGTATGAAGACCCTTGATTTCCACCTTTTTGGTTGCTACCCTGAAAATTAGGATTCAATTGATTAGATGAATTACCATATCTAAAATTAGGGTGATTACGCAAACCCGGGTGATATGTGTTAGAGTTCATGTCATTGTTCCTCTTGTCATTCTGGAAGGATTCTTGTACTTGATTCACCTCCTCATTTCTGTTCATGTTCATCATACATTCCGACTCCAAATGACCTATATCACCACAAACATTGCAAACATCATAAACGTTAGACACATTAGAATTGTTCTTACCTGAATTTCTGTGGAAGTTTGCAATTTGTCTTTCGAGGGCTTCAAATCTTTCTTTTGTCACATACTCCCCTCCCGGTTTCCCAATAACATGTTTAGCCTTCCTGCTTGCTGAAGCTTGTGTCTTTGAACCTTTGCTTAACCTTACAAGCAATTCCCAATCATCGTCCTCTGAATTGGTTAAGAATGTTCCATTACTGCTGGAACTGACAAACTTCAAGTCTTCTGGTGTTAAACCATCATAGAATGCCTTAATCAACTCCCACTTAGGAATCTGGTGGTGTGGGCAAAATCTGAGCAATTCCTTAAACCGTGTGAAAGCTTCGTGTAGCAACTCACCCGATTGTTGTTGGAATGTTCTGATGGCATTTCGGGCCTCGCTTGTCTTGCTCATGGGATAGTACTCATCCAAAAACAACTGTTGCATTTCCTCCCATGTATAGATACTACCAGATGGTAGTGTATGAAACCATTGCTTGGCCCTTTCCTTTAATGAGAATTGGAACAAGTTCAGCTTTACTTCATATGGGGTGAATCCTTGACCACCAATAGTGCTACAAATAGCACCAAACTCAGAAAGATGGACGTATGGTTCTTCGGTTGCAGTCCCTCTGAAATTAGGAATAATGGCCAAGTATTGTGGCCTTATCTCAAATGATCGTCCTCTTAACAATGGAGGTACAATAGGTGAAGGATTCTGAGTCACTGTTGGCCTAAAGTGACTGTCAACTCCCTGAACAGGAGCTCTGTGGTGCCATCCTTGACCATGGTTATTGTAACCCCATCTCCCATTGTGATTATTCATGGGTGGTTGCCGATTCCACCCCCCTTGTCCATTCCATCCACCATGCCCATAATTGTTGTGAACTGGATGATTCGGTGGGCCTAGTGGTTGCCAACTATCATCATGGTATTCTTCATGAGGTGGGTAGTTGTGGTTAGCTTCCTCTTCGTGTAACTCATCATGCCAAGATCCATGTTCCCCTGAGTTACTTCCACCACCTGAAATGTGATCTTCCCCATGCAAGTTGTTTCCCTGATTAACCCCATGGTTTGGGTTGTTGAATAATGGGTTTTGTGCCATTCTAAGATTAGACATGGCATTAGGTGGTACGTTTGGTGGTGGGTTATTCTGGTTGAATGGATTTGGTGGGATGACTGAGTTTGGGTTTCGTGGTGGCATGTGAGCATATTGGTTAAATGGTGGAATTGGTGGTGGTGGTGGTGGGTTTTGATTGTTCTGATCAGCCATAGGAACAGACTGATTTGAACTCTCTCCGGTTTGGATAGTGTTTCTTGAACCCGGAGTGACAATATTGTCTAGCCTTTGTAATGTTCGGTTGATTCTAGCGGTTTTCTCAATCTCTGGATCAAATTCCAATGGTGAGTCACGACCTGAAAACCGAGTATGCATGCAATCAACGTGTCACCTGCACACTAACAAACCTCGCGTAACAAGGAAAGACAAGAAATAAAAAAAAATTGAATAAAACTAACAAATCAATTAACTAACACCAAGCGCACTAACTCCCCGACAACGGCGCCAAAATTTGACCGACGTCGAAGTACCGATCAAATAAGAGTAAATGAGAGTGTTCCTAGCTACCTTAACTAGTAGGGTAAGTAGGGTGTCGAATCACGAAGATTTTTGGTGGATGGTATATTGTTATTTGATTTGACCTAACTTATCTAGACGAGAAATTGTAAAATTGATTTGAAGGTTGTTTGAGCTTTAGTAAGACAACTAACTTTTTAGCAAATTAACAATGAAAGCAAATGAATTTTAACTTAATTATGAAAACGAATCACACCTGGGATTTGAATTAGTAGGAAAGTAGGAACCTTTATGACTTAATTGCTCAAGACAATCACATAGACATGATTCGTTACTTTTCGTGTGAATGGACATTCATAAGTAGAAACCCTAATTTTAGTAATTAATTGATGAAAACCAACTACCTTTAAGCTTAGGATACCAATTACCAATATCAATTTGAAAGTGATAATCCAATTGACATTCAATGTTTCACAATTGTAAACTGAAAAATGATGAACATTCAATCAAACCAGAAAAGTCAAATCGTTCAATCCAATACGAAAAGCAACATACAAACAATTAAAAAGATAGAAACCAACTATTGTTTGTAGTCAAATACAATTAGAATCATAGAAATCCCTAAACCTAACTAACCATTCACCCGGGCATGATTTCAATGGAGTTAGCCTTGAATCTTCATTCGGTTGTGCGCTATCATCAATTCGGGAATCAACGTGGTGTTTGGAAGTGTTAATTGATGAGTTCCTAAGCCTTGGAAACCCCCTAGAACCTCCAAAAGTCGTCCAAGTCGAAGATATCCAGAAACCCTAGGTCCTTATGCTTAAATATGTGGCAAAACGGAAAAATTCCGCAAATCAAGCTGCCCCCGGCGTATCATACGCCTCCCAGGGGCGTATGATATGCCCCAGACACCTTCCTGGGCACTTTGGCTCTGTGATACGCCCCAGATACGCCGTGTTGATACGCCACTTCGTGAAAACCTTCATTTTTGGGTGTTTTGGCCTCCCAATCACCATTTCTTGACCACCCTTTGATTCTTGGACATCAACCACTTATTTTCTTCACCCGAAAACCTGCAAATCATCAAAACACACAACCAATTACCATATTCCATGTATTTAAAGCCTAAAAACGCATCATTACTCATTTAAATCACATGAAATTACCCAAACCATCATTATTTCATACGAAAATATCAAAAAAAATCATTTTACATCATATTATCGCACTAATTTCACATGATGGTACAAATATGTGCAACAATACATTTTCTAAATTTCACAAAAAATGTGATAACAACGCATGTTTAACATCATGTAATAACACATTGTAGGACCAAGGATGATCTCGAAAACAACATGAAATCAATAGAAATCTGCTCAACAGCCATTAGAATAGTGCGGAATCCTATTCTAGGGTTTTCCAATCGAAACCGACAGCAACCGTGGTGATACGAAGGTAAGAGAAGAACGTTTGAGTGAAGATCGAACACCACGAGCTAAGAATCGAAGTTGGACAGCAAGAAACGCTCAAATCTCCAAGGGTTTGGCACTTGAGTGCTTTAGGACGAATGAGGGTTCTTGGAAGTTCAGGTTGAAATGATTTTGAACTTGTATTTATAGGCAGTTGACATTCGGCCGAATGAGAGGCCGAAACAACTCATTCGGCGAATGACTCCTGTCGAATAGGAAATTCAGTCGAATGAGTCATTCGGCGAATGACTCATTCGCCGAATATAGACATACTCTATTCTCATTCGCCGAATGACTTCATACTCTAGAGTCATTCGGCCGAATGAGCAATACTCATACTCAATTAAACAAAAAACCAAATCACCCAATCATATAATCAAATAATTAAAACATAAACATGAAGAACAATATAAAAAGACAACTTCCATTAATATCTTGAAATTTACATGATGAGTATTACAAAATAGAACTAGGGATTGCCAATTTGACCAGCCACTAAACCATCATATGAGCTGACAAGGGTAGATAAAAGACCCATGTGTTCCTTAGCAATCTCCACAGTAACTTTGTCAAAATTATCTGTTTTCAGACTGGCAGCAGGTTGATGATGTTCCTTTTGAGAGTGGGTTGAAGAAGATGACTGACTAAAATGAATCTGAGCAGAGGATGGAGCTTCAGATGTCTGAGAAACAAAAGCTGTCTTCAATGGAGCATGTGAAGATGATTTCTCAACTGTGGGAGTAGAATAGTACAAGGAAGGATCCTGAACTTGAGCAACTCTTTTTGCTTTCCACTTGTTTTCTATCTCTTGTTCTTTCAGCTTCTGGATGAAATCATTTATGTCCATATGTGTCAGCATCTGATTCTGCTTTAGTACCATCAAAAATGACTCCCACTTTGGAGGTAGAGCATCTGCGAAACACTGGATCTTTTCCTGAGTAGTTGTCTTGACTTCATGATTGAATAGCTCACTCAAAAGATGATAAAATCTAGCAATCAGCTCATCCAGTGACTCATTTCCCACATACATGAAGCTATTGAACTCCTTTCTCAATGACTTTGACTTGATACTCTTCAAAGCATCATTACCCTCATATCTTTGTTGCAGTGCATCCCACAGTAGTTTTGTAGAGGTAAACTGTCTAAACTGATGGAAAATATCAGTGGCAATGGACTGGGATAGAATATCATAGGCTTTCTTCTCATAATCATACAGCTTCCTCTGAGGCTCAGTCATCCGTGTGACTAGCATAGGAGTTCCATCTTCATTCAGAGGCCTCAGATAACCTCCCTCAATCATCATCCATAAGTTTGTATCCACCCCATTGATGTGGATCTCAAATCGATACTTCCAATGCGGATAATCGTCTAAGGATAACAACTTTGGAGCTTTATTAGAGTTCCCAGTCTCAGTCTCAGTCAGTAACAAAGTCTGAATGCGATGATTCTGGTTCGCCATTAGTGCTAAATCTTCCATTTAATCAGAAATGACAAGGTTCAACACTTAGAAAAATTTGCAGAATGATGGCCGAATGAAGATCCTTAGGGGAATGTCGGGGGCCGAATGTACTATCACTGACGAATGAGAGGTCGAATGATCCTATTCGCCGAATGACTTGACCTAATGAGTCTTTCGCCGAATGAATGATCGAGTGAAAGCTATTCGCCGAATGAAAGATCGAATGTGGGCTATTCGGCGAATGAACAATCGAATGAGAGCTATTCGGCGAATGAGAGGTCGAATGAGGCTATTCGCCGAATGAAGGCTTATTCGGCTGAAACTATTCGGCCGCCAAAGACATTCGGCCAATCTGAGAGTTCTTGCAACAAAAATCGTGATAACTTGAGATTTAGACCAGATCTAAGTACCAAATTTGGTACAGAACATCATGAGATGATGGGGAACAAATTGGGATAAAAGTTTAGACAAAACCACCACAAAAATCCACGGATTAGCAATGAAACAGTAACTTTAAGCACAAAAAGTTTAGGGTTTTTGCAGATCTCGAACAAACAATCCAAGATATGATGATTTAGATTGGAAATCGAGCAGAATCAAGAGCCAAGACTCTGATACCACTTTGTAGGACCAAGGATGATCTCGAAAACAACATGAAATCAATAGAAATCTGCTTAACAGCCACTAGAATAGTGCGGAATCCTATTCTAGGGTTTTCCAATCGAAACCGACAGGAACCGTGGTGATACGAAGGTAAGAGAAGAACATTTGAGTGAAGATCGAACACCACGAGCTAAGAATCGAAGTTGGAAAGCAAGAAACGCTCAAATCTCCAAGGGTTTGACACTTGAGTGCTTTAGGACGAATGAGGGTTCTTGGAAGTTCAGGTTGAAATGATTTTGAACTTGTATTTATAGGCAGTTGACATTCGGCCGAATGAGAGGTCGAAACAACTCATTCGGCGAATGACTCCTGTCGAATAGGAAATTCAGTCGAATGAGTCATTCGGCGAATGACTCATTCGCCGAATATAGACATACTCTATTCTCATTCGCCGAATGACTTCATACTCTAGAGTCATTCGGCCGAATGAGCAATACTCATACTCAATTAAACAAAAAACCAAATCACCCAATCATATAATCAAATAATTAAAACATAAACATGAAGAACAATATAAAAAGACAACTTCCATTAAGATCTTGAAATTTACATGATGAGTATTACAAAATAGAACTAGGGACATTAAATGTATCTACACACATAAAGAATATCAACTCTCAACATTTTCAAAATAACAACACATCCTATCATACTAAATTAATTTTTTTTTGGTGCAAATATGCAACAAAGCAATTCCTAAATATCACAATTGTTTGATAACAACAAAAAATAGCACAATACAGTTATCAATTCATCACAACACCTATTTAACAACATATATTAACACATAGAAAAATATCAATTCTTAACATTTTTCAAATACCAGCACATCTTAGCACAAATAAAAATAATTAATTCTTAAAATTTATTATTAAAAATACCTATTAAAATATTAGGGTTCGCGGCAACAGGTTCGCCTCCCTTGGGTTTGTGACCATCAGGTGCGTGATTCCCCTGAATCTTCACTGTATAGCAACTAATTGATTTACTTCGAAGCCTGGCAACGTCTTAAAGTCATGAGGATGTTTGAAGTAATCTATCCCTCTTTCTCTTTTCACTGCATAGAATCCGAGGTCGTGAAAGTATGCCCAGCTCAAGATTTGACCTCTAGCCTTGTAGCCTTTGGTTCTGTAGACTTTCTTGTGTGTTGCTGGCATCTTCTCGGTGCTCTGTTTCTTTAAGGCCCCCCAGTAAGCCTCCCACTCTTCTTTTCTTTTTCTCTGTTCATCGGCTTCGGACTTGCTGGCTTCAACTTGTTCTTCCAAATATCTGACAAGAAGTACCTCTGTTTCTTGATCAAATGGTTCAGAAAATGTAGTCAACTCATCCTCAGCCGATGTGTACTTAGGATATTCCTCGTCCGTGATATCCTCCAAAATAACTTCATCAATATCATCAAAGAGTTCTGGCTCTGGCTCATCAACAATAGGAACAGAGGTATCATCAGTGATCACCTCATCAGGATTTAACCTGAAAAGCTCAGCATTTTGTTCCTTTGTTAAGCAGTGAATGATTTATCCTTCCTCCTTGTCATAGCTGACTGAGTGCTGTATGATGCCTTGAGCGTCCAAAATCATGGTAAGAGTCTCGTCTAACTGACGTCTCAAAGGCACAGCTTCCACTTCCTCAGTAGCTTCAGGATCAGTTGTCTTTGAAGGAGACGAAGGAGGAGGAGCCTGAGGCTTCTTGTTATTTGATTTCTTGGATCGGATCTCAGAAGATGGAGGGGCTTGATCATCATTGTCATCATCATTATCATCATCAGTACCGGATGAATCAGAAGACCCACTCCCAGATCCTTCCTTATCGTCATCATCATCGTCAGACTCATCATCTTTGTCTGAGTCTTCGTAATCAACTTGTTCCTCCTTAGACTCTTCTTCTTCTTCTTCTTCATCATCTTCCTTGTCTGAATCATCGGAACGAGCAGCAGAACCTTCTATTCGAGGAGTACTATCCTTGAGACTGTCTAACTGATCTGCTAGTCTAGCATTCTCAGTCTCCAAGGTAAGTATCCTATCACTGAAGTCAGTGACTGTCAAGGCAAGCTGATGATGTTCATCTATGTACTTCAGCAGCTGCTGCTCCTGTTGAGCAGACCTGGCCCTTAGATCAGCTCTCTGATCTACGGCCTGTAAAAGCAGAGTATCCTGCTCTTCCAATCTCTTTGTGAGCTGAGCAATGACCAGCTCTTGCTCTCTGTTCTTCCTCTATTGTTCCATACTTCTCTCCATTAATCTAAGTACCATACTGTTTAGTGTGCTCAGCTGATCAACAACTGACACAATAGGTATAGACAAATCAGCACGTGAGATGGAGGGACCAGAGGAAGCAGCAGTAAATATAGGGGCCTGAGTCACCGAGGTGGTCAGAGGGGCAGTAGTGGCATGAACATTAGATGCCCTTGACCTGGTCAGTGAAGAAACTGAAACAGCTGCTACTGATATAACAGTGGTTGTAGCAGCCGTTGTCAGTTCTGACCTTCTCTGGAATGAGAACCTCGACCTCTTCCCTCTACCAGCCCTGGAAGGTGTCGGCAGAGAAACTAATGTAGAAATAGCAACAATAACAGGTGCAGAAGACCGAGGTGGAGGAGACAAATCAATCTCTGGAATGAATGAAGGATCAGTAATCTCCTCCAACTCTTCTTCACTTCTCTTCCTCTTCCTCACTATCATTTTCCCTCCAACCATCACTTTCTCGAACTCATCATCATTACTTTCATCAGAATCAGAACTATCCTCATCACCCTCACCAGCTACACCTTCATCTTCACTTGAGTCCTCAGACTCAACATCACCTTCTGCAGAATGAGGGACTGTAGCTTCAAGAGGAGCAGTCACTGAGGAGGTAGTGGTAATCAGGAAGTTCAGCTCCATCAGTGAATCAATATCTATTTCCTCCTCTGCAGCCAAGGAGGTGCTAACACCTGCATCTGAAGTCATAGGAGCTGTGCCTACAGAAATCATGCTCACACTTACTGAGCTAACACCACCACCAATAATAACATCATCAGCACCACCAGCACTAGCACCACTACCACTTGCACCAACACCAACATCATTTGCACCAACACCAACATCACCACCAACCTCATCATCTCCACCATCATCATCATCTACATCATCTGGCACAACAATATCCTCCATATCAGAATCAGAATCATCGTGTCTCCATCTACGACCAGTAGGAGCTCGATAATCTGGCCTAGAGAGATGTCCAAATAAGGATCTTGAAGCTGGTTTCCTCTCTTTGCCTCTGTATGACATCACCCTGTTGAGGGTGAGATCATTCATATGCTCCAGCTTGATGATATCAGCATCAATCTTAGGTAGATCAGGCAACTGGGCATCAATCAACTGTTGCAGAAATCTTGGATACATCAAGAACTTCTTGTCTCCCTTCAGAGTCAATTTCTCCTTCATATGAGAGAAAACCATCTTAGAGAAGTTGAATGGTCTGTTCAGCACCAGGGCGACAAATGCACACTGAATAGTCTCCCGCATGTCATCGAATCCTCCCCTCCTGGATCCAAGACAGTGAATCAGCACGTGTGCGAGATACTTGAACTGTGGAGACATGTAGGCCTTGTTGAGAATCCCTGCTCCTAGATCTCCTTCATACTTGCACCGCATGAAACATCCACGAACCAAGTAGCGGTCTAGCAAGTAAGGCTGATCAGGGGAATCCTGGAAACCACAGACTCTCCTGATGTGCTCGGCTGATATGACAACATCATGCCCGAGAACCTTTCCCTTGATAACACTAGGTTCAGCTTCACAATCTATATCAGCAGAGGCCCAGAAATCCTGCTGATGTGACCGATAAGGCACATGCATAGTGGAGATGGCTGTAAATATCCTCGAACGCCTGAGAAAGGTAATGATCTCAGTATAATGCTTGGAGTTCGGAGTGTCAAGGTCTAAGTGCGCGCAGATGTTGTAGGACCAAGGATGATCTCTAAAACAACACGAAATCAATAGAAATCTGCTCAACAGCCACTAGAATAGTGTGGAATCCTATTCTAGGGTTTTCCAATCGAAACCGACAGCAACCGTGGTGATACGAAGGTAAAATAAGAACGTTTGAGCGAAGATCGAACACCACGAGCTAAGAATCGAACTTGGACAGCAAGAGAACGCTCAAAACTCCAAGGGTTTGACACTTGAGTGCTTAGGGACGAAAGAGGGTTCTCAGAAGTTGGGGTTGAAATGATTTTAAACTTGTATTTATAGGCAGTTGACATTCGGCCGAATGAGAGGTCGAAACAACTCATTCGGCGAATGACTCCTGTCGAATAGGTAATTAAGTCGAATGAGTCATTCGGCGAATGACTCATTCGTCGAATATAGACATACTCTATTCTCCTTCGCCGAATGACTTCATACTCTAGAGTCATTCGGCCGAATGAGTAATACTCATACTCAATTAAACAATAAACCAAATCACCCAATCATATAATCAAATAATTAAAACATAAACATTAAGAACAATATAAAAAGACAACTTCCATTAATAACTTGAATTTTACAAGATGAATATTACAAAATAGAACTAGGGACAATAAGTGCATCTACAAACTCCCCCTTGGACCTAGTTCAGCTTGTGGAAGTGTCTTTCTTGAAATACTTTGCCGAGATAGCTTTCCAGTCAGCTCCAGCATGGATCTTGAAAATGCTGCAGAGACGGATCACTCTCATAAACTGCAATGCTTGCGCCATGTCTTGAACATCAAAGAAAATCTGGTGCCTAAACAGAGCTTGGACATCTTTGTGAGATAGATTGGTCAACCACATAGGCTCAAATATCCTCACAGTCTCCCACTGCTTGTCCTTGCACAAAACCATCACAGCCTCGCCAGTACGCCCATCATAATACCACCATCGGAAGCCATCCATAAAGTCTTGTTGCATTTTCCGTAAAGGAATTTTCTTCAAAACTTTAGGAGGAAGCCACTTCAGGATAACCTTATGCTTCCGGGTGTCTCCATCAATCTCTGGCAAATAATAACGTTCAGGCTGTTGGGGCTGAAAGTTCACCCATCTCTTTCTGTACTCATACTAGATTTGCCTAGAAAACCAGGCAGACATTCCTGAATCTTCACAGTATAGCAACTTTAGACGAGCTAATTGATTTACTTCGAAGCCTGGAAACGTCTTAAAGTCATGAGGATGTTTGAAGTAATCTATCCCTCTTTCTCTTTTCACTGCATAGCATCCGAGGTCGTGAAAATATGCCCAGCTCAAGATTTGACCTCTAGCCTTATAGCCTTTGGTTCTGTAGACTTTCTTGTGTGTTGTTGGCATCTTCTCGGTGCTCTGCTTCTTTAATACCTCCCAATAAGCTTCCCATTCTTCTTTCCTTTTCTTCCTGTCATCGGCTTCTGATTTACTTGCTTCTACTTGTTCTTCCAGATATCTGACCAGAAGATCCTCTGTTTCTTGATCAAATGGTTCAGTAAATGTAGGCAACTCATCCTCAGCCGATGTGTACTTAGGATATTCCTCGTCCGTGATATCCTCCAAAATAACTTCATCAATATCATCAAAGAGTTCTGGCTCTGGCTCATCAACAATAGGAACAGAGGTATCATCAGTGATCACCTCATCAGGATTTAACCTGAAAAGCTCAGCAATTTGTTCCTTTGTTAAGCAGTGAATGATTTCTCCCTCCTCCTTGTCATAGCTGACTGAGTGCTGTATGATGCCTTGAGCATCCAAAATCATGGTAAGAGTCTCGTCTAACTGACGTCTCAAAGGCACAGCTTCTACTTCCTCAGTAGCTTCTGGTTCAGTTGTCTTTGAGGGAGACGAAGTAGGAGGAGCCTTTGACTTCTTGTCATTGGCCTTCTTGGACCGGATCTCAGAAGACGGAGGGGCTTGATCATCATTATCATCATCATCATAATCATCATCATCAGTACCAGATGACTCAGAAGTCCCACTCCCAGATCCGTCCTTGTCTTTATCATCAGATTCAACATCTTTCTCTGAATCTTCATAATCCACCTGTTCCTCCTCAGACTCTTCTTCTTCTTCGTCTTCCTCCTTGTCTGATTCATCGGAATGAGCAGCAGAGCCTTCTATCCGAGGAGTACTATCCTTGAGACTGTCTAACTGATCTGCTAGTCTAGCATTCTCAGTCTCCAAGGTAAGTATCCAATCACTGAAGTCAGTGACTGTCAAGGCAAGCTGATGATGTTCATCTATGTACTTCAGCAGCTGCTGCTCCTGTTGAGCAGACCTGGCCCTTAGATCAGCTCTCTGATCTGCGGCCTGTATCAGTAGAGTGTCCTGCTCCTCCACTCTCTTGGTGAGCTGAGCAATAACAAGCTCTTGCTCCCTATTCTTCTTTTCCTGCTCCATACTCCTCTCCATCTATCTGAGTACCATACTGTTCAGTGTGCTCAACTGATCAACAACTGACACAGTAGGTATAGACACATCAGCACGTGAAATGGAGGGACCAGAGAATGCAGAAGTAAATATGGGGGCCTGAGTCACCGAGGTGGTCAGAGGGGCGGTAGTGGCACGAACATGAGTAGCCCTTGACCTGGTCAGTGACGAAACTGAAACAGCTACTACTGATGTAACAGTAGTTGTAGCAGCCGTTGTCAATTCTGACCTTCTCTGGAATGAGAACCTCGACCTCTTCCCTCTACCAGCCTTGGAAGGTGTCTGCAGAGAAGCTGATGTAGAAATAGCAACAGTAGCAGGTGCAGAAGACCGAGGTGGAGGAGACAAATCAAACTCAGGAATAAACGAGGGATCAGTAATCTCCTCTAACTATGCTTCACTTCTCTTTCTCTTCCTCATCTCCATCTTTCCTCCTTCCATCACTTTCTCAAACTCATCATCATGAGTCTCATCAAAATCAGAACTTTCGTCATCACCCTCACCAGCTACACCTTCATCTTCACTTGAGTCCTCAGACTCAACATCACCTTCTGTAGAGTGAGGGACTGTAGCATCGAGAGGAGCAGTCACTGAGGAGGTAGTGGTAATCAGGAAGTTCAGCTCCATCAGTGAGTCAATATCTACTTCCTCCTCTGCAGCCAAAGAGGTGCTAACACCTGCATCAGGAGTCACATCAACTGTGCCTACAGTCATCAAGCTCACACCTTCTGAGCTAGCACCACCACCACCAACAACATCATCAGCCCCACCAGCACCACTACCAACCTCATCATCTCCACCATCATCATCATCTACATCATATGGCACAACAATATCCTCCATATCAGAGTCATACTCATCATGTCTCCATCTACGACCAGCAGGAGCTCGATAATCTGGCCTAGAGAGATGACCAAATAAAGATCTAGACGCTGGTTTCCTCTCTTTGCCTCTGTATGACATCACCCGGTTGAGGGTGAGATCATTCATGTGCTCCAGCTTGATGATGTCAGCATCAATCTTTGGTAGATCAGGCAACTGAGCATCGATCAACTGTTGCAGAAATCTCGGATACATCAAAAACTTCTTGTCTCCCTTCAGAGTCACATTCTCCTTCATATGAGAGAAAACCATCTCAGAGAAGTTGAATGGTCTGTTCAGCACCAATGCGACAAATGCACACTGAATAGTCTCTCGCATATCATCGAATCCTCCCCTCCTGGATCCAAGACAGTGAATCAGCACGTGTGCGAGATACTTGAACTGTGGACTCATAAAGGCTTTGTTAAGTATTCCAGCTCCGAGATCTCCTTCGTACTTGCACCTCATAAAGCAACCTCGAACTAGATAACGGTCTAGCAGATATGGTTTATCAGGTGTATCCTGGAAACCGCAAACCCTCCTGATGTGCTCAGCAGATATGACAACATCATGCCCAAGAACCTTTCCCCTGATAACAGTAGGTTCAGCCTCGCAATCTATATCAGCAGAGGCCCAGAAATCCTGCTGATGTGATTGATAAGGCACATGCATAGAGGAGATGGCTGTAAATATCCTAGAACGCCTGAGAAAGGTAATGATCTCAGTATAATGCTTGGCGTTCGGAGTGTCAAGATCTAAGTGCGCGCATATGTTGTTCTTCGTCACAGATTTGTATCCAGCCATTCTGAAAATCAAAGAAATACACATGTCAGAACCATTCAGATAACTTAAAAAGTTGAATTCAGATAAAAATCAGAACTTAGAAAAATTTCAGACTGATTTGCCGAATGACATGTAAACTGGCAAATGAACACATTCGCCGAATGAGTCATTCGTCGAATGAACTTCATTTGGCGAATAGAACACATTCGCCGAATGACAGTGAAGGAATGAGTCATTCGCCGAATGAGTTTCATTCGCCGAATGAGACATTCGCCGAATGGCGTCATTCGGCTGTATTTTGAAGTTCAAACCCTTGATTATCAAAAAATCAAAACAGTCCATAAAACTCGTATATACAGACTCAGAAACGACCGACTAACAGCTTTAAGACATGAATCATGTGATTTAGATGTCATTTTGACCATCTATTTAACAGGCGATTACAAAAACCCTAAAAACCTAAATCTGGTTAGGTTTTTGATGATTCCACGGTTGAAACTTGATGATATTCGATCCTGGTATACCTGAAATGATGTCGAACAAGATTATCAGAGGGTGAGTCAGTGAAAATCAAGAAGAAAAGATCGAATGAGCAAAGATGGCGTTCGGGCGAAAGAGGCACACAGTTACAGCGAAAGTGTATTTGGTCGAATGAGCTTCATTCGGCCGACAGACTGTACAAATAGCCTTGCTCATTCGCCGAATGAGGCTGGCGAAAGGTCGGTTGAAACTCACACACATTCGCCGAATGTGATTTACGAATGAGACATTCGTCATCTCTCATTCGCCGAATGTGAATGTCGAATGAGACATTCGACACACTTCATTCGCCGAATGAGTCATACTTTGTCTGATTGATTCGGTCGAATGACTTATTCGCAGAATGAGGTCATTCGGCCGAATGATTGAAAATCACCCTTCATTCGGGCGAATGGGAAATTTTAACACCCAAAACACAAACTTTTTCAATATTTGACATTTTGAACATCAAGATTTTGACAATTATGAAGACATGTCTGGTTGGTTCAGGATTCAGATGTGACAGATATCCGAACCTACAAATGATCATCTAAGATAAATTAAAAAATAGAAAATCTTTTTGTATTTTTCTGAAACAACAATTACAACTGTACAAATAGTAACTAAAGACAAATAAAAACCTATTTTTGTGAGAGATTCACTGATAAAATAACACATACCTCTAATCACATCACATCATCTTCAAAGAATGCTTCACTTCAAACACAATTGTATTATGATACGATTACTGATATATTTGTCCAATTTTAAACCAAACAATACTCAACTACTAAACAAACTTAATGATCACTCATATTTTCAGATCGAGTTCCCCATTTCATTTCACCATTAAAGATCAAAATCAGTTTAAAACTCATTTCTGCATATCTTAATACCAGTCATCATAAATTCAATAAGATTTCAAATTTATTATCTTTTTGTAATTTTCTTGTTCTATCCAAATGTACGGCTTCAGCTAGGTTCATCCCAGCAATATGGCACGTGTATGGAATCGAACTTAATTTGTTCAAGTATTTCTCAAGCTTAATACCAGCTTGCATTAGGTTTTCTTTAAGCTTAATACCAGCTTGTTTTTCTTTTTCTTCAAGCTTAATACCAGCTTGTTTTTATTTTTCTTCAAGCTTAATACCAGCTTGCTTTTCTTTTTGTTTTTGTTTGAAACCTCATTTGATTCCATGATGACCGGTGTATGCTTGATTTGAGTCAATAACTATTTCTCAATTAAATGGTTTAACAAAACAAATCCCACTGATCAGACTGTCTAAGATATCACAAAGTGTTTATTCATTTTGTAGATTCGGCCTATGAGTACATCCCATCACAATTTTCTTGTGTTTAATGCTTATACATTCACCTCTGCTTCTATGACATGATAGATTAATGTATTACTTTATAAAGAGAACCATCTCAATTTTTTATTTTTCCATTGTTTTTGTATTTTCAATTATTCAAATGTTTTTGGTTTTTCAATTTACATATATCTCCCCCTAAAAACCTAAAAACATAAAATCTTTTCGAGTTTTTGATGAATAGAAGAAACTAGACAAGAAAATTAAAATAAATTTAACTTAGACAAAACAAACACTATCTAAGAAAGGCAATGATCATTTGTTAGATTCAGATGAAGATAGGACTTCATCCTTTTGGAAAACACCATTAGCCGATAACAGATATAGAAATCTAGGTTTATCAAAAGCTTTTGTGAAAAGATCGGCTTTCTGGTGTTCGGTGTGAATTTTAACTACATCGATTAATTTCTTTTCAAAACAATCACGTATGAAGTGATATTTAATGTCGATGTGTTTTGTTTTGGAGTGCTGAACATGATTCTTAGTGACAGCTATGGCAGCAGTATTATCAACATAAATAGGAGTGTTAGAAAAATGTAACCCATAGTCCCTAAGTTACTGTTGTATCCAGATGATTTGAGAACAGCAACTAGCAGCAGCAATGTATTCAGCTTCACAGGTTGAAGTAGACACCGACGTCTGCTTCTTGCACTGCCAGGTAACTAATCGGGTTCCAAAGAACTGACATCCCGCAGATGTTGACTTGAAGTCTCTTTTGCAGCCTCCATAATCAGAGTCACTGTATGCAGTAAGCGCAAAGTTATCATCATTAGGGTACCATAATCCAAGATCCGGTGTACCCTTCAGATAACACATAATCCTCTTGACAGCAATGAGATGGGAGACTCTTGGTTTTGATTGATACTATGCACACAAGCATGTGGCGAACATGATGTCTTGCCGAGAAGCGGTAAGATACATAAGAGACCCAATCATTCCTCGGTACAAAGTAGCATCAATTAACTCCCCCTTTTCATCTGGAGTAATCCCGTGATTGACAGCCAGTGGGGTACCAGCAGGCTTTGCATCAGACATACTGAACTGGCTCAGTATATCCCCAACATATTTTGTTTGATGAATGAAGATTCCTGCCTCAGACTGATCTACTTGTAATCCCAGAAAAAATTTCATCTCTCCCATTGAGCTCATCTCAAACTTCTCTTTCATAACCTTTTCAAAATCTTTGCGCAGATCATCATTTGTTGAACCAAAGATGATATCGTCCACATATACTTGCACCAAGAGCAAGTCTCCATCTTTTTCACGAATGAATAATGTGCAGTCAATGACACCTCTTCTGAACCCGTTGTTCAGAAGGTGAGTAGAAAGTGTCTCATACCACGCTCGTGGAGCTTGGTGCAATCCATATAAGGCCTTGTCTAGCTTGCAGACTTGGTCTCTATGTAATGGATCTTCAAACCCGGGAGGTTGACTGACATATACTGTTTCACTGATCACACCATGAAGGAATGCACTCTTGACATCCATTTGATAAACCTTAAACTTCTTAAAGGATGCATATGCCAAGAAGATACGAATTGCTTCAAGTCGAGCAACTGGTGCAAACACTTCATTATAGTCCAAACCTTCTATCTGTCTGAATCCCTGAACAACCAGACGTGCCTTGTTTCGCACTATAATCCCGTGATCATCTTTCTTGCAACGAAGAACCCATCGAGTGCCAATTACTTTTGCACCTTTTGGTCTGTCAACCAATTGCCAGACACCTAAATTTTTTAACTGAAGGAGTTCTTCTTGCATTGCATCTGCCCATGATTCTTCCTTGAGAGCTTCAGTGACAGTACGTGGCTCAACTTGGGAGATAAAGCAGGAATGAGCACAAGAGCTTACATCTGCAAAATCAAGAATGTCAGCAAGACCTCCTGAAGAAAGCTGATTTCTTGTCTTAACTCCATCCAAAGGACTTCCAATTATGTTCTCTTGAGGATGAATGCGATTAATTCTTCCAACAGGATTAGCTGGAACCTCAACCTGAGGATCTAGGTTGTTCAGATTCAAATCCTCATGATCAGGTACAAGATTGTCAACAGCTGGTTCCGGATCAGCTGGCTGAACAAGATTGCCATCTGTGTCTGAGCTTTCATCATTTATATGCGTGATTGGAACAGATGCAGAGGAAGGTTGCAAAGGTTCATCAGGTGCATTCTGTACATCATTCAACATCTGAACTGCAACATCTTCATCTGAATACATGGGAGACATATTGAAAGAATCAAAAAGGCCAGAATAATCAAACATCCAGTCTGGGCCTTTTCCAGGTGGGGGCATAGAATATTTCTGAACATCAACATGGTACCACTCTTCCACATTATGAGTTGATGTGTTGTAAACTCTTTTGTTTGGAGTGTTGTACCCAAGAAAATACCCTTCTTCCACCTTTTCATTGAACTTGCCCTGCTCGTGTTTCTTAAGCATAGTGCACGGTGCACCAAATGGTTCTAGATACTTAAGATTTGGCTTTCTATTATGGAGCAGTTCAAAGCAAGTTTTCCCATGTCTTTTCACAATAAGAACCCGGTTCAGGGTATAGCAAGCATTTGCTACAGCTTCATTCCAGAACTGAACCGGCAAAGAGGAATCAGCAAGCATGGTCCTAGCAGCCTCAATCAATGTCCTATTTTTACGTTCAGCAACGCCGTTCATTTGAGGAACATATGGAGCACTAAACTGTTGCACAATTCCCCATGCATTACAAAAATTTTCCATGTTGTGATTTTTGAACTCCGTTCCGTTATCTGTTCGAAGCTGACGAATCTTGAGCTTATAAAGTGATTCAAGTTTGGTAATCAAAACTTGAATACACTCAAACGTTTCAGATTTCTCCTTCAAAAAGAAAACCCAAGAGTATCTGGAATATTCATCTGTGATGACAAGACAGTATTGATCTCCACCTATACTCTTCCGGTTCACTGGACCAAATAGATCCATATGGAGAAGCTCTAGAGGAACATTGATTGAATGGAATTTCTTCAATTTGTGAGGCTGCTTTGTTTGCTTCCCTTTCTTGCAAGATACACAGATATCAGACAGTTTGAAGTTTGTCAGACTAACTCCTTCAACCAGATGATTGTGTACCAGGTGATTCATCTTGCGTAGACTCAAATGACCCATCCTCTTATGCCAAAGGATTGAATCTTTCTCAGTTGCCTTTGTCATAAAACATGAAGCTGTGGAGGATGTAGTTGAAGCTGTGGCCATATTGAGTACGTAAGTCTTCAGGAATCTTAACACCTTTCTTTAGAATGTAGCATTTGGAATCATTAAATAGCACTTTGTACTCTTTGTCACAGATTTGAGAAACTGAGAGAAGATTGTTTTCCAACTGCTTAACATATCTGACTTTATCAAATGAAACTTGCCCATTTGTCAGAATTCCCTCTCCCGTAATGAATCCACCTTTGTCACCGGCAAAAGCTACATATCCACCGCGAATTGCATTCACATTGGTGAGTAAAGAGATATCACCAGTCATGAGCCTGGAAGCCCCACTATCAACGATCCAATTGCTGTTAACTCCAGCTTTTGGGGCAACCTGCACAAAGATGAAACAATCAGTTCACTTTGGGAACCCAAGCCTTTACAGTCTTGGGTTGACCCAGTGAGTCTCGGATCCATACATCAATCCATTTACCATCTAGAAGCGCTTTGTCTGAGATAGGTGGAACTGAACTCTCAGATGATTTAACTTTCCAGGTTGAATTTTTATCAAAAGAGTTTTTCAGATAAATGGATGATGATTTTGCTTGGTTAACATTAAGCACAATTGGAACATCCAAATTTTCCAATTTCCCTTTACCCTTGTTCGAAGATTTAATCTGAACTTGTTGTTTGGGTTTTGTTTGAACAGGCCTTGTTACAGATTTTACAGGATTAGTTAAAACTGGATTCAGTTTTCTGAATGGCACGATCTTTGGCCTGATCAAATGAGGGCAAAATTTAACAATGTGCCCAGGTTCACCACATTCAAAACAAACTTTTTCACCTTTTTTATGAAAATGTTTTAAATCAGAGAAAGACTGCTTATGTGATTTAAAAACATTTGTTTTAGGCTTGTTCTGACTATAACACAAACCCTTTTTACCATTTTGAACAAGATTGTCAAACTTGTTCAACACACAAGCTTCATTTTCTGTTGAAGCTTTCACAAACCTTAAGGCTTGATAAATCTTTGAAGAAGAGATTGGGTCACCTTTCATGACAGCAGAAGGTTGATTCTGATCAGTAATACTATCAGATGAATCGTCAGATTCATCATCAGAATCTGAAACCCAATCCTCAACAGTCCCATCCACCCGAGATTCCTCAGACTTTGAAGAATCTTGATTAGTAATAAGTCCAGTTGGATCAATTACTAATGGAGTAGTAACCTGAAAATCCTTAACATCTTTATCATTTGGTGTATTGACAAAGGTGTTGAGGATAGGTGGGGGACAATTTTGATAGTTAACTTTTCCCTTTCCCTGCTGATCAGTACCCCTACTGATCATGTGCTCAATAATGTATGATGAGCTTTCATAGCTCTTGACCTTCTGTCCCAAAGTCTCATAGTCACACTCGACTATGGCTAACTTTTTCTTAATATCATTGATGGTATTGAGATAAGAAGTGATAGCATCTTGTTTATTCAGCACTGCAATCTCGGCTTCATGCAATTGTCTGTTTAAAAGATCAATTTTAGCTTGAAAATCTTTTTCATTAGATTTTAAAATTTTGTTCGAGTCAATGCACAAGTCGAGATCATTCATCAAAACACTGTTATGTGTCTGATAAGCAAGGACCTTACTTCTAAGATCAACACAATTAAAACACTCTGAATGTGAAGATGAACAGTTAGTGTATACCTGCTCTGACTCTGATGAAGCGGAAGAGTTTACCATCATCGCAAACTGAGTAGAAGAGTCTTCAATTTCAGCATCAGATTCCTGAGTGTCTGAATCAGTCATGCTATCAGACTCTGAACTTGATACTTCAGTATCATTTATCTTTGTTTCTTCCAAAGTGCTTTCCTCACTGTGATCTTCAACCTGTTGAATCTCAGCAACACAGGCTTTGTCTTGTTCTCCTTGATCTGCATTGAATCTGAAATCCCAGTTCACCCCTTCATCTTGTTGCACCATTAAAGCTTTGCTTGCAGAAGTAGAAGTTCCAGCCTGAGTAGGAGAATCAATGGGAACCAATCTCCTTTCTGGATTTGCAGTAGAAGACTTCTGATGCTGAAATGTGTTCTTGTTTCCAGCTTTCTTCGGTTTCTTGCACTGTCTAGCAAAATGACCTTTCTCTCCACAGTTGTAGCATGTCACCGATGCCATATCAAATCCAAACTTAGACTCCTTGTTTAAATTTATGTCTTTGACAGTTCTCTTCACGAACTCCTTAGCTCTCCTCACAGCACTTGCCAAAGCCCACATAATGTCAATCCTTTCCATGTCATCAGGATCTATCTGAGAATAGTCATCATTGGTCAAATAAGGATTGCTAATTTGACCAGCCACTAAACCATCATATGAGCTGACAAGTGTAGATAAAAGACTCATGTGTTCCTTAGCAATCTCCACAGTAACCTTATCAAAGTTGTCTGTTTTTAGACTTACAGCAGGTTGATGATGATCCTTTTGAGAACTGGTTGAAGAAGATGACTGACCAAAATGAATCTGAGTAGAAGATGGAGCTTCAAATGTCTGAGAGACAAAAGCTGTCTTCAAAGGGGCATGAGCAGTTGATTTCTCAACTGTGGGAGTAGAATAGTACAAAGAAGGATCTTGAACTTGAGCAACTCTTTTTGCTTTCCATTTGTTTTCTATCTCTTGTTCTTTCAGCTTTTGAATGAAATCATTGATATCCATATGTGTCAGCATCTGATTCTGCTTTAGTACCATCAAAAATGACTCCCACTTTGGAGGTAGAGCATCTGCCAAACACTGGATCTTTTCCTGAGTAGTTGTCTTGACTTCATGATTGAATAACTCACTCAAAAGATGATAAAATCTAGCAATCAGCTCATCCAGTGACTCATTCCCACATACATGAAGCTATTGAATTCCTTTCTCAGTGCTTTTGACTTGATACTCTTCAAAGCATCATTACCCTCATATCTTTGTTGCAGTGCATCCCACAGTAGCTTTGCAGAGGTAAACTGTCTAAACTGATGGAAAATATCAGTGGCAATGGACTGGGATAGAATAGCATAGGCCTTCTTCTCATAATCATACAGCTTCCTCTGAGGCTCAGTCATCTGTGTGACTAGCATTGGAGTTCCATCTTCATTAAGAGGTCTAAGATATCCACCTTCAATCATCATCCATAGATTGGTGTCCACCCCATTGATGTGGATTTCAAACCGATACTTCCAGTGCGGATAATCATCTAAAGATAACAACTTGGGAGCCTTGTTGGAGTTTCCAGTCTCAGTCTCTGTCAATAACAATGTCTGAATGTGATGATTCAGATTCACCATCAGTGCTAAATCTTCCATTTAATCAGAAATGACAAGGTTCAACACTTAGAAAATTTTTTAGAATGTTAGGCCGAAAGAAGATGATTATGGCGAATGTCGAGGGCCGAATGTACTATCACTGACGAATGAGAGGTCGAATGATCCTATTCGCCGAATGACTTGACCTAATGAGTCTTTCGCCGAATGAATGATCGAATGAAAGCTATTAGCCGAATGAAAGATCGAATGTGGGCTATTCGGCGAATGAACAATCGAATGAGAGCTATTCGGTGAATGAGAGGTCGAATGAGGCTATTCGCCGAATGAAGGCTTATTCGGCTGAAACTATTCGGCCGCAATCGACATTCGGCCAATCTGAGGGTTTTTGCAACAAAAATCGTGATAACTTGAGATATAGACCAGATCTAAGTACCAAATTTGGTACAGAACATCATGAGATGATGGGGAACAAATTGGGATAAAAGTTTAGACAAAACCACCACAAAAATCCACGGATGAGCAATGAAACAGTAACTTTAAGCACAAAAAGTTTAGGGTTTTTGCAGATCTCGAACAAACAATCAAGGAAATGAATATTTGGATTGGAAATCGAGCAGAATCAAGAGCCAAAGCTCTGATACCACTTTGTAGGACCAAGGATGATCTCTAAAACAACACGAAATCAATAGAAATCTGCTCAACAGCCATTAGAATAGTGCGGAATCCTATTCTAGGGTTTTCCAATCGAAACCGACAGCAACCGTGGTGATACGAAGGTAAAAGAAGAACGTTTGAGCGAAGATCGAACACCACGAGGTAAGAATCGAACTTGGACAGCAAGAGAACGCTCAAAACTCCAAGGGTTTGACACTTGAGTGCTTAGGGACGAATGAGGGTTCTCAGAAGTTGGGGTTGAAATGATTTTAAACTTGTATTTATAGGCAGTTGACATTCGGCCGAATGAGAGGTCGAAACAACTCATTCGGCGAATGACTCCTGTCGAATAGGTAATTCAGTCGAATGAGTCATTCGGCGAATGACTCATTCACCGAATATAGACAGACTCTATTCTCATTCGCCGAATGACTTCATACTCTAGAGTCATTCGGCCGAATGAGTAATACTCATACTCAATTAAACAATAAACCAAATCACCCAATCATATAATCAAATAATTAAAACATAAACATTAAGAACAATATAAAAAGACAACTTCCATTAATAACTTGAATATTACAAGATGAATATTACAAAATAGAACTAGGGACAATAAGTGCATCTACAGATGTTGTTCTTCGTCACAGATTTGTATCCGGCCATTCTGAAAATCAAATAAAAACATGTTAGAACCATTCAGATAACTTGAAAAGTTGAAATCAGATAAGAATCAGAATTCAGAATCAATTCAGACTGATATGCCGAATGACAGGTAAACTGGCGAATGAACACATTCGTCGAATGAGTCATTCATCGAATGAACTTCATTTGGACGAATGGAACACATTCGCCGAACGACATTGAAGGAAAGAGTCATTCGCCGAATGAGTTTCATTCGGCTGGATTTGAAATTTCAAACCCTTTTCAATACGATGATCAAATTTGTCCACAAAACATGTAAATTCACACTCAGAAACCTCCGACTAACAAGTTTGAAACATGGCAAAGTTCAGTTTAAGTCCGTTTTGACCATTTATTTCAAAGGCGATCCAAGAAACCCTAAAACACAAAACTATGATCTGAATAAGATGATTTCACGGTTGGAAATCAATGATTTTTGTTCCCCAAGTACCTGAAATGTTATAGAACAAGATTATCAAAGGCTGGGTTAAGATCAAATGCTAGAAAACGATCGAATGTGTAAAAACAGGTGTCAGGCGAAAGAAACACGCAGTTAGGGCGAAAGAAGAAATTTGGTCGAATGAGTTTCATTCGGCCGACAGACTATTTAAATAGTCTTGCTCATTCGCCGAATGAGATAGGCGAAAGGTCGGATGAAATTCAAACCTATTCGCCGAATGACATTGACGAATGAGACATTCGTCACTACACATTCGCGGAATGTGAATGTCGAATGAGACATTCGACACAACTCATTCGCCGAATAAGAGATACTTGGTCTAATTGATTCGGTCGAATGACTCATTCGCAGAATGAGGTCATTCGGCCGAATGAATGAAATTCACACCTCATTCGGGCGAATGGGATCTTTTAACACCCAAAACACAAACTTTTTCAATATTTAACATTTTGAACATCAAGCTTGTGACAATTATGAAGATATGTCTGGTTGGTTTAGGATTCAGATGTGACAGACATCTGACTCTACAAATGATCATCTTAAAACAAAATTGAAAATAGAAAATCTTTTTGTATTTTTCTGAAACAACACTTACGACTGTACAAATAGTAACTAAAGACAAATAAACACATATTTTTGTGAGAGATCCACTGATAAAATAACACATATCTCTAATCACATCACATCATCTTCATTGAATGCTTCACTTCAAACACAAGTTTATTATGATACGATTACTGATATATTTGTCCAATTCTAAACCAAACAATACTCAACTACTAAACAAAATTTATGATCACTCATATTTTCAGATCGAGTTTCCCATTTCATTTCACCATTAAAGATCAAAATCAGTTTAAAACTCATTTCTGCATATCTTAATACCAGTCATCATAAATTCAATAAGATTTCAACATTATTATCTTTTTGTATTTTTCTTGTTCTATCCAAATGGACGGCTTCAGCTAGGTTCGTCCCAGCAATATGGCACGTGTATGGAATCGAACTTAATTTGTTCAAGTATTTCTCAAGCTTAATACCAGCTTGCATTAGGTTTTCTTCAAGCTTAATACCAGCTTATTTTTCTTTTTCTTCAAGCTTAATACCAGCTTGTTTTTATATTTCTTCAAGCTTAATAACAGCTTGCTTTTATTTTTGTTTTTGTTTGAAACCTCATTTGATTCCATGATGACCGGTGTATGCTTGATTTGAGTCAAAAACTATTTCTCACTTAAATTGTTTAACAAAACAAATCACACTGATCAGACTGTCTAAGATATCACAAAGTGTTTATTTATTTTGTAGAGTCGGCCTATCAGTACATCCCATCACAATTTTCTTGTGTTTAATGCTTATACATTCAACTCTGCTTCTATGACATAATAGATTAATGTATTACTTTATAAAGAAAACCATCTCAATTTTTAATTTTTCTATTCTTTTTGTATTTTATATTTTTCAAATGTTTTTGGTTTTTCAATTTTTCAAATGTTTTTGGTTTTTCAATTTACATATATCTCCCCCTAAAAACCTAAAAACATAAAATCTTTTTGAGTTTTTGATGAATAGAAGAAACTAGACAAGAAAATTAAAATAAAATTAAATAGACAAAACAAAAACTATCTAAGAAAGGCGATGATCATTTGTTAGATTCAGATGAAGGTAGGACTTCATCCTTTTGGAAAATACCATTAGCTGATAACAGATATAGAAATCTGGGTTTATCAAAAGCTTTTGTGAAAAGATCGGCTTTCTGGTGTTCGGTGTGAATTTTAACTATATCGATTAATTTCTTTTCAAAACAATCACGTATGAAGTGATATTTAATGTCGATGTGTTTTGTTTTGGAGTGCTAAACAGGATTCTTAGTGACAGCTATGGCAGCAGTATTATCAACATAGATAGGAGTGTTAGAAAAATGTAACCCATAGTCCCTGAGTTGCTGTTGTATCCAGATGATTTGAGAACAACAACTAGCAGCAGCAATGTATTCAGCTTCACAGGTTGAAGTAGACACCGACGTCTGCTTCTTGCACTGCCAGGTAACTAATCGGGTTCCAAAGAACTGACATCCCGCAGATGTTGACTTGAAGTCTCTTTTGCAGCCGCCATAATCAGAGTCACTGTATGCAACGAGCTCAAAGTTATCATCATTAGGGTACCATAAACCAAGATCTGGTGTACCCTTCAGATAACGCATAATCCACTTGACAGCAATGAGATGGGAGACTCTTGGTTTTGATTGATACCGTGCACACAAGCATGTGGAGAACATGATGTCTGGCCGAGAAGCAGTAAGATACATAAGAGACCCAATCATTCCTCGGTACAAAGTAGCATCAATTAACTCCCCCTTTTCATCTGGTGTAATCCCGTGATTAACAGCCAGTGGGGTACCAGCAGGCTTTGCATCAGACATACTGAACCGGCTCAGTATATCCCCAACATATTTGGTTTGATGAATGAAGATTCCTGCCTCAGACTGATCTACTTGTAATCCCAGAAAAAATTTCATCTCTCCCATTGAGCTCATTTCGAACTTCTCTTTCATAAACTTTTCAAAATCTTTGCACAGATCATCATTTGTTGAACCGAAGATGATGTCGTCCACATGAACTTGCACCAAGAGCAAGTCACCATCCTTTTCACGAATGAATAATGTGCAGTCAATGACACCTCTTCTGAACCCGTTGTTCAGAAGGTGAGTAGAAAGTGTCTCATACCACGCTCGCGGAGCTTGGTGCAATCCATATAAGGCCTTGTCTAGCTTGTAGACTTGGTCTCTATGTAATGGATCTTCAAACCCGGGAGGTTGACTGACATATACTGTTTCACTGATCACACCATGAAGGAATGCACTCTTGACATCCATTTGATAAACCTTAAACTTCTTAAAAGATGCATATGCCAAGAAGATACGAATTGCTTCAAGTTGAGCAACTGGTGCAAACACTTCATTATAGTCCAAACCTTCTATCTGTCTGAATCCCTGAACAACCAGACGTGCCTTGTTTCGCACTATGATCCCGTGATCATCTTTCTTGCAACGAAGAACCCATCGAGTGCCAATTACTTTTGCACCTTTTGGTCTGTCAACCAATTGCCAGACACCTAACCTTTTGAACTGAAGGAGTTCTTCTTGCATTGCATCTGCCCATGATTCTTCCTTGAGAGCTTCAGTGACAGTACGTGGCTCAACTTGGGAGATAAAGCAGGAATGAGCACAAAAGCTTACATCTGCAAAATCAAGTATGTCAGCAAGACCTCCTGAAGAAAGCTGATTCCTTGTCTTATCTCCATCCAAAGGACTTCCAATTATGTTTTCTTGAGGATGAATCTGATGAATTCTGCCAACAGGATGATCTGGAACTTCAACCTGAGGATCCAGGTTGTTTAGATTCAAATCCTCAAGATCTGGTACGAGATTGTTTGCATCTGGTTCAGGAGCAGCAGGGTGAAGATTGTCATCTGTGTCTGAGCTGTCATCATTTATCTATGTAGTTGGAACAGATGCAGTGGAAGGTTGCAAAGGTTCATCAGGTGCATTCTGTACATCATACAACATTTGAACTGCAACTTCTTCATCGGAATACATGGGAGACATATTGAAAGAATCAAAGAGACCAGAATAATCAAACATCCAATCTGGGCCTTTCCCAGGTGGGGGTATAGAATATTTCTGAACATCGACATGGTACCACTTTTCCACATTATGAGTTGATGTGTTGTAAACTCTTTTATTTGGAGTGCTGTACCCAAGAAAATACCCTTCTTCCACCTTTTCATTGAACTTGCCCTGCTCGTGTTTCTTAAGCATTGTGCACGGTGCACCAAATGGTTCTAAATACTTAAGATTTGGCTTTCTGTTATGGAGCAGTTCAAAGCAAGTCTTCCCATGTCTTTTTACAATAAGAACTCGGTTCAGTGTATAGCAAGCATTTGCTACAGCTTCATTCCAGAACTGAACCGGAAGAGAGGAATCAGCAAGCATGGTCCTAGCAGCTTCAATCAATGTCCTATTTTTACGTTTAGCAACGCCGTTCATTTGAGGAACATATGGAGCACTAAACTGTTGCACAATTCCCCGTGCATTACAAAAATTTTCCATGTTGTGATTTTTGAACTCCGTTCCCTTATCTGTTCGAAGCTGACGAATCTTGAGCTTATAAAGTGATTCAATTTTGGTAATCAAAACTTGAATACACTCAAACGTTTCAGATTTTTCCTTCAAAAAGAAAACCCAAGAATATCTGGAATACTCATCAGTGATTACAAGACAGTATTGATCTCCAGCTATACTCTTCCGATTCACAGGACCAAACAAATCCATATAGAGAAGCTCAAGAGGAACATTGATTGAATGAAACTTTTTTAGCTTGTGAGACTGCTTGGTTTGCTTTCCTTTCTTGCACGATACACAGATATCAGACAACTTGAAATTCTTCAGGCTAACTCCCTCAACCAGATGATTATGTACCAAGTGATTCATCTTGCGTAGACTCAAATGACCCATCCTCTTATGCCAAAGAATTGAATCTTTTTCTGTTGCTTTTGACATAAAACATGAAGCTGTGGAGGATGTAGTTGAAGCTGTGGCCATATTGAGTACGTACAAGTCTTGTTTTCTGGGAGCTGACATCAAAATCCAGTCTTCAGGAATCTTAACACCTTGCTTTAGAATGTAGCATTTGGAATCATCAAATAGCACTTTGTACTCTTTGTCACAGATTTGTGAAACAGAGAGAAGATTATTTTCCAACTGCTTGACATATCTGACTTTATCAAATGAAACTTGCCCATTTGTCAGAATTCCCTCTCCCGTAATGAATCCACCTTTGTCACCGGCAAAAGCTACATATCCACCGCGAACTGCATTCACATTGGTGAGTAAAGAGATATCACCAGTCATGTGCCTGGAAGCCCCACTATCCACAATCCAATTGCTGTTAACTCCAGCTTTTGGGGCAACCTGCACAAAGAAATGACAGTCAGTTCACTTTGGGAACCCAAGCCTTTACAGTCTTGGGTTGACCTAGTGAGTCTCGGATCCATACATCAATCCATTTACCATCTGGAAGCGCTTTGTCTGAGATAGATGGAACTGAACTCTCAGATGATTTAACTTTCCAGGTTGAATTTTTATCAAAAGAGTTTTTCATATAAATGGATGATGATTTTGCTTGGCTAACATTAAGCACACTTGGAACATTCAAATTTTCCAATTTCCCTTTACCCTTGTCTGAAGATTTAATCTGAACTTGTTGTTTGGGTTTTGTTTGAACAGGTCTAGTTACAGATTTTACAGGTTTATTTAAAACTGGATTCAGTTTTCTGAATGGCACAACCTTTGGCCTGATCAAATGAGGGCAAAATCTAACAATGTGCCCAGGTTCACCACACTCAAAACAAACTTTTTAACCTTTTTATGAAAATGTTTTAAATCAGAGAAAGACTGTTTATGTGATTTAAAAACATTTGTTTTTAGCTTGTCTTGATTAAAATCCAACCCTTTTGTCCCTTTGTTACCAACAAAAGCAGACTTGGTAACACATTTTGCTTCAAACTCCTGAGAAGCTTTTACAAAGCGTAATTCTTTGTAAATCTTTGAATTTGAGATTGGGTCACCTTTCATGACAGCAGGAACTAGATTCTGAGTAGTAACAAACTTAGATGAATCATCTGATTCATTCTCAGAATCTGAGACCCAATCCTCAACAAGTCCATCCACACGGGATTCCTCAGACTTTAAGGAATCCTCATTAGTAAATAGTCCAGTTGGATCTATTACTAATGGAGTAGTGACTTGAAAATCCTTAACATCTTTGTCATTTGGTGTATTAACAAAGGTGTTGAGGATAGGCGGAGGACAATTTTTATAGTTACCTTTTCCCTTACCCAGTTGATCAGTACCACTACTGATCATGTGCTCAATAATATAAGATGAGCTCTCATAGCTCTTGACCTTCTGTCCCAAGGTCTCATAGTCACACTCGACTATGGCTAACTTTTTCTTAATCTCATTGATGGTATTGAGATAAGAAGTGATAGCGTCTTGCTTATTTAGAACTGCGATCTCGGCTTCATGCAATTGTCTGTTTAATAGATCAATTTTACCTTGAAAATCCTTTTCATTAGATTTTAAAATTATGTTAGCCTCAATGCATAAGTCGAGATCGTTCATCAAAACACTGTTATGTGTCTGATATGCAAGGACCTTACTTCTAAGATCAACACAATTAAAACACTCTGAATGTGAGGATGAACAGTCAGTGTATACCTGCTCGGACTCTGATGAAGCTGAAGAGTTTACCATCAAAGCAAACTGAGTAGCAGAGTCATCAATTTCAGCATCAGATTCTTGAATGTCTGAATCAGTCATGCTATCCGACTCTGAACTTGATACTTCAGTATCCTTTATCTCTGTTTCTCCCAAAGTGCTTTCCTCACTGTGATCTTCAACCTGTTGAATCTCAGCAACACAGGCTTTGTCTTGTTCTCCTTGATCTGCATTGAATCTGAAATCCCAGTTCACCCCTTCATCTTGTTGCACCATTAAAGCTTTGCTTGCAGAAGTAGAAGATCCAGCCTGAGTAGGAGAATCAATGGGAACCAATCTCCTTTCTGGATTTGCAGTAGAAGACTTCTGATGCTGAAATGGGTTCTTGTTTCCGGCTTTCTTCGGTTGCTTGCACTGTCTAGCAAAATGACCTTTCTCTCCACAGTTGTAGCATGTCACCGATGCCATATCAAATCCAAACTTAGATTCCTTGTTTAAATTTATGTCTTTGCCAGTTCTCTTCACAAACTCCTTAGCTCTCCTCACAGCACTTGCCAAAGCCCACATAATGTCAATCCTTTCCATGTCATCAGGATCTATCTGAGAATAGTCATCATTGGTCAAATAAGGATTGCCAATTTTACCAGCCACTAAACCATCATATGAGCTGACAAGGGTAGATAAAAGACCCATGTGTTCCTTAGCAATCTCCACAGTAACTTTGTCAAAATTATCTGTTTTCAGACTGGCAGCAGGTTGATGATGTTCCTTTTGAGAGTGGGTTGAAGAAGATGACTGACTAAAATGAATCTGAGCAGAGGATGGAGCTTCAGATGTCTGAGAAACAAAAGCTGTCTTCAATGGAGCATGTGAAGATGATTTCTCAACTGTGGGAGTAGAATAGTACAAGGAAGGATCCTGAACTTGAGCAACTCGTTTTGCTTTCCACTTGTTTTCTATCTCTTGTTCTTTCAGCTTCTGGATGAAATCATTTATGTCCATATGTGTCAGCATCTGATTCTGCTTTAGTACCATCAAAAATGACTCCCACTTTGGAGGTAGAGCATCTTCGAAACACTGGATCTTTTCCTGAGTAGTTGTCTTGACTTCATGATTGAATAGCTCACTCAAAAGATGATAAAATCTAGCAATCAGCTCATCCAGTGACTCATTTCCCACATACATGAAGCTATTGAACTCCTTTCTCAATGACTTTGACTTGATACTCTTCAAAGCATCATTACCCTCATATCTTTGTTGCAGTGCATCACACAGTAGTTTTGCAGAGGTAAACTGTCTAAATTGATGGAAAATATAAGTGGCAATGGACTGGGATAGAATAGCATAGGCTTTCTTCTCATAATCATACAGCTTCCTCTGAGGCTCAGTCATCTGTGTGACTAGCATAGGAGTTCCATCTTCATTCAGAGGCCTCAGATAACCTCCCTCAATCATCATCCATAAGTTTGTATCCACCCCATTGATGTGGATCTCAAATCGATACTTCCAATGCGGATAATCGTCTAAGGATAACAACTTTGGAGCTTTATTAGAGTTCCCAGTCTCAGTCTCAGTCAGTAACAAAGTCTGAATGCGATGATTCTGGTTCGCCATTAGTGCTAAATCTTCCATTTAATCAGAAATGACAAGGTTCAACACTTAGAAAAATTTGCAGAATGATGGCCGAATGAAGATCCTTAGGGGAATGTCGGGGGCCGAATGTACTATCACTGACGAATGAGAGGTCGAATGATCCTATTCGCCGAATGACTTGACCTAATGAGTCTTTCGCCGAATGAATGATCGAATGAAAGCTATTCGCCGAATGAAAGATCGAATGTGGGCTATTCGGCGAATGAACAATCGAATGAGAGCTATTCGGCGAATGAGAGGTCGAATGAGGCTATTCGCCGAATGAAGGCTTATTCGGCTGAAACTATTCGGCCGCCAAAGACATTCGGCCAATCTGAGAGTTCTTGCAACAAAAATCGTGATAACTTGAGATTTAGACCAGATCTAAGTACCAAATTTGGTACAGAACATCATGAGATGATGGGGAACAAATTGGGATAAAAGTTTAGACAAAACCACCACAAAAATCCACGGATTAGCAATGAAACAGTAACTTTAAGCACAAAAGTTTAGGGTTTTTGCAGATCTCGAACAAACAATCCAAGATATGATGATTTAGATTGGAAATCGAGCAGAATCAAGAGCCAAGACTCTGATACCACTTTGTAGGACCAAGGATGATCTCGAAAACAACATGAAATCAATAGAAATCTGCTCAACAGCCACTAGAATAGTGCGGAATCCTATTCTAGGGTTTTCCAATCGAAACCGACAGCAACCGTGGTGATACGAAGGTAAGAGAAGAACATTTGAGTGAAGATCGAACACCACGAGCTAAGAATCGAAGTTGGAAAGCAAGAAACGCTCAAATCTCCAAGGGTTTGACACTTGAGTGCTTTAGGACGAATGAGGGTTCTTGGAAGTTCAGGTTGAAATGATTTTGAACTTGTATTTATAGGCAGTTGACATTCGGCCGAATGAGAGGTCGAAACAACTCATTCGGCGAATGACTCCTGTCGAATAGGAAATTCAGTCGAATGAGTCATTCGGCGAATGACTCATTCGCCGAATATAGACATACTCTATTCTCATTCGCCGAATGACTTCATACTCTAGAGTCATTCGGCCGAATGAGCAATACTCATACTCAATTAAACAAAAAACCAAATCACCCAATCATATAATCAAATAATTAAAACATAAACATGAAGAACAATATAAAAAGACCACTTCCATTAATATCTTGAAATTTACATGATGAGTCTTACAAAATAGAACTAGGGACATTAAATGTATCTACACACATAAAGAATATCAACTCTCAACATTTTCAAAATAACAACACATCCTATCATACTAAATTAATTTTTTTTTGGTGCAAATATGCAACAAAGCAATTCCTAAATATCACAATTGTTTGATAACAACAAAAAATAGCACAATACAGTTATCAATTCATCACAACACCTATTTAACAACATATATTAACACATAGAAAAATATCAATTCTTAACATTTTTCAAATACCAGCACATCTTAGCACAAATAAAAATAATTAATTCTTAAAATTTATTATTAAAAATACCTATTAAAATATTAGGGTTCGCGGCAACAGGTTCGCCTCCCTTGGGTTTGTGACCATCAGGTGCGTGATTCCCCTGGTTCGGTTAACATGGGTTCGGCCCAATTGATTCGTTGATCACGGGTTCGCCACCGTAGGGTTCGGCTAGGTCGAGGCTCATGGCCAACTAGTTCGTGGTGCTCAGGTTCGTGCAAGGGGTTCGGCTGGGAGTAGGTTCGCAGCACCCTTGAGGATTGGAAGGTTCGCTGCTAATGGGGATTTGGCACTGGTCTAGGTTCGCGACCCCATGGTTCGGTCAACAGGAAGAAGACTCAGCCGTTTAGGCATCATCACCATCTTCATGTCCTAGTTTGTTACAAATCTATTCTGGGTTTCTTCAAGCTCATACACGTTCGATTTAGGGTTTTCAAGATGAAAATGCGCTTAGAATATCCAAATATGACCCGGTTGTGTTTAAGTGAAAAATAAAAAGTAAAACTCGAGATTTACCTCTAAATGTCGCCATATAGCTAGATATCGTCGTTGTTTCTTGTTCTCCCCGATCCATAAAAAACATTTAGAGCCAAAGATCTCTTGAAATGGTGGAGAAATGGGTGAGAAATTGTAGAGAGAAGTTAGAGAGAGAGTGTAGAGAGAGAGAAAACGAAATTTGGTGATAGAAGCTAGCAGGTGGTGGTTGTTGTGGTGTTAAAGTTGAAGCGTCGGTTCTTCGTAGTTTTCGTAACGAAATGACTCGGTTTAAAATAAGATTTATAAAATTATTTTAGGTGGTTATTCCTAGTAAATTAACTAAATATCTTCCATTTATTTTAGGTTTTCGGAAATATTTAATTAACTGTTTAAATTCGAATCGTACAGTTGTCGCGCGTATTCGTTCGAATCGTCACACGTACGACTACGGAAATAACTATACTTTTCAATACGATTTTCTAATTATCGGATATCATTCAGAATGTTAAACCTTCCGATATATTTCGTATAGATCGTCACCTATATGAATAATCCGTCGATTTAGCATTCACGTAACGACATCCGTTGTAGTTTTGTTCTGTAAGGCCTCACATATGTTTATACATAATAAAATCCTAATAAATAATCACATGATGGTTCTGTATTGCTAGATAGTAATCTGACTGATGAACCGTGTTTCTGAGTTTTGTTTCTGAATCGATTCTGAATTTTGCTCTTTGATAACACGAAATGATAATGATACATGATATGAACATGACATAGAATGAAATATGTATAGTTTGTACCTGATTACTGTTCATATTACTGTTGATATCACTGTTCCAGTGACATTTCCGGCACTGATGTTACAGTCTCCCCCTTGTTAGAGAAATTTCGTCTCGAAATTTAAGAATCATTATCAGCTACGGCTTCTTCTACAAACAGTTGGGGATACTTGGACTTCATGTGATCTTCGTGTTCCCAAGTAAACTCAGGCCCGCGCTTTGAGTTCTAACGAACCTTTACAATCGGAATACGGCTTCGCCTCAGTTGCTTAACTTTGCGATCCATAATCTCCAAAGGTTCCTCGATAAAATGTAACTGTTCATCCACTTGAATTTCTTCAATCAGGATGATGAGTGACTCGTCAGCAAGGCATTTCTTTAAGTTTGAGACGTGAAACACGTCATGCACACTACTGAGTTCATCTGGTAATCTCAGTCTATACGCCACGGGACCAATACGCTCGATGATCTCGAACGGTCCCACGTACCGTGGTGCTAACTTGCCTTTCTTTCCGAAGCGTACTAGACCTTTCCATGGGGATACCTTCAACATGACATGGTCTCCCACTTGAAATTCCAACGGCTTGCGCCGTTTTTCGGCGTAGCTCTTTTGTCTGCTTCTTGTAGCTTGTAATCTTTATTGAATCTGGGCAATCTTGTTGATAGTCTCCTGAATAAGCTCTGGCCCAATTATACGGTTATCTCCAACTTCAATCCAACAGATCGGTGATCGACATTTTCGACCGTACAAAGCCTCGAATGGTGCGCATCTGATTCTACTATGATAACTGTTGTTGTAGGAAAATTCAATCAGTGGCAAATAAGAGTCCTAATTCCCATCGAAATCTAACACACAGGTTCTTAACATGTCCTCCAGGGTCTTAATCGTCCGTTCACTTTGACCGTCCGTTTGTGGATGGTAAGCTGTACTCAGATTCAAGTGCGTCCCTAGAGATTTCTGTAATGATTGCCAGAACCTTAATGTGAATCTGCTGTCTCTATCAGAAATAATGGACAATGGCACACCGTGGCATACCACTATCTCATTAATGTACAGTCTCGCCAGTTTATCCATCGTGAAGGTCTCACGCATTAGCAAGAAATGAGCAGATTTCATCAGACGGTCGATGATAACCCAAATCGTATCGTGACCCCTGGAAGTGCGAGGTAGCTTGGTATTGAAGTCCATAGCTATTTGTTTCCACTTATAGGATGGAATCTCTGGCTGTTCCAGTAAACCTGACGGTTTCTGGTGTTCCGCCTTTACCTTCGCACACGTAAGACATCGACCGACGTACTCAGTTATGTCTTTCTTCATTCCCGACCACCAATAAAATCCACACAAGTCTTGGTATGTTTTATCAGCGCCTGAATGCGCCAAGTACTTAGTCTTGTGTGCTTCATCGAAGATAAGTCTTCTTAATTCGTCTACCGCCGGAATCCATATATGATCCTGGTAGTACATAACTCCATCAGGCTTAGTCTTAAATTGTTTCTCTGCTCCACAGTCGAGCTCTTTCTTCAGATTTTCTCGGTCAACTGATTCTTGTTGTGCTTGAATAATCTTGTCTCGTAAGCTGGTCTGCACAGTCATTCTCATTGCTCTAACGCGCAAAGGTTTGACCCGTTCCTTCCGGCTTAAGGCATCAGCTACAACGTTTGTCTTTCCCGGATGGTACTTGATCACACAATTGTAATCATTCAGAAGTTCAACACAACGTCGCTATCGCATGTTGAACTCCTTCTGATCAAAGATATGCTGCAGACTCTTGTGATCAGTATATATGGTACATTTAGTTCCATATAAGTAATGTCTCCAAATCTTCAACGCGAAGATTACAGCTCCCAGTTCCAGATCATGAGTAGTGTAGTTCTTCTCATGAATCTTTAACTGTCTTGATGCATTAGCGATAACTTTGTCCCGTTGCATCAGTACGCAACCAAGTCCCTGATGGGAGGCATCACAATAAACAACGAAGTCATCACATCCTTCTGGGAGAGATTGGATTGGAGCATCACATAAATTTTGCTTTAATGTCTGAAAAGCATCTTCTTGGTTCTGTTCCCAGACAAACGGTTCACTTTTCTGAGTTAACTTAGTAAGAGGCAGAGCGATCTTAGAAAAGTTTGAGATAAACCTTCTATAATAACCTGCCAATCCCAAAAAAGACCGTATCTCCGTCGGTGTCTTCGGAGTATCCCAGTTCTTTATTGCTTCAATCTTAGCGGGATCTACGTGTATTCCATCGCTGTTGACTACATGACTGTAACATCAGTGCCGGAACCGTCACCGGAACAGTGATCGTGAACAGTACGTAAACAGTAATCAGGTACAAATCTTATGTAATTCCGTGTATTTCATATTCATATCAAGTCTCAGTATCATTTCATATTATCAAAATAGTGAATTCACAGTCATTTCAGAGAAATCAATTCAGAACAAGGGTTCTTGAGTCAGATAATTATCTGGCAACACAGAACCATCATGTGATTTATTTGTTAGGATCTTATTATGTATAAACGTATGTGAGGCTTTACAGAACAAAACAACACGAATATCGTTATGTGAATGCTAAACCGACGGATTATTCGTATAGGTGACGATCTGTACGAATAAATCTGAAAGTTTAATGTTCTGAATGATATTCAATAATTAGAAAACCATATTGAAAAGTGTAGTTATCGTCGTGTTTGGTCGGGTGACGATTCGAACAAATACGCGCGATGACCGCGCGATTCGATTTAAACGTTAAATAAATATTTTGTAAATTAAATAATTAAAAGATATTTAGTTAATTTATTAGGAATCACAATCTAAAATAAATTTTATGACTCTATGTTAAAAACCGAGTCGTTTCGTTACGAAAATGACGAGAAACCGACATTTCTACACGAAACCGAGCAAAACCGAGCGAGATCGAACAACCGGGTGGATGAAAGCCTTGATGAGGCATTTATTTCCCCTTCATCTTCTTCACCAACCCATCCTCTCTCCTCATTTCCGCCACCTTCTCTCTCTAGTTTCTCTCTCTACAATTCAAAACCCTAACTCTCTCATTTCTTCACCATTTCAAGCCATTTTGGTGTCTAAATCACCACCATCACTAGTAGATCGTGAAAGTACAACCGATCTGAGCTTCTATCCAGCCAATTCGAGGTAAAGAACGATTTTCAGTTCGGTTTTAGGGTTTTGAAAACCCTCTTGGTCGAACCATCATATAACCGGTTCTAGACCACTTCAAGCCTTAGGATTCACTCTAGGACACTCTAGGATAGTGTAGGAACAAGCGTTGGGACGATCCATGGCTGATTTACTCGAATGCCATGGCTGTGTCAGTGGGTTTTGAACGGCCGAATGTCTTGGCCCAGGCCAACGAATGACGACAGGCCGAATGGCCTTAGCCACCTCATTCGCCGAATGACAGACTCTCTTTCGACCTTTTCTCTTTCGCCGAACCAGGTTCCTTCGGCCAACCTCATTCGATCTGGTTCCATTCGCCGGGGCTGTTTCGGTCGTGGCTCCTTCGCCCTACCCCTCCTTCGCCATCACTCATTCGATCGGCATATCTCATTCGGCCTAGCCCCATTCGAACCTAACCTATTCGCCGAATCAAGCACTCATTCAACCATCATTCATTCGACCATCACCCATTCGATCGGCTTAACCCTATTCGGCAGCTTCATTCGATCGGGCAAACACCTAAGTTGCACGGCTCATGATTACATCAATTTGGATGGGGTGGTTACACGTGGGATTGAGTGGTTAGAGCGTATGCATGGGCGGATCAAGTGTGTGTGCATGGGAGTGCATGCACGAGTTGATCAAATGTGTATGCATGGATTCATCACATGTGGGTACATGGGAGAGATCATAAAAGGGTCAAAATGTTAACATAAGGATTAGTGTTGATACAATGATTAACACATCAACCCTAAGAAGGATCCATAAAATTTATAACTAGTCTTGATGATTTACATGAATTATCTAGGCTTAGTAAATCAACACATGGATCAAGTATCCTTGAACTCATAAAGTCTAAATAATGGGCCAAGGGTGGCCCAATGGGTTTAATATATAAGCCCATCATGTTTTATTTCATTTTCTTAAAGTAATTATGTTTTTAATATAATAGAAATCGATTTATAAACCTTATTAAATTAAATTGAATTATTTTTATAAATAAAGGTGTAACTTGAAATGAGCAAGTTTGAAAGCATTTTACTTAAAGTTTCTAATTGGTTACTGTGGGATCTAAGTTATTTAAGGGTAATAAGTTTAATTTAGTTAGATGAAATCATAGAAACACATTAGTAATCCAGGACACTTAGTTGCACACCGAGACCAAAGCCCTAGATACAACGTCTATTATATATACTTATCGTATACGGATTTTCTTAAAACAACTCAGGAACCGAAGACACATAAGCTACAACAACGAGCGCGCATTTTGTGGTAATTCTATACAAAGCAACACAAGTGAGTTCATTGCCCCTTTTCTAACATTTTTGTTTTAAAACGCGGGGCTGAGAAGCATGCGTAAACTGTTTTATTTAAACTGTTTATTTGAATGCTTTTATTTATTATCTGTCTTTACATATATATGTTGTTGATACTCCTAGACTCCTGTCTAGGAAATTATTAAACAGATCAAGTTATCAATTGAATTTAAGTACTCTTATGAGTAATACCTTAAATTTAAATCCTAAATCAACCCTTAGTCCATCAAGTTCAAATTCAAGAACCTAAATTCAAAGTGAAATCAAATGAACATAATCAAGAGATCATATTCAAGGGAATCATAACTCAGTGTGTGATCTGAGACCCAAGAATCATAATCAAATCAATTATCATTGGAAATCATGGGAATTCAAAGAATCAAGAATCAAGAGACTCAGGAAATCAGAAATCATAAATGTGTGTGAATTATTGAAATAATGAAATCATTATGATCTAATGAACTCATTAATACTCAAGTCAAGGTGGATGTCAGTTGTATATGGAATCAAGACCACGTGTAATACACATATAAAGTCCCTTCAGGTATAGAAGACTCTTGTAGTCAGGCTATACGGGCAACAACGTGAACAATCATTGAAATCAATATCAAAGTCTAAACTCAAGAGAATCAAGAGATCAAGAATCAAAGGATATCCTTAAAGTCCCCGCATGTACAGAAGACCTTTGGGTCAAGCTGTAAGGGCAAAACATTAAAATCCCGACAGTTCAGGTGTACTCCTTGTGAGTTATGCCTGACATGGGTCACGTGTGAGAGGTTACAACTTGGACAACCACCAACAACTAAGTATAATTGATTGAGTAAAATTATACTCAATCATCATGTCTTAGTTGTACTTAAATGTTTTATTTAATTATTTAATTAAATACTTGACATTTTACTATTATCACTGACTTTTGGGAAATCCTATATCTACGATCAAAATCAAGAGGATCAAAGGCAAATCAGGTTTCAAAATCATAATCAAATACAGAGGTGTTGGGTAAAAATGCTTAATTATCATTAACAACAGTGTCATATGCATATTAGTATGTGGTGGGATAGCGTCTGGGCTTGACCCTTTCGTGATTCCCTATATATAAGCATACCGATGTGGATATTACATGTGGAGTTAATGAGGTTAGGGTCTTTACCAAAAGAAGTTTTCAAATCATTTTCAAATCATAAAACTATATGAACTCACCAACCATGTGTTGACTTGATTTTTGCATGACTTCTCAGGTGAGGAACAGGTCAACTAAGGAGTTATTCCTTTTGGACTAGGACTTCAGATAGAAGACTTAGCATTTTGGACCTGCATACTTTTGAAGACATCATTATACAAATTTTTTGTATATCTTGTGTAAATACAAGATAGAAATATATGATGTTAATGGTAGATTTACATTGTTAAATTATAAACAATACTGATGTAATTTAACTTTGTAATTCTATTATATTTAGCATTCTCATTTATATCATGTGCAATGTAAACAATCTGATCATCACGATTATCACTCACGATATCGCGCCCCGGGAACCTTCCGCCCGACGGGACAACCGATCCTATCCCGCCGGCTCGGGGTGTGACAATGACCCAAAAATTGAACTTCTCTTAGCCAAAATTCACACTTAGAGAATTTGGCATAAAGTTTCTCTTCCTTCAACAGTTCCAAGATCTTTCTGAGATGGTGCTCGTGGTCCGCTTTGCTCTTCGAATAAATCAGTATGTCATCGATAAAGACAATGACAAACTGATCCAGATACGGCTTGCACACTCGGTTCATGAGGTCCATGAAAACCGCTGGTGCATTCGTCAGTCCGAAAGGCATCACCATGAATTCGTAATGCCCGTATCTAGTTCGGAACGCCGTTTACTGTATGTCTTCGTCTTGAACTCTGAGCTGATGATATCCAGACCGCAAATCAATCTTTGAGAAGTACTGGGCTCCTTGCAGTTGGTCAAACAAATCATCAATCCTCGACAATGGATACCGATTCTTGATCGTTAGCTTGTTCAGCTCGCGGTAGTCTATGTACATTCGAAACGATCCGTCTTTCTTCTTCACGAACAACACTGGAGCTCCCCAAGGTGAGTAGCTCGGTCTTATGATCCTTTATCAAGTAGCTCCTGTAACTGGTTTGACAATTCCTGCATCTCTGAAGGTGCTTACCTGTAAGGAGATTTAGCAACAGGAGTTGCTCCAGGAACTAAGTCCATACGAAACTCGACCGGCAGCGCTGGTGGCAACCCCGGTAGGTCTTCAGGAAATACTTCCGGATACTCTTTCACTACGGGTAAGTCTTGAATCTTTTTCTTGTCCTCCTTTTCCACCACATGAGCCAGGAAAGCTACGCACTGCTTCTGTAGACACTTACGCGCCTTTATGCAAGAGATGATTTTGACACTTCGTTTTGCTTGATCCCCTCTAACTTCCAATACGCGATCGTTCGGCAATGGAACTCAAAGCAGCTTTTCAGAGCAGATGACTTCCACTCGATTAGAAGAAAGCCAATCCATTCCTACAATGATGTTGAAACTACCCAACTCCATCGGTATCAAATCGATGGTGAATGTATGACCATTAAGTGTCAATGGGCAATTCTGGTATACTATTCTAACTGTAATCGGTTTCCCATTAGCTACTTCTATGAGGTAAGGGGAATCTAACTATTCCTCTATAGAATCTAGTTGGCATGCAAAATCGGTAGAGATAAACCTCTGATCCGCACCAGTGTCAAATAAGTTAGATGCATAAAAATCATATAAGAGAAATGTACCAGTGACCTCATTCGGGTCTTGACGTGCAGCTGGAGCTCCTATAGCAAAAGCTCTTCCCCGGGGTGCTGGAACTGCCTGTTGTGCCTTCTTCTGGCAGTTCTTTGCAAAGTGGCCCTGTTCGCCACAGTTATAGCATCCCTAGTTGTTCTGGTTGTTGAGTGGAGGGAGAGCTAAAGCTGCATTGTTGACTGCTTGATTTGGTGTTATCCTGCATTGCTGGACCCAGTGTCCCTTTCTTCCACATCCTGTGTAGTGACGGCAGGGATTGCTTGCAACATGATGATACTGAGACTTAGCACACTGAGGGTGTGGGCCAGTGTATGGCTTCTTGTGCACATTATGCGGTGCCATGGCTACTTGGTTGAGTGGAGTAGCCATAGTGTAGTTCTTTATGGTCTTATGTTTCTTCTTCGGGTGTTGATGGTGATGAGGTTTCATGGAAGACTCTTCCCTTGGCTTGGTAGTGTCAGCCTCTTTCTTCAGAGTTCCAGAGGCTACCATAACATCAGTGAGTTTCCCAGATAAACTCACAACAGACTCCAAAGTAACATGGTTTCCTGCAACAACTAAACCCTGAATGCAGGCGGGAAGTCCACCTACATATCTGTCTATTCTCTTCTCCAGGGTTGGCACCATGTCTGGCGCCAAGGCTACCAACTCATGATAGTAGGTAGTGTACCCCAGATAATGAGCTCCATTCATCACATGATTGGACAGTTCACTTCCAACCTTTGCAGCTCGTTCTTTAGGCGTTCCTCAGAAGTGTCTTGAATTCTTCCCGTGGCATTGCCATCGCTTCTTCTCTTCCTCTAGCCTTAATCTGTGAGTTCCACCAAGTTAAAGCCCGCTTGTTGAATGATCCAGCAGATTAGCGAACTTTATGGTGTTCTGGACAACTGCTAATGTCCTGAGTAGTCTCCATCTTTTCTATCCATTGGATTAATCCAACGGCCCCTTCAGTACCGCAAAAGCTTGGCGGCTTACATCCCACAAAGGACTTGTAGGAGTAGTGTGATGCAGTACCGGTGTTTCCACTGGCTTCCCCTGATGAGCATATCCGGTATCACCTCTTACAGCTGGTTAGTCAGCTAACTGCTTAGTAAAGTTGCCAGTGCAAAGGTAGCAGGATCCATTATCTGAGTTGTGCTCGGGCCTGGGGGTGGATTGTGTGGGGGAGGAGGAGGTGGCGATGGTGAATCAGCTAGTGATGGCGTCGACGAGTGTGGAGCTGAATTCTATGGGGTGGCACAATATAAGGAGGTCATCTCGGCGGCATTCTGATCATAACCAATAAAATTATCCGTTAGTGTAGTGATCGAATGCTGAAGACACGATGCATATAAAGTCTTAATTCTTGTGTTATCTACATGCAGGGTCCCTAGTTTATAGTATAGGCCAAACCGTTTAAATAAGTGACCTAAATTTCTCTATAACCATGGCTCTGATACCAATCTGTCACACCCCGAGCCGGCGTGTTGGATCGACATCCCCGTCGGTAAAATGATGCTTCAAAATATGCTGGTCAAAAAAGCTAGGTCCTCTAACTGGTATCTTAGTCCAAAAGTAATAACTCCGTAGTTGACATGTTCGTCACCTGAAAAGTCATGCAAAAAGATCAAGTCAACACATGGTTGGTGAGTTCATGTAGTTTTATAAAAAAAGTTTGAATAACCTTTGAATGAGTACCTTAACCACACCATTAACCACCTATACCATCCAGTTAAGTATGCTTATATAGGGCATATGTAGGGTCGAACTTACTGCCCGCCCAGCCACCGTCCCACCACATACCAAACCACATGATATATTGTTCCTGGTGACAATTAAGCATTTCATCCCATACCTCTGATTCTTAGAATTTGATTACCCTGAGAATGTTTACCTTGATCCCCCGAAATGAAAACCTTAATCTCATCAACGACCACCTACGCTATCCAATCAAGTATGCTTATATAGGGCATATGTAGGGGACAAGCCCCAGCGACCGTCCCACCACATACCGGACTGCTTAGCATATTGTTGTTAATGATAATTAAGCGTTTCACTCCATTCACCTTCAATTTAGATTTTGATTTCCACAAATTGAATCAACTATGATCTCTTGAGTTCACCATGTATTCATGATTACCCCAAAGCACTTGTAGAAATATAATAATAATAAATGTTTAACTAACTTAATATTTAAGCATTTAAATACAACTAAGACACGATGATTGGGCCTTATTTGACTCAATCAATTAGACTTAGTTGTTGGTGGTTGTCCAAGTTGTACCCTCTCACACGTGGCCCATATCAGGCATGACCCACTAGGAGTCTACCTGTATGTGTCAGGACTTTCATGATGCACATATCAGCTTGACCCATTGGTCTACTGTACATGCCGGGACTTTAAGGATATTCTTTGATTCTTGATCTTCTTTGATTCACTTGATTTCGTTTGATCGTTTAAGTTATGCCCATATATCTTGACTACAAAAGTCTACTATTTATGCCGGGACTTTCCGTGTGTTACACGTGGTCTTGATTTACATACAACTGACATCCACCTTAATTAAAGCAATTAATGATTTCATTAGATCTTAATGATCTCATTATTTCAATGATTCACACACGGTTATGATTCCCTTGATTCTCTTGATTCTGATCTTTTGAATTCCATGATTTCCACAATGATTATAGATTCTTGATTAGGATCGTTAGTTTACTGATCACACACTGGATTAGATTCCGTTGAATTTGATCTTAAGTTTTAGTTCTTTTGATTCCACTGTGAGTTTAGATTCTTGAATGTGAACTCGATGGACTAAGGGTTTGTTTAGAGTTTTAGAATTAAGGCATTACTCATAAGAGTAATTAATTAACTTGATAGTTAATCCAGCATAACAATTACCTAGACAGGAGTCTAGGAGTATAACAAGCACATATAAAACATATAATAAGTAAAAGCATTTACGTAAAACAATTTAAATAAAAAAGTTTTACGCATGCTTCTCAGCCCGAGTTTGAAAACAAAAATGTTTAGAAAAGGGCAATGAACTCACCTGTGTTGCTCTGTAATGAATTACCACAAAATGCGCGCTCGTTGTTGTAGCCTATGTTTCTTCGGTTCCTGAGTTGTTTTAAAAGAATTCGAATACGATAAGTACTTACAATAGTCGTATCTAGGGTTTGGTATCGATGTGCAAATATGTTCCCTATGTTACTAATGTGCTTCTAAGATTTCATCTAACTAGTCTATCTTGGTACATTAGTAACCCGTACCCCACTATTATTCATATCAAGTCTTTAATTAAAACCTTTTTAAGTTATTTCTTTTTAGGTTAAATATTTAGAAAACATCATTTCATGTAATTTAATAAAGTTTATAGTTTAGTTTCTTTATTCAAAACATGATTAATTTAAGTGAAAGGATATTTAATAGAAGATGGGCTTAGTTTAAACCCCTTGGGTCCACCTCGGCCCATTACACATGAACGGAGGGCCCGGCCCAGTGAGTAGCATGCGATGGGGGTCGACCGAAAGACCTAGGTTCGCTGCCCATACATCAGTCCTATTCTAGGTCTGGCACTCATGATAAGGGTTGGCAACCATCAGGGTTCGCGGCAACAGGTTTGCCTCCCTTGGGTTTGTTACCATCAGGTGCGTGATTCCCCTAGTTCGGCTGACATGGGTTCGGCCCAATTAATTCGTTGATCAAGGGTTCGCCACCGTAGGGTTCGGCTAGGTCGAGACTCGTGGCCAGCTGGTTCGTGGTGCTCAGGTTCGTCCAAGGGGTTCGGCTGGGAGTAGGTTCACAGCACCCTTGGGGATTGGAAGGTTTGCTACTAATGGGGATTTGGCACTGGTCTAGGTTCGCGACCCCATGGTTCGGCCAACAGGAAGACGACTCAGCTGTTTAGGGTTCGTGTTACATGCAGGTTCGGCCAAGATAGTCCTCACGAACCCTGTACTTCGACCAGCTCTTGCCCTCCCTGAACCTGTTGTTCTTGTCTACACAACATCACCATCTTCATGTCCTAGTTTGTTACAAATCTATTCTGGGTTTCTTCAAGCTCATACACGTTCGATTTAGGGTTTTAAAGATGAAAATGCGCTTAGAATATCCAAATATGACCCGGTTGTGTTTAAGTAAAAAACGAAAAGTAAAACTCGAGATTTACCTCTAAATATCGGCCTAGAGCTTGAGATCGTCGTTGTTTCTTGTTCTCCCCGATCACACAAACATTTAGAGCCAAATATCTCTTGAAATGGTGGAGAAATGGGTGAGAAATTGTAGAGAGAAGTTAGAGAGAGAGTGTAGAGAGAGAGAAAACGAAATTTGGTGATAGAAGCTAGTAGGTGGTGGTTGTTGTGTTGTTAAATGCCCCATTAAATGGTTCAAAAATACCCGGGTAGGTTCGCTCTCGTTCGGTTTCGCGTTGAAGCGTCGGTTCTTTGAAGTTTTTGTAACGAAACGACTTGGTTTAAAATAAGATTTATAAAATTATCTCAGGTGGTTATTCATAGTAAATTAAATAAATATCTTCCATTTATTTTAGGTTTTCAGAAATATTTAATTAACTGTTTAAAATCGAATCGTACAATCGTCGCACGTATTCGTTCGAATTGTCACCCGTACGAACACGATAATAACTATACTTTTCAATATGGTTTTCTAATTATCAGATATCATTCAGAACATTAAACTTTCCGATATATTCGTATAGATCGTCACCTATACGAATAATCCATCAATTTAGCATTCACATAACAACATCCGTTGTAGTTTTGTTCTGTAAGGCCTCACATACATTTATACATAATAAAATACTAACAAATAATCACATGATGGTTCTGTATTGCAAGATAGTTATCTAACTGATGAACCATGTTTCTGAGTTTTGTTTGTGAATCGATTATGAATTTTTCTCTTTGATAACACGAAATGATAATGATACATGATATGAACATGACATAGAATGAAATATGTATAGTTTGTACATGATTACTGTTCATGTTACTGTTGAGATCATTGTTCCAGTTCCGGCACTGATGTTACAAATAGGGTGCTTTGCCAATTATTAATCATAAATGAAGCAAGAAGGGAACACGTATAAACGAACAATGAAAGAATAACCGAAAATAAAAACAAGGATACAAATCAGGCTGTGAAGTTTGCAGCTCACTCTTTTGTTGAGGAGGCACTCCACTCGTGGAATACAGTCAAACAATCAAAGAATTTGTGATTTTAATCAATCGATTCGAGAGTTGAAAGGAGTTTCAAACAATTGCAAATCAAAAATAAAATATGATTTTGTTAAAAGGAAAATTCAAGACTTGTATTATGCTTCAAGTCATTCAATAGTTTTAAACAAAATAATAAAATCAATACGATTGATTAAAATCACATGGAGAAGATGAACCGAGATGATATGAAGGAATTAGTCTCCAAGCAGTTCTACCCTAAGAACGAGCTTGACAAGGTGGAAAGGGAGTTTCCTGTTCTAAAAGCTTCGAGCTTGAACCACATGCAGTAAACTTTGAGATTCAATGAGATGGCGAGGCTTGTTCCTCATCTGGTTGCCACTGAGGAGAGAAGGGTAAAATTGTACATGGAGGGTTTGCCACCAAAAGTTCTGATTCACGTGAAAGCAAACACCCTACGAACGTTTGATTCTACTATGGAGCTCAGTGGGATATTTTAGGATGATGGTATGGAGGCTGAACCTATCAAATAAGAATCAAAAGCAAAATGGTCCCTTTGGAGCAAAAAAGGTTGAACAGATCAACGTCAATTTCATGGCAAGAAAGTGAAGAAAGAAGAAACGGTTTAATGCATCAAGTGTGGAAAAAGCCACACAGGACACTGCCTGGTAGGCACTAATTTGTGTTTTCGATGAGGGAAGACGAGACATTTTTTATCAATTGCCCTAATGCCGCCCAATTCTTCAACTGCAAGGCGTATGGACATCTGACCAAGGATTGTCATAAGACAAAAGCAAGAACATCAGGGCTGATGGAAGGAAAGAAGAATTGAAAGCCGAAGACTAAAGCCTGAGCCTTTACAATGACCAAGGATGATGCCATTGAGGACCCGGACGTGGTCACAAGTACCTTTTGTATCAAAAATATTCCTGCATTTGTATTGTTTGATTTTGGTGCGAGTATGAGTTTTGTATCTTCTACATTTTGTGATGGGTTATAATGGAAGCTTAAGAAGATAGAAAGGGTATTTGATGTAGAGACAACTATTGGTAAGATGACCAGGGAGACAGAGGCTATAGATGATTGTTACATTAAGATAGAAGGTCATAGTTTCCCCATTCAATTGTTCCTTATAACCTTAGGAGGGTTTGGTGTAGTGTTTGGAATGGACTGGTTAGCCAAATACGAGGCTAACATTATATGTCGAAGAAATATTATATGTTTACTAGCTCTAGTGTGGATCCTAATTGGCATATGTGATTGAGGAATGAACGGATGTGAGGAAAATTGATGATGTACCTGTGGTGTGTAACTTCCATGACGTATTCTTTGAGGAATTGCCTGGATTACCACCTAAGTGGGAAATTGTGTTCCAAATCGACTTAGTGCCGGGGGCTTATCCAGTCGCCAAAGGACCTTATCTTTTGGCTCCCACCGAGATAAAAGAAATGATGACCCAACTTCAAGAACTTCTCGAAAATGGTTTTATACGACCAAATGTTTCCCCTTGGGGACCATCGGTGATGTTTGTAAAGAAGAAAGATGGAAACATGAGGATGTGCATCGATTACCGGGAAATGAATAAACCAATCGTTAAGAACATGTATCATATACCAAGAATTGATGATTTGTTCGATCAACAGCACGGTGCAAGCTGGTTCTCAAAGATAGATCTCCAATCAGGTTACCATCAGCTGAAAGTTCGAGAGCATGATATTCTAAAGACTGCATTCCGGACACGTTATGGACATTACGAGTTTCTCGTTATGTCATTTGGATTGACGAATGCTCCCGCAACATTCATAGATTCGATGAACCGATTATGTCGACCGATGTTGGACCGATCAGTGATTTTGTTTCTTGATGATACTTTGATCTATTCAAAGAATGAGGGAGATCACGCTTGTCACTTACGGAGGTATTGGTGATCCTGAGGAAAGATAAACTTTATGCTACATTTTCCAAATGCGCCTTCTGGCTACGAGAAGTGCAGTTTTTGGATAACGTAGTGAACCCAGAAGGAATTATGGTTGACCCAACTAAAGTTGAGGCTGTTATGAAAAGGAGTCCTTCGAAGTCACCAACAAAATTACACTGTTTTCTTGGTTTGGCTGGCTACTATGGGAGATTTAGTCAAGACTTCTTCAATAGAGCAAACAGTGACGAAGCTCATGAAGAAAGACGTAAAGTACGAATGGGGCCCGAACCAAGAACAAGCGTTTGCAGTGCTAAGGGAGAAACTTACCCAAGCTCCTGTTCTGACACTACCTGATGGAAATGATGATTTTGTGGTGTATGATGATGCTTCAAGACAAGGGTTGGAATGTGTACTTATGCAAAGGGAAAGTGTAATAGCTTATGCTTCACACCAACTTAAGAATCATGAGGCTAACTACCTGGCCCACTATCTCGAACCAGAAGCAGTGGTGTTTTCGTTGAAAATATGGAGACATTATTTGTATGAAGCTAAGAGTACCATCTACACCCACCACAAAAGATTGAAGTATTTTTTCAAAAAAAAAAAAGAGCTTAATAGGAGGCAAAGATGATGGCTTGAGCTACTAAAGGATTATGACTGTGATATGCTATATCACCCGGGGAAAGCCAACGTAGTGGCAGATGCCATAAGTCGTAAGACAGAGCATCCAGCCCTACAGGTTAAATCGTATAGTTTGGTAATAACGCTGGGCTTTCTGGATTAGCTTAAGGAAGTGCAGCGTAAAGGATTAGAAGAGGAAAGTGTGGTCTTTGAACGTGTCTTTAGACAAGTTAAGAGCATGGAAGACAGTGACTATGGTGTGAAAGTATGATTCGGTCGAATGTGGCTGCCTAGAAATGGTGACATTCGCTCAAGTATTTAGATGAAGCTCACGTTACTCAGTGCATCCTGGTGAGACCAAGATGTACCAAGAACTACGAAAATATTATTGGTGGCTAGGAATGAAGTTTAATGTGATGCAGTATGTGAACAAGTGCCTTACTTGTGCCCGAGTAAAGACCGAATATAAGAAACCCTAAAGATACGAGCAGCCGTTGGAAGTTCCAGAATATAAATGGAAACACATCACCAGGGATTTCATAACTAATCTATCAAGAACAACTAAGAGTCATGATACCATATGGGTGATTGTGGGCCGTTTGACGAAGAGTGCACACTTTCTTCCTAACAGAGAAACTTATACATCCGAGAGGTTGTATGAGTTGTTCGTAAAGGAAATTATGTCCCAACATGGAGTTAACGCCTCCATCGTATAGGATCGAGACACGAGATTCACTTCCAGATTCTCAAAGCAATTTCATGAGACGCTGGGAACTAGATTGAATATCAGTACCGCCAATCATCCTCAAACGGATGGACAGTCTGAAAGGACCATCCAAACTATGGAGGATATGCTTAGGGCATGCATTATCGATTTTGGAGGAAGCGAGGATTACCACTTGTTGTTGGTGGATTTTCTTACAATAACAACAACCACGCTAGTATCGAAATGCCCCCATATGAGGTGTTGCTTGGAAGACGATGTAGAACCCCAATGTTTTACGGTGAAGTGTAACAGAAAGAGATGGGAAACAAATCTACAGTGATCAATATGGCAAAAATGTTACGGGTGATAAAAGCACGAATGAGTGACGCACCAGATTGCTAGAAATCCTACGCGGACAAACGCTGAAGACCCATAGAGTTCAATGTTGGTGATCATGTGTTGCTAAAAGTATCTCCATGGAACGGATCATAAGGTTCAAAAAGAGTGGAAAGTTGAGTCCGAGATATATCGGACCATTCCGCATATAAGCAAGGGTAGAGAAGTTCGCGTATAAACTGAATCTACCAGAAGAACTAGTGAAATCCATCCTACATTTCATGTATTGCATCTACGAAAGTGCTTAGTAGACAGGGAGTCCCACATTCCCCTAGATGACATTGAGGTGGATGACAGACTGAACTACATCAAAGAATAAGTCGCGATCGTGGACACCAAGGAAAATCAACTATGGAAGAAAACAGTTCGGCAAGTCAAAGTTCATTGGAAGCAAGCATTGCAAAGGAACAGACGCCACATGGGAAACGGAAGAGGAAATGAAGAGGTAGTACCCCCCCCCCCAACTTCCTCGAAATGTAACGATACAGGTTTCTTGACGAAACCTATTGTAAGGAGGGTAGATTTGTAATAACCCAGAAAAAGCTTCGATACAAGACATTTTACTCATGAGTGTTTAACTGATTTAAATAAATAGAAGGAGAGTGAACAACGCCGGAAGGGAACACGTATAAACAAAGAATGAAAGAAGAACCGAAAATAAAAAAAAAAACAATGATAAAAATCACGAAAATGGAGGCACACAAAAGTACCGCAAGTTCACAAAGCCATAGTACACAAAATCAACTTCATGAACTCCGTTTCGTGAACCCTACTTCGTGAACTTGGCCTATATATAGTAGTGCCTTGGGAAACGTGCTCACTTTTGGGCTGGCATCACTGTCTCCCAAATACAAAACGTTGGCAGGTTCAATAACTTTAAGAAACAACTTTTGCTCGATCAAAAGGAGGAGGAAACACACGAGAAGCTAAAGGATGGTTCATGAAACATAGGTTAAGTGTTTGATTTGAGAAAGTTACAATTTTTATAAAATAGGGAAACTTATGATAAAGCTTTTACCTTTATGCATAACGCTCATTCCTTTTTAGTTTCTAGGTGTTGATAAGACCTTTGTGCACCTAGAACTAGCCCCACGAGTTTTGGATAGTTTTCTGAGACGTTTTATGAAGGAAAGAAGAGTATTCATAGAGTACACGAAATAGAACTATACAAACCTCCCTTCGTGAACCTTAAGTTCGTGGACCGCAAGTTCGTCAACCTTAGTTCGTGAACTTTTGTTCGTGAACCTCATGTTCGTGAACTCCATGGGTTCGTGTACTTTAAATATTTCGTGAACTCCGAGTATTTTGTCCACTTGAGATTTCGGGAACTTAGGCATTTTTGAATACTAGGGCTAGTGAAGTGAACAATGAAGACTTAGAATAAATTCTAAGTCTATAAATGAAATGTAATGAGATGATGTGATGATTTTGGTTCTTGAGTCCTAGCCAAGACAATTCGGTTTAGGAAGATAAGAGCCACGCTAATTTCAGGTGAGTTCTAGATGCCCTCTTTTGTACATGTTATGTGTAAATATGTTTTCGGTTGACATACATGCTACAATGTTGTAAAATGATGATATGCAATGATATGATAGTGCTAAGGTAAAGAATGCTATGATGATGTGCAAGGATGATGAATTTAAAAATGATGAATGATACAATGCTAGTATGACTTGATTATGATTCTATGTCATGATGTTATGATGATATGATGCTATTATGACATGATTATTGTTATGCTTGTAAAAATTTAGTCTTATAATTCAGAATAATTCGGGATATGGAATATTTCGGGTTAATTAGGAATATTCGCGTATAAAAATTTCAATGATCTGATGACTTGAATAATAAATTATGATTTTGTATTAATTATTGTTAATTTATTTTTCAACACATGCTGCTAATTTTTGAGTCTAGTCAACACGTCAATAACAACAATTATCCCTATTTTTCCGGAATATAGAGAAAATTGTGGACTACATGAGGAAGTCATCAATGGTCATGAAGATTCAGTTGGCGCATGACTTGTAGTTGGAGCGGATATTGTGGAACTGAATTAGAATACCGTTATGTTATTTCATGTTATAAATTGAGGCAATTATCGTTCTAGGAACACACATCAATTGCACCTAGCTTACTTCTGCTTATTTGTTGCTCATATTCGCGATATCCAGAGTCTTTTTTCACTTAGTGATCGATGATCAATTGTGCTCTTGTATTGTAATCTTATTTTTTGCATTAATAAGAACAAGGCAGAGTGACGATTGTCACCTCCCTAGGTTTTTATGCTGGCAATCCTAAGGAATTAAGGGTTTTTCCTTGTATAAATCTCGTGTGCAAGCTGTTCATTTCATTTTATATTCTGAGATATCCCTAGGGATCATTAGGTATATTTTTGTTAAATTTTACTTACAAACAGTTTTCTTGATTGTAAAACACAATTCCTCACTAAACTAATTCGGTTTTGCTAAGAATTATATTTGTTAATTTTTACCCGAAACAATTTGGCGCCCACCGTGAGGCAAACTTATGTTTTTTATAACAAAAACCTTGTTTAAAGGCGTTTCAGAAGAAATATATTATGGCTTCACAACCGAGATCAACTTCTTCATTACCTATTGTTTCTGCTACTACTACTAATGTGTCCTCACAGATTCCTGTTTTTTTCTAAAGAGTCCGATAATCCTAGCAATCCTTGGAAGAAGACCACAATTGTAGCCGAAAGTGTTCCATCGACAAGGATGACCACTTCTGCTCCTATACTTGTTTCTAACAATGATATTTTAAGTATGCTTCAACAGGTTCAGCAGCAAATGTTGGATCAACTAAAAATGAATCAAAGGCTCCTTAGGGAAATGGAAACTTTGAGGGCTGAAAAAAATAAGCAGATCGAAACTTCAACTCCGTTGGCTCCAAGGATCCTGGATTTCAGGACATCAGGGATGTCTGGGAATCATTTCGGAGGCTTCATCCCCATGCAAACTAGTTTCGGGGATCCTTTGGGATCCCAAGGGTTAAGGATATCTTAGGATAATACCAATATCCCGGGAACTTCTTGTCTAACTCCCGTTACTAGTAATACTTTCAACTATTCTCTCATTGATACTACTAACTTTGGTACTATGTAGGAATCAAGGCTGACTCCCCAAGTGGCTAAGGAAATTCAGAAACTCAGTGATTTGATCTCGAGTTTTCCCGGAGTGGTGAAACCTATTCCGGAGGTTCTTGTCACAACTCATAGGATCTCTAGATTTGCTAAACCAATATGTGATGCTGAGATCCCAAGGAGATCCCAAACTCCAACCATGAAGTTGTATAACGGAATCACAGACCCTGAAGAACATGTGGCACAATATAGGGAAAGGATGGAGACTAACCCTATACTCCCACATTTGAAGGAAGCATGCTTATGCAAGGGATTTGGTTCAACATTGACAGGGGCGGCCCTAAAATGGCTGCTTAATGTTCCTCCTTATTCAATAACTTCATTTGCTCATCTGATTAATCTATTTTACAATCAATTTTCTTGTAGCAGGACGTTTGAGAGTCTGACTAGTAATCTCTACTGGATAACCCAGGGATCCGACGAATCCCTCAGGAGTTATGTCAACAAGTTTGGCAGAGAATCCCTGGATATCCCTAACCTTGAAATCACTACAGCCGTTCAAGCATTTAAGATGGAGTTACAAAGAAATTTACCATTTTATGATGACTTGGTTATGAATCCTTGCAAGAACATGGACAAAGTTCAAAACTGTGCATTAAGGTTCATTATATTGGAGGATGACAAAGAAATCCAGAAGAGGATCACCACAACACCTCACAATGATCAAGGCAAAAGAAAATTGGATTCACCTACCAACAAGTCATTCAAATCAAAACCATACTACAAGGCTGATAACCACAAGATCAACTCTGTGGATGAAGATGAGGATGATGAAGAATATCCTAGGATATCTGACTATTATTTTTCTGTTGATATTCCTGAATTAATGTGTGCTATGCAGGACTTAGGTGAAAAAGCTAGGTGGCCACCAAAGGAAAAGAAGTTTGCAACAAGGGACAAATCCAAATGGTGTGCCTTTCACAAAGACTTCGGCCACATAACTGATGATTGCATTGCACTAAGGAAGGAAATAAGCTACCTACTAAGCAAAGGTCATCTCAAGGAACTACTGGGGAAAAAAAAAAGAAGACATGATTCCAACGGATTCCCAAAAAGTGTCGCATCCCCACCAAAGGATGCAAAGGTAATAAACTTTATTTCTGGTGGTTCTGACATTTGTGGTACCTCTTATTCTACAACTAGGAAACTTGCTAAAGAAGCCAAGATGGAGAATGGAGAAAGATCCGCAAAGACATCAACACTTACCACCGAGACAGTGGTATCTTTTGAAGAGCAAGATCGCGAAAATATCCTGGATCCTCATCATGATGGGTTAGTCATTACATTATACGTTGCTAACCACTATGTACGCTGGACACTTATAGATGGAGGAAGCTCAGTCAACATCATAAAATTGGAAACAATCAAGAAAATGAATATCCCTAAATCACAGATAACTACCAAATCTCGAATCCTGGTTGGATTCAGTAGTGAAGCTAAAGCCACTGTTGGAGAAACCAAGCTACTGGTATACATCGAGGGGGTAAACTCTATTCAACATTTTTGTATTATAGATTCCCTATCTTGTTATAATATTATACTAGGTAGACCTTGGATACATGATATGAAAGTTGTCCCCTCGACCTATCATCAGTGTGTCAAGCTGCCAACACCATGGGGAGTAGTGAAGATCAACAGTGATCAGCAGGAAGCCAAGGAGTTCTATTCATCTTCCATGAAGGGAACAACTAGACCTTCCTCCGCATAGCAATCAAAATACGACCTTGGGGATACTCAGGAATATAGGGAGAAGGAAGTAAAGGAAGTAATTCTAAACCCTGATGATCCTGAATGTAAGGTCCTTATAGGGTCTAATATCTCTAAGGATATTGAAGGGAAATTGATTTCTTTTCTGAAATCAAGAGTTTTCACATTCGCATGGAAACATGAGGATATGACATGAATATCCTCAGATGTGATTACACATAAGTTAGGGATAGATAGTAATATAAAGCCCGTCCACCAAAAAAGAAGGAAGTTTGCACAGAAAAGGAATCTAATCATTCAAGAGGAAGTAGAGAAACTCCTCAAAGCAAAAATGATTAGAGAGGTAAAATTTCCAAAGTGGCTAGCCAATGTAGTCATGGTTCAAAAGAAGAAGGGAAAGTGGAGAATTTGTGTAGACTACACAGATCTCAACAAGGCTTGTCCTAAAGACCCCTTTCCATTACCACATATAGATTCCATGGTGGATGCAACAGCATGACATGAAATGTTAATTATCCTGAAATGTTAACATCAAATGGAACCTTCGGACCAAGATGATACAGCCTTTATGATGCCAATAGGGATATATTGCTATACAGCAATGTCATTTGGCTTGAAGAATGCTGGAGCCACATACCAGAGACTTGTCAAAATGATGTTCAAAGAGAAACTGGGGGACACTATGGAAGTGTATATTGATGATATGGTGGTCAAATCGAAGATAACTGAGAATCACCTTAAGGATCTTCATGAATCCTTCAATATCCTGTACCACTACAATATGAAGCTTAATCCATTTAAGTGTCATTTTTGGGGTGAAATCAGGAGAGTTCTCGAGATATATGGTAACTAAGAGAGGAATAGAGGCCAGTCCAGAACAAATTCAAGCAATCCTATACCTCAAATCCCCAAAGAACATAAAAGAATTGCAAAGACTAACAGGAAGGATAGCTGCACTCAACAGATTCATCTCAAGGTCTTCTGAAAAATTTAAAGGATTTTATGATATCTTTAAAAAGAATAAGAAGTTCCGATGAGATGAAGAGCATGAGAAGGCACTTCAGGATCTGAAAGAATATTTATCCTCACCATGGTTGCTCATGAGACCAGAAGATGGTGAACCACTATCATTATACTTAGCACTATCCTGAACTACTGTAAGTGCTGTGTTAGGAAAGGATCATCAGGGATCACAGCATCCCGTGTACTATGTGAGTAAAAGCCTAGTAGATGCTGAGACTAGAATTTCTCACTTAGAAAAGCTAATTCTGACTTTGGTCATGGCATCAAATAAGCTTAAGCATTACTTTGAGACACATAGAATACACATTACAACAAAGTATCCTTTTAAATCTGTATTGAGAAAACCTGAGCTATCAGAAAGGATGGCAAAATGGTCAGTAAAACTTGGTACTTATGATTTAATCTATGAACCTAGGACAGCAAAAAAGTCACAAGCATTAGCAGAATCTGTGGCTGATTTTAGTAGTGATCTACAACCAGAAGTGGACATGGAAATCAAACTCTTGGACGAAGATACTGGTGAGTGGACTTTGTTCACAGATGGATCTTCAAATGTGAGAGGAACAGGACTAGGCATCATACTAAAATCGCAACAAGGGGACATAATACCCCTAATAGCAGGACTTCTATTGGCTAGGGATATGAACATTAGAAACGTTCATGTATTTGTCGATTCTCTACTCATAGCCAACCAATTTAATGGCTCATATACTACTAAGCGAGATAAGTTGGCAAAATACTTAGAGATAGTTAAGGATATAGCAGGATATTTCCACAACATTGATATCTCTCAAGTACCAAGGGAAGATAATGCTGAAGCGGACGCACTGGCAAACCTAGCTTCATGTTTTAAGACCAGCGATAGATATGCAGGACATAGATCAGAATATTGAACCCGAGATCATTCAGAAGCACATGAAATATCCTGGACTATCCCTATTAAGAACTACCTTCAAACAGGAAAAATACCTTATGAAGAAACAAATCCTAGAGCTTTTAAAGCAAAAGTATCTAGATACACAATCATACGGGATATGTTATATAGAAAATCAGTAGCAGGCCCATACTTAAGGTGTTTAGAGAAACCCGATAGTTTGAAAGTAATGAAAGATATCCATGAAAGAGATTGTGGAAATCACACTGGGGGTAGATCATTATTCTCAAATATCCTGAGAATAGGATACTTTTGGCCAACCATGAGAAGAGATGCAATGTCTTTCTCCCAGAAGTGTGATGCTTGCCAAAGACATACTAACATTCTTCATCAATCAGCTGAACCTTTATATCCAATAGTCTCATCATGGCCATTCATGAAATAGGGAATGGATATAGTAGGGAAGTTACCCAAAGCACCCGAAGGAAAGGTGTTTATGCTTGATATGACAGATTACTTAGCAAAATGGACTGAGGCTGAAGCCTTTTGGCAAGTTAGAGAAAAATAAGTAATCTCATTCATAAAGAGAAATATCCTGACTAGATTTGGGATACCTACAGAAATCACTTGTGATAATGGATCCTAGTTTATAGACAAAAGGACTACAAACTTTTGTGAAAGCTGGGGCATAAAGATGATAACCTCTACACCTGTCCATCCTCAAGCTAATGGCCAGGCAGAATCAAGCAACAAGATCATCATCAACAACCTTAAGAAAAAGTTGGGATCCAAGAAAGGAAAGTGGGCTAAAGAACTTCCATTTGTCCTATGGGCTGATAGAAAAACCACAAAGAATGCAACTGGTCAAACACCATTCTCTTTAGTGTATGGTTCTGAAGCTGTTCTCCCAACTGAAATGGCTATTCCTACTGCAAGATCAAGTTTACAAAATCTAGAATCCAACAAGGAAATAATATCCGAGGATCTAGATACTATTGATGAACTTAGGGATATTGCAAGAATAAAGATGGAAACATATTAGCAAAAGATAGCCAAATCCTATAATAAGAATATTAGAATACGTAGATTCCAAGTTGGAGATTTAGTTTTAAGAAAGGCATTTCAAAATACTACCACTCCAGCTGATGGAAAACTAGCTCCAAAATGGGATGGACCTTATAAGATCGAATCTGAAGCTGGAAAAGGGGCATATAAGTTAACCAACATGGAAGTAGAACCTCTTCCAAGATCTTGGAATGCCATCCATCTTAAGTTATAATTTATATGAAACTTATTACATTATAATCTCTACTCATATTTCCTAATATTTCTAATTATTCTAATATATTCCCATATATTCTTGTATGTTCTTAATTATCTTGCTACTAACCTAGGCATTTGAGGGGCATCAGGAATCCTGATTCCTAGCTATGCAAAAATTTTACTGTTTTGTAGGTATAGCAGGAGAAGAGATAAGACTTTATGTCTTAACCCGTGTTCTGACCTGAAATCAGAACTTGATCAAGACCCCGCACAGACATTATGTCTAGCTGCAAAGTTTTGACCTGAAATCAAAACTGCAGAAGACCCCTGCACAGATTTTATGTCTAGCTGCAAAGTTTTGACCTAAAATCAAAACTCAAGAGACTTATGTCTCTAATGAAGACTTAGGGTTCATACCCTTACTAGTTGCACATTCTTATCCTATTATAGTCTGAGATAATGGGACCAGTACACGCATGAGTGGCTGACAATTTCATTATCGAGGGCTATAACTAAGGACACTCTGAAATATCCCGGTATAGTTGGAGATTTCCGGACCAGTACACGCATGAGTGGCTGACAATTTCATTTTCAAAGGCTATTACCATGGATCCTCCAAAATATAGCATTCATATGTTATACAACCGGGCCTTAGTCGCCAGAATTCCGGCCTAGTCGCCAATATCCCGGCCTTAGTCGCCAGCATTCCGGCCTTAGTCGCCAGTATCTCTCGGCCTTGTCGCCAGTATTCCAGCCTTAGTCGCTAGTATTCAGACCATAGTCGCCAGTATTCCAGTCATAGTCCCCACTATTTTCAGCCTTAGTCGCCAGTTTAATCATCTTTGTCGCCAGTATCTTTGGCTTGTCCCAAGTTTTCTTGTTTCTCTATTTATGCAGGACTGACTTTCAAGGATACTTAGGAATATAGCAACATACTTGGGGATATTTAGTGTTTTGGGTAAAAATTAACAAGCTTAACTTTTAGCAAAGCCGAATTAGAAAAGTGGGGTATTGTGTTTTACAAACAAATATGTTGAGTATATTACTGTTATGATCAGGATATCCCAGAATATCCCTGTGGATATTTCCAGAATATATAAATAAAATGAATTGCTTACACACGAGATTTGTACGAGGAAAAGCCCTTAATCCCTTAGGATTGCCAACATAAAAACCTCGGGAGGTGACAAATGTCACTCTGCCTAGTTTTATTAATAATCAAATGAACCAAATACAATGAAAGAGCACAAATTGATCGATGCTAAGTTTCTAGTGAACTTCAGTGAGTTTTGTGTGTGTTTTCTAGGTCTCCAGTGTCCTATATCGATCAATTGCCTCGGTATTTATATTAAGAATATACAAAAGAACGGTCAATAACGTTCATATGGTAGTTCCGAGTATTCCAGCACCTTCCAAACGTGGGAGACTCATTCAAATCGATTGCATAAATCTCTCTTAGATTCCGCGTTCAAGTTGGGTTCGTTGATGCATGCTTCCATGATATTAGGACCATCCATGTGCCAACATGTCAATCCCTGAAATCTCGCAATACATATTAAGCAACAGAGGTAATTGTTAATGGTAACATATATCCTTAAATATCCCTGATCCCGAAATATCCCGGATCCTGAAATATCCCGAGTGAGAATATTTTGCGCCTAACAATTGCCCCCAATTTTACAGTTAGTGTATACAGCTGTAAAATTTAAAATTCAAGATTTGTATTGACGGTTTCGTGAATAAATGGACGATTAAGATGGGGATAACGGTTACTGTTTTGTGTCAGAATACTGCGCAAATAATGATCACGCCTCTCTTCTTTCAAATCACTTATCTTCTTTGATCGTCCCTTCCGGTAAATTTTCTATTTCGAATCCTCTCTTTTTATTCTTTTTAATTAAGTAAAAATGTCGAATTCCACTTCTTCATCTGAGGTTAGCGACTACTTCGATCTGAACATCCTTCCATATACTGATCAGAATGCCTGCATTTTTGATGATGATCATATTGAGGCCATGCAACTCTCCCAGGCATTCCCCGAGGAGACCGTGTTTCGTCGATATGATCTTGCTTTGAAAGCTGATCATAGTTCTACCAAGTGGGTTTATTTCCCTGAATACCCATTTTCCTTGGGTCTATCCTTCCCCTTTCCTACTCTGATTTCCGAATTTTTTCGAATCACCCATCTCTGCTATCTTTAATTGATGCCCAGGGGTTGGCGGTTGCTTTTCACCCTTCATAGATTGAACCATAAGTATGGTCTTAAGATCGGTCTTTCTGAAATTTCTTTCCCTTATCAGCTTCGCACCCATGGATATTCTCGTTTTTTGCTTCAGCGACGAACTGGTGCCCCTGTTTTGGTTCATGGGGTTACCATGAATGAAGATGAGTGGAGAGATAACTTTTTCTTTGTTAAGCGAGGTTCCATTTCTGGAGGAATGTCACTTCCTGTTAGTTGGTTGTTGAAGGGTAGGATATTTTGTTTGTTATTATCATATCTTGGACTTTTATTAATTTTGTTTCCATTTGTTTTTCAGAACCAAAATTTGAGTCGTTGGTCAGTGATAATCGAGATACCGAATAAAGGATACAATCTCTGTTGTTGATAGAAGAAAGAGAGCGGAAGTTTGTTGTGACCTCCAAGGAAAATATCCCTGTTTCATCCTCAACTCATAGCACCTCCTCACAACAATCCCACGCCTAGATGACATCAGGTATTTTCCCTCGTGAAATTAGTTTTGGATTTAATTGTTATGAGAGTTTTTATTTTTGTTTCTTACATTCTCAGAATCAGTCTTTGATCTCGAAGACCTTACTGATTTCTTGACTATTAAAAAAGAAAAGGTTAGTCCGGTTGCTCCCAAGGCGAGAATCATGCACACCCGCTCAACCAAGACATCAAATAAACATAAGGGTACTGATGTGGTTAATGTGGATGATGGTCCTGACCTCCCTGCTGTTGATCTTCTTCAAAAGGTTATTTTTGTTCCCTTAGCTTATTTATTCTGGTGTAGCTATATCTTGAAATATTTCTATTTTGCAGGCTATCCTCAAAATTGTTGGTGATAAGGAGGCCTTTGAAAAGTAAATCGAAGATCTCGAAGACCTCGAAGATCAGAAGAAGATCGTTGTTGCCAAGGCCGGATACTACGAGAAGGAGGCCCAGAAGATCAAGAAGTTGGCTAAGGATAATGATGCTGCCCATAAGCTGAAAATAAAGGAGATCATTGAGGGGATCAAAAAGTCCGCTGCAGCAGCTATCCTTAAGGCGAAGATCCAGATGGCAGAAAAGACAAAGCAGGAGGGCTCAGACTTGTGGGACAAGGACCTTGCTGACCGGGTCAAGGTTTAGGCTAAGCTGACTGGGGATATGGCAGAAAATTCTTATGCGGCGGCAAAGACAGCGAGCGTAGTGGAGACCAGAAAAGTAGCAGGGGGTGAGGATATCGGTGCAGGTGGAGGCGCAGGTGATGCGATGATGGGCGATGAAGACAGAGTTCATAAGGTTTGAGCCCATTGTGTTTGTGGTTCGTTTCATGATATTTTGTAGTTAAACAATATTTTGATGTTAAGTCCCTAAATGGGCAGACAATTTATGGATTTTTAGGTGGAGGGACCATGTGTTTACATAGCGAAGCCTAAAATTTCCTTGTTTTCTTGTTCTGACATTTTCAGTATATTGGGTGGAGGGACCATGTGTTTTCTTGACAAAGCCCAGTATACTGACCTTATTATGGTTAATCTTTTGACTTAGTAATCTTCTTAGACTATCGTGTTCATTGTGTGTCTGTGAAATATTTTAAGGATATTCCTAACATATGCTAATTTGTTGTATAAGTATTCATATTACTCATACTTTGAATAGATTTATATGGTTTTGATATGTTAAGCATTTATGTTTTGTTATTTTCTTTAAAGTGTTTTTCAGAATATTTCCGCTGATAGATATTTTGTAACCAGGATAGATTTGAGAAGAGTCTTGACTTGTTAGGAATATTGCCACAGTTTTCTTTATTTGGTTAATTTTTTCGAAAACATTTGCATTAGGCGTAATTTCTGGATCATATATTTCTGAATAAAAGTTAACTGTATAATTAGAAATAAAGATTATTATAGAGTCAAGAAATAAATACCAGCTCCTTGAAAGAATAGTGTCACACCCCGAGCCGGCGGGCCGGATTGACTTTCCCGTCGGGCGGAAGGTTCCCGGGGTGCGATATTGTGAGTGATAATCGTGATGATCAGATTATTTACATAGCATCAACATTGAGAATAACTAAAACACAATATAGCATTAAACTAGGATTACAAAGTTAAATTACAACTGTTAATGTTTGATAATTTAACAAAGTAAACCTATTAAAATAGATTCGCAACGTTCATCAAAACATGTGCTTTTCAAAATCTACTAGGTCCTATAACTAGGTATCCTAGCATGCATTCCTTAGCCATAGTTTAATCCTATACGTCACTTGAGAAAGCATGTAAGAAAACAAAGTCAACACAATGGTTGGTGAGTTCATATAGTTTAGTATTTGAAAATAGCTTTGCAAACCTTTTTCGGATAACAACCTTAACCTCATTAACATCACATGTAATATCCAGATCGGTATGCTTATATATATGGCATACGAAAGGGTTGAGCCTACAACCCGCCCAGACGCCATCCCACCACATACTAATCCACATATGACACTGTTGTTAATGATAATTAAGCGTTTTACCTACCATCAAATTTCATCATAGTTTCAAGCATCGTGTTTAGAAGTTTAAGAAAAGCACCCAATAGCATTTACAAATCCCTTCGGTAACAACCTTAACCTCATTAACATCACATGTAATATCCAGATCGGTATGCTTATATATAGGGCATACGAAAGGGTCGAGCCTACAACCCGCCCAGACGCCATCCCACCACATACTAATCCACATATGACAATGTTGTTAACGATAATTAAGCATTTTACCTACGCCCCAATCCCGTCTCCATCTTGGCTTTATCATACTGCTTAAAAGTTTAGATGTTTATAGCATTCACATAGCTCGGCCTTTGCGTATACTGTATGCGGATAATAGCTTCAGAGAATCATAGTCTAGCATTCACGAATCACATGCATGGGTACAAGCTTTGCACTAGCATAGTTTAGCATTCACGTAACCCATGATTAGATACAAGCTTTGCTCTAGCATAGTTTAGCCATTATGTATCTCATGAATCGATTCTAGCTTTGCATTAGTGTAGTTTAGCATTCACGTATCTCATATATGTAGATACAAGCTTTGCTCTAGCATAGTTTAGCATTCACGTATCTCATATATAGATACAAGCTTTGCATTGACACAGTTTAGCATTCACGTATCTCATATATGTAGATACCAGCTTTGCTTTAGCATAGTTTAGCATTCATGTATCTCATACATGTAGATACCAGCTTTGCTATAGCATAGTAGCATTCACGTATCTCATATATAGATACAAGCTTTGCATTGACATAATTTAGCATTCACGTATCTCATATATGTAGATACCAGCTTTGCTTTAGTATAGTTTAGCATTCACGTATCTCATATATAGATACAAGCTTTGCATTGACATAGTTTAGCATTCACGTATCTCATATATGTAGATACCAGCTTTGCTTTAGCATAGTTTAGCATTCAGTATCTCATATATAGATACAAGCTTTGCATTGACATAGTTTACCATTCACGTATCTCATGCATAGATACAAGCTTTGCATTTAGCATGTACTCATAGCTTGTAGCATTTAACATCTAGTATTAGCATATAGTTCATAGCATTCACATTAGCATGTAGTTTAGCATGTAGCTTGTAGCATAAGCATTAGCATTAGCATTTAGTTTAGCATGTAGCTTGTAGCATTAGCATTAGCGTTAGCATATAGTTTAGCATGTAGCTTGTAGCATTAGCATTAGTATATAGTTTGAGCATAGAGTATGTAGCATCAACTTTAGCATATAATTTGAGCATGTAGCTTATAGTATTAGCATTAGCATCTAGTTGTAGCATGTAGTTTATGGCATTAGCTTTAGCATATAGTTTAGCATGTAGTTGATGGCATTAGCATTAGCATATAGTTTAGCATGTAGCTTGTAGCATTAGCATTAGCAAAGTTTAGCATGTAGCTTGTAGCATTAGCATTAGCATTAGCATATAGTTTGAGCATAGAGTTTGTAGCATTAGCCTAAGCATATAGTTGGAGCATGTAGCTTATAGCATTAGCATTAGCATCTTGTTGTAGCATGTAGTTTATGACATTAGCATTAGCATCTAGTTGTAGCACGTAGTTTATAGCATTAGCACTTAAGTTAAAGTCTTAGCTTTTAACTTTTAGAATAAATGTAACAAGCTTAAGCATTTATAAAACATTTCACCTTGCTGTTGATGTGGTTGACTAAGTATAAACAAGAATGCACGCGCTCGTTGTTGTACTTGTGGTTGTTTTCAAGATCCTGTATTGATTTCACGTTGTATGTAACTTATAAGTATAAGTTGTAGTGCTTTGTGTACGTGTATACGTTAGTTCTAGAGTTGGCGAACACTTAGTGGTGTTGGTCATCATTCGGCCTCGTTTGCTAGTTAAGGATTGTACTCCCACTTAACCACCTAAGTTGGTATTATGACAAACCTTTATGTTATAGCTTTAAATCATTATTGAAATCTGAAAACTTTTTCATTGTGTGCTATTTGTTTTGATATGAGACTTAGTGTGTAAACCAAATCAATCCCACATCCTTTGTAGTTTTCATTTGTATATCCCATGCATATTATCAATTGAAATGAATTTAATGTGTTTATTTCAAGTTAGTCTATTTGGGCCAAGTTGTTACATGTGGGCCGAATGATAATCTTGTTCAAATGAAATGTGGGCCGAACCAAGTGATTTTGGGCCAAGGTTTAATAAGTCGAATGAGGGTGGGCTAAACCAAAGGGTTTGGGCCTATTAATTGGGTCGGATACCCTCTGGACCGGATGTGTTGTAGTCCTAAACCAATAAGTTGGCCGAATGCATGTGATGAGTCGTTTTTCGTTTTCGTTTAGTCAGAACGCGTCACCGTCGCGCATATTCGTTCGAATCGTCACTCGAACGAACACGACGTTGTTTTCAGTTTCTGATTCTTGTTTTCTACTTTTCAGCCATCATTTCAGAACGTTAAACTTTCAGATTTATTCGCACAGATCGTCACCTATACGAATAATTCGTCGGTTTAGCATTCTGTAACGACATCCGTTATGGTTTTATTCGGTTTTGTCCTCGCTTACGTTTATACATAATAGCATATTAACAAGTATTTGTGTGTCAGTTCGGCGTTGTCTGATGTGTTTCTGTCTGATAAACCATAAGATTTGATCAGATTTCTGAAACGATTGCGTAATAGTTTAGTGTCAAGCATCACAATGTTAAAAGCATATAAATAGTTTATGTAGTTTGTACCTGATTTATTGTACAAGTTACTGTTGAGATCACTGTTCTGGTAACTCTCCCGGCACTAATGTTACAGTCTCCCCTTGTTAGAGAAATTTCGTCCCGAAATTTAAGTATCATTTTCCGGTACGACTTCCTCTGTTAGTAGTTGGGGATACTTAGACTTCATGCGATCTTCGTGTTCCTAGGTAAACTCGGGTCCGCGCTTTAAGTTCCAACGAACCTTGACAATCGGAATACGGCTTCACCTCAGTTTCTTAACCTTGCGATCCATAATCTCCAAAGGTTCTTCGATAAAGTGTAAACGTTCATCCAATTGAATTTCTTCAACTGATATGACAAGCGATTCATCAACAAAGCATTTCTTTAAGTTCGAGACGTAACACATCATGTACACCACTCAGTTCATCTGGTAATCTAAGTCTGTACGCTACAGGACCAATACGTTCGATGATCTCGAACGGTCCCACGTACCATGGTGCTAGTTTTCCTTTCTTTCCAAAACGGACTACGCTTTTCCATGGGGATACCTTTAACATGACGCGGTCTCCCACTTAGAATTCCAACGGCTTGCGCCGTTTGTCGGCATAGCTCTTTTGTATGCTTCGGGTTGCTTGTAGCCTTTGTTGTATCTAAGCAATTTTGTCTGTAGTTTCTTGAATGATTTCTGGCCTAGTTATTCGATTATCTCCCACTTCGGACGAACAGATCGGCGATCGACATTTTCTACCATAAAGAGCCTTGAACGGTGCACATCCTATGCTACAATGATAACTGTTGTTGTAGGAGAATTCGATTAGTGGTAAATGAGAATCCAAATTCCCACCGAAGTCTAAAACACATGTTCTCAACATGTCCTCCAGGGTCTGTATAGTACGTTCGCTCTGACCGTCCGTTTGTGGATGGCAAGCAGTACTCAGATTCAAGTGTGTCCCTAGAGAATTCTGTAATGATTACCAGAACCTTGATGTAAATATGCTATCACGATCTGAGATGATAGATAATGGTACACCGTGGCATACCACTATCTCGTTGATGTACAGTTTCGTCAGTTTATCTATCGTGAAGGTCTCACGTATTAGCAAGAAATGTGCAGATTTTCGTCAATCGATCATTAATGACCCAAATTGTATCATGACCACTGGAAGTGCGGGGTAGCTTGGTATTGAGATCCATAGCTTTTTGTTCCCCCTTCCAGAGCGGAATCTCAGGCTGTTCCAGTAACCCTGACGGTTTCTGGTGTTCCGCCTTTACCCTTGCACACATAAGGCATCGACTGCCGCATTTGGCTATGTCCTTCTTCGTTCCCGGCCTCCAATAACAATCTCTGTAAGTGTCAGTACATTTTATCGTTGCCTGGATGCACTTATTATTAGGTTCTGTGTGCTTTCTCGAGAATAAGTTTCTCGGTTCATCAATCGTAGGAAATCCACCCACTATTTTGGTAGAAGGTATTCCATCCAGTTTCGTCTCAAGCTATCTTTCTGCTCTAAAATTTGACACACTCCATAAAGTTTTCTTATGTGACTCTCACGACTCTACGTCTTGATCGTCCGATCTAGATCTTCGTCTTGTATTCGCAACTGGTTCTCCTGGTCTACTTATCTAGTTTAGCTATGATCCCAGCACAGCTCCAACATTCATCCTGTCCTAACATCCTAGAACCGGAGTTCTCTAAATCAGTTGATTCGAGTTCTATGAGATCTAGGTGAGAAAATGGCAGCTTACACACTAGCTTTAGCATTTTGAGTTCCTACGGACCGTTATTGCTCTAATTAGAAAAGGTTATTTTCCTAATATAGTATCTAGACTGTAATTAAAAATCACCTTATCTTTATTTATTTACGTAACGCTTATTTGTCCCAAGGCTTCCTTAGGTTACTATTCCTATTATCTTAATTGCACTGAACTTACTTACAGTTCCCTTGGATTTATTGTTTCTAAAGCCACAACAGGGTATGCATTTCAAATCAGCACGTCAATAAATAATTTAACGTAACAGGATAAAATATGCATACCTATGGGGTCATCCCACCCCAAACTTGCATCAGAAGCTGGTAAAGTAACCATCTCCTCAGAGTGCGCAGGATCTGCTGAAGAGAGCCTGACGGGGCAGTCTCGTGCAATGTGTTCGGACATTCCGCACGCATAACAATCCTTGATGTGTCGAGGAAGGGGACATGTAGTGTTTCCAGGGTTCTGATTATTGTTTCGGGTAAAAATTAACAAGTGTAATTTCTAGCAAAACCGAATTCGTTTAGTGGGGTATTGTGCTTAACAATCAAGAAAACAGTTTATCAGTAATGTTTAACAAGAATATCCCTGAGGATCCCTAGGGATATTTCAGAATATAAAATAGAAAAATAGCCGAACATACGAGATTTGTACGAGGAAAATGTAGGTCCCAAATCAGATCAAGATCCGAGCTTTATGTTTCCAATCAGCATCAAATAACTCTATAGTGTGCGGAATCCATAATAGAGTTAAAGAAGTAGCAAGAACAACAAGAAAGATCAAAACTTTAATTGTATTCAAAGGTGTATTCGAAAATGTGCCTCAATACGTCTACAGAGCACACCTTGGGAATCTCAACCTCAACCTGTACAAAAATACGTCTATTTATACTAGGCCTAGCTGTACTCGAAATCTAAAGCTAAAGTTCGAGTACACGAACTTCGTGTACTCGAAACTTGTTGTACACGAAATTAAAAAAAAACTAAACAAAATCTGAGTGTTGACTCTTCCGGGTTGACTTTGTCAGTCTTCATTGTTGATTGGGCTCTACAAACTCCCCCTAGACTGGCGAAGTCATCCGATCGGAAGAGTAACATTGTGTGGCCCTGCTCCAGCATACAGCTTTAGCTCCATGGCATATGCAACGGCTCGAGTAAAAGGCTTCGCCTGTTCGTCATTTCCCGAATATACCCGAATGGGAGATTTGTGCAGCTTCATCATATCTTCTTTACCATACTTCAGAAGATCCATAGGATCAAGAATGATATCAACATCATGAATATCATCCTTATTCCTAAGAATAACTGCAGCAAGGTTCAGATCATCAAAGTACCAGGAAAGGAAGTTAGCCAAAGAGTTATCAGGAACTCTTGGTGAAACCGTTACTGCTTGCTCAACGTGAGGAGAAGGGTACTTGTAGTAGACCCACGGTTTCTTTGTCTTCGGATCAATAATACACGAAGAAACAAACCATCTTCCCTTTGCCGTGCGCATGACTGGGAAGTCCTTCTTACATTGATCTCTGATAAACTTTGCAAATAAATCAGCGTGAGAGTCTTTAGAAGGATTGAGGAACATTGCTTTGTCAATGCTTCTAATGCTTCTAATGTCAACCTTAGGCAAGGTGCAAAAATCTCTCGGCTTCTTGTAGAATTCGACCTTTCCGCTCATTCTTTTCACCAAGTAGATGTCTCTGACTTTGTCATACATCCAGCAGCATATGTTTGACCTGTCGTTACGAACAGCGAACAGGTTTCAATCGTCTGATATGAATGTATGCTCTGGATGTTTGTCTCCCATCTCTTTGAACCATGCAGCTTTATCAACGGGAGGAGAGGGTGTCCAATCCTTCTTCCTGTCAAACCAGCTGTTGATCACTTCGCGCAAAGAGGTGACTTCCTTGCCCAATGCATCAATATATTTGTGGGTATACAAATAATCGATATAAGGATCCGATGACACATTGCCAAGAATGATGTTCTCTGGTTCTTCCTCTACAGATGCCCCTGCAGAAGACTTGGCTTGATCCTCTGTCGGTTCGCCAGGTGACTCAAAATCAAAGTCATCAGGAAGATCATCAAATATACTCTCAAGCCCGGCGCCAGAAGTCTCATCTGGCTGAACACAATCACCGAATAGGATGTCATCTGGAATGTCTCCAAATAGATCATCATATAAACCAGATGGCTTCCCGGATGAGGATGGATTCCCAGAGTCTCCTCCCTGATCCTTGTCATCAGGGGGACCTTGATCTTTATCTTTGTCATGCTCATCCTTATCATCTCTATCATCTTTATCATCAGTGTCATCTTTGTCCTTTTTCTGGCTCTGTTCATCACCTCCATCATCATCATCATCATCGTCACTGTCGTCACTGTCATCACTGTCATCACTGACATCCAAGACTTCATCCTCAGACTCAGAGACTTCTTCTCCTTTGAGTCGCTTGATGTCTTTCTTCATTTTGTGGTTCTCCAGCAGAAGAAATTGGATGAACTTCTCGTGAGCTTTGATCTTTCCTTTGCATTTGTTCAGATGATCACATATCTTGATCTTTCCTTAACGCAAGTTCTTGATCATGCCATCCTTTATCTCAGCATCTTTCTCTAACTGGAAAACGCGCTCATGCAGTCCAACAAGATCCACAGGCACCTGCACTGGCTCGTAGGGTGAATCGGAATGTAAAGGAGATTTTCCTTTGTCGCTTCCGGAGTGGGGTGGAGGTGATAGGGTTTTGGTGTGTGGACGGGTCGTAGTGGATGGGCGAGGAGTAGAGATTTTGATGACTAGCTTAGGTTTGGAAGGTTTAGTGATTGAGGGCTGAGAAGGTGGAGGTGGTGGAGGTGGTTGTGTGGCAGGTGGTTGTGAAAGTGGCATAGTGACAGGTGGTGATGAAGGTGGTCTAGTAGTGGGTGATGGTGAGAGTGGTCTAGTAATGGGTGATGGTGAGAGTGGTCTAGTAATGGGTGATGGTGAGGGTGGTCTAGTAATGGGTGATGGTGAGGGTGGTCTAGTGATGGGAGATGGTTTGGCAGGTGCCTGTGTCATAACAGAAGCAGCAGAGGAGAAAGATAAGCTTGAGAGTATCGTCTGAAGTCTTGGATCTCTTGCCTTTCTGGCCATGGTCTTTCGCCTCTTCTTCTTCGGCGAAGACTCGGGAGTGGGAGTGTAGTCGGCATCTTGAGCTTCTTCCCTTTCTTGCCTTGTGGGAGGTGGCCTCTCTGGGATGAAATCCTCACTTGATGAAGGGGCAGGCTCAGCCCTCGAACTTGTCGCTTGGGTGTCGTGCTCGTCAGCGACAATGGCTATAGGGGTGCCTTGATCTTCCACAACGTTGTCTTCCCCCACAAATCGTCCGAACTTGATCAGAGGCCTTTGACCAACATATTGCTTCTTCCCTCGCTTGTTCATCTTCATATAGCCAAAGATGTCATCACGCATCCTTTTGATTCCCAGAGTGCCGACAGTGGGAACCAGATCCTGGTGCAGTTTGTTGATGACGATCTGTATGAAGCGAGGAAATGCCAGAAACCTCTCCTGTCTCTTTCCCTTGATGTTAGCATACATGTCAAGAAATATCATTCTTGAGAAGTTGTAATCCATTCCCAGAGCCAGAGCTGTCAAACAAGAGCTCAGTGTCTGATTCAGCACATCATACCCGCATTTCCTTCCGGACAGACACTGTGTGACAACATGAGCCAGATATCTCCAGTAGGGATGGAGAACTTTCTTCTCGGTAGGAGGATAAGCACCCTCGTGTCCCATCTGGAAGATAGTACGGTTGACCAAGTCCTGGTCCAACTCAACCGGATCTGTATCCTTGTCTCCAAATTGCAGACATTCTCGTAGGATCTGCTCTGTGATGGTGATTGATTTCCCTTGAATCTTCCCAACAATACTGATGTCTCCATTACTGTTAGTGTGCTCAGTAACGGAGCTCCAAAAGCTCTCAATATAATCAGAAAAGATGGTAGGATGCTCCGTGATAGCATAGTTTACTGGAGACAAAATCAGACCATCGACCAGGCTCTTGAACTCTGAATGTTTTTGCGGTGGATCTCCGAGGTACGCTGACATGTTGTGATCATGTACGAATCGTAGGTCTGCCATCTGAAAAGGTAACTGATTAAGTTAGTCAAATATGAAGAGTATACGAAACAATCAGTAGTACACGAATAACTTGAGAAATTTTCTAAGTGTAAAAGTTTGTACTCGATACAACTGTTGTACACGAAGAACTTGTGAAATTTTCTAAGTATGAAAATTTGTACTCGATACAACTGTTGTACACGAAGACCTCCATGTTCACGAAAGTTAATTTTCAAGATGTACACGAAATACTATCTGTACACGAAGTGTGATGTGTACATGAAGTATAACCCGTACACGAAATTCATGTTTGAAAAATTTCTAAGTCTCGATTACACGAAGTTATTGCAGTACACGAAAATCAATCTATACACGAACTACAAGCTGTACACGAAATTTTTGAGTATTCGAAGTTGAGGCTGTACACGAAGTAAGAGTGTACTCGAAAATTGTTCGTGTACACGAAGTTGTTCGTGTACTCGAAAGTTCATATTTCGTGTACTGAAAAATCCTTGAAAAGTTTAACATTTTGGCTCCTTAGAATTTCTAATCCGGTTCAATATACTCGAAATTGTGAGGCGAGCAATATATTTACAGATTGCCTTCCAATTTCAAGTATTTCTCGGTCAATTTGACCAAAGACTTCCTGTATTCGAAAGTTACGTACTCGAAAATCATTTTTAACCATAACTTTCGAATACACGGTCAAAATTTGATAAAATTCTATACCTAGGTTCGCCTAAAGATAATCTATAAGATGGCCGGAGTAAAATTTTGGAATCAGGTCTACAATCAGAGATCGCCTCAGAGAAGAAGACTATGTACTCGAAGTTTGATTTTGAGTATTCGAAATTCTGGTACTCGAATTTGAATAAGGTTCGGCTATTTATAGGACAATTTCGAGTACACGAATTTCGTGTACTCGATTTCGACTACACAGATTTCGTGTACTTTACTTCGAGTACACTCCGAACCTTAGTTAATTTTATTATTTCGATTAAAATTTCTAACTTTTCTTAATAAAATAAAATAAAATAAAATAAAATAAAATAACATAAAATAAAATAAAATAAAATAAAATAAACTTTGAACAAGTTTTAAAGTTTAGTCGGTTCAAATTTGTGGGATCAAATCTGTTATCAAAATTTAACTATCTTAGTTAAATTTCATAATGAAGCACAACCTTTAAATAACTTTTCCCTACCAAATGATTTCCACTCGTTATTCCATGAAAATAAGTTATTTGATCAAGTTTTTCTGAAAATTATTTATAGAAAATTTATGTTCAATTAGATTATGCCAACTAGATTAATGTGCAACCTATCAATCTTGTTAACTTCTTGGTTTCGAACTTTGATTGTGTTTCAACGAACTTAAAATTATTTTGACAGAGTTTTAAGGTAAGAAAAGAAAAGAACAGATCTTATCAGATTAGAATCAAGAACAAGAAAGGGTTCTCTCATCTTGTGCTCATTGGCATCTTTTATTTACTGATCTGCAGACATATTGGCCTTAACTTCACACATCCAGGTCTTTGCTTACGCAAAACATAGGATGCTTCAGTAAGTATTTCCCGCTCTTTGTTTGCACAAAACATAGGAAATACCCGAGTTTTTCAAAAATACAATCTCAAGTTTATTGAAACACAATCTTGTTTTGATTCTAGAATTTAAACAAGAAGTCAAATAGTTGTCACACATTTCTAGTTATCTAATGATCATAGTTTCTTACTTAGTTATTTTTAAGTAATTTTGTTTTGATCAAGTAAACTTTGAAAAACTTATTTCAATCTTTTGGTTATAGAATAGTATTCAAGGTTGTTATTCATTGAGAGTTTTAATTTAAGGCAGTGAAATTTTGATCCTTAGAGATTATTTCACTTCCCAATTTGATCGATTCACTTTGCTTGTCCAAATAAAATCTTTTTGTATTTTCTTAAGTTTTTGTAAAGTTAAAAGTTAAAAATATTTTTGTAATTTTCTTTGAATAACACGAAGCAGAATCTCCTTTTCTTAGGATTTCAAAACTTAACTCCCCCTAATCTTATATATTATCTTAGACTGACTCAAAAACCAAAAAATCTTTTTGTTGTTTTGCAAATTTTTGACTCAAAGAATGAAAAATCTTTTTGTTGTTTTGTAATTTTTGACTCAAAGAACGAAAAATCTTTTTGTTGTTTTGTAAATTTTCTCCCCCTAAATTTGTGACCAGGGTTGGACACAAATTTTTAATGTATTTACAAAAAAAATGCTATTAATTAAAGCTTATTAGTTTGAGAGAGGCAAGCAAGTGATGGAAGCGTGCTGTATCGAATGGTTTTGTGAAAAGGTCCGCTAGATTGTCATCAGTATGGACCTTTTCAAGATGAATCAGCTTTCGTTCGAAACAGTCACGGATGAAGTGAATCCGGATGTCAATATGTTTAGTTTTGGAGTGTTGTACCGGATTCTTGACGATCTGTAGGGCTGCTTCATTGTCACAAAAAATAGGAGAGTCAAGAAAATTCAAACTGTAATCGAGGAGCTGTTGTTGCATCCATATAACCTGAGAACAGCAACTGGAGGCAGCAACATACTCAGCTTCAGCAGTCGAAGTAGATACAGTCGTTTGTTTCTTGCATTGCCATGAGACAAGGCGATCTCCCAGGTACTGACACCCACCAGTGGTTGACTTCCTATCCAGGTTACATCCACCAAAGTCACTGTCTGAGTATGCAAATAATTGAAACTCAGAGTTCTTTGGGTACCAAAGACCGAGTTTAGGCTTCCCGACTAGGTACCGAAAGATTCTTTTGACAGCTATGAGGTGAGATGCCTTCGGATTTGCCTGATATCTGGCACACTGACATATTGAGAACATAATGTCTGGACGACTAGCAGTCAGATACATCAGAGAACCAATCATCGAGCGATAGAGGTGTTGATCCACATCTTCACCTTCCGAATCCGAAGTCAGGATAGGACGAGCAGCCATGGGAGTGGACGCCGGTTTTGACTCCATCATTTTGAACTTGTTCAAAATTTCCGTGACATATTTTCCTTGATGAATCAGCACGCCCTTAGAATCTTGCTTCACCTGCAGACCCAGAAAGAAGGTCATTTCGCCCCTTCGCGCTCATCTCAAACTTCTTCTTCATTACCCCCTCAAATTCCTTGCACAAAGCTGAGCTTGTGGAGCCAAATATGATGTCATCCACATAGATTTGAACGAGAATTAAATCATCCTTATCTTTACGAACGAAAAAAGTTTGATCAATGGCTCCACGGGTATATCCATTTGCAAGCAGATGATCAGTAAGTGTTGCATACCACGCTCGCGGTGCCTGATGAAGACCATAGAGAGCTTTGTCTAACTTGTATACGTGGTCAGGGAACTGAGAATCTTCAAACCCAGGAGGCTAGCATACATAGATCTCTTCCTTTTCCTTTCCATACAGAAACGCTGTCTTCACATCCATCTGATACACCGTGAAGTTCATGTAGGAGGCATACGCTAAGAAAATCCGTATTGCTTCAAGTCTTGCAACAGGTGCAAAGACTTCCTCATAATCTATCCCCTCTTGCTGATAGAAGCCTTGAACAACCAATCGGGCCTTGTTTCTGATAATGACACCTGAGTCATCTCGTTTGTTTCTGAAAACCCATCTGCTTCCGATAGGCAGTTTCCCTTTTGGCAAAGGAACCAGATTCCATACTTTAAGCTTCTGGAACTGCATCAGCTCTTCTTGCATTGCTTCAACCCAGCTGGACTCTTTGAGAGCCATTTTGACATTCTTGGGTTCAACCTGCGAAATAAAAGAAGAATATAAACAAGAGTTAATTGGACCTGATTGACTGCGAGAAATTGTCTCTTCAGGTAGCATGTTCTGAGCTGCAGTAGATCTGCTTCGAGTGAGAACGCCTTCTGAGAGAGGTCCAATAATATTCTCAACTGGATGATTTTTGTTTATGCCAAGTGTCGGCACTTCGTCCACTGATAGGTTGTCTAGCAAGTTGCTGATGTTGTTAACTTGATCCTCACTTGAAGAAGAAATGTTGTCAATAGGAGCAGTTTCACTTGCTTCAGCTCCATGATCCACACAGTGTTCCTCAGGAATGCTATCTGAGAACAGTGGATTATCAAAGGTCTGGTGGGAAGAGGATGAAGTTTGATCAGCTTCAGGAAGAGGCTGAACGGACTCAGAAGTGTCTGGTTCTGAGGGAAGAACTTCATGAATTGGGGTAGGCTGAGCTGGAGGGGCACGATTATACATTCCTGGAGGGTCAGCTGTGAAGAGACTAGGATCACAAGGAACATAGTCAACCCTGTAGTCCACGTCATCACCCGTAGAAAACTCATCAGCTTGCTCAGATGCTCCTGCGTTTTCAGATGGAGTGCTGAAGGGCCTAAAAGTGGAATCATACTCGAACAGCCAGTTTGGACCGGAACTGGCATCAGTAGCGTTCATTTCTTGCCAATCAATGTAGTACGATTCAACAATCATTCGAGTCTTCTTGTTATAAACTCTGTATGCAGCCCTTTCAGACGAATAACCCACGAAGTAACACTCATCCGCCTTGTCATCAAACTTGTGATTAGGCTCAGTGTGAAGAAGAGTGCAAGGACATCCAAATGACTTGAAGTGTCCAACTTTGGGTTTCTGATTAAAGAGAATCTCGTAAGGAGTCTTCTGATGACGCTTGTTCAGGAGTGCTCTATTTTGAACATAGCAAGCAGTGTTGACTGCTTCGGCCCAGAAGAAGATAGGCAGCTTTGATTCTGACAACATTGTTCGTGTCGCTTCTATAAGTGTTCTGTTCCTTCTTTCAGCAACTCCATTTTGCTGAGGAGTTCTTGTTGCACTGTATTGCTTAGCAATTCCTTTCTCATCACAGAAATCTATGAGAGTCTGATTTCTGAATTTAGTGCCATTATCAGTTCTAATTACCTTGACCTTTTGATTCTTCTGATTTTCAATCAAGGTAATGAACTTCTTCAGAATCTCTGGTGTTTCATCCTTCTTGGCTAGAAAGAACACCCAAGTGAATCTGGAATAATCATCAGTCACTACTAGACAGTATGATTTCTTCCCGATACTCATTACATTGACTGGTCCAAAGAGATCCATATGAAGAAATTGAAGAACTGAGGAAATTGAGTTGAATAATTTTGGCTTGTGGGGTCTTTTGTGTTGCTTTCCTTTGGCATAGGCGATGCATTTCTCAATGGTTGAGAAATCTTTAGAAGGCAAGCCAATTACATGATCTCCCTTAGCAAGTCTATTCAGATTCTTAAGATTTACATGCCCCAATCTTCGATGCCATAACAGACAATCATGTTCTGATGCCTTTGAGAACAAGCAAGTGTTCTCAGTGAATGAATCTGAATTCATATTGATAATATAGGCATTGTTTATCCTTGGAGTTCTCATCAAAATCCACTTCTCAGGCACCACAAATCCAGGTTTTAGAATAAGACACTCCTTGTTTGTGAAGTGTGTGGAATAACTCTTGTCACAGATTTGAGAAACACTCAGAAGACTGTGATTGAGCTCTTCAACATAGTACACATCTTCAAAACTGAGAGTTTCATTTGTGATTGTGCCCTTCATGCTTATCCTTCCTCCCTTGTCTCCAGCAAATGACACATACCCTCCGTTGAATGGTGTAACCTCATGTAACTGAGAAAAATCCCCAGTCATGTGCCGGGAGCAGCGACTGTCTACATACCAAACATTTTTGAGCTTGTTTGGCTTTCCCTGCATTTCACACACAATCAATGAGAAACAGGTACCCAAACCATAACAGGTTTAGGCACTTTGGTAATGGAAGAGACTCTGTCCTTGGGTTTGGGTTTGGGTTTGGGTCTGTTTTCGGATCTGTCTGAGTTGTACCTAATATGTTTTGTCATGCTTTCACTGCCCTGGTTAACTTGTTTTGTCTTATTTTTGAAAATCCTTTGTGTTTGCTTATGAAAATTAGATGGAGGTTTGTTGGATTTCTTAGGTCTTTTTGAAGTGGAAGAAGTCTGAGTCTGTGTCCCCTTCTGAGAGGTTGCCTTAGGCTTGGAGGATGGTACGATCCTCACATGTTTATTAACTGGTTTAGCCTTAGGGATGACCTTCTGATTCTTCCCATAGAAGAATTCAGTAGGTCGGTGCAGACAGTGTCTAGCAATGTGGCCTGGTTTCCCACATGCATAACAGCAGACCTTTTGGTGAAATTCAATTGGGTCAAAGGGCTTTACATCACAGTTACTTTGACCAGAGGATAAGTTTGAGGAAATTTGTTCCAAGGACCCAGTTGGAACATAAGGTTTATAGTTAGGATTCAACTGTGGAACCTCCTCTTTAGTAACTGTGGAAGGAGCCTTGACTGCCTGCTTGGTCAAAGGAGAGGAAGTTGATTGTGAGGTAAGATTTATAGCAAATGTTTTCTGAAAACTTTTTAACATATCATTAGGCTTAATATTAATTTCATCAAACTTTCAACAAAATCAGTGTTTGGAACAAAAGATGATTGTCTTGTAGATGTTGAACAATCTGTGCTCCTCCTAGCACTTCTTTCTACCTCCTTCTCCTCTGAACCTGAAACACTTAGTTTTTCTGCACAAACCTCAGAATCATTAGTCATAATAGGGTCAACTGCAAGAACAACAGGTTTGGTGGGAAAATCACAAGCACGATCAGAATCCGATTGCAAGTCATCAACAGATGTGTTGATCCTTGGCATGCTTGAATAGTTATGATTAAAAGGTGGTTCACACTCAGTATAACCAAGACCCTTACCCTTCTTTACCCGGTACTGTATGTTTACCATGTTTTCTAAAACTTTGCTTGAGTAGTCAAACTTTTCACATTTTACTGAAGTTTTAGAAAGTTGAGTTGTGACTTGGTCCAACTCTAAAGTGAGTTCATCGATTTTGCGTTGAGCATCTCGATAGTTGGACTCTTTGTCACTTAAAAGTTCCTTTAGCCTTGCCACATCCCGACCCTCAGCTTCAAGTTTTCTTTTAAAAATTCCTTCATTCTTAAGAAATTCTGAGTTAAAGTATTTAAGCTTATTTACTTCTTTGATTAAAGATTCATTGCGTGATCTATACTTAAAAACTTTATCTATGCAAGAGGTAGAGCAAAGATTTTCAGTTACCTCAGTCTGCTTGTCGTCCACTTCAGCCATGAAAGCATGACTCAAAGTCAGCTCCAGTTCCTGCACCTGATCACTCCAATCATAGGAGTCAGTCTCCTAAGTCACCAACGCTTTTGACATGCTAGCGTTTCCTCCCACAGTTGCATTCCCTGACTTCTCTTCAGGCTTCTTTTCTCCTCCTTCCTTAGCTACCTTTGGCTGCTTACATTCCCTGGCAAAGTGACCCGATTGGTCACAGTTGTAGCATCGTAATTTTGACTTATCAAAGCCAAGCTTCTTTCCCGGAGCGTTTCCAAAGTTGTTTCTTCCATATTTCTTGATGAACTTCTTTGCTCTGAACACAGCCATTGCCATCTGCCATGAGATGTCCATTTCTTCAACATCAGCTGGATTGATCTGCTCTAGATTGTCTTGAGTGAGATTTGAAGGTGCCAATTCACCTGCAATGAAAGCATTGTAGCTGTTCATGAATCCTTTAAACAGCAGCAGATTCTCTTCACTTTCTGGATTGACTTTAGGCACCGATCCAGCTTGTCCAGATGACATGAAGGCAGTCTCAAAAGTAACTCCATGAGATGAAGAGGGCTGATAATGCTGCATTCCCGGTGATTGAAGATTGATTGCTGACAGAAGAGCAGAGTTTTCAGAAGTAGGTGCAATGCCCATTGAGCTGGCATGATTCAGTGCTCTCTGCTTATCATCCATATCATATGAGTTGATGATTGAGATCAGTTCACTCAAGGAAGTCTTGTACATATCCTTGGTTCTTTTGATTGTTGTACAATTGGAATTCCAAGTGTAAGGTAGTGAATTCAGCAGCTTCTTGTTCACCTCTCCCTTAGACATCTCAATCCCAGAGCTGGTCATCTCAGTCATCAGATGTGTGAATCTGTTGAGTTGTGCTTCGAGTGACTCTCCCTTGATGTGGTTGAACATATTGAATCTCTGCCTGAGCATATCCTTCCGACTCTCTCTCATGTCCTCATTGCCTTCGAATCTTTCAACCAATGCGTTCCACAGTTCCTTTGCTGTTTTGTGCTCCTTAAATCCATGAGCAACGTCAGTTGATAGAGCCATAGTGATTGATGCATATGCCTTCTCATCCTTTTCCATCAACAGGATGTCATTGTCAGTATGCAACTCAGGATCCTTAGGAACAAGAGGACCATTTATCTCACTCTGGTATGAGGGCACATAGGGACCCTCCTCAATGGATCTCCAAAGTTTTGGATCGGTATACTGGATGAAAGATTGAATTCTGAATTTCCAATCTTGGAAGTTATCTCCTGACACGAGCCTTGGCGGCTTTGTTCCAGTGCCGATTTCATTGTCCAGATTGAGCAAGTTGGACAAGTTAGTCAAATTCTTTGAAGCCATGATGGATCAGGAAATTTTCTAAGTCCAGTACACAAATTCCCTGTAGCTCCCTGCAAATACAGCTCAAAATCTACTAAGTATTTGAAAACACCCTGTACTCGAAAAATTCCCAAGTACTCGAAAGTTTTAAGTGTACTCGAAAATCCCTTAGTACTCGAACTTCTTCCTGTACTCGAAGATAACTTTGTATTCGAAATCCTTTGTGTACTCGAAGCTCAGTCTGTATTCGAAATCTTGTAATCGAAATCCTTCTTGTGTACTCGAAAATTATTTATACTTCGAACACTCTAACTATACTCGAAATAGCAGTACTCGAAAATTTAGAACTCGAAATTACTCAAGAAAAATTTTATAAAAATATTTCTTAAGATTTGGAGTCCCAAATTTACACAGTAGCTAGATGGAGTAGAGAGGAATGATAAAGTATAAAACTTGCTTCAGAAAGGTGTTACCTTGATGATGAAAAGAGCACTCAAGCTCTGATACCACTTGTAGGTCCCAAATCAGATCAAGATCCGAGCTTTATGTTTCCAATCAGCATCAAATAACTCTATAGTGTGCGGAATCCATAATAGAGTTAAAGAAGTAGCAAGAACAACAAGAAAGATCAAAACTTTAATTGTATTCAAAGGTGTATTCGAAAATGTGCCTCAATACGTCTAGAGAGCACACCTTGGGAATCTCAACCTCAACCTGTACAAAAATACGTCTATTTATACTAGGCCTAGCTGTACTCGAAATCTAAAGCTAAAGTTCGAGTACACAAACTTCGTGTACTCGAAACTTGCTGTACACAAAATTAAACAAAAACTAAACAAAATCTGAGTGTTGACTCTTCCGGGTTGACTTTGTCAGTCTTCATTGTTGATTGGGCTCTACAGAAAAGCCCTTAATCCCTTAGGATTGCCGGCATAAAAACATCGGGAGGTGACAATCATCACTCTGCCTTGTTCTTATTAATACAAAATATAAGATTACAATACACGAGTGCAATTGATCGATCACTATGTGTTTAAGAACTCTGAATGCCGTGAATGTGAGCAAGAAATAATCAGAAGTAAGCTAAGTGAGCTGTGTGTCTTTCCTAGATCGATGTTGCCTCAATTTATAGTAAAAAATGATACAACGATGGTCAAAGGTTGTTCCTTGTTATTCGGTCCAGTCACCAATCATGCGCCAACTGATCATTAGTATACGTTATCAGTTTCTCCATGTAATCCACATTCTTCTTCGTATCTCGGATAAATAGGCATATTTGTTGCTTATAACCTATTGACTCATTTCAAACGTTAGTAGTAGCACGTGCTGAATAACAAAGTAATAATAATTAATTATAAACTATCATTATTTTTTATTCATGTCATTAGATCATATAAATTCATATTCATAAATATTCCTAATTATTCCGAAATATTCCGTATCCCGAATTATTCTGAATTATAAGGGTAAATTTTTACAGGTATAACAATTGCCCCTAAATTCTTATTACCGTTTTAATTGGTGGTAAGAATTTAAAAATAACCGTTTGTTTTGGCTCTTGATTCAAAACTTGAAATTTAAATTGATGTGATCGCTGACAGGACGGTTATGATTGTGGTGGTTTCCCACATATTCCAACCGTTTGCGCATGATATAATGATCACATTATCTTCATTAGCGCCATCATCTTCAACCGGTTCTTGCTGTAAGTTTCTTTCCTTCTTCCTCTCAATTTTTAATTTTTCTTCTTCAAAAATGTCTGGATCGTCTTCTTCCTCTGATTTCAACTCTGATGACTTCACCAATCAAAACATTTTAGCTTTAAATCGTCAAAACAGAAATGTTTTTAACGATGATCGGATTGAACTGATGTGTCTCTCGAAAACCTTCCCTGATGAAACTGTTTTTCATCATTTTTCTGAAAATCTTAAAGCTGATCACGTTTCACCCACTTGGGTATGTTTTCCAGAGTATCCCTTTACCTTGGGTCTAAAGTTTCCTTTCCCCGATCTCATCCTCAACTTTTTCTTGACTACCAAGCTCTGTTTTCCGCAACACATGCCTATGGGATGGCGCCTTCTTCATACCCTTGACCAACTAAACCATCATTTTGGTTTAGATATCGGTATTCCTGAAATATCCCTCATGTACCAACTTAGGACCCACGGGTCATCCCGTTTTGTTCTTCAAAGAAGAAGTGGGACTCCTATTTTAGTTCCAGGAATCACTCTAAATGAGGATGAATGGAGAAATAGGTTCATTTTTGTGAAAAGAAGTTCTATTCCTCATGGGAAACTTCTTCCTTTCAAATGGGTGGAAAAGGGCAGGATTCTTAGGATTATCCCTGTTAATTAATTATTTGTCATTGTTTAATTTTACTTATTATGATTTTATTTTTTTCAGCTCCTAAGTTTGAATCAATAGTATCAGAAGAAGAAGAAAGCAGGAACAAGATTTGTTCCTTGTTGCAAGTTGACGAGCAATACAGAAAGTTCGGTGCCAATCTTGAAGCAGTTACTCCTATGGCCTCAGGTATATTTAATAAAATATTTTAATATTCCGAAATATTCTTATTTATTTCTAATTATTCTGAATTATTTCGCAGAATCAACGTTCAACCTCGAAGACCTAGACACCTTCTTTGCCGAGAAAAAGGAGAAGACCAGTCCCGTTGCCCCCAAGTCGGGGTGCCATGACTACCTGCTCTTCAAAGACAACCAAGAAACGCAAAGGGGTAGATACTGTGGACCTCGAAGAGCCATCTGACCTGTGGATTCCTGATCTCCTGAAGAAGGTATGCTAATTATTATGTCTATTAGCATAATATCCCTACATATTCTGAATGATTCCTATTTTTGTAGGCCTCTGCTAAGTATATCTCTGAGAAAGAACAAACTGACAAGCAGATGGAGGACCTCGAAGATCAGAAGAAAATCTTCACAGCCAAAGCCGGTCATTATGAGAAGCAGCTAGCCAAGGTCAAGAAACAGATGAAGGAAATGGAAGCCACTCACAAGCTCCAGTTCAAAGAACATATTCATGGAGCCAAAAAGTCTGCCGCCATTGCTGTGTTAAGGGCCAAAATCCAATTGGTGAACCAGGCCAAAGCTGAAGGAGTGGATTCGCTGGCCAAGAATATGAAGGAATGGGGCAAGATATTGGCGACCCTAGAAGGTGACAAGACTGAAGCTTCTGTGGAGGTGAATAAGGCTGGCGAGGTGGGTGAGACCAGTAAGGCAGGTGATGTGGAGGTGACAAGCGAGAAGGCTGGAGCGGTTGAGCAGGAGGTGATGATTGACGATGATGAGAATGATGCGAAGGTCTGAGCCCATCTTTTTTAATATTTGTGGTTCTTAATTTCTGGTGATGTAATGCTTTTAAACAATAGTTCTTTAGGAAAGTCCCCTAGTATAGGGGCAGAAAATATAAGAAATCAAAGTTGAGGGACCATGATTTTCATGCCGAAGCTTTGATTTCTTTTAACTTTTGTTTGACATATCAAGTGGAGGGACCATGAGTTTCATGGCGAAGCTTGATATGTCAACTTTTTAACTGTTTTTGGTTGTGGATATGGCATTCAGTATGTTGGGTTATATTTCTGCGTTTAATATAGTAATTTATTCTTAGATATTCTGAAGTATCCTGAATGTTGTTATTCTGTTATTGAAAGATATTCCTAAATATCCTCAGATGTTATTAAGTTACACAACTTGTACTTAGATTAATACTAATGACTAATATAGTTCGAATAGATATATCTTATAATATTTTAGTTTTTCCAAGTATCTTTTTACTTAGACTATTCATGTATACGCTTTCTTAGGAATATTTAGGAATAATTAAGGATATATTCTTAAAGTATTCTGTAATATGCTTTTTATCTCAAAGTTTTTAACTATTTATAAATATTTTTTGATGTTTTCTTGAGTATATATGTTTTCGAAGGTATTTTAGGTAATTAGTTGTTTATCTGTTAAAATATCCTTCTATATTCCAAAATATTCTCAATATTTAGTACTCTTGATATGTTTATAAATATCAAACTACTGGGCATGTATCGATAATGTATAGAATTCAATTTTTCAACTGTTATTATGTTTTTTCAAATATTTTTAGTAGTACTTTGTTTATGAGATTGACCCTTACGCCATTTTTATGTGACTTCGAATATGTTTAAACTAAGTATACACACCTTAATATGTTCAAACATTCTAAATACTTTCATCGAGGAATTTTCAGATAAGTTTTCTTAAGTTCAAGCTATATCAGATATACTTAAAAATCATTATGAATAATTCAAGTTAAACTCAACTAAGGTTGAATGCTTATATGTATAGCTTAGGTATATGTATAAATATTATTATTAGTCTAAAGTTATACCTAATAATTTTGGTTTAGCATAGAAGTATTCAACATAATTCTGAGTAAAAACGAGCATAATATATGTGCATAGAGATTAATTTAGGAATAAAGAATGGTTGAGAAACATATACCAACTTCCAGAGATAAAGGTTTAGTTCAAAGTCTTCATTGTTCCTGTCAAAATATAAGAATTCCATACCTAAATATTCCAAAATATTATGCAATATTCCTAAGTATCCTTGAGAGTTTGTCCTGCATAAACAGAATACTGGCGACATGGCCAGTTAAACTGGCGACTAAGGCCGGAATACTGGTGACTAAGGCCGGAATACTGGAGACTAAGGCCGGAATACTAGTGACAAGGCGTAAATACTGGCGACAAGGCCGAGATACTGGCGACTAAGGCCGGAATACTGGCGACTAATGCCGGAATACTGGCGACTAAGGCCGGAATACTGAGGATTCCTGGTGATAGTCTTTGAAAATGAAATTGCCAGCCACTCATACGTGTACTGGTCCCAAAATCTCCAACTATACCGGTATATTTCGGAGGATCCTTAGTTATAGCCCTTGATAATGAAATTGTCAGCCACTCATGCGTGTACTGATCCCATTATCTCAGACTATAATAGGATAAATGTGCGCAACTGGTGAGGGTATGAACCCTAAGTCTTCATGAGAGACAAAAGTCTTTGAGTTTTGATTTCAGGTCAAAACTTTGCAGCTGGACATAAAGTCAGTGCGGGGTCTTCATCAAGTTCTGATTTGTAACAACCTCGAAAATTCAGGTCCAATTTGAACTTTTGTTATTTATTAAATCGTCTAGAATATTTCGTAAGTTAATTTCTAAGTTAGAAATGTATTCGATATCCTATGGATCAATTAAAGGAATATGTTATTTCAAATAACGAACTTAGAACCAAACACGAAAGGGATTCGAATCGACATTAGACGGTTAATTGAAAGTCACTTTACTCGGCCCAAACACCTTAACAATTTAATTACGACAATTCGTAAATTCAATGCCAACATAATTATGTTATACAAGAACGTATATATATAAATTACTACAATCATACACATAAAAGTATATACATGAAATCATTTATGTAAAACAACTAATATATTTAAGACACATAATTAATTATAAGAAAAATACAATATAATATATATATACATAAACATGCAACATTTATATATATGTATATGGACGCGTATACATATGTATAGACAAGCAATGTTTATATATATGTATATATACACACACAAAATACACATACATTCATTTATTCATACATATGTATACAAAACAATCAAACAATTATAAAACATAAATATATATGGATATATACACCACATACACTCAATCACAAAACAACAAAAGAAATGCCTCCCAAGTCAAACCCACCACCTATTCCACCAATCCCTCTCTCCCCATATCACTTTTTTTTACTTCAAAGATTCCTTTTGGCTTTTTCAGAATTCTGGCAGCACTGATATGCCAACTTTCAAAGCCTATAACTCAGCCCATACTCAACCAAATTCGTCCATTCTTTTTTCAAAATATACCTTAATATACTCCAGAAGTATCCCAAGTAGTCTCACTCATTTTCATCAAGATTTCGACCTCCAAACAGCCTTCAAAAATCAGGTGCGCTGAAACCGACCAGCTTTGCTATCTTCATTTCTTCATCACGGTTAAGGTACCAAATGAACTCCAAATCACCTCAATGTTTTTTTGATCTTCTTGGACTTCAATTTTCTTTGTTTGGTAAAAATTCCAGGAGCTTTTGAGACCCATAACTAAGCTTAAAGTCCTTGAAAACGTGGAACAAGTGCAGCAACATTACATGCAAAGGCTTGCATCTTCCTTCTTCCTTGATTCTTGAACTTTTGAACTCAAATACTTGCAACAACTCGTCATAGGAGATTCTTTGTTATCATTTTCAGGTCCTACCATCTAATAATCCATCTCTCTTCATTATCCTTCAATAACTAGGTACAAATCCTACATTCTAAAATCAAAAACTCATTTTTATTAATCTTTTTGCACTCTATCATATACTCTTTCAAATCTATGACCAAGACCTATTTTTAAACAGAAAATAAAGACCATTTAACATTCAAAATTTCGTGGTTTTGAAGCCATGGTCAAAACTCTTACATGCAACAAGGTTGCATGTACAAAAAGACGAGTTTTTGAGTTCTAAAAACAACAACTATGTATTTTTATCACTACTTCTTGTTGACCATGATTATTAAATTGTTTTGGTAGTAAAAATAAATGTTTTGACAAACAAAAGTTGTTGGTATAAAAGCTTGGTTGAAAAACACACATGCATGGAGGTTGCATGTGCCTAAACTTAGTTTTTGGGCACTAATTCCTTCACCTTTGCACCTTCACTTCATCTAAAGCCAATACACTTTTGTTAACCACATTTACAGCCCTAAAACCCTCTGGATACAGCATCCTCACATGTAGGATTGGTTGAGCACCGGTCAAGGCAAAGCAACATCGTTAAGGGTATTCATTCAACTAGTTTAGTTATGTTTTACTTGCATAGTTTGCATTTAACACTTGTATTAGCACATGAACACTTATAACACATAAAACACATGTAATATGACTTAATATGAGTCAAAGTATCTGAACATAAAATGTAACATAATGCATGCAACGTCTTGTACGTTAAAAACGGACATAACGCGTTAAAATCTCAAAAACCGACACAAACCGTACATGCATGTCTTCAAACGTTCCAGAAGTTAAAAACATCTTAAATGATGTTAAAAATAATTTAAAGATGTTTATAAGACATCCCTAACATGGTTTAAGCTTAAAACCGTTAAATTACCGAACCGGCGTATTGAAAACTACTAAATCGGTTTATTTTTGTGCATATTTAAATTCTGGAAATTTTATAAGTTTATTTATGATAAATAATGTATTATATCATATTTTGATGAGTTATGGTGATTAAAATGACTAACAACGTATTTTATGCAATACTAGCTACGAAACCGACTTCCTTAAATTGTTAAATCGCATAGTCTTGGGCTATAACTTATTTTTGAAATATTACAGAATATATACAAGTAAAAATATATAAAATAATGTTATAAAAATATTTGGGATGATAGGAAATACGAAAGACTCTTTAAAAGAGAAACTACGTACATAACCGACACGCGAAATGCGTAAAAACGGGTTTTTTATATATATGCAAGCCAATAACTATTTAGACCAGAATATTATTCTTAATATATTTTATATATAATGAAAATATTATTTCTAAAACTTATGGGCTTAAACTATTTATTTAAAATGGATAAAAACCGCGTTATGGGCGTTACCGGCCCAATTAGCCCACTAAGTAAAATGAGGTATTTTTAATCAAAATATTTTATTAATAAATAGTCTATTTTGAATATTTGAACAAGTATATACTTATTTAGACAAATTATGATTTATAAACGTATTGTTGGGCTTTAAACGTTTTGACGGGCCCAATAGGCCCAACGGTAACTTTACATGTAAAAATAACTTAAAGCCCCATTTGTTAACCTATCTAGTTTAATTAATTATTAGTATTTGTATAAATAACCATGTTAAAAATTCTAATTACATACATACAAGATGTTACGTAAATGTTATAACTTACAAAACATCTTAACTGGGCCTGAGTAAAGTATGACACTATGCATAGAGCACAATGATACTAGCAACTAAGTCTAATCTTAGCAACACGTTTAAACATAGGTATACACCTATCTTGTAAAGGCAACCACGTGGAATACTCAACTCACAACATTGTTTGCAAACCATAACCTCGGTGAGTTTTCGTGCAAACCTTTCCCTTCTTTACTATGTTTTGGGATGAAATGCATGCTACTAAAACTTTTATGTGTACTAATGTTTGAGACTTGTTACTTCCCATATTGTTGTCCCTTCTTTAGAGCACACCATTAACCCTAGTTGGGGCCATTAGTATTATGGGTAGCGCTATCTGAGAAACCCTCACACACAGTGGTCTCCCCACTGAGATTTGTAAATCGTTGTGGCATAATTACTAACTATTTTTATTAGTTCATTAATGGGAAATGAACTACACAGGGACGGAACGCCGGCATATGGTCTTGTTGCGAGATCATATGGGTGGTGCAGGATTGGCTGTGCGACTTGAACATTGTACACGAACGAACAAACTATTGTTATCTTTGTTTATTACAAAGGATACAAACTGTTTACTTATTAAATGTTTTAAACTGCTCGAGCTCACCAGCTTTATGCTGACCCAAACTCTTTTAAGCATGTATTTCAGGACGTTAAACTAAGAAGGAGAGGTAGACGGGAAGCTTTTGGTGCCTAAAACTTTGGAGTCTATCTTAGAGACTTGCTTTGTTAATTCCGCTGCCTAGGAACTAGATTTAAACTTCATCTGTTTTATTATTACAAACATTATGCTATTGGGTTGTTCATGCCCACTTTTGGTTTTAAGACAATTGTTAAGACTATTTTGTACTAGTTGATGATGAAGTTATCTTAGTCCTACTTATTTAAGTGTTTTACCAATCTTTCGTCTTGCCCCTACCGGCTGGGTGCGACAGATTGGTATCAGAGCCAAAGGTTTTAGCGAATTAGGGAGTTTAGAATAAGTATTCGAACTTTCTAGGCTTTAACCGAAAGACATAAGTACATTGACTTTGATCTAGGGAGATTAGAGCATTATGATATATTTCTTTGCTAATAACTACTATTGTAACATAAATATAAATGTTTTAGATGGATGCAAATGTTTGTGCTAACTTACCAATACTTGGTATATATATAGAACGATGGCGCCTAAGAAACAACAAACCAAGAAAGCAACGGCTTCAGCACCTGTGATAATTAAACCAATTGCTGAAGGATCTGTTCACACAGTGCATGACGAGAACTCTGAAACCCACACTCATGAACCACGTGATGAAAAACTAGAAAAGATAATTGAAGAACGAGTTGCGGCGGCAATGGCAAAATACAAAGCAGCTGAGACGAACGATGGGAAAAAGCCACAAAATGAGGAAGAAAAGATTGATAAAAGAAAGGAGTGTAACTACAAGATGTTTAAATCCTGTGATCCAGCTAACTTCACAGGAAATGAAGGAGCTTCAGGAGCTATAAAATGGCTAGAAGAAATGGAAGCTGTGTTGGATATCAGTGATTGCAAGGATGAAAACAAAGTAAGATTTGCGTCACACTCATTGAAAGATGAAGCTTTATTCTGGTGGAAAATGGTGCTAGAAACGAAAGGAAGAGATGCAACGAATAGGATGACATGGGAGGAATTCAAGAGTCTCATAATGGAAAAGTATTGTCCGATTAATGAAGTTGAACGTATGGAAGTGGAATTTTCAACTCTTGAGATGGTTGGTTTCGAGCACCTGGCATACACCAACAAGTACATTAAATCAGGTCGATTAGTTCCTCACTTGGTCACTCCAGAGTCAAAGCGAATTGGAAGATACATCTGGGGTTTAATACCACAAATACGTGGTATGGTGAGATCTGCAAGACCTGCAACCTTCCAATCAACAATTGAACTTTCAGGAATTTTAACTGGTGAGGCAAGACGAGTGGCTGAGCAACAAGGAAGTTCAAGTGTAGGAGGAAAACGTAAATGGAATAGTTATCATTCAACTGGAAAGACTGATGAAAAGAATGTAAAAAGATTTGATGGTAATACAAAGAAAGTAGGAGAGAAACAATTAAGCAACACTGGTAATTACAAAGGAAAAGCACCATGGTGTAATCAATGTAAGCGACATCATTACGGGAAATGCACTGTAATTGAGTGCAACAAATGCAAAAGAATCGGACACCTGGCTCGGGATTGTAAGGGGACAATGCCAACAAAATGTTTTGAATGTGGAGAAACTGGTCATCTGAGGCCCAACTGTCCGAAATTAACTAACCAACGAAAGAAGGATCAAAACAAAAAGGGAGGTGAAGCGAAGGCAAGAGCATTTGTGTTAAATGCTGAAGGAGCTCGTGATGATCCGGAAGTTGTGACAGGTACGTTTTTGGTAGAAAATAATTATGCTAGTACATTATTTGATACTGGAGCAACTCGTAGTTTTGTATCAACTGCTTTTAGACCTAAGGTTAACTTAGAAGCAAATCAATTACCAAATGCTTATACAATAGAACTGGCAGATGGAAAGGTTATTAAAGCAAATGAAGTAATTAGGAATTGTGCCTTAAGTCTTGACGATTATGAATTTTCAATCGATCTATTGCCTATAGAGCTAGGGAGCTTTGATGTAGTGATAGGGATGGATTGGCTGTCCAAAAATGGAGCCGAAATTGTGTGTGGAAAGAAACTCGTTAAAATTCCTTTAAGTGAAGGAAGGACCATTGTCATACATGGAGAGAAGTCGAGGAAAGATTTGAATACCATATCATGTATGAAATCCAACAAATGCCTAAGGAAAGGATGTGTCGCTTATCTTGCATACGTAATGCAAACCGAAACGGAAAAAAGAATAGAATATGTACCCGTTGTGGCGGAATACGCTGATGTGTTTCCTGAAGAACTACCAGGACTACCTCCAACAAGGCAAGTCGATTTCAGAATTGATTTGATTCCTGGAGCAGCACCTGTAGCCAAATCTCCTTATCGATTGGCACCTACTGAAATGCAAGAGTTGACGAAACAGTTGCAAGAACTCATGGACAAGGGATTTATTCGTCCGAGTTATTCACCTTGGGGAGCACCAGTGTTATTCGTGAAGAAGAAAGATGGAACTCTAAGAATGTGCATCGATTATCGTGATCTCAACAAAGTGACGATTAAAAACCGTTACCCGTTGCCACGAATTGATGATCTCTTTGATCAATTACAAGGAGCAAGTTACTTTTCTAAGATTGATTTAAGATCGGGATATCATCAATTGAAGGTCAAGGAAGAGGATATACCAAAGACTGCATTTAGAACAAGATATGGACATTATGAATTCCTAGTAATGCCATTTGGGATGACAAATGCACCTGCTGTTTTTATGGATTTGATGAATCGAGTTTGTAAGCCGTACTTGGATAAATTCGTTATAGTATTCATTGATGATATACTAATTTATTCCAAGAATAAGGAAGATCATGAACAACATCTAAGGTTAATATTACAGTTACTTCGAGATGAGCAACTGTACGCTAAGTTCACGAAATGTGAATTTTGGTTACGAGAAGTACAATTCCTTGGTCATATTGTGAATGAAAAAGGAATTCAAGTTGATCCAACAAAGATTGAAGCGATAAAGAAATGGGAAATTCCTGAATCACCGAAAGAAATTAGGCAATTCTTGGGTTTAGCAGGGTACTACCGACGATTCATTCAAGATTTTTCAAGAATAGCCGTACCTTTAACCTCACTGACTCAAAAGAACAAAAAGTTTGAATGGGGAGAAAAGCAAAATGAAGCTTTTGAAAATTTGAAAGATAAGTTATGTAGCGCTCCAATTTTGTCCTTGCCAGAAGGAACAAATGATTTTGTTGTATATTGTGATGCTTCACATCAAGGCATGGGATGTGTATTGATGCAAGGAAACAAAGTCATAGCCTATGCATCACGACAATTGAAAGTGCATGAGAAAAATTATACAACCCATGATTTGGAACTTGGAGCTGTAGTTTTTGCACTTAAAATTTGGAGACATTATTTGTATGGAACAAAGTGTATTATATACACTGATCACAAAAGTCTTCAACATATACTTGATCAGAAAATGCTCAATATGAGACAGCGAAGATGGGTTGAATTACTCAATGACTACGACTGTGAAATACATTATCATCCCGGGAAGGCGAATGTCGTTGCTGATGCATTAAGTCGTAAGGAAAGAGAGAAACCCTTAAGGGTACGAGCAATGCAAATCGTTGTGAAACCTAATTTAATGGATCAAATCAGGATTTCTCAAAAAGAAACATTTGAAAAAGGAGATAACACAGAAAAAGATATGATCGGGATGGATAAGCATTTAAATAATGGAGATGATGACATTCGGAGATTTAAAGGTAGAGTTTGGGTACCTGCCTCTGGTACTTTAAGGGAATTAGTGATGGATGAAGCACATAAGTCTAAATATTCTATTCATCCAGGAAATGACAAAATGTATCAGGATTTGAAATGTAATTATTGGTGGCCTGGTATGAAAAAGTCCATCGCACAATATGTTGAAAAATGTTCGACATGTTCAAAGGTTAAGGCTGAATATCAAAAGCCGTCAGGCTATCTACAACAACCAAGTATTCCCGAATGGAAATGGGAGGGAATCACAATGGATTTTATCACCAAATTACCAAGAACATCTAGTGGATACGATGCAATCTGGGTAATTGTTGACCGTCTGACGAAATCAGCACACTTCCTACCAATGAAAGAAAGTTATAGCATGGAACGATTGGCAAAATTATATGTGGATGAAATAGTGACAAGACACGGAGTGCCTATTTCCATTATATCCGATCGTGATAGCCGATTCACGTCTAGGTTTTGGCAAACTTTCCAACAAGCATTAGGCACACGTTTGGATTTAAGCACCGCTTATCATCCACAGACCGATGGGCAAAGCGAACGAACCATACAAACCTTAGAAGATATGCTTAGAGCATGTGTTCTAGACTTTGGAGGAAGCTGGGATACTCATTTACCGTTAATTGAGTTTTCCTACAATAATAGTTATCACTCCAGCATTAAGATGGCACCGTTCGAAGCTTTATATGGTCGAAAATGTAGGTCCCCACTGTGTTGGGCAGAAGTGGGTGATAGTCAAATCACTGGACCCGAAATAATCCAAGAAACTACTGACAAGATTGTCCAAATTAAAGAAAGGCTAAAGATTGCTCGTGATCGTCAGAAGAGTTATGCAGATAAGAGACGGAAACCTTTAGAATTTGAAATAGGTGATATGGTGTTATTAAAAGTGTCACCTTGGAAAGGCATGATACGTTTTGGAAAACGAGGAAAACTAAGTCCACGATATATAGGACCTTTCGAGATTATAGGAAAGGTTGGACCGGTAGCCTATCGTCTAAAGCTACCAGAAGAATTAAGCAACATTCACAATACATTCCATGTGTCAAACTTACGAAAGTGCGTGGTGGATGGAACACAAGTCATTCCACACGAAGAAGTTCACGTTGATGAAAAATTGCAATTTAAAGAAGAACCAATTGAAATTATGGATCGAGGAGAAAAGAGGTTAAAACGAAGTAAGATACCAATTGTACGAGTAAGATGGAATTCTAGACGAGGCCCAGAGTTTACGTGGGAACGTGAAGACGAAATGAAAAAGAAGTATCCACATTTGTTTAGCCCACAATTCGAAGGTAACCTCAACTAAATTTCGAGGACGAAATTTCTCTAACAATGGGAGACTGTAACAACCTCGAAAATTCAGGTCCAATTTGAACTTTTGTTATTTATTAAATCGTCTAGAATATTTCGTAAGTTAATTTCTAAGTTAGAAATGTATTCGATATCCTATGGATCAATTAAAGGAATATGTTATTTCAAATAACGAACTTAGAACCAAACACGAAAGGGATTCGAATCGACATTAGACGGTTAATTGAAAGTCACTTTACTCGGCCCAAACACCTTAACAATTTAATTACGACAATTCGTAAATTCAATGCCAACATAATTATGTTATACAAGAACGTATATATATAAATTACTACAATCATACACATAAAAGTATATACATGAAATCATTTATGTAAAACAACTAATTTATTTAAGACACATAATTAATTATAAGAAAAATACAATATAATATATATATATACATAAACATGCAACATTTATATATATGTATATGGACGCGTATACATATGTATAGACAAGCAATGTTTATATATATGTATATACACACACACAAAATACACATACATTCATTTATTCATACATATGTATACAAAACAATCAAACAATTATAAAACATAAATATATATGGATATATACACCACATACACTCAATCACAAAACAACAAAAGAAATGCCTCCCAAGTCAAACCCACCACCTATTCCACCAATCCCTCTCTCCCCATATCACTTTTTTTTACTTCAAAGATTCCTTTTGGCTTTTTCAGAATTCTGGCAGCACTGATATGCCAACTTTCAAAGCCTATAACTCAGCCCATACTCAACCAAATTCGTCCATTCTTTTCTCAAAATATACCTTAATATACTCCAGAAGTATCCCAAGTAGTCTCACTCATTTTCATCAAGATTTCGACCTCAAAACAGCCTTCAAAAATCAGGTGCGCTGAAACCGACCAGCTTTGCTATCTTCATTTCTTCATCACGGTTAAGGTACCAAATGAACTCCAAATCACCTCAATCTTTTTTTGATCTTCTTGGACTTCAATTTTCTTTGTTTGGTAAAAATTCCAGGAGCTTTTGAGACCCAAAACTAAGCTTAAAGTCCTTGAAAACGTGGAACAAGTGCAGCAACATTACATGCAAAGGCTTGCATCTTCCTTCTTCCTTGATTCTTGAACTTTTGAACTCAAATACTTGCAACAACTCGTCATAGGAGATTCTTTGTTATCATTTTCAGGTCCTACCGTCTAATAATCCATCTCTCTTCATTATCCTTCAAGAACTAGGTACAAATCCTACATTCTAAAATCAAAAACTCATTTTTATTAATCTTTTTGCACTCTATCATATACTCTTTCAAATCTATGACCAAGACCTATTTTTAAACAGAAAATAAAGACCATTTAACATTCAAAATTTCGTGGTTTTGAAGCCATGGTCAAAACTCTTACATGCAACAAGGTTGCATGTACAAAAAGACGAGTTTTTGAGTTCTAAAAACAACAACTATGTATTTTTATCACTACTTCTTGTTGACCATGATTATTAAATTGTTTTGTTAGTAAAAATAAATGTTTTGACAAACAAAAGTTGTTGGTATAAAAGCTTGGTTGAAAAACACACATGCATGGAGGTTGCATGTGCCTAAACTTAGTTTTTGGGCACTAATTCCTTCACCTTTGCACCTTCACTTCATCTAAAGCCAATACACTTTTGTTAACCACATTTACAGCCCTAAAACCCTCTGGATACAGCATCCTCACACGTAGGATTGGTTGAGCACCGGTCAAGGCAAAGCAACATCGTTAAGGGTATTCATTCAACTAGTTTAGTTATGTTTTACTTGCATAGTTTGCATTTAACACTTGTATTAGCACATGAACACTTATAACACATAAAACACATGTAATATGACTTAATATGAGTCAAAGTATCTGAACATAAAATGTAACATAATGCATGCAACGTCTTGTACGTTAAAAACGGACATAACGCGTTAAAATCTCAAAAACCGACACAAACCGTACATGCATGTCTTCAAACATTCCAGAAGTTAAAAACATCTTAAATGATGTTAAAAATAATTTAAATATGTTTATAAGACATCCCTAACATGGTTTAAGCTTAAAACCGTTAAATTACCGAACCGGCGTATTGAAAACTACTAAATCGGTTTATTTTTGTGCATATTTAAATTCTGGAAATTTTATAAGTTTATTTATGATAAATAATGTATTATATCATATTTTGATGAGTTATGGTGATTAAAATGACTAACAACGTATTTTATGCAATACTAGCTACGAAACCGACTTCCTTAAATTGTTAAATCGCATAGTCTTGGGCTATAACTTATTTTTGAAATATTACAGAATATATACAAGTAAAAATATATAAAATAATGTTATAAAAATATTTGGGATGATAGGAAATACGAAAGACTCTTTAAAAGAGAAACTACGTACATAACCGACACGCGAAAAGCGTAAAAACGGGTTTTTTATATATATGCAAGCCAATAACTATTTAGACCAGAATATTATTCTTAATATATTTTATATATAATGAAAATATTATTTCTAAAACTTATGGGCTTAAACTATTTATTTAAAATGGATAAAAACCGCGTTATGGGCGTTACCGGCCCAATTAGCCCACTAAGTAAAATGAGGTATTTTTAATCAAAATATTTTATTAATAAATAGTCTATTTTGAATATTTGAACAAGTATATACTTATTTAGACAAATTATGATTTATAAACGTATTGTTGGGCTTTAAACGTTTTGACGGGCCCAATAGGCCCAACGGTAACTTTACATGTAAAAATAACTTAAAGCCCCATTTGTTAACCTATCTAGTTTAATTAATTATTAGTATTTGTATAAAATAACCATGTTAAAAATTCTAATTACATACATACAAGATGTTACGTAAATGTTATAACTTACAAAACATCTTAACTGGGCCTGAGTAAAGTATGACACTATGCATAGAGCACAATGATACTAGCAACTAAGTCTAATCTTAGCAACACGTTTAAACATAGGTATACACCTATCTTGTAAAGGCAACCACGTGGAATACTCAACTCACAACATTGTTTGCAAACCATAACCTCGGTGAGTTTTCGTGCAAACCTTTCCCTTCTTTACTATGTTTTGGGATGAAATGCATGCTACTAAAACTTTTATGTGTACTAATGTTTGAGACTTGTTACTTCCCATATTGTTGTCCCTTCTTTAGAGCACACCATTAACCCTAGTTGGGGCCATTAGTATTATGGGTAGCGCTATCTGAGAAACCCTCACACACAGTGGTCTCCCCACTGAGATTTGTAAATCGTTGTGGCATAATTACTAACTATTTTTATTAGTTCATTAATGGGAAATGAACTACACAGGGACGGAACGCCGGCATATGGTCTTGTTGCGAGATCATATGGGTGGTGCAGGATTGGCTGTGCGACTTGAACATTGTACACGAACGAACAAACTATTGTTATCTTTGTTTATTACAAAGGATACAAACTGTTTACTTATTAAATGTTTTAAACTGCTCGAGCTCACCAGCTTTATGCTGACCCAAACTCTTTTAAGCATGTATTTCAGGACGTTAAACTAAGAAGGAGAGGTAGACGGGAAGCTTTTGGTGCCTAAAACTTTGGAGTCTATCTTAGAGACTTGCTTTGTTAATTCCGCTGCCTAGGAACTAGATTTAAACTTCATCTGTTTTATTATTACAAACATTATGCTATTGGGTTGTTCATGCCCACTTTTGGTTTTAAGACAATTGTTAAGACTATTTTGTACTAGTTGATGATGAAGTTATCTTAGTCCTACTTATTTAAGTGTTTTACCAATCTTTCGTCTTGCCCCTACCGGCTGGGTGCGACATGATTTCAGGTCAGAACTTGGGTTAAGACATAAAGTCTGATCTCTTATCCTGCAGGGGTCTTCTACAGTTTTGATTTCAGGTCAAAACTTTGCAACTAGACATAAAGTCAGTGCGGGTCTTCATCAAGTTCTGATTTCAGGTCAGAACTTGGGTTATGACATAAAGTTTCATCTCTTCTCCTGCTATACCTACAAAACCATAATATTTTTACATAGCTGGGAATCAGGATTCCTGATTCCCCTCATATGCTTGATTAGTAGCATGATAATTGGGAATATACAAGAATATATAGGCATATATAAGAATATATCAGAATATATAATGTTCAGATTATAATGTGATAACATTTTATGGTTTGATACCATAAGTTTCAAATAAAATATAGCTTAAGATGGATGGCATTCCAAGATCTTGGAAGAGGTTCTCCTTCCATGTTGGTTAACTTGTATGCCCCTTTTCCAGCTTCGGATTCTATCTTTTAGGGTCCTTCCCATTTCGAAGCAAGTTTTCCATCAGCTGGATTGGTGGTATTCTGAAATGCCTTTCTTAGAACCAAATCACCAACTTGAAATCTTCGTATCCTGATATTCTTGTTATAGGATTTGGCTATTTTTTGTTGATATGTCGCCATCCTTATCCTTGCGATATCCCTAAGTTCATCAATAGTATCTAGATCCTCAGATAGTATTTCCTTGTTGGATTCTAGATCTTGTAAGTTTGATCTTGCAGTAGGGACAACCATTTCAGTTGGGAGGACAACTTCAGAGCTTTACACTAGAGAGAATGGTGTTTGACCAGTTGCATTCTTCGTGGTTGTTCTATCAGCCCATAGAACAAAAAGAAGTTCTTGAGCCCACTTTCCTTTCTTGGATCCCAACTTCTTCTTAAGGTTGTTGATTATAATCTCGTTGCTTGATTCTGCTTGACCATTAGCTTGAGGATGAACAGATGTAGAGGTGATCATCTTTATGCCCCAACTTTCACAAAAGCTTGTAGTCCTTTTGCCTATGAACTGAGACCCATTGTCACAAGTGATTTCTGCGGGTATCCCAAATCTAGTCAGGATATTTCTCTTTATGAATGAGACTACTTCTTTTTCTCTAACTTGCACAAAGGCTTCAGCCTCAATCCATTTTGAGAAGTAATCTGTCATAGCAAGCATAAACACTTTTCCTCCGGGTGCCTTGGGTAGCTTTCCTACTATATCCGTTCCCCATTTCACGAATGGCCAAGATGAGACTATTAGATGTAGAGGTTCAGCTGGTTGATGAAGTATATTGCTATGTCTTTGACAAGCATCACACTTCTGGGAATAAGACATTGCATCTCTTCTCATTGTTGGCCAAAAGTATCCTGTTCTCAGGATCTTTGAGAATAATGCTCTACCCCTAGTGTGATTTCCACAATCTCCTTCATGGATATCTTTCATTACTTCCAAACTCTTGGGTTTCTCCAAACTCCTTAAGTATGGGCCTGATATTGATTTCCTATATAAGATATCTCGAATGATTGTGTATCTAGATACTTTTGCTTTAAAAGCTCTAGGATTTGTTTCTTCATCAGGTATCTTTCCTGTTTGAAGGTAGTTCTTAATAGGGATAGTCCAGGATATTTCATGTGCTTCTGAGTGATGAACTTCAGTATTCTCGGGTTCACTATCCTGACCTATATCCTCCAAATCTATCGCTCGTCTTAAATTATGAAGGATAGGAATATTAATATCCTCAGGGATCCTTAGGGATGATGCTAAGTTTGCCAGTGCATTTGCTTCGGCATTCTCATCCATTGGCACTTGAGTGATATCAAACTTGAAAAAATATCCTGAAATCTCCTTAACTATTTCTAGGTATTTCGCTAATTTGTCTCCTTTAGTCATGTAAGAACCGTTAAATTGATTGGCTATCAATAGGGAATCGACGAAAACATGTAGATTTCTGATATTCATATCCCTAGCCAATTGAAGTCCTGCTATTAGGGCTTCATATTCTGCTTCATTATTAGTTGCTTGAAATTCACAACTAATCGATTGGGGTATTATGTCCCCCTGTGGTGATTTTATATGATGCCTAGTCCTGTTCCTCTTACATTTGAAGATCCATCTGTGAACAAAGTCCACTCACCAGTATCTTCATCTAAGATTTTGATTTCTAGATCCAATTCTGGTTGTAGATCACTACTAAAATCAGCCACAAAGTCTGCTAAAGCTTGTGACTTAAGTGCTGTTCTTGGTTCGTAGATCAAATCATAGCTACTGAGTTAAACTGACCATTTTGCCATCCTTCCTGATAGCTCAGGTTTTCTCAATACTGATTTGATAGGATAATTTGTCTTAATGTGTATTCTATGTGTCTCAAAGTATTGCCTAAGCTTAGTTGATGCCATAACCAAAGCCAAAATTAGCTTTTCTAAGTGAGAATATCTAGTCTCAGCATCTACAAGGCTTTTACTTACAAAGTACACAGGGTGTTGTGATCCCTGATGATCCTTAACTAACACAGCACTTACAGTGGTTCGGGATACTGCTAAGTACAATGATAGTGGTTCACCATCTTCTGGTCTCATGAGCAACGGCGGTGAGGATAAATATTCCTTTAAATATTGAAGTGCCTTCTCATGCTCTTCATCCCATTGGAACCTCTTATTCTTTTTAAGGATATCGTAGAATCCTTTAAATTTTTCGGAAGACCTTGAGATGAATCTATTGAGTGCAGCTATCCTACCTATTAATCTTTGCACTTCTTTTATGTTCTTTGGGGATTTGAGGTTTAAGATTGCTTGAATTTGTTCCAGGCTAACCTCTATTCCTCTTTTAGTGACCATATATCCCAAGAACTTTCCTGATCTCACCCCAAAATGACACTTAGATGGATTAAGTTTCATATTGTAGCGGTCCAGGATATCGAAGGATTCCTGAAGATCCCTAAGGTGATTCTCAGTTATCTTCGATTTGACCACCATATCATCAATATACTTCCATAGTGTCCCCCAGTTTCTCTTTGTACATCATGTTGACAAGTCTCTGCTATGTGGCTCCAGCATTCTTCAAGCCAAATGGCATTGTTGTATAGCAATATATCCCTGTTGGCGTCATGAAGGCTGTATTTTCTTGGTCTGAAGGTTCCATTTGAATTTGTTGAAAGCCCATTGATGCATCCATGAAAGTTAAGATTTCATATCCTGTTGTTACATCCACCATGGAGTCTATATGTGGTAATAGAAAGGGGTCTTTGGGACAAGCCTTGTTGAGATCTGTGTAATCTACACAAACTCTCCACTTTCCATTCTTCTTTTGAACCACGACTACATTGGCTAGCCACTTTGGAAATTTCACCTCTCTAATCATTTTTTATTTAAGGAGTTTCTCTACTTCCTCTTGAATGGTTAGATTTCTTTCGGGTGCAAATTTCCTTCTCTTTTGGTGGACAGGCTTAATATTCCTATCTATCCCTAACTTATGTGTAATCACATTTGAGGATATTCCTGTCATATCCTCATGTTTCCATGCGAATGTGGAAACTCTTGATTTCAGAAAAGAAATCAGTTTCTCCTCAATATCCTCAGGGATATTTGTTCCTATAAGGACTTTGACCTCAGGATCATCGGGATTTAAAGGTACTTCCTTTACTTCCTTTTCCCTATATTCCTGAGTATCCCCAAGGTCACACTTTAATTGCTACACTGATGAAGGTCTAGTTGTTCCCTTCATCGAAGATGAATAGCACTCCTTTGCTTCTTGCTAATCACTTTTGATCTTCACTACTCCCCATGGTGTTGGCAGCTTGACACATTGATGATAAGTCGAAGGGACTGCCTTCATGTCATATATCCAAGGTCTACCTAGTATAATATTATAACAAGATAGGGAATATATTATACAAAAACGTTGCATAGAGTTTACCCCCTCCATGTATACGGGTAGCTTGATTTCTACAACAGTGGCTTTATCTTCACCACTGAATCCAACCAGGATCAGAGATTTGGTAGTAATCTCTGATTCAGGGATATTCATCCTCTTGAGTGTTTTCAATTGGATGATGTTGACTCAGCTTCCTCCATCTATAAGTATCATGCGGACATAGTGGTTAGCAACATATAATGTAATGACTAACCCATCATGATGAGGATCCAGGATATTGTCGCGATCTTGTTCTTCAAAGGATACCACTGTTTCAGTGGTAAGTGTTGATGTCTTTGTGGGTCTCTTTCCATTCTCCATCTTGGCTTCTTTAGCATGTTTCCTAGCTGCAGAATAAGAGGTACCACAAATTTCAGAACCACCAGAAATAAAGTTGATTACCTTTGCATCCTTAGGTGGGGATGCGGCTCTCTTTGGGAATCCGTTGGAATACTGTCTTCTTTCTTTCTTTTTCCCCAGTAGTTCCTTGAGATGACCTTTACTTAGTAGGTAGCTTATTTCCTTCCTTAGTGCAATGCAATCACCGGTTATGTGGCCGAAGTATTCGTAAAAGGCACACCACTTGGATTTATCCCTGGTTGCGAAATTCTTTTCCTTTGGTGTCCACCTGGCTTTTTCACCTAAGTCCTGCATAGCACACATTAATTCAGGAATATCAACAGAAAAACAATAGTCAGATATCCTGGGATATTCTTCATCATCCTCATCTTCATCCATCGAATTGATCTTGTGGTTATCAGCCTTGTAGTATGGTTTAGATTTGAATGACTTGCTGGTAGGTGAATCCAATTTTCTTTTTCCTTGATCATTGGGAGGTGTAGTGGTGATCCTCTTCTGGATTTCCTTATCATCCTCCAATGTAATAAATCTCAATGCACGGTTCCGACCTTCGTCCATGTTCCTGCAAGGATTCATAACCAAGTCATCATAAAATGGTGAGTCTCTTTGTAAACCCATTTTAAATGCTTGAACAGTCGTGGTAATGTCAAGGTTAGGGATATCCAGGGATTCTCTGCCAAAATTTGTTGACATAACTCCTAAGGGATTCGTTGGATCCCTGGGTTACCCTATAAAGATCACTAGTCAGCCTCTCAAAGGTCCTGCTACAAGAAAACTGACTGTTAAATAGATTAATTAAATGAGCAAATGAAGTTATTGAGTAAGGAGGAACATTAAGCAGCCATTTCAGGGTCGCCCCTGTCAATGTTGAACCAAATCCTTTGCATAAGCATGCTTCCTTCAAATGTGGAGGTATAGGGTTAGTTTCCATCCTTTCCCTATATTGTGCCACATGTTCTTCAGGATCTGTGGTTCCATCATACAGCTTCATGGTTGGAGTTTGGAATCTCTTTGGGATCTCAGCATTGCATATTGGTGGAGCAAATCTAGAAATCCTGTGGGTTGTGGCAGGAACCTCAGGAATAGGCTTGACCACTCCAGGAACACTAGAGAACATGTCTCTTAGTTTTTGAATCTCCTTAGCCACTTGGGGGGTTAATCCGGATTCCTGCACTGAACCAAAGTTAGTAGTATGAATGGGAGAATAGCTAAAAGTATTGCTGGTAAAGGGAGTTAGGCAAGAAGTTCCCAGGATATTGGTATTATACAGAGATATCCTTAACCCTTGGGATCCTGAAGGATCCCTGAGACTAGTCTGCATGGGAATAAAGTCTACGCAGTGATTCCCAGACATCCCTGATGTCCCAAAATCTAATAACCTTGGAGCCAATGGAGTGGAAGTCTCTATCTGCTTATTCTTTTCAGCCCTCAAGGTTTCCATCTCCCTAAGAAGCCTTTGATTCAGTCTCTGTTCATCCAACATTTGCTGCTGAACCTGTTGAAACATACTCAAAATTTCATTGTTTGAAACAAGTATGGGAGCAGAAGTGGTCATCCTTGTTGATGAAACACTTTCGGCTACAAATGTGGCTTTCTTCCCAGGATTGCTAGGATTATCTGACTTCTTGGAAAAAACAGGAATCTGCGAGGACACGTTAGTAGTAGTAGCAGAAATAATAGGTAATGAAGAAGTTGATCTCGGTTGTGAAGCCATTTTTCACTATATTTCTTATGAAAACGCCTTTAAACAAGGTTTTTGTTATAAAAAACACAAGTTTGCCCAACGGTGGGCGCCAAATTGTTTCGGGTAAAACTTAGCAAGTGTAACTTTTAGCAAAACCGAATTAGTTTAGTGGGGTATTATGCTTAACAATCAAGAAAATAGTTTATCAGTAATGTTTAACAAGAATATCCCTGAGGATCCCTAGGGATATTTCAGAATTTAAAATAGAAAAACAGCCAAACACACGAGATTTGTACGAGGAAAAGCCCTTAATCCCTTAGGATTGCCGGCATAAAAACCTCGGGAGATTACAATCGTCACTCTGCCTTGTTCATATTAATACAAAATATAAGATTACAATACAAGAGCGCAATTGATCGATCACTATGTGTTTAAGAACTCTGAATGCCGTGAATGTGAGCAAGAAATAATCAGAAGTAAGATAAGTGAGCTGTGTGTCTTTCCTAGATCGATGTTGCCTCAATTTATAGTAAAAAATGATACAACGATGGTCAAAGGTTGTTCCTTTTTATTCGGTCCAGTCACGAATCATGTGCCAACTGATCATTAGTATACGTTATCAATTTCTCCATGTAATCCACGTTCTTCTTCATATCCCGGATAAATAGGCATATTTGTTGTTTATAACATGTTGACTCATTTCAAACGTTTGTAGTAGCACGTGCTGAATAACAAAGTAATAATAATTAATTATAAACTATCATTATTTATTATTCAGGTCATCAGATCATATAAATTCATATTCATAAATATTCCTAATTATTCCGAAATATTCTGTATCCCTTATTCTGAATTATAAGGGTAAATTTTTCAGGTATAACAATTATGATTCGGGGGATTATTACAATCATGACTCCAATGTCCCTTCCTCCCGCAATTCAGACAATGTTTGCACAGTTTATTCTCAGCATGATGAAGATTGCACGTGGCACAAAAAGGAAACTTGCCAGCATTCTGTTTGCATACTAATTCCATCGAAGGTCTGCATTGATGATCCCAATGGCCCTTCTTACCACAGCAGGTGCATTGTTTACATGGGTTTTCAGCACGGTGGTGATAGTGGCAGCTAGTGCAAAGACGGGCTTTTCCAGCGTAACGCTTACGAACATCTAACTCCGAAGTAACGTCCATTTGGCGAAGGGGAATGGCCTCCGTGTAGATTATAGGATCTCTTGATTTCTTAGAACGACACCGCTTTCGCTTCTTGGTTGTTTCTTCTTGCACCAATCCTTCAGTTCCCGTGGTAGTCTTCGAGTAGCATCGAGTGTTCTCTTCACTGTTCATGACTTGAGTGATGATTCTAGGGAGAACCGCCAACTGTTCAGTGACTAAGGTTGCGAGTGCAACAGTTGCTGGGTCCATCTCCTGTGTAAGAGAAGATGGTGATGGTTGTCTTCCTGGTGACATTCTGCTTATACTCGAAAGAACATCGGTTAGCGAAATGACAAAATGTAAAAGACACAATGCAAGCTTAATCCTATGTTCTCTATATGGGGTCCCTAAGTTATGGTCTAGGCCAAACCGTTTAAGTAAATGACCTATTATTCTCTATAACCTTGAGCTCTGATACCAATCTGTCACACCCCAAGCCGGCGGGCCGGATCGACATTCCCGTCGGGCCGGATAGACATTCCCGTCGGGCAGAAGGTTCCCGGGGTGCGATATCGTGAGTGATAATCGTGATGATCAGATTGTTTACATAGCATCAACATTGAGAAAAACTAAAGCACAATCTAACATTAAACTAGGATTACAAAGTTAAATTACAACTGTTAATGTTTGATAATTTAACTAAGTAAACCTATCAAAAGAATTAATTGTTTACTATCTTGTATCTGTACAAGATATCAAAATAGATTCACAAGGTTCATCAAAAAATATGCTATTCAAAATCTACTAGGTCCTCTAACAGGGTATCCTAGCATGCATTCCTTAGCCTTAGTTTAATCATGTACGTCACCTGAGAAAGCATGTAAGAAAACAAAGTCAACACAATGGTTGGTGAGTTCATATAGTTTAGTATTTGAAAATAGCTTTGCAAACCTTTTTCGGATAACAAACTTAACCTTATTAACATCACATGTAATATCCAGATCAGTATGCTTATATATATAGGGCATACGAAGTGGTCGAGCCTACAACCCGCCCAGACGCCATCCCACCACATACTAATCCACATATGACACTGTTGTTAATGATAATTAAGCGTTTTACCTACCATCAAATTTCATCATAGTTTCAAGCATCCTGTTTAGAAGTTTAAGACAAGCACCCAATAGCATTTACAAATCCCTTCGGTAACAACCTTTGTAACACCCCGACCGACGGCGGAATCATCGGGATGCCACGAGGGATGTGTAGATTGTTCAAAAGCTCGTGGGCATCTAAATCAAATCATCATATATCATTTAATCAACCAAAATAATTACACAGAAATCATGTTCCTCATGAATCAAGTACATCAGTTACACAAAAGAATTAGTTAAACTAACTAAACTCTACTCGCCAGAATTTAGTTAATTAACTAAGTCCAAGATCCTATATGATGATGTCCAAAATAGAAGAGATCCTCTCTTCATTCCTACTTGTCTCCATCACCTGAAACATGTAAGAAAATCAAGTGTCAACTACAAAGTAGTTGGTGAGTAATCATAAGTCTTTATATTTTTAAAAATGTTTTAGTAAAATGAATTTAGAAGTTTAAGTTTAAAATGGTTTTATGAAATGCTTTGTTTAAATCGAGTATAAAACTTATGATCTTCTTGAGAAAATCCATATGAATACCTGTATGAGATAATCCAACCACATCCACCAATTCAATAACCAATCACATACACAATCACATAATCACATAATCAATCAGTCATAATCAATCTCAAATAATCATAATCAAACATAGATAATCAATCCACAAATAAATCAACCAATCACATCATTTATATTCTCCAATAATGTTCGTGACTATACATGATCATTTTGTAATTAACATAAGTTAAATACATGATTCATGGAGTGGTCGCTAACCACGTGACAATACATGAAGTCAAAGCAATTAACCGAAGTCAAAGGCAATGATTCACGGATGTGGAAATCATCCACGTGACAATACACGATGTCAAAGCAATTAACCGAAGTTAAAAGCGATGATTCTCGAGGTTTGTGACAATACTTGTAATCTTTGTTATTGACCGAAGTCAATAACCAAGTTTACATGGATATAAAATAATAAGAGTCAATCCATAATAAATGATAATTTTATATCGTGAATATCATATTGATAAACAGGTATTAACCTTGAGTTATCAAAATAATATTTGAATTTGGTATACATGCTTCACCTCCGAGTTTTAAAACAAAACAGTTTAAAGAAAGGGAGGTTATGAGAACTCACCTGAAGTCCTTAGAATGTGTGTTCTCGTGTTATGCGCACTCGCGTATGTAACTCAAACCAATTCAAGGATCTGTAATTATTGAGTATTTATGTTCGTGAGTATGAGTATTTAATCGTCATTACATGACCGTATGTGTTTAACTTTAAACTCCCAAGTATCCATTAACCTAGTTCACTATCTAAGTTAAAGTGTTACACTTAGGGTTCGTGAGTATGAGTATTTAATCGTTTCCTTAAGGTTCGTGGTCATGGTTCGTGAAGGATACTAGGGTTCGGTGGCCCACAAGGGTTCGGCTCCATATGGGTTCGCCACCCTAGAGCCTTGCTGAAATGAAGGTTCGCTGAACCTGTAAGAATTCGTGAAGGTTCGGGATAAGATGTACGACCCAGAAGGGTTCGGCTCCCATGTGCAGGGTTCGGCACCTTGCTGGGGTACGAACCTATCGTATCATCATCACCATCCTCAAGCTTTTGTCGATCCAAGAATATACCTAGCTTCTACATGATGCTATCAACTCGTTTTAGGGTTTTAAGCATGATTAAACCGATTTTAACTACAACAAGTTTGAGAATCACGATCAAATAACAAACCGAAATTAAACATCTAGATTTACCTCGATCCACTGGTCAAATTCGGGATTTCTTCGTATCTACTTGTAGCTCTCGTTCACACGAACGCGTGGACACCACAATTTCTTGAATCCGTTAAATAACGAAGGAGATATCGTAGAGAGAAGATCTAGAGAGAGAAAGTGGCGTGAATGGGTGTTTAGAGAGAGAAATGGAATAGGTGATATGAGAAAGAAAGAAAGGAATTCTTTCTTATAACGCGTGTTATATCCACGTGCTCGGTCCCGTCTTTAACGCGATAAAAATAATGAAACCCCCGGTTATTAACGTCAAAGTATCTAAACATATAGTGTTTAAATAATTGGGTTACATTAATTAAATTTACTTAATTAATTATTTTATTTCGTAAGACGATTCCGTTTAACCCACGTTAATCCTTATAAATTTATTCAGTTCATTAGGTAAAATATATTTAAAACACATAATGTTTAAACGATTATATTTCATTTTAATAAAAATAATTTTATTTAACTTGTTTCGTAAAAACTATCTCCGCTTTATTTTTAATTACATAATTTACTCAATTAAACAGTTCATTCGAATATAATTTAAGTTGTGATTCCTAATAAATATTTTAACATTCCATTTCTTAATTTAATATCGTTCGATATTTTTTTTTAATTATCTCGTCGAACACGTTATTCGCGTACGTATTCGTAAAGATCGTCACCTTTGCGAATCCGACGCTCGTATCGTAGTTCGATTTGATTTATTATTTATAGAATGTTGTTTCAGTATATTATCCTTAATAATTATATTCGTGTGAATCGTCACTCACGCGAATACATTATTAAGTTAACATTTCTGAACCCACATTCACGTTTAATTAATGTTCGTAACCTCACATTGCGTAATTAATTTCCATTATTAATTAACTTTAATATTATCGTTTTCCCAACCAAAACCCACTAAACCCTAGTCACTGACACATCCATGATAGACCGAAATATGCATATATATAGGGCATATGTAAGGGTCAGTCGCAACTGCCCTAGCCACCGTCCCACCGCTATTTCGATAAACCATGTCCATGGGTCCTTGACTATGTTTATTAACCAGACTCAAACAACTCCCAGTTCTAACCCAAATCTATTCTCAGACCAGTAATCCATCATTATCAACAATAAGTAACTGCGATAAACTCTACGGGTCTGTTTAGTTAATTTTCCACTAAACTTCCCAAGGTTTACGCGTATAATATATTATAATCATGTATACCAGTAACAGTGATAATATCAGTAATGTCAATCAATAATTTCATAATCATTAATAATTATAAATCTCCGGTCGTACAGTACAATCGTACGGACGTACGGAGAACCGCAAGTATAGTGATGTTACAGTCTCCCCTAGTTAAAGGAATTTCGTCCCGAAATTCAACTTGGAGTGACCGTAGTAAATAAATGTGGGTACTTAAGCTTCATCTGATCTTCCCGCTCCCATGTGAATTCTGGACCCCGCTTCGATTCCCAACGTACTTTGACAATTGGAATTCTACTGCGTTTGAGCTGTTTAATCTCCCGATCCATTATCTCCACTGGTTTTTCGACAAAGTGCATGGTATCATCGATGCGGATGTCATCGAGTGGTACCTGAAGATCCTGATCAGCTAAGCACTTTCTTAGATTGGACACATGAAACGTCGGATGCACATTACTAAGTTCAGGAGGAAGTTCCAATTTGTAAGCAACCTTCCCAATCCGTTCAAGGATCTTAAAAGGGCCAACGTATCGTGGAGCAAGCTTCCCCTTCTTTCCGAATCGAACAACGCCCTTCCAAGGCGATACTTTGAGCAATACCATATCTCCCACTTCAAACTCTAAAGGTTTTCTTCGTTTATCCGCGTAGCTTTTCTGTCGACTGCGGGCAGCTAACAGATTGTCACGGATCTGGCGGATCTTGTCAGTCGTTTCCTGAATAATCTCGGGACCAGTAATCTGCGAATCGCCGACTTCGGTCCAACAAATAGGTGACCGACATTTCCTGCCATAAAGAGCTTCAAACGGTGCCATACCAATGCTCGCGTGATAACTGTTGTTATACGAGAACTCAACCAATGGTAGATGGCTATCCCAATTGCCACCGAAATCAATGACACAAGCTCTCAACATGTCTTCCAATGTTTGAATCGTTCGCTCCGTTTGACCATCCGTTTGAGGATGATAAGCAGTGCTAAGATCCAATCTTGTTCCAAAAGCTTCATGAAGTGATTCCCAAAATCGTGCCGTGAAACGAGCATCACGGTCCGATATTATGCTTAAGGGAATACCATGTCGGCTAATGATCTCATCAATGTAGATACGAGCTAGCTTCCGTACAGGGTAAGTTTCGCGTATCGGTAAGAAATGAGCCGACTTGGTTAATCTATCAACAATTACCCAGATACTATCTTTACCGTTCGCGGTCCGTGGGAGTTTAGTAATGAAATCCATGGAGATATTCTCCCACTTCCACATAGGTATTTCTGGTTGTAGTAACAATCCCGAAGGTCGCTGATGTTCTGCCTTGACCTTGGCACAGTTAAGCCACTTTGACACATACTCAGCAATATCCTTCTTCATTCCAGGCCACCAGTACAAGCCCCTAAGGTCTTGATACATCTTATCAGAGCCCGGATGGATTGAGTAACGAGATTTATGAGCTTCATCCATAATTATCATTTTAAGATCACCCCTGTTCGGTATCCACAACCGATTCAAATAATACATCAATCCATCATCTTTAGTTTCCAATAAGATTTCAGCCCCGCAAGACATCTCATTTTTCAAGTTATCCTGAGCTAATGAGAGTTGTTGGGCGGTGAGAACATCATTACGGAGGTTAGTGTGCACTCGGACACTATGGATCTGAACTTGACTTTTGCGACTAAGCGCATCTGCTACTACATTCGCTTTACCAGGATGGTATCGAATTTCACAGTCGTAATCATTCAACAGTTCAACCCATCTCCGTTGTCTCATATTGAGCTCTTTCTAATTTAGAATATGTTGCAAACTTTTATGATCAGTAAAGACTACACACTTGGTGCCATAAAGATAATGTCTCCATATCTTCAAAGCAAACACGACTGCACCAAGTTCCAAGTCGTGTGTAGTGTAGTTCTTCTCGTGAATCTTCAACTGTCTTGATGCATAAGCCACAACCTTGCCCCGTTGCATGAGAACACAACCGAGACCTAGGTTGGATGCATCGCAATAAACTACAAAATCATCATTTCCATCAGGCAATGTCAAGACAGGAGCATCACAAAGTTTCCGCTTCAGAGTCTGAAATGCCTCTTCTTGCTTTGGTCCCCACTCATACGGCCTATTCTTCTGAGTCAAAGCAGTGAGAGGGACAGCAATTCTGGAGAAGTTCGATATGAACCGCCGATAGTAACCGGCAAGTCCAAGAAATGATCTAATCTCCGTCGGTGTCTTTGGTGTACTCCAATTCTTCACAGCATCGATCTTTGCAGGATCCACGTGAACACCGTATTCGTTGACTATGTGCCCCAAGAATTGAACTTCCTTAAGCCAAAATTCACATTTAGAGAATTTGGCATACAGTCGCTCCTCTCTTAGGATCTCCAAAACCAACTTAAGGTGTTTCTCGTGTTCTTCCTTCGTCTTTGAGTAGATCAGAATATCATCAATGAATACAATCACAAATTTATCCAAGTATGGCCTGCAAACACGGTTCATGAGGTCCATGAAAACCGCAGGTGCGTTGGTAAGGCCGAAAGGCATTACCAGAAATTCATAGTGGCCATATCTTGTTCTAAAAGCTGTCTTGGGAATATCATCATCATGTACGCGAAGCTGATGATACCCAGACCTAAGATCGATCTTTGAAAACCATGCCGAGCCCTGAAGCTGATCGAAGAGATCATCGATGCGCGACAGTGGGTATCGATTCTTGATAGTCAACTTGTTCAATTCGCGGTAGTCGATGCACATCCGGAATGACCCGTCCTTCTTCTTGACAAACAGGACCGGTGCACCCCATGGCGAATGGCTCGGGCGAATGAATCCTTTATCGGTAAGTTCTTGCAGCTGGCTCGCCAATTCTTGCAACTCCGAAGGCGCAAGTCTGTAAGGAGCTTTGGCGACTGGGTTCGCACCAGGTACTAAGTCGATTCGGAACTCAACTTGACGTTCTGGTGGAAGACCCGGCAATTCATCTGGAAATACTTCTGGGAAATTTCGTATAACTGGAACATCTTCAATCTTCTTTCCTTTCTCTTTCTTTTCCACAATATGAGCTAAAAAGGCTATACATTTCTTCCAAAGGTACTTGTGTGCTTTAGTGCAAGACATTAGCCTAAGACCTTTACTAGCAGTTTCTCCAAATATTCTCAAAATTTCACCCGAAGGTAACGGAATACGAATATACTTTTCATGGCATACTATCTCCGCTTTGTGGGTGGCTAACCAATCCATGCCTATGATAACATCAAAGCTACCAAGATGCATAGGTATTAGATCAATTGGGAAAACGTGATCATTTAAGTTCACCGTACATCCAACGATAATAGTGTCAATATCAATAGTGTTTCCGTCAGCCACTTCCACGTTAAACGGTTTATCTAAATAGGTACGTGTTCTACCAAGCAAGCATTCAAAATCATATGAAACGAAACTCCTATCGGCACCAGAATCAAATAAGACAGATGCATAAGAGTTGTTGATCAGAAATGTACCGTTGACCACATCCTGGTTGGCTTGAGCAGCTGGAGCATTCAGTTGGAAAGCCCGGCCTCTTGCCACCCTCTGATTATTTCCAGTCAACTTTGGGCATTGATTCCTGAAGTGACCCACTTCGCCACATTCATAACAGGCTCTTGCCTGTGCTGGAGGTACCTGGCGAACGGGTACAGCCGGAATAGGTTGTGCATGAGGAGCTGGCAGTGCAAGCGGTGCATGTTGCATCCTTTGTGCTTGCAGTGCACTCCGACAAACATTAGCATAGTGCCCAAACTTGCCACAGTTGTTGCAGACGTGACATGGCAAGTTAGGTGTGTGATGATACCTGCAAGTATTACATTGGGGAGTGTTCCCAGTGTAATTTCTTGCAGTAGAGTTATTGGATGATTGCTGAGCAGACTTCGCAGCAGGTACAGTGACCATGAAGTTCCTATTCTTTCTCTTCTTGTTGCTGCTTTTGGACGAGCTAGCAGCTTCAGACTTGACTTCAGTTTTGACTTCCTTTGTAGCAGTCTTGGTGTCAGTCTTCTTATATCCCTTCCGGGTAAGAGTTCCATTTCTCACGTGATTGTCAGTAAGAGTTGCAGATAATCGGATTGCAGCCTCAAGTGTTTTGGGATTGCTCCCATAGACTGTATCCTGAATCTGCACCGGCAGCCCGCCGATATACTTCTCAATCGCCCTTTCCAAGGGTGTCACCATATGAGGCACCGGTAAACTATACTCATGAAACTGAGTGTTGTAGATGACATTCTCGCCACCATCCTGTTTGAGTTCCCAGAACTCAGTCTCCAGTTTCCTCATCTCGCTTCTAGGACAGAATTCAGTGGTCATCAGAGTCTTGACCTCTGTCCATGTCAGTGCTAAGGCAGCATCCACTCCCCTAGTTCGCTTTTCCCCATTCCACCAAGTTAGTGCTCTCTTTTGGAAAACACTTGTGGCATAGCGAACCTTCAAGTTCTCGGGACATTCGCTGTTGATGAAGGTGTTCTCCATACTTCAAACCACTGCAGCAGACCAGTGGCTGATTCAGCACTCGTAAATTTCAAGGAATTGCAGGAATTAAAGTGTTTGAATGTGCAAGTTGTCTGGTTTGCACCACCTCGGTTCTGGCTAGCATTCTGGTTAGCCTGAGTCAGTTGGCTCACCAATCCAGAGATAAGTGTGGCTAACTCTTGTATGCCGGAGTTGGCATTACCGTTGTTAGCTTCCCCATTGTTCGAGTCATCCTCGTTGTGACGGCGAGGCGGCATGTTTCTGAAGGAATTAGAAACATGTTACTACCGTTTACAACGTAAGTTATACAAACAATGGTCAAATGAGTTCATTTAAACAGTTAGAATTTCATATAGGAACTATATTTACTTCCTATCTGTTATTTAAACTCATAATGTCTATAAATTTTCCTAGTATTATTCTAAGTGTCCTAGTTGGTCATAACTAGTGTTATCTAACTATTCCTAAATCCTATACATTCCTCACCCTATACCAACACTGACAACCTCCCAATGCAATGCAACAGGCTTATATATAGGGCATATGCAGAGGTAGATCGCAATCTCCCCTACACCGTCCCACCACCGTTCCATTGCACCACGATTATGCCCTTGTTAGCATTTAGGGTGTGTCATGTATGTCACCATAAATCTCACTTCACAAACCTTATCCTTAATAGGATAATTTTGAGTGAAGTGGTCTCTAGTTCCCTTGGGCAATTAGGTTCGCCTAATGTCTAAGTTCACCTGACATGTAGGTTTACCTATTTCTAAGTTCACCTAATGTCTAAGTTCACCTGACATTAAAATTCCCCCAATTGTCTAAGTTCACTAAAATCCATGTCAATCCCAATGTCAATAATCATCACTGAGGGTTCATATCATCACCAAAGTGCTCTTATTGTCACTAAGTGTTCATATCCTCCCTACAGTCTATTCTCATCAAGTGTCCATACCATCACTAAGTGTTAGTATCATCACTATGCGTTTATATTATCATCACGTGTCTATATCATCACCCAAGTCCATATCACATCACTAATCGCTCATTATCGTTCGTTAATCCTATGCACCCTACGTGTCCAATCTGTGTGTTTCATAAGTGAATTTATAAGTGTTTATCAAATATGATCATCCATGAGTCAATCCCAGTCAATCCATCAAACATATCATCAACAGTCTACAATCATATCCTCTCAACCATTCCTAGTAAGGTCCTAATAATATCCTATGTTCCTGACACTGATAGACCCCCAATATACTACAAATGGTATATATATAGGGCATATGTAAGGGTCAGTCGCAACTGCCCTAGCCAACATCCCACCACCTTTGTAGTATACTACGAGTGTGTCCTTGCCGGGAGATCAGAAGATCTATCATATAATCTCTAGAGCAGATAATTTCCTAAGCAATCAGTTTCCTAAGCAAATAATTTCCCAAACGGGTAGTTCCCACATTCTTCAATACTGACATCCACCTAATGTACCGTAAATGGTATATATAGGGCATATGTAAGGGTCAGTCGCAACTGCCCTAGCCAACATCCCACCACCTTTACGATACACCACGTGCATGTCCTTATCGAATCATTAGGGCACACGTAAGCAAGAAATTAATAAGCAGCATATATATATCAGATGTGTAGCAGGAGTTCAATTAACATGTAATAAACACATAAGCATGAAATCCTAAATATACTAACTAGTGTATGAATTTATTCATACTGGGGTATCCTACGGTTATAGACTAGGTCAACCATTTCTAGTAACCTAATTCCCTATAACCCAGGCTCTGATACCAATCTGTAACACCCCGACCGACGGCGGAATCATCGGGATGCCACGAGGGATGTGTAGATTGTTCAAAAGCTCGTGGGCATCTAAATCAAATCATCATATATCATTTAATCAACCAAAATAATTACACAGAAATCATGTTCCTCATGAATCAAGTACATCAGTTACACAAAAGAATTAGTTAAACTAACTAAACTCTACTCGCCAGAATTTAGTTAATTAACTAAGTCCAAGATCCTATATGATGATGTCCAAAATAGAAGAGATCCTCTCTTCATTCCTACTTGTCTCCATCACCTGAAACATGTAAGAAAATCAAGTGTCAACTACAAAGTAGTTGGTGAGTAATCATAAGTCTTTATATTTTTAAAAATGTTTTAGTAAAATGAATTTAGAAGTTTAAGTTTAAAATGGTTTTATGAAATGCTTTGTTTAAATCGAGTATAAAACTTATGATCTTCTTGAGAAAATCCATATGAATACCTGTATGAGATAATCCAACCACATCCACCAATTCAATAACCAATCACATACACAATCACATAATCACATAATCAATCAGTCATAATCAATCTCAAATAATCATAATCAAACATAGATAATCAATCCACAAATAAATCAACCAATCACATCATTTATATTCTCCAATAATGTTCGTGACTATACATGATCATTTTGTAATTAACATAAGTTAAATACATGATTCATGGAGTGGTCGCTAACCACGTGACAATACATGAAGTCAAAGCAATTAACCGAAGTCAAAGGCAATGATTCACGGATGTGGAAATCATCCACGTGAGAATACACGATGTCAAAGCAATTAACCGAAGTTAAAAGCGATGATTCTCGAGGTTTGTGACAATACTTGTAATCTTTGTTATTGACCGAAGTCAATAACCAAGTTTACATGGATATAAAATAATAAGAGTCAATCCATAATAAATGATAATTTTATATCGTGAATATCATATTGATAAACAGGTATTAACCTTGAGTTATCAAAATAATATTTGAATTTGGTATACATGCTTCACCTCCGAGTTTTAAAACAAAACAGTTTAAAGAAAGGGAGGTTATGAGAACTCACCTGAAGTCCTTAGAATGTGTGTTCTCGTGTTATGCGCACTCGCGTATGTAACTCAAACCAATTCAAGGATCTGTAATTATTGAGTATTTATGTTCGTGAGTATGAGTATTTAATCGTCATTACATGACCGTATGTGTTTAACTTTAAACTCCCAAGTATCCATTAACCTAGTTCACTATCTAAGTTAAAGTGTTACACTTAGGATTCTATTATTTATCATCTCGTAGGGATAATTCAAAGTCATTAGTGTTAATTATTATAAATATGATGATCTTTTAAATTAACGCGCCAAGGTTATGTAAGTTGTAAGACTTTATCCCTTATAAACTTACACCTACTCATTAATAGTTGCATGCATGCATAATCATCTATCTCCACCACGATTTAATGTTATCATAACTTAATTTGAATCTTAAAGAAATTACACTTAGTATTTTCATTCAATTTTCCCATTTTACATATAATATCATAATTAAATTTATGTTTTTAAAACAAAAAGGTGGTGTCCATGATTAAAAATGCATGCATGGTCATATACATGTGTGTATATATATATGTTCTTGCTTCCTATTATCCTTAACCTACTATATTAAAAGATTTTTGTTTGGGTCCCCATGTTGGCAGCGAACCCTCTACCTCAATGAACATAGGTTCGGCCAAGTAGAGAAAAAGGTTCGGTGTCCCTAGGGTTCGCCACCCTAGGGTTCAGCTCCAAGGAGGAGGGTTCGTTTCCTTAAGGTTCGTGGTCATGGTTCGTGAAGGATACTAGGGTTCGGTGGCCCACAAGGGTTCGGCTCCATATGGGTTCGCCACCCTAGAGCCTTGCTGAAATGAAGGTTCGCTGAACCTGTAAGAATTCGTGAAGGTTCGGGATAAGATGTACGACCCAGAAGGGTTCGGCTCCCATGTGCAGGGTTCGGCACCTTGCTGGGGTACGAACCTGTCGTATCATCATCACCATCCTCAAGCTTTTGTCGATCCAAGAATATACCTAGCTTCTACATGATGCTATCAACTCGTTTTAGGGTTTTAAGCATGATTAAACCGATTTTAACTACAACAAGTTTGAGAATCACGATCAAATAACAAACCGAAATTAAACATCTAGATTTACCTCGATCCACTGGTCAAATTCGGGATTTCTTCGTATCTACTTGTAGCTCTCGTTCACACGAACGCGTGGACACCAAAATTTCTTGAATCCGTTAAGTAACGAAGGAGATATCGTAGAGAGAAGATCTAGAGAGAGAAAGTGGCGTGAATGGGTGTTTAGAGAGAGAAATGGAATAGGTGATATGAGAAAGAAAGAAAGGAATTCTTTCTTATAACGCGTGTTATATCCACGTGCTCGGTCCCGTCTTTAACGCGATAAAAATAATGAAACCCCCGGTTATTAACGTCAAAGTATCTAAACATATAGTGTTTAAATAATTGGGTTACATTAATTAAATTTACTTAATTAATTATTTTATTTCGTAAGACGATTCCGTTTAACCCACGTTAATCCTTATAAATTTATTCAGTTCATTAGGTAAAATATATTTAAAACACATAATGTTTAAACGATTATATTTCATTTTAATAAAAATAATTTTATTTAACTTGTTTCGTAAAAACTATCTCTGCTTTATTTTTAATTACATAATTTACTCAATTAAACAGTTCATTCGAATATAATTTAAGTTGTGATTCCTAATAAATATTTTAACATTCCATTTCTTAATTTAATATCGTTCGATATTTTTTTTTAATTATCTCGTCGAACACGTTATTCGCGTACGTATTCGTAAAGATCGTCACCTTTGCGAATCCGATGCTCGTATCGTAGTTCGATTTGATTTATTATTTATAGAATGTTGTTTCAGTATATTATCCTTAATAATTATATTCGTGTGAATCGTCACTCACGCGAATACATTATTAAGTTAACATTTCTGAACCCACATTCACGTTTAATTAATGTTCGTAACCTCACATTGCGTAATTAATTTCCATTATTAATTAACTTTAATATTATCGTTTTCCCAACCAAAACCCACTAAACCCTAGTCACTGACACATCCATGATAGACCGAAATATGCATATATATAGGGCATATGTAAGGGTCAGTCGCAACTGCCCTAGCCACCGTCCCACCGCTATTTCGATAAACCATGTCCATGGGTCCTTGACTATGTTTATTAACCAGACTCAAACAACTCCTAGTTCTAACCCAAATCTATTCTCAGACCAGTAATCCATCATTATCAACAATAAGTAACTGCGATAAACTCTACGGGTCTGTTTAGTTAATTTTCCACTAAACTTCCCAAGGTTTACGCGTATAATATATTATAATCATGTATACCAGTAACAGTGATAATATCAGTAATGTCAATCAATAATTTCATAATCATTAATAATTATAAATCTCCGGTCGTACAGTACAATCGTACGGACGTACGGACGTACGGACAACCGCAAGTACAGTGATGTTACAACCTTAACCTCATTAACATCACATGTAATATCCAGATCGGTATGCTTATATATAGGGCATACCAAAGGGTCGAGCCTACAACCCGCCAAGACGCCATCCTACCACATACTAATCCACATATGACAATGTTCTTAATGATAATTAAGCATTTTACCTACGCCCCAATCACATAGCTCGGCTTTTACGTATACTGTATGCGGATAATAGCTTCAGAGAATCATAGTCTAGCATTCACTATTCTCATGCCTGGGTACAAGCTTTACACTAGCATAGTTTAGCATTCACGTAACCCATGATTAGATACAAGCTTTGCTCATGCATAGTTTAGCCATTACGTATCTCATGAGTCAATTCTAGCTTTGCATTAGTGTAGTTTAGCATTCACGTATCTCATATATGTAGATACAAGCTTTGCTCTAGCATAGTTTAGCATTCACGTATCTCATATATAGATACAAGCTTTGCATTGACATAGTTTAGCATTCACGTATCTCATATATGTAGATACCAGCTTTGCTTTAGCATAGTTTAGCATTCACGTATCTCATATATAGATACGAGCTTTGCATTGACATAGTTTAGCATTCACGTATCTCATATATGTAGATACCAGCTTTGCTTTAGCAAAGTTTAGCATTCACGTATCTCATTTATAGATACAAGATTTGCATTGACATAGTTTAGCATTCACGTATCTCATATATGTAGATACCACCTTTGCTTTAGCATAGTTTAGCATTCACATATCTCATATATAGATACAAGATTTGCATTCACATAGTTTAGCATTCACGTATCTCATATATGTAGATACCAGCTTTGCTTTAGCATAGTTTAACATTCACGTATTCATATATAGATACAAGCTTTGCATTGGCATAGTTTAGCATTCACGTATCTCATTCATAGATACCAGCTCTGCATTAGCATAGTTTGGCATTCACGTATCTCATCCATAGATACAAGCTTTGCATTTAGCATGTACTCATAGCTTGTAGCATTTAACATCTAGTATTAGCATATACTTTGAGCATATTGTTCATAGCACTCGCATTAGAATGTAGTTTAGCATGTAGCTTGTAGCATTAGCATTAGCATATAGTTTAGCATGTAGCTTGTAGCATTAGCATTAGCATATAGTTTGAGCATATAGTTTGAGCATATAGTTTGAGCATAGAGTCTGTAGCATCAGTTTTAGCATATAGTTTGAGCATGTAGCTTATAGCATTAGCATTAGCATCTAGTTGTAGCATGTAGTTTACGACATTAGCTTTAGCATATAGTTTAGCATGTAGTTTATGGCATTAGCATTAGCATATAGTTTAGCATGTAGCTTGTAGCATTAGCATTAGCATAGTTTAGCACGTGGCTTGTAGCATTAGCATATAGTTTGAGCATAGAGTTTTTAGCATTAGCCTTAGCATATAGTTTGAGCATGTAGCTTATAGCATTAGCATTAGCATCTAGTTGTAGGCATGTAGTTTATGGCATTAGCATTAGCATCTTGTTATAGCATGTAGTTTATAGCATTAGAACTTAAGTTAAAGTCTTAGCTTTTAGCTTTTAGAATAAATGTAACAAGCTTAAGCATTTATAAAACATTTCAATACTTGTTTAAAATGTATAACACGCTTCTCAGTCCTGAGGTAAAACAAATGTGATTGAAAAGGGACTAAGGAACTTACCTTGCTGTTGATGTGGTTGACTAAGTGTAAACAAGAATGCACGCGCTCGTTGTTGTACTTGTGGTTGTTTTCAAGATCCGGTATTGATTTCACGTTGTATGTAACTTATAAGTATAAGTTGTAGTGCTTTGTGTACGTGTATATGTTAGTTCTAGAGTTGGCTAACACTTAGTGGTGTTGGTCATCATTCGGCCTCGTTTGCTAGTTAAGGATTGTACTCCCACTTAACCATCTAGGTTGGTATTATGACAAACCTTTATGTTATAGCTTTAAATCATTATTGAAATCTCAAAACTTTGTCATTGTGTGCTATTTGTTTTGATATGAGACTTAGTATGTAAACCAAATCAATCCCACATTCTTTGTAGTTTTCATTTGTATATCCCATGCATATTCTTAATTGAAATAAATTTAATGTGTTTATTTCAAGTTAGTCTATGTGGGCCAAGTTGTTACATGTGGGCCGAGTGATAACTTTGTTCAAATGAAATGTGGGCCGAACCAAGTGATTTTGGGCCAAGGTTTACTAAGTCGAATGAGGTTGGGCTATACCAAAGGTTTGGGGTGATTAAATGGGCCGGATACCCTCTGGGCCGGATGTGTTGTAGTTCGAAACCAATAAGTTGGCCGAATGCATGTGATGAGTCGCCCGACTGAGTCAAGACCCTAAGACCAGCGAACCTTCAGGTTCGACCACCCCTAGATGCGCCTAGGTTCGCAGCTCCCCTTCAGGTTCAGCAAAAAAGAAGGTTCGCTGCCCCAAGGCTTGACCATTCACTAGGTTTGGCTCCCAAGGGTTTGGCGGTCAAAGGCTCTTGGCTGGATGGTTCGGCAGCACTCCAGGTTCGGTGATGAGGGTTCGTGTCCAGGCTGGGTTCGTGGCAGCACACAGGTTCGTGGCAGCAGGGCTCGCCCATGCTTGCAAGGTTCGGCTACCCCTACACGAACCAGCCATTCTTCATCATCATTCACCAGTTGCAGACGGTTCCATGGCTTCCTCGCCCTCCTACTAGTTTGTTCTAAACTGAGTGGTGTTCGAATGAAGCCTGGGGTCGGGTAGGTTATAGTCTTCAACCGGTTGCATGTGTGGTAGGTCAAGGATAGAGAAAACCCTAACTTTCATTGATTTCATAGCCTCATACCTAAATTTTCAGCGAATAATTCTTTAGATGGGTTGTACTTCTAAGTAGAGGAGGTTTGTAGCTACGTGTGGACACCAAGAGCACGGGATTTCACCAAGAAACGAGTGAGATATGGGGATTTGAAGCCTTGAATCTTAAAGAGAGAGAGAAAAACGGGTGGTAGGTTTTAGAGAGAGAGAGAGAGGATGTAAGAAATGAGGAAAAATGCCTCATTTAGCCCTTACATACTCCGTGCGTGTTCGGGTGCGTTTCGGTTGCTCGTTTTCCGTCTCCGTTGCGTTTCTAAATCGTTACGCGTATTTTACATATTTTAAATAAAATGAATTTACTTTTAAGTTTTAAAAAGGTTGTGATTTCTAATAAAGATTAAATATTTATTTTCTTTATTTTATTATCGTTCGAGGCGTTTTTCGTTTTCGTTTCGTCAGAACGCGTCCCCTTCGCGCGTATTCGTTCGAATCGTCACTCGAACGAACACGAAGTTGGTTTCACTTTCTGATTCTTTTTTTCTACTTTTTAGTCATCATTTCAGAACGTTAACCTTTCAGATTTATTCGTACAGATCGTCACCTATACGAATAATTCGTCGGTTTAGCATTTTGTAACGACATCCGTTATGGTTTTGTTCTGTTTAGTCCTCGCATAAGTTTATACATAATAGCATATTAACAAGTATTTGTGTGCCAGTTCCGCGTTGTCTGATGTGTTTCTGTCTAATAAACCATAAGATTTGATCAGATTTATGAAATGATTGCGTAATAGTTTAGTGTCAAGCATCACAATGTTAATAGCATATAAATAGTTCACGTAGTTAGTACCTGAGTTACTGTACAAGTTACTGTAGAGATCACTGTTTCGGTAATGCTCTCGGATGTTACAAATAGACTCAGGATAATGTGTAAATTACATACCTTTATATCCATAGGCATATTATTTATGCAATATCCTGAAATAATCCCGAGGGTCGGGCCCAGCTCCTCAATATCCTTAGATTCGTTCCAAGTAAAATGCCATATCCTTGAAAGTCAGTTCCTGCACATATTCAAGAAACAAGAAAGGTTGGGATAAACCCAATATACTGGCGACTAAGGCCGGTTAAACCAGCGACAAGGCCGAAAATACTGGCGACTATGGCCGGAATACTGGCGACAAGGCCGATTATACTGGAGACTAAGGCCGAAAATACTGGCGACAAGGCTGAAAGATACTGGCGACTAGGCCGAAATGCTGGCGACTAAGGCCTGGATACTGGCGACTTGGCCGGAATTTGGTGGATCCCTGGTTATAGTCTTCGAAAATGAAATTGTCAGCCACTCATGCGTGTACTGGTCCCAAAATCTCCAACTATACCGGGATATTACAGAGGATCCATGATTATAACCCTTGATAAAGAAATTGTCAGCCACTCATGCGTGTACTGGTCCCATTATCTCAGATTATAATAGGATATACGTGCTTTACTGATGAGGGTATGAACCCTAAGTCTTCACGAGAGACAAAAGTCCCTTGAGTTTTCATTTCAGGTCAAAACTTTGCAACCAGACATATAGTCTCTCCGGGGTCTTGATCAAGTTTTGATTTCAGGTCAAAACTTGGGTTGAGACATATAGCATCGTATCTTCTCTAGCTATTCCTGCAAATACATAAAGATTTTTGCAAGAGTAGGCATTAGGAATCCCTAAGCCTCTCCAATGCTTAAGTTAGTATCAAGATATTTTGAGAATATGTCAGGATATAAATGTAGAGATATTTGAAGAATATAAGAATATTTAAGAAATAATCATGCGGGTTAACTGAAAGTAAAGATAAATGTCATATAAAATAATTCTTAAGATGAATGGCATTCCATGCCCTTGGAACAGGTTCATCATCCATAGTGACTAATTTTTATGCCCCCTTTCCAGCTTCAAAATCAATTTTATAAGGTCCTTCCCATTTTGGGGCAAGCTTTCCATCTATTGGGTTAGTGGTATTCTGAAACGCTTTCCTTAAGACCAAATCTCCAACTTGGAATCTTATAATCCTTATATTCTTATTGTAGGACTTAGCTATCTTTTGTTCATAGGCAGCTATTCTGATCTTCGCGATATCCCTATCTTCATCAATAGTATCTATATCCTGAGATAATACTTCGTTGTTAGCTTCAACCGTTGGTAGACTAGTTCTTGCAGTAGGGATAATCATTTCAGTTGGGAGTACAGCTTCAGGACCAAATACTAAAGAAAATGGTGTCTGACAGATCGCATTTTTTGTAGTTGTTCTATCTGCCCATAGGACAATGGGAGTTCTTCAGCCCATTTTCCTTTCTCGGCTCCCAGCTTCTTTTTGAGATTGTTTATGATGATTTTATTGCTTGACTCCGCTTGGCCGTTAGCTTGAGGATGTACTGGTGTGGAAGTAATCATTTATATCCCCCATGCTTCACAAAAACAGTTAGTTCTTTTACCAATGAATTGAGATCCATTGTCCTAGGTAATTTCAGCAGGTATCCCGAATCTAGTCAGGATATTCCTTTTTATGAAAGATATTACTTCCTTTTCTCTAACCCGTACGAAGGCTTCACCTTCAATCCATTTTTAAAAGTAATCGGTCATAGCAAGTGTTTCGGGTAAAAATTAACAAGTGTAACTTTTAGCAAAACCGAATTAGTTAAGTGGGGTATTGTGCTTAACTATCAAGAAAATAGTTTATCAATAATGTTTAACAAGAATATCCCTGAGGATACCTAGGGATATTTCAGAATATAAAATGGAAAAACAGCCAAACACACGAGATTTATACGAGGAAAAGCCCTTAATCCCTTAGGATTGCCGGCATAAAAACCTCGGGAGGTGACAATCGTCACTCTGCCTTGTTTTATTAAACTAACGAAGTAAAGATTACAAAGAAAGAGCACAAATGATCGATTGCTAAGTGAATAATTTTGTGATTGTGATTGCGAATGATGATGCCGTAGTCAATTGTGTGCAAGATGTCCCTAAAATCGATCATAAGCCTCAAATATATAGTCAAAAATATACAATATTGGTCAAATAGCCGTTCCTCAATAATCGGTTCTTTCTCCAATCAGATCTCGAGCACTCCTCATGAATGTTGGCATATTTCCCACGTTTCCTCTTATTATTCCAGAAAAATAGGCTTGCAAGTTATACAATTCTGTTGACTCAATTCAAATATTAGCAACACATGTGTAATTAATTAATAATAACATTTTTAACATTATTATTATACAGTAATTAAGTCATCAGATCACATAAATTTATATACGCAAATATTCCTAAATATTCTGAAATATTCTTATTCCGAAATATTCCCAATTATGAGGTAACTTTTTTCGTGGTATAACAATTGCCCCCAAATTCTTATTACCGCCTCAATGGGTGGTAAGAATTTGAAATTAACCGTTTATTTTGGCTCCTTATTTGAATTTTGAATTTTAAACGTGATGTGACCGTTTTTTGACAGAACAGTTATTATTGTGGCGGTTTCCCACATATTCCTGCCGTTTATGCAGGATATAATGATCATTTTACACCCACTTGATGCCATCATCTTCAATTGGATCTTCCTGTAAGTTTCTCTCTTCTTCTTCTTCAGATTTTAATTTCTAAAATGTCTAATTCATCTTCTTCCTCTGATTCATATCTCAACGATTTTGCTGATCAAAATATTTTAAGCTTAAATCGTCAAAATAGGAATGTCTTTAACGATGATCGCATCGAATTATTACGTATTTCAAAAACCTTTCCTGATGAAACTATTTTTCATCCCTTTTCTGAAAATCTTAAGGCTGACCATGTTTCGCCGACCTGGGTATGTTTTCCAGAATATCCCTTTACTTTAGGTCTAAAATTTCCCTTTCCCGATCTCATCCTGAATTTTTTCTTAACCACCAAGCTTTGTTTCTCACAACTGATGCCCATGGGATGGCGTCTTCTCCACACTCTTGACCAACTAAACCATCATTTTGGTTTAGACATTGGTATTCCTGAAATCTCTTTAATGTATCAGCTTAGGACCCATGGGTCATCTCGCTTTGTTCTTCAAAGGAGAAGTGGGGCTCCTGTCCTTGTTCCAGGAATTACCTTCAACGAAGATGAATGGAGGAATAAATTCTTCTTTGTAAAAAGAAATTCTATCCCTCATGGGGAAATTCTTCCTATCAAATGGGTTGAAAAGGGTAGGATTTTTAGGGTTTTCTTTATTAACTAAGATTTATTATCGTTTTAATTTTGCTTATTATGTTTTATTTGGTTGCAGCCCCTAAATTTGAATCACTCATCACAGAAGAAGAAGATAGCAGAGAAAGAATCCGTTCTTTATTGAAAATTGACGAACAACATAGGAAGTTCGGTGCTAATCTCGGAACAATCACTCCAATGGCCTCTGGTATATCTAAAAATATTTTGATATTCCTAAATATTTTTAGTCATTCCTAACTATTCTGATTTATTTCGCAGAATCTACATTCAACCTTGAAGACCTCGATACCTTCTTTGCTGTTAAGAAGGAAAAAACCAGTCCTACTGCCCCCAAACCTCGTGCAATGACTACTCGCTCTTCAAAGAGTACCAAGAAACGCAAAGGGGTGGACACTGTGGATCTCGAGGAGCCGTCTGACCTGTCTATTCCTGATCTTCTGAAAAAGGTATACAGACTATTCTTTTCGGTTAACGTTATATTCCTACATATTCTAAATGATCCCTATTTTGTAGGTCTCTGCTAAATATGCCTCAGAAAAAGAACAAACCGAAAAGCAGATTGAGGTCCTAGAAGATCAGAAGAAAATCTTCATAGCCAAGGCCGGTCACTACGAGAAAGAGTTAGCCAAGGTCAAGAAGCAGATGAAAGACATGGAAGCCACTCACAAACTCCAGTTCAAAGAACATATTGATGGAGCCATGAAGTCCGCCGCCATTGCCGTGTTAAGGGCCAAAATTCAATTGGTGAATCAGGCCAAGGCTGAAGGTGTGGATTCTTTGGCTAAGAATATGAAGGAGTGGGGCAAGATATTGGCGACCCTGGCTGGTGACAAGATTGAGGCTTCGGTGGACATGAACAAGGCTGGTGAGGTGGGCGAGACGAGCAAGGCTGGTGAGGTGGAGGTGACAGGCGCGGAGGCCGGTGTAGCGGAGCAGGAGGTTACAATGGGCGATGATGACAATGATGCGAAGGTCTGAGCCCATTTTTTAATTGTTGTGGTTCTTGTCTGTTAATGATGTAAGGACTTTAAACAATAGTTCTCTTAGGAAAGTCCCCTTGAATTGGGGCAGACAGTCTTAGAAGTCAAAGTGGAGGGACCATGAGTTTCATGGCGAAGCTTTGATCTTCTTTAACTTTTGTTTTAACATATCAAATGGAGGGACCATGAGTTTCATGGCGAAGTTTGATATGTTAAACTTTTTAAATGCCTTTTGGATTGTGAATATTATGACTAGGTTGGATTATATTTTGGTGTTTCTTAGCTTATTTCTGGATATCCTTAAATATGTCGGTATATTTTGAATGCTATCATTCTGTAACTTTTCATATTTAAGTTAAGAGTAGTTCTTCACAAGTTTTTATGAGGTATTCTTAGGAATAAAAAATAATTTGATATAGTCTTAAAATCAATCTGAATATCAAACATTATATCCAGTTTTGAATATTTAATTCAGAGTTTTTATCCATAAGAATAGTTATAACTTTTAGAACATGTTCGAATATTCATAAGTATTTATTAATTTAATTAATATTCATTAAGATTAGATTTCGTATTTGTTCATATGTTCAGATATGTTCGCTATTTCTATTGAAGAGTGTTTAGAGTGTATTTCAGGTGAGTAACATACACCAGAAATATTTAGGAATAAATAAGGATATTCTAAGCTATATTTAGCCTAATTTGGCTAGTGTCTTAGTTGTATGCATGGTTGAAAATAATTTAGATATATGCTCAAAAAATGTTAATGTAATATTTTGGGTAAGGACAGATGTAGTGCATACTATCAGTTATTAGCATATATTTCCAAATATTCAAAAAATGAAAATGATCATAGTTAATTAGAAGAGTTAAGAAACAGGTACCAATTTCTGGAGACAGTAGAACTAGTTTGAAATCTCCTTCGTTCCTGTTACAATATCATAAATATTCCATACCTGAATATCCCCAAGTATCTCGTGGTATTCCCAAATATCCTCGAGTTTCAATCCTGCAAAAGTAGAAAAACAAGAAAACTCGGGACAAGCCCAAGATACTGGCGACATGGCCGATTAAAACTGGCGACTAAGGCCGAAATACTGGCGACTAAGGCCGAAATACTGGCGACTAAGGCCGGAATACGGGCGACAAGGCCGGAATACTGGCGACAAGGCCGAGATACTGGCGACTAAGGCCACTGGCGACTAAGGCCGATATACTGGCGACAAGGCCACTGGCGACTAAGGCCGGAATACTGGCGACTAAGGCCGGGATACTGGCGACTAGGCCGGAATTCGGAGGATCCCTGGTAATAGTCTTTGAAAATGAAATTGTCAGCCACTCATGCATGTACTGGTCCCAAAATCTCCAACTATACCGGGATATTTCGGAGGATCCTTAGTTATAGCCTTTGATAATGAAATTGTCAGCCACTCATGCGTGTACTGGTCCCATTATCTCAGACTATAATAGGATAAACGTGCGCAACTGGCGAGGGCATGAGCCTTAAGTCTTCATGATAGTCTGTTGAGTTTTGATTTCAGGTCAAAACTTTGCAGCTGGACATAAAGTCAGTGCGGGGTCTTCATCAAGTTCTGATTTCAGGTCAGATCTTGGGTTAAGACATAAAGTCTCATCTCTTCTCCTGCTATACCTACAAAACAATAAGATGTTTGCATAGCTGGGAACCAGGAATCCTGATGCCTCGCTTACGCTTGATTAGTAGCAAGGTAAATAGGAATATATAAGAATATGTAGGCATATCTAAGAATAATTATACATATTCAATAGTAAGAATGCAGGGTACAACTTAATAAGTTTTAAACAAAGTATAATTTAAGATGAATGGCATTCCAAGATCTTGGGAGAGGTTCTCCTTCCATGTTGGTTAACTTGTATGCACCTTTTCCAGCTTCGGATTCTATCTTATATGGTCCTTCCCATTTCGGAGCAAGTTTTCCGTCAGCTGGGTTGGTAGTATTCTGGAAAGCTTTTCTTAGAACCAAATCACCAACTTGGAATCTTCGTATCCTAATATTCTTGTTATATGATTTGGCTATCTTCTGTTGATATGTAGCCATCCTTATTCTTGCAATATCCCTAAGTTCATCAATAGTATCTAGGTCTTCAGAAAGTGTTTCCTTATTAGACTCTAGATTTTGTAGGCTTGATCTTGCGGTAGGAATAACCATTTCAGTTGGGAGAACGGCTTCAGAACCATACACTAAGGAGAATGGCGTTTGGCCAGTTGCATTCTTTGTGGTTGTTCTATTAGCCCATAGGACAAATGGAAGTTCTTCAGCCCACTTTCCTTTCTTAGATCCCAACTTTTTCTTAAGATTGTTAATTATAATCTTATTGCTTGATTCCGCTTGACCATTAGCTTGAGGATGAACAGGCGTAGAGGTGATCATCTTTATGTCCCAGCTTTCACAAAAGTCCGTGGTCCTTTTTCCTATGAATTGGGACCCATTGTCACAAGTGATTTCTGCTGGTATTCCAAATCTAGTCAGGATATTCCTCTTTATGAACGAAACTACTTCTTTTTCTCTAACTTGTACGAAGGCTTCTGCCTCAATCCATTTTGAGAAATAATCCGTCATAGCGAGCATAAACACCTTTCCTCCAGGTGCCTTGGGTAGCTTTCCTACTATATCCATTCCCCATTTCATGAATGGCCATGATGAGACTATTGGATGTAGAGGTTCAGCTGGTTGATGAAGTATATTGCTATGTCTTTGACAAGCATCACATTTCTGGGAATAAGACATTGCGTCTCCTCTCATAGTTGGCCAAAAGTATCCTGTTCTCAGGATCTTTGAGAATAATGCTCTACCCCCAGTGTGATTTCCACAATCTCCTTCATGGATATCTTTCATTACTTCCAAACTTTCGGGTTTCTCCAAACACCTTAAGTATGGGCCTGATATTGATTTCCTATATAAGATATCTCGTATGATTGTGTATCTAGATACTTTTGCTTTAAAAGCTCTAGGATTTGTTTCTTCATCAGGTATTTTTCCTGTTTGAAGATAGTTCTTAATAGGGATAGTCCAGGATATTTCATGTGCTTCTGAGTGAAGAACTTCGGTGTTCTCGGGTTCACTATCCTGATCTATATCTTGCATATCTATCGCTGGTCTTAATATATGTAGGATAGGAATATTAATATCCTCAGGAATTCTTAGGGATGATGCTAAGTTTGCCAATGCGTCTGCCTCGGCATTCTCATCCCTTGGTACTTGAGTGATATCGAATTTGAAAAAATATCCTGATATATCCTTAACTATTTCTAAGTATTTTGCTAATTTATCTCCTTTAGTCGTGTAAGAACCGTTAAATTGATTGGCTATTAGTAGGGAATCGACAAAAACATGTAAATTTCTGATGTTCATATCCCTAGCTAATTGGAGTCCTGCTATTAGGGCTTCGTATTCTGCTTCATTGTTAGTTGCTTGAAATTCGCAACTGATCGATTGGGGTATTATGTCCCCCTGTGGCGATTTTAGTATAATGCCTAGTCCTGTTCCTCTTACGTTTGAGGATCCATCTGTGAACAAGGTCCACTCACCAGTATCCTCATCTAAGAGTTTGACTTCTAGATCCAATTCTGGTTGTAGATCACTACTAAAATCAGCCACAAAGTCTGCTAAAGCTTGTGACTTGATTGCTGTCCTTGGTTCATAGATCAAATCATAGGTGCTGAGTTTAACTGACCATTTTGCCATCCTTCCTGACAGCTCAGGTTTTCTCAGTACAGATTTGACAGGATAATTTGTTTTAATGTGTATTCTATGTGTTTCAAAGTAATGTCTCAGCTTAGTTGATGCCATAACCAAAGCTAAAATTAGCTTTTCTAAATGAGAATATCTAGTTTCAGCATCTACTAAACTTTTACTTACATAGTACACAGGGTGTTGCGATCCCTGATGATCCTTAACTAACACTGCACTTACAGTCGTTCGGGATACTGCTAAATATAGTGATAGAGGTTCGCCATTTTCTGGTCTCATGAGCAATGGTGGTGAGGACAAATATTCCTTCAGATCCTGAAGTGCCTTCTCATGCTCTTCATCCCACTGGAACTTCTTATTCTTTTTAAGGATTTCGTAAAATCCTTTAAATTTTTCAGAAGACCTTGAGATGAATCTATTGAGGGCTGCTATTCTTCCCGTTAACCTTTGCACTTCTTTTACGCTCTTTGGGGATTTGAGGTTCAAGATTGCTTGAATCTGTTCCGGGCTAGCCTCTATCCCTCTTTTAGTGACCATATATCCCAAGAACTTTCCTGATCTTACCCCAAAATGACATTTAGATGGGTTAAGTTTCATGTTGTAGTGGTCCAGGATATCGAAGGATTCCTGAAGATCCTTAAGATGATTCTCAGTTATCTTTGATTTGACCACCATGTCATCAATATATACTTCCATAGTGTCCCCCAGTTTCTCTTTGAACATCATGTTGACGAGTCTCTGGTATGTGGCTCCAGCATTCTTCAAGCCGAATGGCATTGCTGTATAGCAGTATATTCCTGTTGGTGTCATGAAAGCTGTGTCCTCTTGGTCCGAGGGTTCCATCTGAATTTGTTGAAAGCCTGCTGAAGCGTCCATGAAAGTTAATATTTCATGTCCTGCTGTTGCATCTACCATGGAATCTATATGTGGTAATGGAAACGGGTCTTTAGGACAAGCCTTATTGAGATCTGTGTAATCTACACAAACTCTCCATTTTCCATTCTTCTTTTGAACCACGACTACGTTGGCTAGCCACTTTGGAAATTTCACCTCTCTAATCATTTTTGCTTTGAGGAGTTTCTCTACTTCCTCTTGGATGATTAGATTTCTTTCGGATGCAAACTTCCTTCTCTTCTGGTGGACAGGTTTAATATTCCTATCTATTCCTAATTTATGCGTGATCACATCTGAGGATATTCCTGTCATATCCTCATGTTTCCATGCGAATGTGGAAACTCTTGATTTCAGAAAAGAAATCAGTTCCTTTTCAATATCCTCGGGGATATTGGTTCCTACAAGGACTTTGACTTCAGGATTTTCGGGATTTAAGGGTACTTCCTTTACTTCCTTTTCCCTATATTCCTGAGTATCCCCAAGGTCGCACTTTGATTGCTACGCAGGTGAAGGTTTGGTCGTTCCTTTCATTGAAGACGAGTAGCACTCCTTGGCTTCCTGCTGGTCACTATTGATCTTCACTACTCCCCAAGGCGTCGGCAACTTGACACATTGATGGTAAGTCGAAGGGACTGCCTTCATGTCGTGTATCCAAGGTCTACCTAGTATAATATTATAACAGGAAATGGAATCTATAATACAGAAACGTTGCATAGAATTTACCCCCTCGATGTATACCGGTAGTTTTATTTCTCCAACAGTGGCTTTAGTTTCGCCACTGAATCCGACTAGGATCAGAGATTTAGTTGTTATCTCTGATTCAGGAATACTCATCCTCTTTAGGGTTTCTAATTGGATGATATTGACTGAGCTTCCTCCATCTATCAATATCCTGCGCACATAGTGGTTAGCAACATACAAAGTAATGACCAACCCATCATGGTGAGGATCCAGGATGTCCTCGCGATCTTGTTCTTCGAAGGACACCACTGTTTCAGTGGTGAGTGTTGATGTCTTTGTGGGTCTCTCTCCATTTTCCATCTTGGCTTCTTTAGCATGTCTTCTAGCTGCAGAATAAGAGGTACCACAAATATCAGAGCCACCAGAAATGAAGTTGATTACCTTTGCATCTCTAGGTGGAGATGTTGCTCTTTTTGGGAATCCGTTGGGATCCTGTTTTCTTTCTTTCTTCTTTCCCAGTAGTTCTTTAAGATGGCCTTTGCTCAATAAGTAGCTTATCTCCTTTCTTAATGCAATGCAGTCCTCCGTTATGTGGCCGAAGTCCTCATGGAAGGCGCACCATTTGGATTTGTCTCTTGTAGCAAACTTCTTTTCCTTCTGTGGCCACCTGGCTTTTTCATCTAAGTCCTGCATGGCACACATTAATTCAGGAATATCAACAGAAAAACAATATTCTGATATCCTGGGATATTCTTCGTCATCCTCATCCTCTTCCACAGAGTTGATCTTGTGGTTATCCGTCTTGTAGTATGGCTTGGACTTGAATGACTTGCTGTTAGGAGAATCCAGCTTTCTCTTTCCTTGATCGTTGGGAGGTGTCGTAGTGATCCTCTTTTGGATTTCCTTATCATCCTCCCATCTTATAAATCTCAGTGCACGGTTTCGAACTTCTAAGGGATTCGTCGGGTCCCTGGGTTACCCTATAGAGATCACTAGTCAGCCTTTCAAACGTCCTGCTACAAGAAAACTGATTGTTAAACAAATTAATCAGGTGAGCAAATGAAGTAATAGAATATGGAGGAACGTTAAGCAGCCATTTCAGGGCTGCCCCTATCAATGTTGACCCAAATCCTTTGCACAAACATGCTTCCTTTAGATGTGGTGGTATTGGGTTAGTTTCCATTCTTTCCCTATACTGCGCCACATGTTCTTCTGGATCAGTGGTTCCATCATACAGCTTCATTGTTGGAGTTTGAAATCTTTTTGGGATTTCGGCATCACATATAGGTGGAACGAATCTGGAGATCCTGTGAGTGGTTGTTGGCACTTCCGGGATAGGTTTGACTATTCCTGGTACACTCGAGATCATATCCCGGAGTTTCTGTATTTCCTTGGCCACTTGAGGAGATATCCCTGTATCCTGCGAAGAACCAAGATTAGTAGTTTCAAATGGAGAATAATTATAAGTGTTGCTAGTAATGGGAGTTAGATAAGAGGTTCCCAGGATATTTGTATTATCCCGAGATATCCTTAACCCTTGGGATCCCGAGGGATCTCCGAGACTGGTCTGCATGGGAATAAAATCTCCAGAGTGGTTTCCGGACATCCCTGATGTCCCAAAATCAAGGATCCTTGGAGTTATTGGAGTAGTAGCCTTTGGTTGTTTATTCTTTTCAGCCTTCAAATTCTCCATTTCCCTAAGAAGTTTTTGATTCATCCGTTGCTGATCGATCATTTGCTGCTGCATTTTTTGAAACATATTCAAAATATCATCATTAGAAATAAGTATGGGAGCAGAAGTGGTCATTCTTGTTGATGGAGCACTTTCGGCCACAAATGTGGTTTTCTTCCCGGAATTATCGGGCTTCTTGGAGAAAACAGGAATCTGCGAAGACACATTAGTAGTAGTAGCAGAGACAATAGGTAACGAAGAAGTTGATCTCGGTTGTGAAGCCATTTTTCACTGTCTTTTTCGAAGAAACGCCTTTAAACAAGGTTTTAATTATGAAAAAACACAAGTTTTCCCCACGGTGGGTGCCAAATTGTTTCGGGTAAAAATTAACAAGTGTAACTTTTAGCAAAACCGAATTAGTTAAGTGGGATATTGTGCTTAACTATCAAGAAAATAGTTTATCAATAATGTTTAACAAGAATATCCCTGAGGATACCTAGGGATATTTCAGAATATAAAATGGAAAAACAGCCAAACACACGAGATTTATACGAGGAAAAGCCCTTAATCCCTTAGGATTGCCGGCATAAAAACCTCGGGAGGTGACAATCGTCACTCTGCCTTGTTTTATTAAACTAACAAAGTAAAGATTACAAAGAAAGAGCACAAATGATCGATTGCTAAGTGAATAATTTTGTGATTGTGATTGCGAATGATGATGCCGTAGTCAATTGTGTGCAAGATGTCCCTAAAATCGATCATAAGCCTCAAATATATAGTCAAAAATATACAATATTGGTCAAATAGCCGTTCCTCAATAATTGGTTCTTTCTCCAATCAGATCTCGAGCACTCCTCATGAACGTTGGCATATTTCCCACGTTTCCTCTTATTATTCCAGAAAAATAGGCTTGCAAGTTATACAATTCTGTTGACTCATTTCAAATATTAGCAACACATGTGTAATTAATTAATAATAACATTTTTAACATTATTATTATACAGTAATTAAGTCATCAGATCACATAAATTTATATACGCAAATATTCCTAAATATTCTGAAATATTCTTATTCCGAAATATTCCCAATTATGAGGTAACTTTTTTCGTGGTATAACAGCAAGCATGAACACTTTTCCTCCTGGTGCCTTTGGTAATTTCCCTACTATGTCCATTCCCCATTTCATGAATGGCCATGATGAGACAATTGGATATAAAGGCTCAGCTGGTTGGTGAAGGATATTGTTGTGTCTTTGGCAAGTGTCGCATCTTTGGGAATAGAGCATTGCATCTTTTCTCATAGTAGGCCAGAAATATCCTGTTCTGAGGATTTTCGAAAGCAATGCTCTGCCCCCAGTGTGATTCCCACAGTCTCCTTCGTATATATCCTTCATTACTTCTAAACTTTCTGGTTTTCCTAAACATTTTAGGTATGGACCAGCTACCGACTTCCTGTATAGGATATCCTGAATGATTATGTACCTGGACACCCTAATTTTAAAAGCTCTGTGGTTCGTTTCGCCATCGGATATTTTTTTTGTTTGGGGATATTCTCTGATAGGTATGATCCGTGATATCTCACGTGTATCAATATTCTTTGTTTTAAGAATTTGATTCGAATTTTCTATGCTATCGCTGGGTTGAGGATACGTAGGATACGGATATTAATATCATCACAAAATCTTGAGAGATAACGCGAGGTTTGCTAATGCATCTGCTTCATCATTCTCTTCTCTAGGAACTTGCGTCATATCAAAAGTATAGAAATATCCCACTATTTACTTACCTATCTCTAAGTATTTTGCTAATTTGTCTCCTTTAACCATATAGGAACCGTTAAACTGGTTTTATATAAGTAAGGAATCAACAAATACGTGGAGATTTCTTATGTTCATATCACTGGCTAATTGGAGTCCTGCTATCAAGGCTTTGTATTCAGCTTCGTTATTAGTTGCTTGGAACTCACAACTGATCGATTTGGGTATTATGTCCCCCCGTGGAGATTTTAGTATTATCCCTAAACCTGTACCTCTTACATTTGAGGCTCCATCAGTGTGTAAGGTCCATTCAGTAGTATCCTCCTCCAGAAGTTTAACTTCTGAATCTAACATTTGAGGCTCCATCAGTGTGTAAGGTCCATTCAATAGTATCCTCCTCCAGAAGTTTAACTTCTGAATCTAACATTTGAGGCTCCATCAGTGTGTAAGGTCCATTCACCATTCACCAGTATCACTACTAAAATCTGCCACAAAGTTTGCTAGCACTTGAGACTTATTTGTTGTTCTTGGTTCGTAGATTAAATCGTAAGTGCTTAGTTTTACTGACCATTTGGCCATTCTTCCTGATAACTCAGGTTTTCTTAACATAGATTTAATTGGGTAATTTGTTTTTATATGTATTCTATGTGTTTCAAAGTAATGCCTAAGTTTTGTTGATGCCATAATTAAAGCTAAGATCAACTTTTCTAAGTGGGAATATCTAGTCTCAGCGTCTAATAGGATCTTACTTACATAGTATAATGGATGTTGTGATCCTTGGTAGTCTTTGACTAACACAGCACTTACAGTAGTTCGGGATACTGCTAAGTAAAGTGATAGTGGCTCACCATGTTCTGGTTTCATGAGCAATGGCGCTTAGGATAAGTATTCTTTCAAATCCTGTAGCGCCTTCTTGTACTATTCATCCCATTGAAATTTCTTATTCTTTTTAAGGATATCGTAGAATCCTTTGAATTTTTCAGAAGATCTTGAGATGAACCTATTAAGCGCGGCTATCCTTCATGTTAATCTCTGTACTTCTTTTACATTTGTTGGGGATTCAAGGTTCTGGATAGCTTGGATTTGTTCTGGGCTGGCCTCTATTCCTCTTTTTGTGACCATATATCCCAAGAACTTTCCTGATCTTACTCCGAAATGACACTTAGAGGGGTTGAGTTTCATATTGTATCGATCTAGGATATCGAATGATTTCTGAAGACCCTGAAGATGATCTTTGGTAATCTTTGATTTGACTACCATATCATCAATATATACCTCCATAGTGTCCTCCAGCTTATCCTTAAACATCATGTTGACAAGCCTCTGATATGTAGGTTCCGCATTCTTTAGTCCAAATGGCATTGATGTGTAGCAATATATCCCTGTTGGTGTAATGAAAGCAGTATATTCTTGATCCGAGGGTTCCATTTGGATTTGCTGGAATCCTGCTGATGCGTCCATGAAAGTTAACATTTCATGGCCTGTTGTTGCATCTACCATTGAGTCTATGTGTGGTAATGGAAAGGGGTCTTTTGGACAAGTTTTGTTTAGATCTGTGTAATCAACACAAACTCTCCACTTTCCATTCTTCTTTTGAACCACAACTACGTTAGCCAGCCACCTTGGAAATTTTACTTCCCTAATCATCTTGGCTTTGAGAAGTTTTTCGACTTCTTACTGGATGATTGCATTCCTCTTAGGAGAAAATTTTCTTCTTTTTTGGTGGATGGGTTTATAGCTTCTATCTATTCCTAGCTTATGTGTGATTACGTCTGAGGATATTCCTGTCATATCCTCATGCTTCCAAGCAAAGGTAGAAATTCTTGATTTTAGGAAAGAAATCAGTTTCTCCTCGATACCCTTGGGGATATCAGTTCCTATGAGAATTTTGGTCTCGGGATCCTCGGGGTTAAGTAGTACTTCTTTTACTTCTTTTTCCCGGGATTCCTGATTATCCCCAAGGTTGATCTTTGATTGCTATGTTGAAGGTGATTTCGTCGTCGCCTTCATCGAAGACAAATAACACTCCTTAACTTCCTGCTGGTCGCTGTCAATCTTCACGACTCCCCACGGTGTAGGTAGTTTAACGCATTGATGATATGTCGAGGGAACGGCTTTCATATCGTTTATCCATGGTCTACCTAATATGATATTATAACAAGACAGAGAATCTATAATACAAAAGCGTTGCATAGAATTTACCCCCTCGATATATACTGGTAATTTAATTTCTCCAATAGTAGCTTTGGCTGCTCCACTGAATCCAACCAAAACCAAAGATTTGGTGGTTATCTCGGATTCAGGAATATTCATTCTCTTGAGCGTCTCTAATTGGATAATGTTCACCAAACTTCCTCCATCAATGAGTATCCTGCGCACATAGTGGTTAGCAACATATAAAGTAATCACTAACCCATCGTGATGACGATCCATGATGTTTTCCCGATCCTGTTCCTCGAAGGATATCACAGTATCCTTGGTTATTGTCGAAGTTTTTGTTGGTGTTTCTCCATTCTCCATTTTAGCTTCTTTAGTGTGCCTTCTGGCTGCAGAATAAGAAGTACCACAGATCCACCAGAGATAAAATTTATTACCTTGGCATCCTTAGGTGGACATGCAGCTCTCTTCGGAAATCCATCGGGATCATGCTTCCTTTCTTTTGTTTTGCCAAGCAGTTCCTTGAGGTGGCCTTTGCCGAGCATGTAGCTTATCCCTTTTCTCAAGGCAATGCAGTCTTCAGTAACATGTCCAAAATCTTTATGGAATGCACACCATTTGGACTTGTATTTCGTAGCAAATTTCTTATCCTTGGGAGGCCATCTAGCTTTTTCAGCTAAATCCTGCATAGCGCACATTAGTTCAGGGATATCTACAGAAAAACAATAATCAGGTATCCTTGGATATTCTTCATCATCTTCATCGTCATCTACAGAGTTTATCTTATGGTTGTCAGATTTGTAATACAGCATGGGTTTGAATGACTTGTTGGTGGGTGAATCCAGCTTTCTTTTGCCCTGGTCATTAGGAGGTGTTGTTGTAATTTTCTTTTGAATTTCTGTATCATCCTCCAATCTGATGAACCTTAATGCACGGTTCCGAACTTCATCCATATTCCTGCAAGGATTCATAACCAAATCGTCATAAAAGGTTGAATTTTTCTGTAATCCCATTTTAAAAGCTTGAACAGTGGTGGTGATATCCATGTTGGGGATATTAATGATTCCCTGCCAAACTTGTTGACATAGCTTCTTAGAGATTCATCTGATCCTTGTGTTATCCTGTAGAGGTCACTGGTTAGTCTTTCAAAAGTCCTGCTGCATGAAAATTGATTATTAAATAAATTAATTAAGTGAGCAAATGATGTAATCGAATAAGGAGGAACATTGAGTAGCCATTTCAAGGCTGCTCCTGTCAAAGTTGAACCGAATCCTTTGCATAAGCAAGCTTCCTTCAGAAGTGGGGGAATAAGATTTGTCTCCATTCTTTCCCTATATTGTGCTACATGCTCTTCGGGATCCGTGGTCCCATCATATAACTTCATGGTGGGAGTCTGGAATCTTTTTGGTATTTCAGCATCGCATATCAGTGGAGCGAATCTAGATATTACGTGGGTGATTGCTCTTACTTCCGGGATAGGCTTAACTACTCATGGTACACTTGAGATCATATCCCGAAGTTTCTGGATTTCTTTGGCCACTTGAGTAGATATTCCTGTTTCTTGTGATGAACCAAGGTTAGTAGTGTCTAATGGAGAGTAATTGTAAGTCTTACCAGTAAATGGTGTAGGGAGTGAGGTTCTAGGGATAACGAGATTATCTCAGGATATTCCCAGATCTTGGGATACTGATGAAGTTACGATACTGGTTTGCATAGGGATAAAGTCTCTGGAATGATTCCCGGATATTCCTGATGTTCCAAAATCAAGGATCCTCGGAGCTATTGGTTTATTACTTCAACTTGCTTGTTCTTCTCAGCCTTCAAGTTTTCCATTTCCCTGAGAAGTCTTTGATTCATTCGTTGTTGATCTATCATTTGCTGCTGTACCTGTTGAAACATACTCAAAATATCATTGTTAGAAACAAGTATAGGAGCAGTATTTGTCATTTTCGTCTATGGAACATTTTCGGCCACAAAAGTAGTCTTTTTTCCAGAATTGTCGGGCTTGTTGGTGAAAACAGGAATCTGGGAAGGCATATTAGTAGTAGCAGCAGAAACAGTAGATAATGAAGAAGTTGATCTCCGTTGTGAATCCATTTTTCAATATATTTCTTCTAAAAACACCTTTAAACAAGGTTTAATTATAAAAAACACAAGTTTGCCCCATGGTGGACGCCAAATTGTTTCGGGTAAAAATTAACAAGCTTAACTTTTAGCAAAACCGAATTAGAAAAGTGGGGTATTGTGTTTTACAAAAAAATATGTTGAGTATATTACTGCTATGATCAGGATATCCCTGAATATCCCTGAGGATATTTCCAGAATATATAAATAAAACGAATTGCTTACACACGAGATTTGTACAAGGAAAAGCCCTTAATCCATTAGGATTACCAGCATAAAAACCTTGGGAGGTGACAAATGTCACTCTGCCTAGTTTTATTAATAATCAAATGAACCAAATACAATGAAAGAGCACAAATTGTTCGATGCTAAGTTGCTAGTGAGCTTCAGTGAGTTTCGTGTGTGTTTTCTAAGTCTCCAGTGTCCTATATCGATCAATTGCCTCGGTATTTATACTAAGAGTATACAAAAGAACGGTTAATAACGTTCATATGGTAGTTCTGAGTATTCTGACACCTTCCAAACGTGAGAGACTCATTAAAATCGATTGCATAAATCTCTCTTTGATTCCGCGTTCAAGTTGGGTTAGTTGATGCATGCTTCCGTGATATTAGGATGAGCCATGTGCCAACCTGTCAATCCCTGAAATCTCGCAATACATATTAAGCAACAGAGATAATTGTTAGTGATAACATATATCCTTAAATATCCCTGATCCCGAAATATCCCGGATTCTGAAATATCCCAAGTGAGAATATTTTGTGCCTAACATTCAGATATGAAATTCTTTTGATGTTTTGACAGGATCTAAGAAGATTTCAAAATAACCCTACTATCTCGAAAAATTGGTATTTGTTTCTCAACTCTTTTAGTATACCATGAAATTCTTTATTTATGATGATTTCTACTTGAAATTATATTTTTGATAGTATGCATTACACTTATCTTTACTTAGGAATATGTTATATACAAATTTCTATTTAGGGATATTTTAAATTAAACTAACAGTTACTTTACGTACTAGGGAAACTTTAAATAAATAATAATACAATATCAATACATTTAAACATATATCTAAGATTATTTGCAAAACACTAGCCAGATTAGGCTAAGTATAGCTTAAATTATCCTCAATTATTCCTAAATACACCTGATATAGTTTATACTTAAGAAAAAATAGTCTAGATAGAAATAATAATATTTGAACATCTTATGGCATATATGATTAATTATAAATAATACATAATCATAGTCAAGTCATTATGAGAATCATAAAATGGCTTATTCTCTTAAAACAAATTATGAGATATTTAGGATACCATAATATAACTAGATGCAATATTAATATATTCCATAATTCAGATTGCTTATAGTCATTAGTTCGACTAATATGTACCCAAATAAACCTTATAAGGTTCGTGAAAGATATTAAAGAAATCTAAATATTGTATATCGAAGATAATAAAGATATTTTGGAATATGTAAGGATTTATTAATATAGAAAATATTTATACTTAAAGAATCATCGAAATTCATAACATTAGTTTTGAACTTAAATACCTTGAAACAAATAATGTATCCAAAATTGAGTACAAAATTTAACATAATATTCACATTGAATGTAATATTTGGATATCTTTTTTATTCCAAGCTATACCTAATATAGCTTGGATGTTTGACGTATAAAAAATTACATTAAACAAAACAGCAGTATTGATTAAATTCAGAATATTTCATGATATATAAGGATATCTGAAAATAAACTTTTATATAAAACACAAAGATGTAATCCAAAATACTAACTGATTATATCAACAAACCCAAAAACAGTTAAAAGATTAACATATCAAGCTTCTCCATGAAACCATGGTCCGTCCACTTGATAGGTTAAACAAAGTTAAAGTAAAAAATCAAGGCTTCGCCATGAAACCATGGTCCCTCCACCTTGATTTTTATATTGTCTGCCCCTATACTTGGAGACTCTCCTAAAAAACTATTGCTTATAGAGTTACATCAACAGAAATTAAGAACCACAAACATTAAAAAAATGGGATCAGACCTTGGCAACATTGTCATCATCTCCCATCATAACCTCCTGCTCACCAACTCCAACCCCTACACCTGTCGCCTCGCCCTCACCAGCCTTGCTCGTCTCCCCTGCCTCGCCAGCCATGGTCACCTCAACAGAAGCCTCTGCCTTGTCACCGGCTAGATTAGCCAATATCTTTGGCCCATTCTCGCATATCCTTGGCCCATGACTCTGTACCTTCGGTCTTAGCCTGGTTCGCCATTTGGATTTTGGCCCTTAATACGGCTATGGCGGCAGATTTTTTGGCTCCTTCAATATGTTCTTTGAATTGAAGCTTGTAGGAGGCCTCCATCTCTTTCATCTGTTTCTTAACCTTGGCAACCTCCTTCTCGTAGTGACCGGCTTTAGCAATGAAGATCTTCTTTTGGTATTCAAGGTCCTCGACCTGTTTGTCAAATTGCTCCTTCTCAGAAGCATATTTGGCTGAAACCTGCAAAGTAAAGATCATTCAGAATATGTAGGGATATTATGTTTTAAAAAATAATGAAAATACCTTATTTATTAGATCAGGAACAAATAATTATGAGGGCTCTTCCAGATCATCAGTGTCTACCCTTTTCCGTTTCTTGGCCGTTTTTGAAGAGCGAGTGGTCATAGCACGAGATTTGGGGGCAACAAGGCTTGTTTTCTCTTTCTTCACAGCAAAGAAAGCATTGAGGTCCTTGAGGTCAAAGATTGATTCTGCAAAAGGAACCAGAATCAGAAATATTTAGGAATAAATAAGAATATTTTAGAATACTGTAAAATATCATAACATAAACCTTAAGCCATTGGAGTAGCTGCTTCAAGGTTAGCACCAAATCTTCTGTACTGTTCGTCAATCAACAACAAAGAACGAATCTTGTTCCTAATTTCTTCCTCTTCTACCACAATTGATTCAAACTTGGAAGCTGTACATAACAAAAATAGAATAAGTAAAACAATACAATAACAAATCAAATTTAATCTAAAAAGTCCTAAGGATCCTACCCTTTTCCACCCACTTGAGAGGAAGAAGTTACCCATTAGGAATAGACTTTCTTTTCACAAAAAAGAACATATTTCTCCACTCATCCTCATTCAAGGTAATACCCGGAACAAGAATAGGAGCCCCACTTCTCCTTTGAAGAACAAAACGAGATGACCCGTGAGTTCTGAGTTGGAACATCAAAGAGATTTCATAAACACAATCTCTAAACCAAAATGCTAGTTTAGTTGGTCAAGGGTATCGAAGAAGACGCCATCCCATTGGCATTAATTGAGGAAAATAGAGCTTAATGATTGAGAAAAAATCAGAGATGAGGTTGGGAAAAGGAAATTTCAGACCCAAGGTAAAGGGGTACTATGGAAAACATACCCAAGAAGGAGATACATGATCGGCTTTCAATTTTTCAGAAAAATTATGGAAGATGGCTTCATCAGGAAAGGTTTTCGACAGACGTAACCATTCAATTTGATTATCATTGAAAACGTTTCTATTTTGACGATTAAAAGTCAAAATATTTTGATAAGTGAAGTTTTCAGAATTGAGGTCAGAAGAAGATGATCCAGACATTTTTGATAAAGAAAAAATAAAAATCGAAAGAAGAAAGATGAAGAACATACCACACGAACCAGTTGAAGATGATGGCATCTAAAGAAGGCAGAATGATCATTATATTCTGCGCAAACGGCTGGGAATATGTACGAAACCGCGGCAATCAGTAACCGTCATGTCAACGTTCCCATCACAACTTAAAATTAAAATTTTGAATAAAGAGCCAAAGTAAACAGTTATGTTCCAATTCATACCACGAATTAAAACGGTAATAAAAATTTGGGGGCAATTGTTATGCCTGTAAAAATTTAGTCTTATAATTTAGAATAATTCGGGATATGGAATATTTCGGGATAATTAGGAATATTCGCGTATATAAATTTCTATGATCTTATGACTTGAATAATAAATAATGATTTTATATTAATTATTGTTAATTTATTATTCAACATGTGCTGCTAATTTTTGAGTTGAGTCAACATGTCAATAGCAACAATTATTCCTCTTTTTCCGGAATATAGAGAAAATTGTGGACTACACGGGGAAGTCATCAACGGTCATGAATATTCAGTTGGCTCATGACTTGTAGTTGGATCGGATATTGTGGAACTGAATTAGAATGCCGTTATGTTATTTCATGTTATAAACTCAGGCAATTATCGATCTAGGAACACACATCAATCGCACCTAGCTTACTTCTGATTATTTCTTGCTCATATTCGTGATATCCAGAGTCTTTTTACACTTAGTGATCGATCAATTGTGCTCTTGTATTGTAATCTTATTTTTTGTATTAATAAGAACAAGGCAGAGTGACGATTGTCACCTCTCGAGGTTTTACGCCGGCAATCCTAAGGGATTAAGGACTTTTCCTCACATAAATCTCGTGTGCAAGCTATTCATTTCATTTTATATTCTGAAATATCCCTAGGGATCCTTAGGGATATTTTTGTTAAATTTTATTTACAAACAGTTTTCTTGACTGTAAAACACAATTCCCCACTAAACTAATTCGGTTTTGCTAAAAATTATACTTGTTAATTTTTACCCGAAACAATTATGATGCTATGTTGTGATGTTATTATGACACGATGCTAGCATGACATGATTATGATTATAAGGTTATGAAGTGAAGATGATATGATGCTAGCTGATGTGTTAGTTTAACACATCCTATTTTGTACATAATCGGGTCCGTTTTCATATATATATATATATATATCACATTTTGAGTCGCTTTTCGTTCCTTTATACATTTCCTTCTTTTTGAACAGGATTATGTCCCAGGGAAGCGGAAATGAAGGAAAATGGACATCGGAATCGAGTGCGGTTGATCGAGCGAAGAAAATGAAGATTTTAACCCTAGGCGGTACACTCCATGCCACGCTTTCATCCCATGCGGTGCACCTGGGAATATTCTCTGATTCCTAATATTCTGCGCGCACCGCCCGGTCAGAATGCATGGCCTCAGGCGATGCCCGTGTCACCTCAGCCGCCCGACTATTCTGTCACGCGCGCAACGCCTAGGCTCACACACCCCCGCTAGGCGGTGTGCCCCACACCAATGTTAGCCCCAAAACCCTAATTTGCTGCTTTCTACAAAGGGGACACAATGGAAGCCGATTTGAGGACTCTTCTGGAAACTTGGAACCCTAATCTCGCCCCTGGAGCTGCTGGAGCTTAACCCTGGATGTTTGGGGCTTGATTAGAGCTTCTGGAGAAGAAGAACAAGGAAGATCTTTAGTAATTTGCTTTCTTTCCTTATTTTGTTATTGTAATCAGTAGTTTAGCATGTTCTTAGAATTATTTTAGTACTATTTTGTTTCTGTTATGAGGATTGTTGGCTAGATTATGGTTATTCCTAGGTTTGAGATGATAAAGTTGTGAACTTTATGGTGATTTGGACGTGATTTATGATTATGGATGATAATATGCTTTGTATCAGTAGTATTGATTGATCTTTGATGATATTTTCATGTTTGAATGATGGTTCTTGATGAATGTTAGATCCACATGAATCTAGGAATGTCTTTTCATCAATAGATTGCATGTTAGGCCTACTACTTTGTGTTTTAGGTTAGTTTATGGATTGATGATCACTTTCCATAGGATTAACACCATTGAAAATTGTTATACTTGTGTGTTACCTACCCTAGAAATCCGGGAGGTGATAGGTTCGACGGTTGGTCTATTTCACCAAGGTTATTTGAGTTAAACGACCCGGGAGGCAGTTGTATTGTACTTCCAAAGTGATTTTGTCAATCATGTCAAAGTAGTTAACTTTATAACTCTCTAGTGTCTTAGGATACACACGGGTGGAGAAATCCGGGTGGTGATCCACCCGTTTGAGTGCAATTGTATATCAGGAAAATCTGGAAGGTGACCTAGTAGACTAGTGCATACATAACATTCTTAGGATTTCCATTGGTGTTACCTGGTATCTGATCTGGGTCCCATTAGGTCATTCTAAGTTTGTTTCATAAGATACTAGTCTTCATTCTTCACAAGTCAGTCCAAGTCATCACTTATCACACTTTTGATTCTCAGCCTAGGTATACCAGTTTGTCATGTTTGGAGTTAGTAATCACATTCACAGTTCAATGTTATTTTAGTCAGTTTTTCAGTAGTTAGTCCTTAAATATAGTTGGTTAATTAGATTAAGTCTAATTAGGTTTTTAGAAGTTGCACCAACCCCCCCCCCTTTTATCTTATTTGTTCACTGTCTAGGTTAGTTTTGTTAAACTAGTGTCCTTAGGGTTCGATATCCGACCTTCCACAAGCTATACTGTCACCGATAGATACACTTGCCTACGTAGCAGTCTAGTTTAGGATTTCTGATTTTAACTAGGTGTTTAGGTCAAGTCTAAGTCTAGGACTTGTTATAGTGCCTTTAGCTTAGGTTAAACAGTTTTAATTACTTTATTTTTAAGGTACGAACCGCTTTCATCAAGTTTTTCGCGCCGTTTCTGGGGACACTAGGAAATAGCAAAGATTACTTAGATTGTGATCATTTCGTGCTTATTTTCCTATCTTTTTACCCCCCTCCTTAGTTTAATTTTTCATTTTTAGGGTTTAGTTTAATTTCCTTTTTAGTGCCTTTATTTGTTGCTTGCTATTTATGCCTTAGATTAGGTTTATCTATGCATACTTGAGCTTATTTTCTTATCTTATTAGGGTGTCTGTAAGTGTATGCCCCCACACCGGTTCACAGGTTGCACCGGAGTTTGAGCTTACTTCACCGGAGCAGATTTTACGCGGGCGTCATGAGGTAAGTTTTCTTGACCTTCCTTTCGATATGGAGCCGCCACCACCCCCACCTTCGAGGCGTACTGTTCATGACCTTGCAAGTCATGGAGTCGTTGGAGCTAGATTTGCGATCACAAGTCCAGGAGTCAACAACACCAACTGGCAGATTCCTTCGCACGTTATGTCTACCATCACGAAATCCACTCAGTTTCATGGCCTTGACGATGAGGACGCCCCTGGCCATCTTTCTCTATTCGTTCGTATCTGCGATACCATTCGCATCAATGGCGTTTCTGAGGAGGTTGTCTATCTTCGTCTGTTTCCGTTCACTATCGCAGGCCGAGCCGTGACCTGGTTAAACTTACTTCCCATGGATTCCATCACCACTGAGGCTGATCTGCAGACCAAGTTCCTGAAGAAGTATTATCTTACTTACAAGTCTGCCTAACTGAGAAATCAGATCCACTCGTTTCGGATTGATGATGATGAACCATACTATTTGGCATGGGAGCGTTTTAACTCCCTTCTGAGTAGATGCCCCCAACATGGCTTATCTTATTGCGCCTTATTGAGAAGTTCTATAATGGACTTACCTTGGAGACGAAGAGAAGGTTCAACACTGCTGCTGGGGGGCATATTATGGACAAGAAGGAACCAGAGGAGTGTGAGGCGATGGTTGACGATTTTGCCTTAGCTGAGTATGAGGATCCGTTCTACTGTTGCACCACCGATCCCGACTAGAGGGATGCAACATGTCACGCCCGACACTAGCACTACTGCAGCCTTGGAAGCCATGGCTAAGGATATCAAGGAGTTGAAGATGGTTGCTGCTAGATGTGATATATGTCGAGGAGGATATGGTATTGTTGAGTGCTCCATCACTGATTAGGCACAGTTGGATGACATCAATTCTCGATGGAATAGGTCTTTCAATCCCAACCCTAGATGGAACCAGAATTCAAATTGGAGGAACCAGGGACAGAACCAGAATCAACATCAGCATCAGCATTCGAATTAGCGAGGGAACAACAACAACTTCTATGAGAGACCGCAAACACACCAGATTCCAATCACTAAGAGAGATACACCAGAGAGTTCGGGCAGTAGGGATCGTGACATAAAGCTGAAGGATATGGTGGCTTAGCAGATGAATATGTTGCAACAGATCATGGACTAGGACAAGCTGTGTGCCCAGAAGATTGACAAGCATGACACTCTACTGAAGAACTAGCAGGCAGGATTCTTGGATTTGTAGCGGTCTGTTGGTGAGCTCGCGAAGAGGTTTGATGAGGGACTAAGAGGTTCTTTCAGAGCAAACACTGAAACAAAACTGAGAGGCCATGTAAAGGCAGTTACCACATGCAGTGGTAGAGGAGGAGAGGTAGAGCAGCCACCACCGTTAGCAGAGGTTGAAGATGAACCAGTGAATGAGGATATTGAGCTAGAGACTTCTGTAGGGATGCCATTGAGGCTAGACCCAGCAAGTACCGCACCAATAAGTGAGTCGTCTATTGAGAGGTTAAAGAGGGAGAAGTTGGAGGAGAAGAAAATAGGGAAAAGAGTTGAGGTTGATTATGAGGTTGACTCAACCAAGCTGCCATATCCTGCATGTGCATTGTAGTTGAAACGTGATCAGGAGTATGGACACTTTTTGGAGATATTTAAGTAGTTGAAGATCAATCTCCCATTTGTCGAGGCTCTCCAGCATATGCCCAAATATGCTAAGTTCTTGAAAGACCTCCTCTCAAACATTGGTTCAGAACAAACTGCCAGAGAAGTTAGAGGATCCAGGGATATTCACCATTCCGTTTCTGTTTGGCAATTCTTCTATGAACCATGCATTGCCTGATCTAGGTGCTAGCATCAATTTGATGCCTTACTCCATTTACAAGCAGCTAGATCTCGGAGAGCCAGCACCTACACACATGAGCCTAGCATTGGCCGACCATTCCATCAAGTATCCTAGGGGAATTCTGGAGAATGTCCTAGTGAAGGTGGAAAAGTTTGTTTTCCCTTATGGATATTATCATCCTTGACATGCAGGCCGATGATAGAGTTCGCCTCATTATGGGACGACCCTTCCTTCACACGGCGAAGGCAGTGATTGATGTGTATGAGGGGAAGATCTCATTGCGTGTTGGAGATGATACCATCACCTTCGATGTAGTGAAGTCCATGAAGAACTCCAGTGGCCAGGACGAACAGGTTTACTTCCTCAATGCATTTTTCTCTACTATGGATCGTTGCCTGGACTACATCAGTGGAGCAGATCTGTTGAGAGATCAGGACTTAGGTGATGAGGTTGTGAGAGATGAGGAATTGAGGGATGAGGTCCATGCAGCTGCTAGTGAGGCTTACCTTGATTACATTCCTAGGAGTTTAGCATTAGAGCCTCCTGAGTATCCCACAATGTTTGAGGTTGAGAGTTCTGAGCCGGCTGACAAGCCATCTGTTGGGGCTCACCCATCGTTAGAGATAAAGGAGTTGCCACCTCACCTTTAGTATGCCTTCCTAGATGGGGACTCTGATCTACCTGTCATCATTTCATCAGCTCTAACAAAAGAAGAGAAGAGTAGACTGATTAGTGTGCTGAGGGAGCACAAGCAGGCGATTGCATGGAAGCTGATGGATATCAAGGGTATACACCCTTTTTTCTGTATGCATCGCATTCTGCTTGAGGAGGATTTCAAGCCAGTGGTCCAACCAAAGACACGACTTAATCGTAACATGGGAGAGGTAGTGAAGAAGGAGGTCCTTAGGTTGTTGGATGATGGGCTCATATACCCTATATCAAATTATTCTTGGGTGAGCCAGGTTCATGTGGTCCCGAATAAAGGAGGGATGAATATGGTGGTGAACGAGAAGAAAGAGATAGTTCCCACCAGGACAGTCACAGGTTGGGGGATGTGCGTCGACTATAGGAAGTTGAATGATGCCACCAGGAAGGACCACTTCCCCCTCCCTTTCATTGATCAGATGTTGGAGTGTTTATTAGGGCAGCAGCTCTATTTCTTCCTTAATGTATTTTCAGGTTATTTCCATATCCCTATTGCACCAGAGGATCAGGAGAAAACCACATTTACATGCACGTGTGGTACCTTTGCATATCTCTGTATGCCTTTTGGGTTATGTAACGCTCCAGATACTTTCCAGAGATGCATGGTTGCCATCTTCCAGGATATGATTGAGACTTCCATGGAGGTATTTATGAATAATTTTTCTGTGTTTGCAAGTACTTTTGATCATTGCTTGACTAACCTGGAGAAGATGCTTAGGAGATGTGTTGAGACCAATCTTATGCTCAACAGGGAGAAATGCCATTTCATGGTCACTAAGGGGATTGTTTTAGGACACAAGATATCCCGTGAGGCATCCAGGCTGATAAAGCTAAGATTGAGATGATTAGCGAACTCCCTCCTCCTACGTGTGTTAAAGTTGTTCATAGCTTTCTTGGTCATGCGGGTTTCTACATGCATTTCATTAAGGATTTTTCTAAGATCACCCGACCTATCACTCGTCTGTTTGTGAAGTATGTGGAGTTTGTGCTTGATGAGGAGTATTTGAGAGCCTTCGATTATTTGAAAGAGAAATTGATGAACGCACCTATTCTGATAGCCCCCGATTGGAGCCGACCTTTCAAGCTCATGTGTGATGCGAGTGATTTCGCAGTGGAGGTTGTCTTGGGACAGAGGGTGGAGAAGCACTTCTACCCGATCTATTATGTGAGTAAGACCTTAGACGTCGGCCAGGAGAATTAAACGACGATTGAGAAGGAGTTGTTGGCGGTTTTCTATGAATTTGATAAGTTCAAATCTTATCTCCAACTCTCCAAGACGATTGTCTATACCGATCATGCAGCTTTGCGATAGCTTTTTGCGAAAGAGGATGCGAAGCGAAGACAGATTCGTTGGATCCTCCTCTTGTCCGAGTTTGATATAAGATCAAGGACAAGAAGGGTGATGAGAATGTAACCACTAATCGTTTATCTAGGCTAGAGTATCCAGAGAGAGTTGATTCGTGAGGGTGCGATGAGGGATAGGTTTCCCCAGGAGACGCTGAGGAGGGTGGTGATTGATGAGATCTACCACACGGAGAGGCTTGATGAGGGATTACCATGGTTTTCTGACATTACTAATTACTTAGCCAATGGTTTCCTTCTTAAATGATTGACATCCCAGCAGCGCAAGAAATTATTTGCCGACACGAGGCACATTATCTGGGATGCGCCTTATCTCTTTCGTGTTGGTGCATATCAGGTTTTTAGGATATGTGTGGGTCAGGAGGAGGGTATTGAGATCTTTAGACATTGTCACGAGGGGCTAACCGGTGGCCATCATGAACCCTCTTCCACCGCAAAGAAGTTATTTGATTCCGGGTTCTATTGGCCCGCCATATTTAACGATGGTCATGATCTAGTGAGGAAGAGTGATGCCTGTCAGAGAACAGGATTCGTCTCATCCAAGAATGAAATTTCCCAGCACCCGATTCAGGTTGTTGAAGTGTTTGATATCTGGGGCATTGACTTCATGGGAATTTTCCCTGCTTCGCGAGGGAATAGGTACATCCTCGTTGCGATTGACTATGTATCAAAGTGGGTTGAGGCACATGCGCTCCCCACTAACAATGCACGAGTGTTGGTGAGATTTCTGAAACATCTGTTCTGGAGGTTCGGGACCCCGAAAGCGTTGATCAGTGACCTAGGCACGCATTTTTGCAATGCCCATATGGAGAAGGTGTTAGCAAAGTATAGGGTCACCCATCGATTGTCAATCGCCTATCATCCACAAACTAGCGGTCAGGTGGAGAACGCAAATCGGGGTGTAAAGAGGATCTTAGAGAAGACGGTCGGCCACAGTAGGAAGGATTGGGCAGACAAATTAGATGACACATTGTGGGATTTCAGGACCGCGTTCAAAAAAACGATTGGGACGACCCTTTATCGGATGGTTTATGGGAAAGCCTGTCATCTGCCGGTTGAGCTTGAGCACAAGGCCTTTTGGGCTTTGAAAGCCATGAACTTGGACTTGTCTAATCTAACAATTGCATTTGAGAATTTCGTCATCAATGACGTGAGCACATTTAGTCGTGCTTAAAATACACGTTGATTTAGCAATTTTAAGTATTACAAAATGTTAGTATGCGAGAAAAGGAAAACATAGGGGAAAACCGTGCGGGAAACAGAGTTCCGGATTGTCCGGAATCGCAAAACGAAGAAAACTACAAAAATGTCAAAGCCAAACGGGCCAAGCGGTACGCCTAGCCTCAGCATCTCCCGCTAGGCGGTACGCGCGGGACAAGAAATATATCGGAATTGAGGTTTCTCGCGCGCTACGCCTTAGGCCAAGCGGCCAGGCGGAGCGACGCACCTGGCGTGGGTCGGTTTGGCAGATATGATAATATTGTTGGATTTCATGCAATTCAATTATTATTTCAATCCTCTCGAACTCTCTTCAGTTTAGATGAAAAATAACAACTTTTCGTTATCAAATTTTCAATTTGAAGGCCTTTAAACATTCAGATCTTGCTAGGGAACATGTTTACAAGTCCTGATCATTGTTCTACACTCAGAAATCCGTCTGATTAGGTAACGGTTCGTTTTTACCTTCTAGTTTGATAATGGTTGATTAGATCTTGTTTTTGAACGTAATGGTATAGATAGGGTTGTTGATTATTGCCTAGATGATGGCTAGGAATGATTATAAACGAAGAACTGGACGTGTTAACGGGTAAATCCTTGTTTTGATCCGTTGTGATGCCCGGTTTTCATGAAATCGTAACAATAGTTATAATGGTTTAAACCATTTGATTGTGAGAATGTATATGATTAGTTTGATTAATCTTTGAAATGCAAGGTTAAATCCAGGTGTTTCAAACTAATCACAATCATTAGCATACTCATTAGAATAATTATCTGATGTTTATGATAACAGTCATATTAGTATGTTAAACATGGTTATTAAACATGTTCCAATGTCACTTTATGATATTTCATGATATTTGGGTAATCAATAACAAGGATTGATCGTTCATAAGCCATAAATTCATCTACAAACTGTTTCAGCACCATAATCAACAACATTAACTATTAGGTTAATATGAGATTATTCTGATTAATCAAATGTGTCATCAACCGTATATTAGGAGCCAAAATCAATATAGTTTCCTAAATTATCATACATTGTATGATATGACATTAAATTAACTAATTAAAGACCTAATACCGGTTTGATGAAGTTTAAGGCAATGTCATTGACATTGTACGTTCAGAAAGGTCCAATCAGTAAGTTAAAACATAAATAACTCTTAAAACATAAACTAATGCAGAATTTAGCTATTATCATCAATTTGCGGGTGATTTCACTACTTCGAGACTTTAGGTGAGTTTCGTGCAACCCCTTTTCTTTTTAATGTTTTTTAAACACTGGGGTTTTACTGTTGAACTTTTCTTGAACATATGATATGTATCACTGTTATCTGTGTGATTTCATGTGATTTGTTCAGAACTTGTGGATTTCATGGGATTTTGCCTGTAGAACAGAACTCTATCACAGAACTTAGAAGTCCTTATTCCTTGAACTGCATCTAGTGAACCCATGTGGGGCCGAACAGAAAACAATGATAGTACTATTGGCTGACAACCCATTTGCCGGGAGCTTGCAACTCCCCTTGGTGTAAATGTTTGTTATCTGTTTTCAGATTTTCTTAATGTAGTGGTAGACATTAAGACAATGAGTTACTAAGATTTTACCGACTGGTAATATCTTTATAGAACATAACGTAGAACGTCCGAAAGGAACTAGATATGGGTCCCATGGTGATCTTGAACTGAACATTTTGAAAACTTGCATATCATATCATATTGTTGAACTTGAACTTTACGAACTCACCAGCTTTTTGCTAATCTTTCAAACTCAAACATTTTTGTAGGGAGACAGTGACGTTAGTGAGGCTACATTTTCAACCACTTGTAATTAAATAAGTTAGTTGTGTAATAAACATAGTTGTAAACTGTAAAGTTGACTGTAATGATGAACCTTGTAATGTATTTATTTTAAGTTAATCTGTGTGTAGTGATACCGGATCAATTAAGGCACACCTCATCTCTAAGACATCACCACTATGCTTCCGCAACCTTCACAGTGACATCATCAACATTTGACGAGAGGTGGGGGTGTGACAGGGTGGTATTAGAGCCACAGGTTATAGAATTTAGGTGGACTTAGAGACCTAGACTATAACCATAGGCTCGTATAGTGACATAGAGAGCACTAAATATAACTAATGAACAGAACTTGTATTGAATTGAGCCCGAATAATCAGGTGGTACAAATTCCAGATATGAGTGGCCAGCATAACTAAAATTCGCAACACGTGTGCGTTCTAGTGAATTTCAATACAAGCAGAAAAATATTAACTGTAAGGACGAATAGTTGCTTTGAGATAGTAAGAGATATCATCTCACGTCTATGTTGAATATTATTATTCAATATTTATCTCATGGTACTGATCTAGAAATTTTGTGTGTACAGTGACGGCTGTCAACCAGAACGTTATATTTACCAGAGATTTCCATATGTTATACTTGACGATACCCCTAGTTCGAGCTCTGGTTCAGACTCAGATCTATCAGAGGCTTCATCTGCAGCATCCCAGGCAGTACCTTTAGTACCTCAGACACCACCACCAGCATCATCAGGTTCACATGGACATTCTCAGTCGCATGCTGAGAATGCCTCTGCAGGTAGACGAGAGAGCTCATCCCCTCAGCGAGTCCCAGTCTGGAATGGGTTGAAGCGAACGCAGGGTCAGGCCCGCAAGACCATGGGACTACCTCCCAGGCAGCAGATGGCACCGAGAGACGTGCCTTTTGTTATACTTGAGGTTGGAGAATCCTCCCACCAAGCCGAGCTCCGAGCCCAGCTACAGCAAGTCTCTTAGGACTTGCAAGGTGCACGACAGGATTTGCAGCAGCAGCGTGCCACCTTAGAGGATACTCGTACTACGGTACTAGAGATCCTTACCTCACACCTGACTCTCAAGGAGCAGGTGAACTCTTTAGATACTGACACTAGGGCTAGGAGAGTCACCGTGGAGGATCGTTTGCAAAGGACGCGGAGACAGGCGATCAATGCTGCATTTTGGCAACAGATAGAAGTGTTAAGGCCGGGGATAGTGAGAGTGAGGGAGTTCATAGACTGTTTTGGGATGGTGAGTATGGAAACTAGGATGATAGTATTGGTTGTGGTTATGGCTGCTGTGGCCATGATGTTTGCATGCTTGTCGTATTTCTTACGAAGAGTATGTTCAGGAGGAGATTATTTTTGGGACTTCCATTGTGAATACCATCAGATACATGAATAGGTTGTGAATATGTGATGAGTGGGGATATCTCGTCTACTGTTTGTGTGACACATCTTAAGGTCCTGTCTGATTATATCTCAAAAACTTATGTGATAACTTATCGAAACGCAAGTGATGTTGTATTTACAGTGCATAGTAACATAGTTATATCAGTATCACAATGACATGTGTTGTGTGATGCTATAACATGTTTTGAGATAACAGGACTGAGTATAACTACAAACATCTGTATGATTATTGTGAACTGAGAACATATATGAATCTTTTAATGTAGTTATACTATATTTCCTATAATCACAATTCAACATGGATTTTGTTCAGTATGACTGAATATGGTTGAACTAAGGTGATTGAACAAGGGTTATATTTTTTTTAATATTCTTGAACTGACCTGAGTTTGTCTGTATGTTAGCAGAACAATGGCTCTGAAAAGAGGTCAACCAGCCAACAAAGTTGTCAGGAATATTACTAACTCAGAATTGAATCAAGTTCCACCTGTGAACGTAGAATCAAATCCGGATACGCATACTAATCCGGAAACCAATATGGTTCCACCTGTGAATCCTGGAACAAATACAATTCCACCCGTAAACCCTGAAGTGACCACGGTTCCACCAGCAGGTATAAGTGGAGCTGAACTGAATGAAGCAATGATAGCTCGAACTGTGAGAGAACAGCTATCTGCTTGCGGTGTTTTGACACAACACCAACCACATATCACTGCGGGTTCTAGTGGGGACCATGATCACACTTATCACAATGCTACCAGAGGTCATACAGAAACTCATCATACCACCGGTACAGCAACAACGAAAGCAACTGTTCCTGATCCACCACAGCAATGATGTACTTACAAGTACTTTGCTTCTTGCAACCCTCCTACTTTTACAGGAAAAGAAGGAGCGGCTGGACTTTTAAAGTGAATTGAGGAAACAGAAACTAAACTCAAGATCAGCCAATGTCTGGCAGAGCATAAGGTGTCTTATACTGCTTGTTCTCTGAAAGATTCAGCTCTAACCTGGTGGAATACCCAGGAAAAAACCATGAGCTCAACTACAGTCAACTTGATGGGCTGGAACGAATTTAAAACTCTGATTATGTCAGAGTACTGCCCAATAACTGAGATCCAAAAGCTCCAGGAGGAATTCTGGAATCATTTTATGGTCGGTGCTGATTGTTTAGCTTATACCGATCGTTTTCATGAACTCACCTGTCTACTTCCCAATATGTTTCCTACGGAAGTAGCGTTGATTGAGAAGTAAATTAAAGGGCTAGTTCACCAGATTCAGGGAATGGTGACTGCAGCTGAACCTACGACTCTCAAACATACAATCTTGTTGACAACTAAGCTTACCAATGAGGCGGTAAGGAGTGGTACCTTGTCCACAAAAACTCAGACGCCGGTGGGCCGTAGTGATGTCGATACCTCGAATGTGTCAAAAGGTACCAAACGAAAGTGGTTTGGCAAAACAAAAACTAAAGCACTAGTTGAGACCAGTCAGAACAAGCCAACGGTGAATAACTATGGTGCAACTATTCCTGAGAGAAAATCTTACACTGGGTAGGTGCCCAAATACGATAAGTGTCCATATCATCACATAGGACCATGTGATGTTTGCTTGAACTGTAATCGAGTAGGACACTATGCTAGATACTATAACTTTCCTGCTGGTCAACTAAACCAAGTACCACAATAAACCACTCAAACAAATCGGTCGTGCTTCAAGTGTGAAAGTCCCGACAATTTTATGAGAAACTGTCCGAACAATATCACCAGTCCGGGGAATGAAGCTAGGGGGATTGCTTTCCAGATTGGTGCAACCAAGGCAAGGCATGATACGAACATTGTCACTGGTACGTTTCTTCTTTATAATCTATACGGATCAGTTCTGTTTGATACAGGGGCAGATAAGAGTTTTATCTATCCTGAATTTGCATCATTACTCTCATTGCCTACGGTAGATCTAAAAACTCCCTATGTCATTGAACTTGCTAATGGCAAGTTCATCAAAACTAACAGTGTCATTCAAGAATGTTCCTTGAATCTGAGTGATCACCTTTTCAATATCAATTTACTTCTCATTGAGCTAGGAAGCTTTGATGTTGTTATCGGTATAGACTGGCTATCTGATACCTAAGCGGAAGTTGTGTGTCAAAACAAGGTGATCTGTATTCCATTACCTAATGGTAATACAATGTTAGTTCAGGGAGAATGAGCCGGTAGAAAACTTGGTATCATATCTTGTATGCAAACTCAGAAATTCTTACGGAAAGGTTGTCAGGCCTTTCTAGCACATATGATCGAGAACTGTTCTTCACAAAAACGTATCGAAGATATTTTGGTAGTTAAAGACTTTCCTAAAGTTTTTCCTGAGGATATATCAGGATTACCCCCAGTGAGACAAGATGAATTTCGTACTGACTTGATTCCAGGCGCAGCACCTGTAGCTAAAGCTCCTTATCGTTTAGCACCCTTAGAGATGCAAGAGCTTTCAGGTCAATTGCAGGAACTATTAGATAAAGGTTTTCTCAGACCTAGTTTCTCACCCTGGGGAGCACCAGTTATTTATGTGAAAAAGAAGGATGGTTCATTCAGGATGTGTATTGACAACAGCGAACTCAATAAATTTACAATCAAAAACCGTTATCCATTGCCACGAACAGATGATTTGTTTGATCAACTACAAAGTGTTACTTATTTTTCAAAAATCGATTTAATATCCAGATATCATCAGTTAAGAATTCATGATGATGATGTTCCTAAAACTGCTTTCAGAACTCGATACGGAAATTAGGAATTTCTAGTAATGCCGTTTGGATTAACGAATGCACCTGCAGTTTTCATGGATCTGATGAATCGAGTATGTAGGCCTTATTTGGATAAGTTTTTGATTGTGTTTATTGATTACATTCTCATTTATTCTCGAAACCAACAAAAACATGCTCAACACTTGAAACTGATTTTAAAACTTTTGGCACGTGAGAAACTATATGCTAAATTCTCAAACTGTGAGATTTGGTTACGAGAAGTTCAATTCCTGTGGCATATAGTGAATGAGAACGGTATTCAAGTAGATCCCAGTAAGATCGAGGCTGTGAAACAGTGAGAAACACCTCGAACCCCAACTGAAATACGTCAATTTTTAGGACTGGTAGGTTATTATCGCCGATTTATCAGGAACTTTTCAAAAATAGCCTTGCCACTAACAACATTGACACAGAAAAATCAACCGTTTATATGGGGTTCCCAACAGTAGGAGGCATTCCAACTGTTGAAACACAAACTCTGCAATGCACCTATCTTGGCATTACCAGAAGGTACTGATAATTTCACAGTATAGTGTAATGCTTCTCGTCAAGGTCTTGGGTATGTCTTAACGCAGAACGACAAGGTAATCGCTTACGCTTCTCGACAACTGAAAGTACACGAGAATAATTATACCACTCATGATCTAGAACTTGGTGCAGTGGTGTTAGCACTCAAGATTTGGAGACACTATCTATACGGAACTAAGTGTATTGTATACACTAATCGTAAAAGTCTTCAACACATTCTAGATCAGAAAATGTTGAACATGCGACAAAGGCGGTGGGTAGAACTTTTGAACGACTATGACTGTGTTTTTTTTATTATCACCCAGGTAAGGCGAATGTCGTAGCCGATGCCTTGAGTCGCAAGGAACGAGTCAAACCTTTACGTGTGAAAGCGTTAAGGATGACTATTCAAACCAGTCTAATTTCTCAGATTAGAGAAGCTCAGCAACAAGCCTTACAAGCAACAAACTACCCTGTTGATGAACTAAGAGGATTAGATAAACAACTCGATACCAAAGCTGATGGAGTACTTTATTTCAAAAGCCGAATTTGGGTTCCTTTGTTCGGTAACTCTAGAACAATAATATTGGATGAGGCGCACAAATCTAGGTATTCTATTCATCCAAGTGCTGATAAAATGTATAAACATCTTAGATATTTTTACTGGTGACCTGGAATGAAGAAACACATAGCAGAATACATGGATCGATGCTTGAAATTTCTCAAGGTTAAGGCTAAACATCAACGACCTTCTGGGTAACTACAACAACCTGAGATTCCCATGTGGAAATGGGATCAGATCTCTAGGAATTTCATCACTAAACTACCGAGAACATCACGTAATCATGAATCTATATGGGTTATCGTTGATTGCCTTACTAAATCTGCGCATTTCTTACCCATCCGAGAAGATTACTCTATGGATCGACTAGCTAAACTCTATGTTAATGAGATTGTATCTCGACATGGATTACCAATCTCAATTATTTGTGACAGAGATAGTCGATTTATGTCACAATTTTGGCAAACTCTTCAGAATGCTCTGGGCATACAAATCAATATGACACAGCTTATCATCCAAAAACAGACGGGAAAACTGAACAAACGAATCAAAATCTTGAATTCATGCTCATAAGCTTTGTGATTGATTTTGGAAGTAGCTGGGATATTCATCTTCCACTTGTTGAATTTTCATACAATAACAGCTACCATACTAGCATTGAATGCGCTCCATTTGAGGCACTTTATGGACGCAAATGTAGATCACCTATCTGTTGGTCGGAGGTAGGTGAAAGTCAGATCATAGGCATGGAATTCATTCAAGAAAAAACTGATAAGATCGCACTTATTCAACAACGAATTAAAGCTGCCCGCGATCGTAAAAAGAGTTATGCTAATAATCGTCGAAGACCTCTAGAATTCCAAATAGGTGATCGAGTAATGTTGAAACTATCACCTTGGAAGGGCATTTTCAGATTTGGGAAACAAGGTAAACTCTCCAAGATTTGTAGGACCATTCAAAATTCTTGAACGAATTGGATCAGCAGCCTACAGACTTGAGTTACCTCCTAAACTTAGTAACATTCATGACGTCTTTCATGTATCAAATCTGAAGAAATGTTTAACTAACGAATCATTGATTGTACCTCTTGAAGATATTCAAATTGATGAAAAACTTCAGTTCAGTGAAGAACCAGTAGAGGTGATGGATCGAGAGGTTAAGGTATTGAAACGCAGTCGCATACCAATCGTTAAAGTTCGATGGAACTCGCAACATGGACCTGAGTATACGTGGGAACGTGAAAATCGAATGAAAGTAAAATATCCACATCTGTTCTCATGAACGATTTTCATGGTAAGTCTTCACTAAATTTTGTTTGAAATTTCTTTAACAGGAGCAGATTGTCACAATTGCATTTAAGAATTTTGTCATCAATGACGTGAGAACATTTATTCGTGCTTAAAATCCACATTCATTTAGCAATTGTAATTATTACATATTGATAGTATGCGAGAAATGTTGAACATAGGCGAAAATAGAGTTCCGGATTGTCCGGAATCGCAAAACGAGAAAAGTACAAAAATGTCAAAGTCAAACGGCCAGGCGGTACGACTAGCCTTAGCATCTCCCACTAGGCGGTGCGCGCGGGTCAAGAAATATCTAGGAATTGAGGTTTCTCGCGCTCTACGCCCTGGGCCAAGCGGCCACACGGGACGATGTACCTGGCGTGGGTCGATTTGGCACATATGATCAAATTGTTGGATTTCATGAAATTCAATTCTTATTTCAATTCTCTCAAACTCTCTTCATTTCAGATGAACAAGAACAACTTTTAATCATCAAATCTTCAATTTGAAGGCCTTTAAACATTCAGATCTTGCTAGGGAACAATTTTACAAGTCCTGATCGTTGTTCTACACTCATAAATCCGTTTGATTAGGTAACAGTTCGTTTTAACCTTCTAGTTTGATAATGGTTGATTAGATCTTGTTTTTGAACGTAATGGTATAGCTAGGGTTGTTGATTATTGCATAGATGATGTCTAGGAATGCTTATAAACGAAGAACTCGATGTGTTAATGGGTAAATCCTTGTTTTGATCCGTTGTGATGCCCGGTTTTCATAAAATTATAACAATATGTATAATGGTTTAAACCAATTGATTGTGACAATGTATATGATTGGTTTGATTAATCATTGAAATGCAACGTTAAATCCAAATGTTTCAAACTAATCACAATCATTAACATACTCATTGGAATGATTATCTGATGTTTATGATAACGGTCAGATTAGTATGTTAAACATGGTTATTAAACCTGTTCCAATGTCACATTATGATATTTCATGATATTTGGGTAATCAATAACAAGGATTGATCATTAATAAGCCATAAATTCATCTACATTATCATACATTGTATGATATGACATTAAATTAACTAATTAAAGACCTAATATCGGTTTGATGACGTTTAAGGCAATGTAATTGACATTGTACGTTCAGAAAGATCTAATCAGTAAGTTAAAACATAAATTACTTGTTAAACATAAACTAATGAAGAATTTAGCTATTATCATCAGTTTGCGTGTGATTTCACTACTTCGAGACTTCAGGTGAGTTTCGTACAACCCCTTTTCTTTTTAATGTTTTATAAACACCGGGGTATTATAATGGAACTTTTCTTGAACATATGATATGTATCACTGTTATCTGTGTGATTTCATGTGATTTGTTGAGAACTTGTGGATTTCATGGGATTTTGCTTGTAGAACAGAACTTTATCACAGAACTTAAAAGTCCTCATTCCTTGAATTGTATCTAGTGAACCCATGTGGGGCCGAACAGAAAGCAATGATAGTACTATTGGCTGACAACACATTTGTCGGTAGCTTGCAACTCCCCTTGGTGTAAATGTTTGTTATCTGTTTTCAGAACTTCTTAATGTAGTGATACACATTAAGACAATGAAGCACTAAGATATTTACTGACATGTAATATCTTTATAGAACAGAACGTAGAATGTCAGAAAGGAACTAAATACGGGTCCCATGGTTATCTTGAACTGAAAATTTTGAGAACTTGCATATCATATCATATTGTTGAACTTGAACTTTACGAACTCACCAGCTTTGTGTTGATTATTCAAACTCAAACATTTTTGCAGGGAGACAGTGACATCAGTGAGGCTGCACTTTCAACCACTTGTAATTAAATAAGTTAGTTGTGTAATAAACTTAGTTGTAAACTGTAATGTTGACTGTAATGACGAACCTTGTAATGTATTTATTTTAAGTTAATTTGTATTTTGTGATACTAGATCAAGTAAGTCACACCTCATCTCTGAGACATCACCACTATGCTTTCGCAATATTCACATTGATATCATCAACAGGTGACGAGAGGTGGGGGTGTGACATCTAAGGCTGCCAAGCACTGGTTTCTCCATATTCATGAGTTGGATGAGCTACGCGATGAGGCGTACGCTCGATCGTGTAGTTACAAGAAACGCACGAAGGCGCTACACGACCGGAGGTTAGAGAAGGTGAAGGAGTTTGAAAAGGGTGATCGAGTGTTGGTTTATGACTCGAGACTTAGGCTTTTTCCAGGAAAGCTAAAGTCACATTGAAGAGGCCCTTTTGTGGTTTGTGAGGTGTTCCTGCATTATGCGTTGAGTTGGAATCCGGGGACCACACATGGAAGGTAAATGAGCACCGTTTGGAGCCCTACATAGGAGGACCGTACCATCTGATGAGGAGGTCATTCACCTCGAATCCCAAGCAAGTTAGGGATTTGGGCTTTGGCCCAATTTGTATATATTTTACATAGTTTAGTTAAGTACCTTTAGTTTAGTATATCGAGTCTTATGTGATTGGTGATGCATTTATGCTTATACGACTATATCAGATTCAAGTGTGGGTATTTGTCACGTGCGTTCGAATCACCATTTCGGACAATTGATTACCATACTAGACATTTAAATCTGATCACTTATGCATCACCGATCATTAACTCGGTTTACTTTGATTTTAGTTATATCTTTGTTAGGTTTTAGTAGAAAAATTCTAGTTTTAAAATGTAGCTTAATTTAGTTTTATTTAATCTATTACAGTTTTCATTTTTGTTTTAAAATTTAGTTTAATTTTACTATTTAATTTTGTTTTATTAGAATTGTAGTTAAGTTTAATTTTGTTAGCTATTGTTATTAGGCATTAGCTTAGTTTTAAAATTTAATTAGTTTAAAATTTTTTTAGAATTTTCTTTTCTTTAGAATTAGTTTAAACACACATTAAAAAACATCAAAAAAATGAACCCTAGGTGCGACGCCCCAACAGAGACCGTCAAACCAGGCGATGCGCGTGGATGTCTCTCCAAAATTCAAATTTCAGGCTCCAGGCGCATCACCCAGAGCCACCGCTTGGTCTGGCCCAAAAGATTTGAAAAATAAATAAATAAATAAATAAAACTACCGGTGTACACCACCACTCCCACCACTTCCAGCGTTCTAGCACCGATTAGCACCCCTTATGCATCATCACCACCTCTACCACCAATAACCACCACCGTCAAACCATCTCCAGGTACTTTCACCACTCTAGAACCATCACAAACCACCATTCTACCATCGAACCACAACCCTCCACCATGTTCTACACCCCAAAACACTCCTGGTAACCACCACCATCTCCAATCGTTGCCACTGCCGCTCCACCGTCTCCTGTTTCCACCAGTCGCCACCGCCTTCTTGGGTCACGACCATCATCATTATCTACAGCCAACGCATCATTGCCGGTCGCACAACCATTCCCCATCATTTCCTACCATCTTAACCACCACCAATCGAACACCGGTAATCATCCTATTTCATTGTATTTTCGATTTTAGAATAGGAACTTCCGTATTTCTTTTTCAATAGATTAGGATAGTGAGGGTTGGATTGGGGATGATTTTGGACAGAAAATGGTCCAAGTATACGTCAGGGTAGCCGGACCTTGATTTTTCTGGCAAGTTTTTGCCCTAAGCGCAACGCCTGCCATCGATCTCAGGTGCCCAGGTGCCTCGCCCAGATCCTATTTTTCATTTTTTTATTTTTTTAATTTCAGTTAACAAAATTATTCAAATTTGACTTGATATATACAATGATATGATTATATAAAAATTAAAACTAAAAGGCGCGAGCCTGACATACCCACACTTAGAACAAATTGTCCTTAATGTGGCTTCAGGACTGGTGATAGATAATGAAAAGTAAAATACAACAAGGAAAGCGACGAATTCCTTGATAATTGGCAGACGTGTCATGAGTGGAGTCGCGCGCCTTTCAATATACAATCTCAAACTCAAATATACAATTGTCAATAACAACAATCCAATTACATTTATACAAACAACATCATATAACAATACAACCAATAATATACAAATTTAAACAATCATACAATAACAACCACAAATTTACAAACAATTTTTATACTATAATTCAAACAAATATAACCGACAACACCATTTATATACAATCAACAACAACAACAGCATATGTATTTAAACAAAACCACGAACATAAACATAAACATAAAAAGAAACAGACATACCCAAAATCTAAATGTATACAATGTATTATCTGAATAAATAAATTGAAAAAAAATACATCAACTAAACTATATACATGCAATCACTCCTCATCCCATCCTCTGATGTATGTATCGTAGAGTGAGTCGAGGAGGTACAGGCTGGCATGGCGGCTCGTGGCAAGGTGGACTCTCCCCTAGGTGCAGGGTGCGATGTGTGGATGGCGGCGGGACCAAGGGTGCTGGGTCAGGGAGGACTGGATCCTACAGCTGCAACATCCATCGGGGTGGTGCGTCAAACGTGACCATCCCCTACGTCTGCATGTCTTGCAGCATGTGTGGCGTCGTATCGGGGCCGAGGGTGAGATGCTCCACTAGGAATGTGTCGAACACCCAAAGACGATTCGCCATACGGCAAACGTACGGACCCATATCCATGGGCACCGTGTGTCCTCCCTAACGAGGCGTCACGAATGATGCCAGCAGAATGGTGGCGAGGTTCATCGGGTGGCGACCATGGATGTAGAACAGCAAGAATAGGTCGAAGTAACTCGCCTTGTCCCTGCAAGAGTGGCGAGGGATCAAGATGCACGCCAGAATCCGATGAATATAACGAAGAAGGGGATCGCGGATCTGCGTGGCTAACCGCCGGTCTATGTGTGGTTGGACGGATATCGTGCTCCAATACACGGCCATCTCCTCTTCGGTGACGTATCCGGGCCTAGCTGCCCTAGATACACCCTTAAGTAGGCCCTCAAACTCCCTAGTAGCCACCCCCTCCTGGGTGTAGATACCCATGCTGACGTCAAACTGGGTGAAACTCATGCCATGAATCGTCCATCCTTAAGCGAATGACACAGCTCCGGGATAAGTAAGAGAGCGTGTGTCGTAGCGAAAAGTGGATAGAAACTCCACAGTGAGCTCGTCGTACTACGACCACTCACCGCGTAGCAGGCACCCCATCGTGAAGTCACCATGGCATCGAACTCCTCGCCGCGGCCTAACTACTCTATGACAGCTCGATCGTATCCACGATGCTGGATCGTCTCCAGGCCGGCGAGCGTCGTCATGTGGCTGTACTCCAGCGTATCTGTCGCGAACGGAAGGAATGTGTGATCCGATAGCGTACGCCGCTGTGGTGGAATGGGGTGAGCGTCTGGAAGCGGGATGACCAGTGGCGCGAAATAACGTATCTCACGAGCCGGCAGCTGCTGCTGTGATGTATCCGTACGTCTGGCCCTCTTGGCCCGCGAACTCGAAGGATCAGCCATCACTGCGATAATATACAACAAGTATATACAATAAGTTACAATCTAACTAAATTCCTAATTCCTAAGTTGATTATTAGTTTTATTTGAAAATTTTTTATTTATATACGACTTTGGTTGAAGATGTTATTTATGTATGAATATTGATTATTGAGTTATGTATTTTATGATATACAATACAATATGTTATTCTTTATTTTAAATGCAAAATAATATATTTATAAATCTTATTAAATTATTATTATTATTTTTTTATCACAATTATTTATTGAGAAAGATTATTGTATTATTTATTATTATATTATTTATTATTGTCATACAAGTATATGTACAAAAACTTATTTATGTGCCAAATGTCATATACATATATTGTTTATTTTAAATACATAAAATTACATTATTTATATACTTTAGTTATTTTTATTGTATATGATTATACATAAGTATTTATATATATATATATATATATATATATATATATATATATATATATATATATTATTTTTAAGTTTTTATGCATAAAACAAATAGGTGTATATATACATAAATACTTATGCTATTTTATTATATATTATTTATTTATTTAAAAGCAAAATTTTATTTATATAAGTGTTTTACTTAAAATTATTGTTTCATATACAATACATAAATTTATTTTATGTCATTATTTATTATATTTTATGTTATTATTATACAAAATATATAATTATTCATGTATTTATGTTATTTTATTGTTATTATTATTTATAATACTTATACTTTATTTATATACAAAAGTACTAGTATTTATTATTTTGTATTAATAAAATTTGTTGTAATTATTATTATTATTATTATTATTATTATTATTATTATTATTATTATTATTATTATTATTATTATTATTATTATTATTATTATTATTTTTATAATATTTTTCTTTTTCTTTTTATTTTATGTTATTTATTTTAACTTCTGAAACCCTTATTATTTATTATTATAATTATTATAATTATTATAATTATTATTATTTTAGTTTTTATTTATTTATTATCTATTTTTAACTGAAATTAAAAAAAAGTAATAAAAAAATGAAAAATAGGATCTTGGCGGGGCTCCTGGGCACCAAAGATCGGTGTCATGTCAAGCTGGTGCCTTTTAGTTTTAATTTTTGTAAAATCAAGTCATTGATTATATCAAGTCAAATTTAAATAAAATTTTTGAAATTTTTGTTTCAATAAATAAGAACTTGTAAATGAATAATAAAAATTGTAAATATTTAAGTCAAAAAACACAAAAAATTAAAATTTAAAAAAAATTACAAAAAGATTTTTTCTTTTAATTAAGTCATGTGTAAATATGTAAATTAAGTCAGTCCTTGAGTCTTTTTATTTACAGTTGATCTTACTTGGTTGTTTGAGATCTTAATTCTTATTTTGCATATTTTGATCGAGTCTATAGTTGTAGGTTGTATATATAGCTAGAGTCTACAAAATGTCCTTGGTTATAGCTTGCACTTAATAAATGGAAGATTATCGGATTATGATTAGGGCTTTGGTTTTTATAGGCTAACTTGTGTATTGATTTGGAATTTGTTGTTAGGCCCAGCAGATAGAAAGTTCCTTAAGATTGATAGAATAAATCTAATTTCATGATTCTTGTGGGATTAAGACTTGGGAAATTCAGGAAATCTGAAACCGGGTAATCGTGAATAAAGGAACCACTGTAAACTAGCGACCTAGAGTTTTTAAGATTTAAACCTAGCACATATGTCCTCTTTTTATGGAAATAAATCCGAGGCTTATGGCGCTCGCATAATAAAAGAAATTCCACAATCCACTAAGTGAGATAAGCATGTGCAAATAAAAGAAAGAGAGAATAAGAGCTAAAAACAGTTGTCATACCCCGGCTAGCAACCGAGTGGAATAGTGCTGTAATACTCTCAAGTGAGGTAAAAATAAAGAAAAATGAGAGAATAAAAAGGCAAAATGCTCACACACCTTCATCCATCTCCATCATTAGATTGAATTTTGATTATCTCTAGGTGGTTTCCATACAGAGGTAGGTTTAAGTCATTAGATTTAAACATGTGCCTTGAAAGCTTTTGCTTGGGATTAGGATAACTCGTTTTGACCAAGGGATGGAGCCCATAAGATGAATGATTGCATTTGACCATAAATAATCGTGATTAGGGAACTTAAAATCGGTGTTTGGGCTTAGAATCGACTGTCACACCCCCAATTTCAACTAACGGAATCATACCGTTTGGGAACGTGACAAACCAGGATCTCAGATCATTAGACATAGCGAAGACCTCTATATGAATTTCAAAACATACTTTGGTCTTTAAAACATAACATTCAGAGTTTACAAAAGTTGCGGAAGCGTTTAAAAACCATAAACAGTTGAAAAGTAAACATTACAAAACAAAATACTTAAATGTTCAAATTCAAATATTCAAAATGTTTATAATGCATGAGACTCTATCTCCTAGTCCATGCCAGCTTTAACGCGCGCCTTAGCGTCCTGAGAAAACATGCAAATCAAGTCAACACAAAGGTTGGTGCATAACACAGGTTTTAAGTAATCACAATGTTCAAAACAACAGTTGAATAACAAGTTTGTAGATAACATAATCACACATGCACATTCATGATAGCTAGTCATATAAACTACTTACATAAGTGGTCGACACCGAAGCTGACGGATTGCCATGCTATAGCATGTTTTCGCCTTGCCACTATTGTCTATCACAACAATAGTAAAATTGTGTTTGGTCAGTCAAACACCTGCGTAGATCCCATCTACCAGGTGAGGTTTGTCAAACCTAATAGATCTATTTCCAACTACCACGCTTTGCATTACAGCAAACTAAACGGTTCGAGGTGTGTAAGGACTTTCAAGTTGATATGTTGTCACATAATGTAAACAGCTAACTCATGCAAGTGATATGTATCTAAAAAGAGTTTTGTTGCACATGTTTTCTCCCCCAAAACAGTTAAAATAAGAAAGGGGCCGTGTACGCACCTTTGATGATTGCAGAATGATCACACACTAAAAGCTCGTGTAAGAAATCCTCCTACGAAAGATCTGTGTTTAAACAATAACTTAATGTTATTCGAATAATCGTTTTGTGCTTGAAATCACATACGTGTCAACACACGTATACTAAAGTGTCAGAAATGTGCATACGAGAGTACGCGTGCTTTTGAAATCGTTTAAATAAAATCGTATTTGATTTTATTTAAATAACCGTAATTATACGCGATTTCGTTTTCGGATTAAAATATGAATTTTATTATCCTAATACGTTCGTATTCTCGTTACGGTTCCAACGCAACTCGAACGGATTAAAACGGAGTTCGTATATGAAAGATATTCTAAAAATACCAAAAATGGTATTTTTCCCAAAAACCGGCCACCCCCCTGCTCGAACCCGCGACCTCCTACTCGCAACACACATGACCTACCAACTCAGCCCACTAGGGTATCGCATCAGAACTTAGAAATCAAATCTTTTAACTCCTAGCAGGTCGGTTCCCCTTTGTTTATCTATAGCCGAAGCATGTGTACCCAATTGACCATGAATTCGATCCCGATTCAATCTAAAACCATAGGGTTTTCATCAATACGGGAATTTCGAACCTTTCTATTCAATCAAATTTGATAATCGTATCTATTTGTATCAAAACCCAAAAACGTTTTCATCCTATGAACCCTAATAACCGATTCACCCAATCTGTGATTGAAATCACGAATTGAAATGGGGTTAAGCTTCATCGGAACCTTCTGAAACTACTGATAACATTCAATTTTATTTTTAAACATGTTTAATCGATAACCCCCAAAACAGTTTAGTCTTAGAACCCTAGAACTCGAAGTCATTCGATTCGCTAATGTTGTAAGAAATTGGCATAAGGTCTTCGTTTTAGATGGTATCTCGAAACTGATGGTGTAACTTAATCGAGTTTTAGTATTCTTTTGCTTAGAAACCCCCAAATCCTCAAGGTCGAAGAACCCTAATGATCGAATCCTATTTATCCGATTATAGAAACTGAAATTAACCTATGATTATCTTTAGTCGGATCTTTTAGAGTAGTAAGGATTAAAAACTTACTTGTTTTGATAATGAATTGCCGGAAATCGATTTGCACTTGAACTACGATCGTCTTCCAACTCAAAATCCTCTTCTGGCTGCTTGATAACTCGAATTGCTGTAGGGAAAAGCTTCTAAATATGCCGATTTAGAGTTCTAGAAGTCCAATTTGTGCGTTTATAGTCGAATTATATATTCCCCATGATTCCAAGTGACGGTTACGACTTTTAGGTGACAAACCTGATTAATTCGATGATTTAATGCATCTATAACGTATAATACCTATTACTAATCATCCAAGTGATGATTGTAACCGATTTGCATCATTAATGATTGATAATTGCTGTGAATTTCGAATTCCCCTCTTGGTGATGACGAATTTTGACTCCTAAAGTCAAAATTGAACCTTTCTTTAACTAATTACAAGTCTAAACTTATAATTAAAGTGTATTAGAACAGATTTCAATTAATACTAATCCCTTAGGTTTGGTTTAGCCCAATTACATAACATTTTGGTTTACAAAATCTAGCTAAAAACCCCAAATTGTCACTACTCGGATTAATTGAACATTGTTGGGCTTAAATTAAACTAATTGGACCTCACAAAATACCATTGGGCCTAATTTAAACTCATTGGGCCTATCTTAACCTTACTAAGCCTTCCTAGATCTCATTGGGCCTCCCCGAGCCTTATTGGGCCTACTTTGTTTTCATTGAGCCTCACTTGACCTTATTGGGCCTTACTAGGCCTCCCTTGGCTTATTAGGCCTACCTTAGCTCTGTTGGGCCCACATTGTCTCTGTTGGACCTGTGATATCATCATCTCCCGTTAACAAGGTTAGTGTAAAAAGTCGGATTGTCACATCAATCGACCATTATACCAACAATCGCGGTTAATACGCAAGGATTTAGGATTGTTAAATCTTTTGCAAATAAAAGCCAAATCCCTTATATATATGATTCCTTTTTGCAAGTTTTTTTCGAGGACGAAAAAGTTTAAGTGTAGGTATTTTTGATGTGTTAGTTTAACACATCCCAGGCGATGCGCCTGGGAACATTCTCTGATTCCTAACATTCCGTGCGCACCGCCTTGTCAGAATGCATAGCTGTAGGCGATACTCCTGTCAGCTCAGCCTCCCGACTATTTTGTCTCGCGTGCACTGCCTACCCTCACACACCCCCGCTAGGCGGTGCGCTCCACACCAATGTCAACCCAAAAACCCTAATTTTCTGCACTCTACAAAGGGGACGCGATGGCAGCCGATTTGACGACTCTTCTAGAACCTTGGGACCCTAATCTCGCCCCTGGAGCTGCTGGAGCTTAACCCTGGATGTTGGGGGCTTGATTAGAGCTTTTGGAGTGGAAGAACAAGGAAGATATTGAGTAATTTGTTTTCTTTCCTTATTTTGTTATTGTAATGAGTAGTTTAGCATGTTCTTATAATTATTTCAGAACTCTTTTGTTTCTGTTATAAGGATTTTGGCTTGATTATGGTTATTCCTAGGTTTGAGATGATAAAGTTGTTAACTTTATGGTGATTTGGACTTGATTTATGATTGTGGATGATAATATTATTTGTATCAGTTTTATTGATTGATCTTTGATGATATTTGCATGTTTGAATGATGGTTCTTGATGAATGTTAGATCCATATGAATCTAGGAATGTCTTTCCATCAATAGATTGCATGTTAGGCCTACTACTTTGTGTTTTAGGTTAGTTTATGGATTGATGATCACTTTCCATAGGATTAACACCATTGAAGATTGTTATATTTCTGTGTGACCTAGCCTAGAAATCCGGGAGGTGATAGGTTAGACGGTTGGTCTATTTCACTAAGGTTATTTGAGTTAAACGACCCGGGAGGCAGTCGTATTGGACTTCCTTAGTGATCTTGTCAATCATGTCAAAGTAATTAACTATACAACTCTCTAGTGTCTTAGGATACACGCGGGTGGAGAAATCCAGGAGGTGATCCACCCGTTTGAATGCAATTGCATATCGGGAAAATCCGGAAGGTGACCCGGTAGACTAGTGCATACATAACATTCTTAGGATTTCCATTGGTGCTACCTGCTATCTGATATGGGTCCCATTAGGTCATTCTTAGTTTTTTTTCTTAAGATCCTAGTCTTCATCCTTCACAAGTCAATCCTAGTCATCACTAATCACACTTTTGGTTCTCAGCCTAGGTATACCAGTTTGGAGTTAGAAATCACATTTACAGTTCAGTGTTAGTTCCATCAGTTTTTCAGTAGTTAGTCCTTAAGTATAGTTGGTTAATTAGATTAAGTCTCAATTAGGTTTTTAGAAGTTGCACCAAACACCCCCCCCCCCCTTTATTTTATTTTTTCACACTCTAGGTTAGTTTTGTTAAACTAGTGTCCTTAGGGTTCGATATCCGGTCTTCCACAAGCTATACTGTCACCGATAGCTACACTTGCCTACGTAGCGATCTAGTTTAGGATTTTCGGTTTTAACTAGGTGTTTAGGTCGAGTCTGAGGGGCTGTTTGTTTTTTAAAAAAAAACTCTTCCCGGTCTCTTATGTCTGCCTCACGCAGACGCAGGCAGAGGTTAAGGAGATACAGACCGTTTGTTTTTTCGAATACATTTCATTAAAAAAGTTTTTACAGACCTCTTTTTTCACGCAGACATGGACATTCCTCTTTTCTCCTCTTCTTGACCTCTTCCCGTGTCTTTTTTCACCCATTATACATTGTTGAAAAATTAGGTTTTGGAAGGCCACAATCGTTCCTCCTCCTCTACGGCAACTCTTCCCCCCATCTCTGGCGGTTCCACCGGCAACTCCCCTCTGATCTACTCCCACCGGTATCTTCTCCGACGGTTACACATTTCTCTAGCAATCGATTTATATCGTCCTCTACGCAACTACATCGTCTTCAATTACTCTGATCTATACCGTCCTCTATGCAATTGGGTTTATTGCATGACAGAGCTAATGCTTCCAATTCCTTAGAAATCTCAACCTGATGCGCGTATTATTACAGTATCTTCAGGTGGAATGTATGTAGCTCCCTTGACCACCGACTTCCAGGCTCATAGAAATATTTTTGGTTCCATTTATGTTTTTGTTTTTTCTTTCCTTATTGTAGGTCATATATGCATTATTGCATTTATTCTAGACCTACTAATGAAAATTGATGTCCACTTCTGCAATCTATTATGAACTTATTATGATTTAGTTTAACACCAGTAAATTTGATGGAGAAAACCAGTATTCTATCAATAATGGGTTCTTGTTTAATCGAGAGGGGGAGAATGTGGTTAAAAGAAATGGTTTATTTAAAAATTTTAATCAATTTTAACAGGTTGCAGACGTTAAAAAACAAACAGTCTGCATCTTGCAGACTGCAAACATCTGGTCCAACTCTTCCTCTATAGATGTATGCAGATGTGGTCCGCAGACAGCAGCCATTTTACCTATGAAAAAACAAACAGCACCTAACTCTAGGATTAGTTATAGTGTCTTTAGCTTAGGTTAGACAGTTTTAATTATCTTATTTTTATGGTACGAACCGCTTGCATCACTAGCATGACCTAATTATGATGCTAGGATGTTATGATAATATGACACTATGATGTGTTAAGAATGCTATGATGAACATACTCGTTATGGAGTAAGTATGAACGATGGTCCCGTACTCGTTATGGGGTAAGTATGATGATGCTCCCATACTCATTACGGGGTAAGTATGAACGATGCTCCCATACTTGTTATAGGGTAAGTATGATGATGCTCCCATACTCGTTACGGGGTAAGTATGAACAATGCTCCCATACTTGTTATTGGGTAAGTATGATGATGCTCCCATACTCATTATGGGGTAAGTGTGAACGATGCTCCAGTACCTGTATCGGGTAAGTATGGATCTGCGGAATGCTTCGGCGAGACAGGTCAACGATATCGGCATAAGCCCATTGTTTACAATCAGTTGCAGTGGTTGTAAGATGATTATGTGATATGTTTGCACATAAGGAATGTATGACGATTATGTGATATGGTTATGTATGATGAATGTATGATGTGTTTAGTAAATGATGTTTTAACTCGTAAACGCTTGTTACGATTTATATAACCTAGAACTCACCAGCATAAGCTGACTTTTTAGTATGTATGTCAGGTTGAAGTACAGGTAGGAAGGAAATGGAGGAGCTCGTGGCACACATTCAGAAGATATAGTGGTTTTTGGCAATCCAGAATGTTTTTGATTCATACATTTATATGTATTTATGTTTTTGAAACAAACTATGTTTAATTTCTGTTGCTTATTACGAATTTTTTTGGTTTAAGAACTATGTGACGGTGATGTAAACCCACCTCTAGGAGGTACCCGAGCTCGGGGCTTCTCAGATTCTATAGGTGTCTTCCAATGATGCGAGTAAACCACATCGGATAAATATTTTTCACAAAAAGTTTAATATTTCTGCTTAGATGCACCATTTGAGGAACGCACTAAGGATCGAGGGCATATTGTATGCTCATGATTACCTTCTAACTATTGACCCACCATCTGATTGCGCATCTAGAAAAAGTATAAAACGAATTCGTGAGTATGAGACAAGGGATCTCATATTATCATTTGTTTCATCAAAATTTATGAATGAGTGTATGTATATTCTTAGTCGTGAGATGATTCAGGAGATTAAAAAAAGTTTCTTGCCAAATAGGAATTAGCGATATGAGATTCTAGAAAAGATTTCAAAAGGTTTAAAATTTGGTGACGATGTAGGTTCTCATCTAGACAAGCTTCAAGGCTATTTGTATAGATGTGAAAAGCTCGGTTTTCTCTTAAGCCTAGAGATGGCTATAGATTATCCTTATTTCCTCACCTAAGGAATATGAGGATTTTGTAAAGAGTTACAATAGGGATATCGTTTGAGACACCATTTCTGATCTTAAGGGAATGCTCTTAAAAGAAGAAATAAAGATGAGAAATGAGATGGGTAAAGGGAAGAAGAGATCATTGACTAAGGTTGACGATCTTGAATTCATTGATGCTCGTTGTCTGAAGTGTTCAAACAAACCTGGTTCTTCAGGTATGCCTATTATTGTCAACACATTCCTTGAAAGGAAAATTTAAGATAATAATATGACTGTTACAATTATTTTAATCATTTGTAGATACTCAAAAAGGTTAATTTACTAGATGTTGATAGCTTGGATTCCATAAGATGGATGACAAGATCATAGAAGAAATATTCTTCTATTTGTAGTATTATAATTTGTTCGGAACATTTTATTTACTATTTTCTTTCTTAGTTGGACTAAGATTGAAAATTCTTGTTTATTTATGCATTGGTTGAATAGTTATATTTATGCTTGATGAAATGTTTTGATAGCATAATTGATAATAGTTTTAATAATGCCAATGAAATCTATAAGATAGAATTTCAAGATAAAGGCAAAACTTATTATTCATACTAATAAAACGATTTAAAATGTTTAAAACATTATGTTAGACAAAATTAACCATAAAACAAAGATAATACAAGAAAGCTCTAAACAATTAAAAGTGATATTCATTGTTATAAGAGTTTGGCAATTGTATGTCATGTTTTAAAAAGGTTAAAGATTGAGATCTTTCATATGCATTTTGATGCATGTGTATTAAATGTCTAAAAGGATTATGAATATTTCATAAGGTTGTGAACCTGATGAAATCTATGAAAGAGTTCAAAAAAGACTGCAATAAAGTAGAGATCCAATGAGCATCAATAGTTTAATGTGAGTAATTTCCAAAACTACAGGTTATCAATGATGTGAACTCAACACTTATAAAACTGCAGCTGTTGATTGAAGAATCTTACAGATGGTTAGGAATCATGGGCACTAAGATGTAATTCATAAACAAAACAAGGTAAGAGACTTATTAGACAAGATTCAGATGTTGGGTAGTTGAAATTAGAGAATTTCAATGATAAAATTAACATAGATGAAAACTTGTAAACTAACAAAGCAAAACAAACAAAGGCTATGTAAAGACATTGATCTTGACAGACTTTGCTTAAAGTTGTTTTGAAACTATTAGAATTCTAAAACCTCTATTACTAAGAGTTACTTGACACACAACTAGTTAAAAATAAAAACTGAATTACTAAAAGAACACCTTGAATGGGTATTCATATAAGTAATTAGAAAGTTTTGAAATCCTGACAAGTCATACAAGTTCTTTTAAATCCATGGATTGTAGAAGCATCTCAAGTTAGAAGATTTGGAAAAGAAACACAAAGTTAGTTTTGCCAAAAGGCAATGATTTTCAATATTTTTTTTATGACCGGGGAACCCACTTGCGTGGTAAACCCCGGGTCCCCCCTAATACCCGACTAACCGGGGGGAACGGGTAAACCGCGGGCGCAAGCACCCGGGTCGGTGGCCTTGTGGAGAAAATGTCACCCCCATGACTAGAACCCATGACCTCAAGGTTGAGGCCTAACACCCTTACCACTAGGCTATCTCCATAAGGTTAATGATTTTCAATATATATGTCAAGGCTAGTGGGAGAATATAAAATACTGATGATAAAATTATATATGTATGCAGATGACATACTGATTATAGAAAAGATGTTTCTATAATAAAGACATTAAAATTTAACATGTGATGTTAAGCAAAATAAGAATTAAATATATTAAATATTAATATATAGATTATTCTGTGACATTTTCAATTGTGATTGACGAGTAAATCTTAGATAAAATTTACGTAAGATGAGGTGTCATTTGCAAATATTCTAAGATAAACATGAACGTTCGCTAAATGTTAGTGAACATAATTAAGTGAATCAGAATGCTTAGAATGGAATGTTCATTACTAATCTGAATAGTATTTCTCATAACTAGGAATGGATTGAGAAATTATATGAAAAAAATATTAACATAGCCAAGGCTATGAAATTGTAGTCATATTATAGTAGAAGCATTAAGACAAGAGAACAGGATAAATACATAAAAGTAAATAAAATTCACAAATCAGAATCTAGCAATTCAGTTCCCTAAATCTATTTATAGAGATGAATATGAGGATAAGACTAATAAATAGATATTAGATATGCTAGATAAGGAATCTGATTTATGATGCTTTACAATCGAAATTAAGAACCATTGGTTGTACATTTTGATTTAATGGTTAAAGTCAAAATGAATAAAGTTTCTATATTCAAAGATTTTGTACATTTTAGTATCCTTGAATATAGTATTTTAAATGTTCGTAGTCGATGAGATTCATGGGAATCAATCTGAACGAAGACTACTTGAATGCTTGGTTGGTTTATAGGGATAAAAACACAAGTTTTGAGAACCAAGATTCATAGGCATTCATTAGAGAATGGTGTTGGATGTAACTCACTTCAAAATGTTCTTCATGGATCGTTGTCATAAGAAGTTTTGACAAAAGGTATAATCAACATAAAAAGATATCCTTAGCCCTAAGGAGTATATTAGAAGTTGCTTTAATTAAAGGTTGTTCTTTGATCTTACCTAACGCTATTTGCTATTTTGAAAAATAGGCAATAATAAGAGTAACGATTGGCAATGGTTCTAAGATTAAGTGGGAGTTATATATTCCCAAATGGATTTTATACTCTTATATAGATAACAGAAAATATTTTGGCGCACTCTTAAATTTAAACGGATGTAAATGCATGGCCACGCTCAAACTAAGAGTAGTTTGTTAGATTATTTTAAATTGAGAATGAGAACGAGAATGTTTGAACAATATATGAGATTAGAAAGAGATCCATGTCTCATGTTAAAGGAATATCTAATATAAGGGATACATAGATAAATGTTATCTAAGACTATATTGTTAGTTAAGTAAAGATTTACTTACACTAAGGAGTTTTAGTCAACTTTAAGAAGTGATACCTTGCTAGAGTCAACGTTTTGCAGCTAGGCGTCCAACACTATCTACGTTGAAACACTTAGTTGATGAATCATCCAAGTTGGATTTTGTTGGATATTGGACGTCTGATTATTAATATATTCAACGTTACTATTGGGGTATGATCCAAAGAGTTTCACTTTAGAGGGCAACAACTTATATGTTTAATTGTTAAACATATATACGATCACGGACTATCGGTTTTAATGAATGGGTTGTTATTATTTTTGAAATAATGAAATGATGGAAATTAATTATTAAGATAATTAATTAATTAATTAAACTAATAAAGTTTAAATGTGTTGAACTTTATTATTAGGGATTATTAATTAATCTTTAATTGATAATGTTTGGGTTGATTAATTAAATAAACTATGTTTAATTTGTTAAACATTGATTAATTAACTAAAATTAACTAGTGAAAGGTTAATTAGTTAAAGAGAATATACTAATAAAATAAGTTAATTACTAGAGAGTTTTTACTTTAAATGTTACAGCGTTTAGATTGTAAATATGTTTACTATAAATAAACTGTTTACATCTCATTTATAGACTGAGAAATCTAGATCTAGGGTTTTGAGAAACCCTAACTCTCTCTCTCTCTCCTTGCCATCCACCAACCCCCTCAACACTCCTTGTCATCGATCACCACCCCAATGGGTGTCCTAGCCATCACCAACCACCACCGATTGGTGGTCCTAGCCCTATGGTTGTGTTTTATTATTTTGTTATTTAATCATGTCGTGACTCGGTCATGTTTTGGGAATTGATTTGATTATGAATCAAAAGGTTTTGTAACATAATTGCTTCCAATATGTCAAATCTGATCTGACTGTTTAATCATATTTTAAGAAAATTGATTTTTATTAATTATCACAATTAATTAACTTTGATTTTAAAGCTCGTAAAGGCTACCAGAATTCCCAACTTTTTCTTGTTAGTCCTGGCAAAAGATTGCATCTGAGTCTTCTTTGTTTTCATGACCTTAGGCTTAGAAGGCTTTTCATCCTTCTTATGTTTCATGATGGTGCTAGCCTTAGGTGTGACCTATTGGTTCCTTCCATAAAAACACTCAATAGGCTTGTGTAGACAACATCTAGCAATGCATCCTGGTTTCCCGCAAACATAACAACACACCTTCTGATGATATTCATTGAGGTCAAAAGGTTTTACCTCACAATCACATGAACCATAAAATGAAGTTGGAGAGATTTGTTCCAAAGATTTATTTGGAACAAAAGGTTCATAATTTAGAGTTCACCTAGGACATGTCTCTTCGGTGATTGTGTCATGAAACTTGCTTTCCTTTTCTGTTGAAAGATCAACATTTTTCTCCAAAACTAAATTACTTTTAACATCATCGGTAGGTTTTACAAACTTAGTCTTGAAATCATGAATTATTTAACTATGATTAACAAAAATAGTTTGAGAACTGCCAACACTGTTAAATTTAGAAACAGAAGAATTTGAATTGTTCAACACAAAAGGATGATTTGTGATCTTCCTAGCACTTCTTTCCACTTGCTCATCAACCTTTCTATAAGGACTTGCTTTTTCTGCACATATCTTAGAATTATCAAAACAGTTCACAGTTTTTATTTCTGGATCAATTGTTAGAGAGACAAGCATGTCAGAACCAATTAAAAATTGAGGTCCAAGATCTGACTTCGAGACTAAGTCATCAACGGAGTTGTTGAATCTTGGCATGCTAGAATAGTTATGTTTAAAAGGAGGTTCACCCTCTTTATAACCAATACCAATGGTCCTTTTGCCACGTACTTGGGCATTGATCATGCCCGCAACCACATTAGTAGAATAGTCTTATTTCTCAACGGTTATCTTAGTTTTAGATAACTCAGTTTTAACTTGATTTAGTTTGAAAGTTATCTCATCCACTCTACTATTGACAGCTCTATAGTATGATTCTTTGTCACTTAAAAGCTCTTTGAGTTTTGAAATAACTAGCCTTTCATCATTGGGTTTTCTTTTAAAAATTGCTTCATTTTTTAGAAACTATGAGTTAAAGTATTTTAACATGGTTACTTCTTTCATTAATGATTCATTGGGTTTACGGTAGTTAAATACTTTATCAATGCAAGAAGGAGAGCATATATGTTAAGCTACCTGAGAGTGTTGGTCATCAACTTCTGCCATGAATGCATAAATCAAGGTGATATCCAGCTCCTAAAGTTGATCACTCCAATCATATGAGTCTGACTCTCGAGTCCTGCAAATTCATCATATTTCTTTTCCACTTCCTTTCCAGTCTTTGGCATCTTGCATTCTCTGGTAAAGTGTCTGGGGTGATCACAGTTGTAGCACCGGAGCTTTGACTTATCAAATACCAATTTCCTTCCGGGGTTGTTCCCAAAGTTGTTTCTTCTGTATTTCTTGATGAAGTTCTTGGCACGGAATACAACCATTTCCATTTTCCAAGCAATATCCATTTCTTTCACATCTGCCAGATTCATTTGCTCAAGATTATCTTGAGTAACAATTGTAGACGCAAGTTCCCCTATGAGGAAACTGTTCATGAAACTTTTGAATAACATCAAATTTTCTTCTCCCTCAGCACCAGGCTTTGAAAAAAATTGATTTTGACTGGATGCGATGAAGGAAGTTTCATTAGACACACTTTGTAAAGCTAAAGATTATTGATTCATCATGAACATTAGGGCTGAACTGTCTGAGACTGATTTGACTTTCACTGAGCTTGCATGATTCATAGTTGGTTGCTTATCATCCATGTCATAAGAGTTGATGGCAGATATCAATTCACTCAATGAAGTATTGTGCATATCCTTGGTTCTTTTGATGGTAGTGCAGTTGGAGTTCCAGTTGTATGGTAGAGAGTTAAGGAGATTCTTGTTCACCTCCCCTTTTGATATGATTAAACATGTTGAATTGTTGTCTCAACATGTTTTTTCTGCTCTCTCATGTCTTCATTTGTCTCAAATCTTTCAACCAAGGCATCTATAGCTCCTTGGCAGTCTTGTGTTCCTTGAACCCGTGAGCAACTTCAGTAGATATTGTCATAGTAATGGAAGCGTAAGCCTCATCATCTTTCTCCTTAAGCAAGATGTCATTTTCAGTAAATAACTCAGAATCATTAGGAATTAATCCTTTGAATTCGTTTTTATACATGGGAACATAAGGACCCTCTTCAATAGATCTACATAACTTAGGATGTATGTACTTGATGAAAGACTGAAATCTGAATTTTTAGTCCAAAAAGTTGTCTCCTAAAACGAGTCTAGGAGGCTTGGTTGCCATGCCAATGTCATTGTCTAAATTCAGCAAGTTAGAAAGATTACTGAGGTTTTTGGCAGCCATCTATAGTAGAATGCTTGAATCATAACCGAAAGTTCATGAAATGCCGAAGTATACAAAGTCACTGAAGTACACGAAGACCACAGTATGCGAAGTCACTGAAGTACACAAACACAAGAGTACATGAAGTCACTAAAGTACATGAAGGGCAAAGTATACGCCTTCACTGAAGTACACGAAGTCACTGAAGTACATGAATCACCAGAGTATACGAAGCTCAAAGTAATCGAAACTTTAAGTATACGAAACTTAAAGTGACCAAAACCGGAAATATACGAAAATCAAAGTTACCGAAGTATTGAAGTATACAAAACTGAAAGTTCACGAAGTCTTCAGAAACAACTAAGTGTTATATTATCAAGATTTTGAACTCCAAATTGATTGATCGGATCCGCAATCCAAAAAAATACAAGAAAGTCGAATACTTGATGCAAAAAGCTTAAATCTTGATGCTAAAAAGAGCTCCAAAGCTCTCATATGTGGGGCCCCGAAACCGGGTACCTCACAGAGGTTGGTTTTCATCATAACACATCGCTCTTAAACTAAAAACTTTCATAATCGTGCAGCGGAAATGTAAACATAGTTGGATAACCATAATTCAATAAAGTGTCTGTATCAAAAACATATCGAATTGCCAAAACCAACGGATCGTCTGACTCGATGCTCGAGCTCCATGCCTTCTCTTATCATACCTTCAACCTGACATACATGCTAAATCAAGTCAGCTTATGCTGGTGAGTTCTAGTTTTTATAAACATTGTAAATGTTTTGTTTAGTTAAAACATGTTTAACATCAAACATCATTTCGTTCACATAATCCAAAACGTTGTCACGTAAACATCCTAATCATCATTATCATACAACCACTACTACCGAGCGTAACAGTGGGCTTATGCCGGCACAAGGATCCATAACCGTTGATGAAGCGTTCTGCAAATCCATACTTACCCAGTAACAAGTACTGAAGCAACCATGCTTCCCCATACGAATATGGGAGCAACGTCATACTTACCCCGTAACGAGTACGGGAGCAACCATACTTACCCAGTAACAAGTACTGGAGCAACCATACTTACCCCATACGAATATGGGAGCAACGTCATACTTACCCCGTAACGAGTACGGGAGCAACCATACTTACCCAGTAACAAGTACTGGAGCAACCATACTTACCCAGTAACAAGTACTGGAGCAACGTCATACTTACCCCGTAACGAGTACGGGAGCAATCATCATTCATCATGACATGCTATACTAGCACTATATCATCATTCAACATAACATCGTAACCTTATCCTAATAACATAGGATTATTCATAACAGGTTATGCTAGTATCATATCATCATATCGTTCATCATGGCATCATAAACACATCATGCTAGCATACAATCATCATAGCATGTTATCATACAGTTCATCATCATAACTTACTAACATGCATTCGTCATCCTTAGAAAATTATCATGCATAAATCATGCTAACACATAAACAGGCATACATAGTCATGGCACATCATTATTCGTTCATCAGCATCAAAAGCACATAACATCATAACATAATAATAAGCATGTATGCCAGCCCAAAATATTAAACATAAAATAGGGCGCCTAGAACTCACCTGATAGTAGACTCTTGTTTCCTTATCCGAACTCCTTAGCTAGGCCTTAAGAACCTACATCAGTATATCGTCTCATCACATACCATTCTTAGACTTAGGATATATTCCAAGTCCACATAATCAACTAGTCCCTATTATAAGCTCTAGTTCCCGAACCTTAGCTAAGTATTCGAAACACTTGAGGTTCATTAAGTACCCCATACTCAAAACCCACGTACACGAAATTCCTGGAGTTCACGAAATGGCTGACACTCGAAACCATCATCTATATTCGAAATAGCCTGTGTATTCGAACCTATGAGTACTCGAAATAACCTTGTACTCGAAATGGCCATGTACTCGAAATTCTAAGTATGATTTCGAGTACCCTTTGTGCAGGATTTCGTGTACTCATCACTTTCGTCATTAAACATCTCAGAAATCCATCTAAGGTTTTGGGGAGCTAGTTCTAGGTTCCTTAGGGTGTTACCAACACACTGGAACCTCAAAGTTCCGAGCTTTATGCATAAAGGTGTGAGCTTTATGCATAAGTTCACTTTTGTCTAAAAATCCTAACTTTTCAGTTTGGATCACTTACTTGAAGGTAGATGGGCACTCCTGTAGATCCTCGTGCGTTTCCTCTTCCGTTTGGTCGATTTAAAAGCTCGATCCTTGAAGTTCCGAGACTCTACTTCGTGTACTCGAGAGAATGTGCTTCCAGCCAAAGGTTCGCACCATTCCCAAGGCACTGATATTTATAGGGAGGGTCCCTGTATTCGAATACCCATGTACACGAAATATGGTGTACTCGAAATCTCCCTCATTTCGAGTACACGATCTCTAAGCCCTGCTTTGGTTATTTTTTGTCGATTTTCCTACAAGTTACTTATCCGTTACTCGTACGTAAGATCCAAATAACTTGTATTAGAAATTTGGAATGTTACAAGTCTCCCTCCTTACAATAGGTTTCATTCCGAAACCTGCCTCGTTATACATCGAACAAACGAGGATACAGCTTCCTCATCTCGTCTTCTGTTTCCCATGTCGTGTCTGAACCCTTCCGATGCTTCCACTAAACTCTTACTTGCCGAACCGTTTTATTCTGTAGCTGCTTTTCCTTCGTATCCACAATGGCAACTGGTTCTTCAATGTAGTTCAGTCGGTCATCTACCTCAATGTCATCCAAAGGAACGTGTGCTAGCTCGTCTGCCAGACACTTCCTAAGATGTGACACGTGGAAGGTAGGATGAATCCCATTCAGCTCCTCTGGTAGGTCTAGTCGATACGCAACTTTCCCTACCCTTGCCTTTATTTGAAACGGTCCGATGTACCTCGGACTCAACTTGCCTCGTCTTCTGAATCAAATGATTCCCATCCATGGTGATACTTTCAGCAACACTCGATCGCCAACCTCAAACTCGATCGGTCTTCGGCACTTGTCAGCGTAAGACTTTTAGCGATCTTGTGTAGCTTTCATTCGTGCTTTTATCACCCGTAGCTTTTCTGCCATATCAATTACGGCAGCCTTGTTTCCCATTTCTTTCTGTCCAACTTCACCCAGCATACCGGGGTCCTACATCGTCTTCCGTACAATGCCTCATATGGGGGCATTCTGATACTAGAGTGATAGCTGTTGTTGTACGAAAACTCCACCAATGGTAAGTGGTCATCCCAGCTTCCTCCAAAATCGATAATGCACGCCCTAAGCATATCCTCCAACGTTTGGATAGTCCTTTCCGACTGTCCATCAATCTGAGGGTGATAGGCGGTACTGATATTTAACCTCGTTCCCATGGCGTCATGAAACTGCTTCCAGAATCTGGAAGTAAACTTCGTATCCCGATCTGACACAATGGAGACAGGAAATCCATGTCGAGTCACAATCTCTTTTACGAACAACTCAGACAACCTTTCGGACGTATACGTTTCCCTGATGGGAAGAAAGTGTGCACTCTTCGTCAGTCGGTCCACAATCACCCATATGGTATCATGTCGTTTAGCTGTCCTCGATAGCTTGGTGATGAAATCCATGGTGATGTGTTTCCATTTCCATTCCGGTACTTCAAGAGGTTGCACATATCCGTAGGGCTTCTGATGTTCCACCTTCACTTGCGCACATGTAAGGCACCTGTTCACATACTGCATCACATTGAACTTCATGCCCGGCCACCAATAATCCTGTCGAAGATCTTGATACATCTTCGTTGCACCGGGGTGCACCGAATAACGTGACTTGTGGGCTTCATCTAAAATCCTCGACCGAATGTCCCCATTTCTGGGTACCCACATTCGACCGAATCGTATCTTTATCCCATGGTCATTGTCTTCCAAGTTCTTGACTTGCCCAAAGACTCGTTCAAAACCCACATTCTCTTCTTTCAATCCCTCCTGTTGCGCCTGCTTGAGCTCGTTCAGAAAGTCTGGCGTTATCACCAAACTATACGATTTTACTCGTATGGCAGGATTATCAGTCTTGCGACATAGAGCATCCGCCACCACATTGGCCTTTCCCGGATGATATAGAATATCACAATCATAATCCTTTAGCAGCTCAAACCATCGTCTTTGCCTATGTTCAAATCCTTTTGCTCGAAGAAGTATTTCAAGCTCTTGTGGTCGGTATAGATGGTACTCCTCACTCCATACAGATAGTGCCTCCATATTTTCAATGCAAACACTACCGCAGCGAGTTCAAGATCGTGGGTCGGGTAGTTGCCTTCGTGAATCTTTAACTGGCGCGAAGCATAAGCTATCACCCTTCCCCTTTGCATCAGTACGCATCCCAACCCTTGTCGCGACGCATCGGCATACACAACAAGATCATCATTTTCATCCGGTAGTGCTAGAACAGGAGCTTGGGTAAGTTTCTCCTTTAGCACTGAAAACGCTTGTTCTTGGTTTGGACCCCATTCGTACTTTACATCTTTCTTCATGAGCTTCGTCAGCGGCGTCGCTATCTTGGAGAAGTCTTGAATAAATCTCCGATAGTAACCGGCCAAACCAAGAAAACTGCGTACTTCCGTAGGTGACTTCGGAGGGCTCCATTTCATAATTGTTTCAACTTTAGCTGAATCTACCATAATGTCGTCTAATCAACTAGTCCCCATTATAAGCTCAAGTTCCCGAACCTTAGCTAAGTATTCGAAACACTTGAGGTTCATTAAGTACCCCATACTCGAAACCCATGTACACGAAATTACTGGAGTTCACGAAATGGCTGACACTCGAAACCATCATCTGTATTCGAAATAGCCTGTGTATTCGAACCTATGAGTACTCGAAATAACCTTGTACTCGAAATGGCCATGTACTTGAAATTCTAAGTATGATTTCGAGTACCCTTTGTGCAGGATTTCGTGTACTCATCACTTTCATCATTAAACATCTCAGAAATCCATCTAAGGTTTTGGGGAGCTAGGTCTAGGTTCCTTAGGGTGTTACTAACACACTGGAACCTCAAAGTTCCGAACTTTATGCATAAAGGTGTGAGCTTTATGCATAAGTTCACTTTTGTCTAAAAATCCTAACTTTTCAGTTTGGATCACTTACTTGAAGGTAGATGGGCACTCCTGTAGATCCTCGTGCGTTTCCTCTTCCGTTTGGTCGATTTAAAAGCTCGATCCTTGAAGTTCCGAGACTCTAATTCGTGTACTCGAGAGAATGTGCTTCCAGCCAAAGGTTCGCACCATTCCCAAGGCACTGATATTTATAGGGAGGGTCCCTGTATTCGAATACCCATGTACACAAAATATGGTGTACTCGAAATCTCCCTCATTTCGAGTACACGATCTCTAAGCCCTGCTTTGGTTAATTTTCTTCGATTTTCCTACAAGTTACTTATTCGTTACTCGTACGTTAGATCCAAATAACTTGTATTAGAAAATTTGGAATGTTACATCATACCACTTGTAGGTCCCAAAGCTAATAAAAATACCAACTTGAACAGCAAAATGATTAGCAACAATCTTCTAAATAATGTGGAATCCAAGATAGAAGAAGAAACACGTAACCTATATTAATAAATTCATGAACTTTACAAGGTATTGTTCAATACGTCTAGAACTATACCTTAGGATCCGAACCCATACATGTAAAAATTATGCCTATTTATACTATTATACAAATTCATGAAGTCTAAAGTTCATGAAATGTAAAGTACTTGGCCGAGTACTTTTGTTTTCGAATACTTTTGTCTTTTACTTAATTTTGTCAGTCTCTTCGTTTTTCTTGGGCTCTACACATTTTATTAAACCTTAATTTAATAACATAAGCGACTGCGAAAAAAAATAAAAAAATGAAAATAGGGAAAAAAACAAAGAAATAAAACCAAAATAAGAAAAACCCAAAAAAATGACATCATCAAGATTCAAATCTTGTATGGTTGGTCAAGGAGGCATGTTAAGAAACAATAACAAACTAGATCTAACGTATTTTTCTGTTTGATTCTTCGTCAAAAATAGCTATATGAACAATTGAATCACAAAAAACTATAACAATTAAATGAAGCTTAGTTTTTTATAATTTATACTTGGTATTCATAATTTCATAAAATATAGGTTAGTAACAAAAGTAAAAGATGTTTGGTAGCATCTTAATAGTCATTAAGAGACAACCACTTAATGGTTCATAACCTTAATTCTAAATAGTTAAGAGGTAACCTCTTAACTATTCAGACTTAAGGTTACCTCTTAATCATTCAAAAGCTAGAAGCCATTAAGAGGTAAATCCTTAATGCCCATTAAAAGACTATAAAACATCCCTATGTTCGTAATATGTTTCTCTCTTAATAAGCAAATAATTCTAATTAATTATTTTTAATTAAAAAAAATTCAGTAAATTTTCAGAATCTTTTATCTTCATATGAAAAATAAAAAACAAATAATTCTAATTAATTATTATTTTGGTTATAAAAGAAAACGTAAAAGCCATAAAGTAACATATTCTTTTACCTTCATATATGCAAAACCATTTGATTATTTTTACTCTATACGATTAAATTCGGTTATTCCAATTACAAAGAAGAAGGAAGGTATTTTGCATGTGCTTTCTTTTTTGTAATTTTTTAAATTAAGCACAAAGGTTGTTATTTTTCTTGATAATTCATTTGATTTCCTTGTAAACTATTAAACATCACTTGATAATGGTTGCAAATGAGGTACATTCAGATCTGTTAATTAGTTAAAAACATCTATTATTTATATTATATAATAAATAAATTTTTTATAAGAACACGTGTCAATTTTATAGAGCATCTAAAATTTATTTTTACTCATTTTCTTTCGTATTAAATGTTTATATCATCTTTTTATTAAACTTTGATTTTTTTACCTATATCTCTATATCAATATTAATTATTTTATTAAACTTGTTAAATAATATGATTACATTATAAATTAATTTTTTAATTGTTAAAAAAAATTAAAAATATATACTATGTTATTTAAATCAAATAATTTAAAATTCAAATATATAACTTATGTAATATCCCTTAGATATCAACGAGGCAGTGCCTCAGCGGTACCCAGGGATTCTTCTAAATAAGAGGTCTCGGGTTTGAAACCCTTCCGCAGCGAAAAAAAAGGATATGAGGGAGGTCGGGCGTTTTCCTGTGGGTTTTCCTCCTGAGGTGGCTGTGGGGGCTCATGTGAGGTATAGGTAATTAGATCTTGGTAACATAACGTGAAAACTGTGAGCTCACACGATTGAGACCATCGCTGTTCAAAAAAAATGTAATATCACTTAGCTTCCTTTGCAAGCATTAAAATATCTTCGTCCAACAAACACCAAACAAATATTTATATATTTATGTCTGACAAAGTTCTTTACAACCAATCACACACACATATATATAGGTTAGGTTGCTCAAATTTCTTTTAGAGTTCAAGGTCTTATAAATTACAAGAAGAAGGAAGATCCATAGCAAGAAGATTGTGAGGTATTTTCTAACTGACTAACTGTATTATATTAAAAATTCGATTGTTATTGTTGTACATAGTTTATGTCACTATGCATGCATCCCATGTTTATTTGTGTTTTTTAATTTTTTAAACCAATGGTAAGCTCAACAACACATACAAATTTCTTTAAAAACATTTAGATCTTTGATTTTTTGAATACATATGTCAGGCAAATTTCTTTGAAAACATTTAGATGAATATTATGCCATGCAAATGTACATCTACATCTATTCCAAGATCGATATGTCAGAAATTTTTCTCTGCAAACAAATTTCTTTGCGAACATTTATCTGTTTTTGAAGGTACTATACAAATTTCTTTGCAAACACTTAACTGTAGCGTTCATAGCCAATGTGTCCATAACACATTGGTGATATTAGAGGACTGATATTTCATATGAACTAAGAATTTTTCCTGTTCACGGCTAATGTGGGATTTGCATGTAGTTTTACATAGTACGTAACAACGAGAAGAAGGATACAAACGATAAGCGATTAAAGTTACGTAAACATAAAAGAAATAATAAAATCAACCATAAAAGCAATAATAAAACAGTAGTAACGACAATATAAAACAGTACATATGACGTCTAAAACTAAAGAATTAACCGACAAAAGACAGAAAATTTCAAATAATTAAATAGTCTAAATAAAAGACTATGAGATAGTTGAACTAAAAATTTTATTAAACAACGGTTTTGATGGATTCTTGTAAATCGTGAAACCAACTAACATGATAAGAACGATCAACTTCCATTAAACTCTTTGTAGTGGCTCGTGAGGGGCAAGGGTCACGCCCCCTTGGCACCCTCCACCCACTGCACAGGGGCGTGATGCGCAATGACGTGAGTGGTCACGGGGGTTCACGACCGTTGGAGGGAATAAAAAAATTAAAGTTATGGTGGGGGGAGGAGAGTGTACCATCGCAGCCATCAAAAAAAATTTCAAATTTCAACCTATAAAATCACTCAACTTCAACAAAATATATTTAACCTCCGCTAAAAATTTTAAACTTTCGGAAAATTTTCAAACTCTCAAATCTCGAAAAAAATCTTATGTACACTATGGATCCAAAAAACCCAAACAAACCGTTTTTTAAGTTATTTATGAATTCTTATCGTACTCAAGCCGATACAAACAACCCAAACAATACGAATTCGTTTCTGACATTTGCAAACTGGTACCCACAACAACCATTTTTCAACCTACCATCACCTACGTTCAAGAGTTTCCAGAACCCAACCCAAACCCAATGCTGAAGTGGTAACGGAAACACAACCTGACCCCCAACCGGCTACATAACGGCGAAAACATAGAAGAAAGGAGGTGCCAAAAAACAATCAAACCAGCAATCACTCGATGGAGGGAAATTAAGGAGGTGGCACTAGCTCGTGTATACATCGACGTTTCTAGAGATCCGTTCACAGGTTACAACCAAACTAGTACAGAATTTTAGAAATGTGTCCGAACACATTTTTTTGCAACAATGGGTCGTGAAATGTACCTGACCAACGATATGATTTCTGGAAACTGGCGAGACTTACAACATAAAGTCGTGAAATTTAACGAATTCTGGATCCAAAACCACAACCTGAAAATGGTGCTAATGACGAGATGGTCATGAACGAGGCTTTGATGGCCTATGTTAGAAAAACAGATCATTTTCTCATATTGCGGTGTGACAAGTTATGAGAAAATCAACAATATAGCATCCCGTCCCAAAGTTACAAACTTCGAAACGTACCAAGATGTCATCATCGAGTAAGTACACGACCACTCAAGCCGTCTCCACCGGTCGATGTTTGGTCGATTTAAATGAGTCGGATGTTGACGTTGAGATGAACATGCCCCCACCCGAACCTCAAGGTCGGCCCTATCGAAACAATAAAGGAATACGAACACAAGCTTCATCTTCAAGCGACTACAAAGAAACATTGGAGATGATCTCGGAGTAGTTACAAAAATTTTTTGACTTACAAGAAAAAAACCAATTAAAGTTGTGAACAAATCAAACTTTCAGCGGATAGTTCGTGAACCGTTCAGCGGGAAATTCGTTTATGTTCGCTCGTTTAATAAATGAACGAACATAAACAAGAAATTCCGTTCGTTTAGTTATATGAATGAACATGAACAGAGGTCGTGTTCGTTCATTTGTGTTCGTGAACACTAGGAACGTGTTCGTTTATGTTTGATTATGCCCATTTATTATATTTCTTCATTAAATGTATTATATATTCTTATATTTTTTTTATTTTTAGTTTTAATAACATAATATTTAAGCTATTTTTAGTTTAATACTAGAAAATTTAAATTTATACGTATACTAATGATTATTACTAATGCTTGAGATTAATAATGTTGATTTTTATTGGTTAAATAATATGTGTTCGCCTCCTATTTTGTAATAGCCTCTATATTAGATGCATCCACTTGAATACCTTGAGCATTAATAACATGAGCCAGAACTCACATTTAGAGAATTTAGCATACAGTTTCTCATGTCGTAGTAGTTTAAGTAGGGTTCTAAGATGTTTAGCATTTTTTGAAAAAATAAGAATATCACTAACGAAAACAATGATAAATTTGTCCAGATAAGGTCTGCATATTCAGTTCATCATGTCCATAAAGTCAACTAGAGCGTTAGTAAGTCCAAAAGGAACAACCGTGAACTAATAATGCCCATACCTTTTACGAAAGGCGGTCTTATGAATGTCTTCTTCCTAGACTTTTAGTTGATGATATCCCGATTGAATATCAATTTTAGAAAAATGACAAGATCCTTGAGGTTGATCAAATAAATCATCAATTCATGGGAGTGGATACTTGTTTTTGATAGTCATCGTATTTAGCTCCCTATAATCAATGAACATCCGCATTGACCCATCTTTCTTCTTGAATAAAATAATTGGAGCTCCCCAATGTGATGAGCTCGAATGAATAAACCCTTTTTTTCCAATAGCTCATCTAATTGTTTCTAGAGCTCTTTCATCTCAGTTGGTGACAACCTATATGGAGATTTAGCAATTGGAGTCGTACCTAGTACCAGATTGATATTGAATTCTACTTCTCATTCCGGTTAACCAGGCAATTTATCTAGAAACACTTCTGGAAAAATCGGCTACAAAAGGTACGTCTTCCAATTTTTTCTTTTCTTGATCATCAGTATTAAAAGATTAGGTAAGCTAAAAATAGCCTTTGTTCATACACTCAGTAGCTTTGATCTTAGAAATGATTCCAATATGATTTTTTCACTTATCACCTTTGATAATCAATTCTCCACCCATTGGAACACGAACTTCAATGGATTTGGTGTCGCATAAGATACAAGCTTGGTTCGTATCTAACCAATTGTTAGGACATTATGTAATAGTTTGCTTTTCAAAATGTATAAGTTATTAGAGGTTTGGCTGAGGTTCGTCTGGCCCACGAACCTTAGCAGGTTCCGCGAACCTAGTAGTGTGTATTGTACAGGTTCGGCTGGTGAACCTATAGGTTTGGCTAGGTTCGTCTAAGCTTTATGTATATATTGCAGGTTTGTCTAGAGGTTTGTCACTTCTGCAGTTTTGAGTGTTAGACAGATCTGATATTCTCTGTGTGAGAGTGAAAGAAATGTGTGTTCTTGACCATTTCATTGTAATCAGCTTATCATATTCAATGAAATGATGTTTATAAATGATTGTTTATCTTTGATACATATAGATCGATTATAGATTCCCCATATAATTGATTGTTAATAGAATTCCGTAGAACAATCAAGATCAAATCAGCATATCTACAGTGGTATCAGAGCCAAAGGAGGGGTTCTATACAAGTAATTTGAAGATCAACAATCATTTTGAAGATAAAAATATCAAGAGATGGAGTTGATTGACACTCAATGGGCATTGGCATGTGCAATCAGGAGAATCAATAGATATGAAAAGAAAATTGGAAAGAAATTCACTTTTGATCGAAACATCAAGTTTGGATTTAATCCAAAGGCCACACAATGTCACAATTGTGGTGAGTTGGGCCATTTTGCTAGACAGTGTAAAAATCCGAAGAAGCAAGGAAATTTAAACCCTTTCAAGCCAAAAGAAGCTTATCAGAAGAAGAAAGAAAAGTCGAAGAGTCATCGAAAGCTTTAGTGGGGAAAGCAATATGATGAGTTAATGGGTGCATTCATGGCTTCTTTGGATGAAGACACAAGCAAAGGCAAAGAAAAGGTTGATGAGGTAAATGATGATCTTTTAGAGATCATTGATAAGTTGAAAGAAATGAATGCTCAGTTGACTGCTGAACTGGTCGAGTGCACTGCAGCTAACAAGAAGTTAATTTCAAAAGAAAAAGCTTCTGATAAAAAAGATCATTGATTTAGGCAAAGAAAATAAAGAGTTAAAAATTAAAGTTTTGCAAAATAATCATTCAGTTTCTGATCATCTCGAATCAGTGCAAAAGTTGAAAGGTGACTTATCAGCAGCTAGAGCAGAAGTAGAAATGAATAAGAGCAAGCTGAAGAATTTTCAGAATTCTCAGTACGTCATCGATTACTTTGCTGCCATGCAAAGAACATCGAATGATACTACTGGCTTGGGTTTTCATGCAGTACCACCTCCTTCCAGCTATGTTTCTAGACCACAAATTGATCTGAATTTGGAAGTTCACCATGTTTCTTTGAATGAACATGGGTCTGAACAAGTTGTTAAAAATGTTGGAGGTTCATCATCTGATGAAAAAGTGTCTCTTGATAGTGATGCTCCTATTATTGAAGATATCACTAAATCAGAATACTCATCTGATATTTTGAGACAGAATGGTTATCAAGTTAAATTTGGTGACCAAAAGAATTTGAAGTCTCAGAAGTCAAAACTGAGATGAAAGCAGTTGAGAAGGTGGTAATTAAACCCAATCTAGTTTCCAAACCAGTGATGAAAGCCAAAACAACCACTACTCTTAAACCGATTGTGTATGTAAAGTCATCTACTACACATCAAGGAGAGTCTAGTGGCATTTTTCGAAAGCAAAATGTGGTTTCTAAAAAGGTTGAAAAAGTGGATTTTTTCTTTGATAGGTTTGGGGTTGGACATAAAGACATATCGAAGAATTTTCAAAATTAAGTGAGTAATTCAAAGTTAAAATCAACTGGTTTGAAAAACAGATTCTCATCTGCAAAGATTGTTTCTAAACCTTTCAATTCATCAAAGTATTATGATGAACCAAAACCAAAGAATCATCTGCAAAGAAAATATTACAGATGTGGTAACTTTGGTCCATAAATTGCTAATTGTGATTTGGATTTCAGTTCTACTGATTGTAGCAGCTTTAGGTCTTTTTCACCAAGAGAAACACGAAAGTGTTTTACTTGTGGTAAAGGCCATATTTCTGCTAATTGTCCAAACAACAAAATCAGGAAGAGTTCGGATGATGAGAGCTGGGTGAGTAGGTCAGGTTGAAGTCCTAGGAGAGTTAAACCTAGTGTTGATGAATGAGAGAATTACTTCATTGGAAACATTGATTGTGAAGCAGAATGTTGAGATTGTTGATTTGAAAAAGGATAATCAAGACTTGAAGCAAAAGATTGATGATATTCAAGATAAGGATAATCAAGCTGAGGCTACTGGTGCTAGTGATGATCAAGTGTTTGTTAATATTGATGATGATGAAGAAGAAGAAGAAGAGAAGGTAGACTATGAGGATTCAGATGTAGATGAACATCCAAGCTTTAACGCTTATCATGATGATGAAGATGATAATGGTGAAGTGACAGGTGTTGGAAGTTCAAGTGTTTTGAATTCCGTTACTGGAGAAGTAGTCATTTACAAGCCTTCTGGGATTTCATTTGATGTTACTCCTATTTCTTATGTTTCTTCTGATAAAGCAAAGGACATTGAAGATGTAGATTTTGAAGACTTGACAGATTTGGAATATCCAAAGGAAGAGATTGATATGTCATTGCCTACATTCTTAGATTTGTTTAAACAAAATGCTGATGTACAGTTGCAGAGAATGTTTGGTGAACTATCTGAAGAAAAAAAGTTGGATGAAGGAGAAATTGAGGTGGTTATTCAAAGACAGAGTTAGCTGATTTGTTTGGAGTTGGAGTGAATGATTTACAGAATATGAATGATGCAGGCAAAATGGTGATTGAGGAATCAGGTTAATCAATTGACTTTGAACAAGATGATCAAGTGGATGAGAATTTGTATAATCTACAAACTTTGAAGAAGATATTTGATATTGAAGTTCAAAGAGGAGTTCCAAAGACAACTGTAGATATTATGAAAGAAAAGACTTATATGGAGATGTGGAAAGAAAATCAAGATGAACACAAGTATATTATTGATCACTTATTCATTTTCAAGCAAATGGTTGAAGTTATTGAAGAAAAAGTTCAAGAAAACCAAGCTAGACAATTCACTAGATTCAAGATTGGATCTAAGTCAAAGATGAAAGGAAGAATTGTCAGCTATGGTTACTTTCACAATATTCCTGGAAGCTTGAAGAATAGAGGATGCTATGTTGTCAAGAGGACTGATGGTTGTCAATACATTGGAAAGGCATTTGATATAATGCCATTACCATCTTTTGAATGTATGCAGTTATCCAGGTTGAGAATGATAAAGCCAATTCAGACATAACATAATGAAAGGTTTGAGAAGATGCTGAAGAAAGAAGCAAAGTCTGGTTGTAATTGGCTGGTGCCTCAATTTTTAGTGTTGAAGAAGAATTCTTTTGTGTATCCAAATCCTAAAGTATATACAAGACCAAGGTTGAGAAAGATAGAACAGAATTGGAATCCTTATTTCAAGTTCTGGTTTTATGATGAAAGAACATCTGAAGCAGTTATTCTTTTGAGACAAGAAGATAAATGGAGGGTGATAAGACTGTTGATCTTGTGTGGCTGGTGAACTGTTCAAAGGAAGATATTGACTTATTGAATGTAGCTGAGATATTTGCAAATGTTGGATTTCATGATGTTGGTTTTAGTTACAAGGATATGGCTATTCAATTTCAGACGATAGCTTGTATGTGTTATACTCTTGGAATGCATTGTGGATGTAAATGGGAGGATGTAAACTACTTGTATGTTGAAATGATAAAGTTGCAAAAAGAGATAGATGATAGAGATGCCAAGTTGGAAGCTGAAAGATTATCCAAGATACCAAAGTCTGTTGTAATTCGTGCTGCTGATAATGTTTGTGAAGAAACAAGTGGAGATCAAGCTGCAGATTGAAGAGATATTGAAGATTTTGGAAGCAACTATTAAGGGGGAGTTTGTTAGGACATTATGTAATAGTTTGCTTTTCAAAATGTATAAGTTATTAGAGGTTTGGCTGAGGTTCGTCTCGCCCACGAACCTAAGCAGGTTCAGCGAACCTAGTAGTGTGTATTGTACAGGTTCGTCCAGCGAGGCCAGCGAACCTATAGGTTTGGCTAGGTTCGTCTGAGCTTTATGTATATATTGCAGGTTTGTCTAGAGGTTTGTCACTTCTGCAGTTTTGAGTGTTAGACAGATCTGATATTCTCTATGTGAGAGTGAAAGAACTGTGTGTTCTTAAACATTTCATTGTAATCAGCTTATCATATTCCATGAAATGATGTTTATAAATGATTTTTTATCTTTGATACATATAGATCGATTATAGATTCCGCATATAATTGATTGTTAATAGAATTCTGTTGAACGATCAAGATCAAATCAGCAGATCTACACCAATCATTCCGATAACTGCATCAAATCCAGCCAACATCATTGGTAAGAATTTCGCAAGTATATAAAGTTTAAAGAATGTGACCTTATCATTTATTAATGCTTCATTTATTTTAATTGCATCAGCATTAGCGTTTTCCACCGGATAAGGTTTATCTAGTTTCACTAGTGATTCATTTAGAAGCTTACAAAATTCATAATCCATAAAGCTTTGGTTTTCTCCTGAATCAAACATAATCTTAGCATAAACATTATTGATAAGAAACGTACCGGTAATTACATCCGGCATATCTATAGCTTCCTTGGCATTAGAACAAAATCTCTAGTCGTCTTCTTTGCATTTGGATAAACTTTTGCTCCTGAACCACCAGCCCCACTAGTCCCACTCACTTTATTCAATTTAGGACAATCATTTTGGAAGCTGAACAATTAAATAAATGGTATGAAGCATAGAAATCATAACCATTTCACGGATTTCGCTTACCAAACCCTGATATAACGAAAAATAAAGTTTGATTCCAGTGTCCCAAGATGTGGCATCAATCGAGCACAACAACAACAACAACAACAACCTTACCCAGTATATTCCCACTTTTTAGTAGGGTCTGGGGGGGAAGGATAGATACAAACCTTACCCCTATCCCAATTGGGATAGAGAGGCTGCTCCGAAAGAGTCCCCGGCTCAAAGTTATCGTTTGAAGTTGATCATCCTAATGATTTTAACATCATTTTCACACAATAATTGAAATAACGTTAAAATTAGTGCACTTTTACTTTTGCCCCTTAAGGGCCCACACATATATACATTATATGCGTATCAATCGAGCATATTCAAAGAATATAAAAGTGTACTCACGATGCCCTGCAGCAACTATGCGATGGTTGAGAAATTTTCACTCGATTTGTTCCTTTTCATTCATTGGGCAAAATTTTCGAGTCACAAGTTCTCGAAAACTTTCCCAAGTCATTGTATAAGCATCGGATCTGCATTTAGTCTTAATAATGGATTTCCACAACTCCAACGCTCCATCTTTGAAAAAATTTGAAGGATACAGAACCACACCTTCTTCAGCACATTTGTTGATTACAAACACTGCCTTGATCTTCTCAAGCCATCTTATGCTACCATAGTTCCTTCTGTTCAAGCAAACTCAGGAGGTTTACAAGCTTGGAATGTTTTATATGTCCATCCCTGAGTTCAAAATCGTTTCGCACTAATGGCTTCTATTTTTCATTGTTCGAAGTAGATACCTTTTTCTTTTGTCATTTTATTTTATGGATTCGAATTTTCATTATCTTCTAAAGCCGCAATAATCGTAGGTATTGAGTCCTTAATTTTCTTTGCTATTATTTGCTAAATTTTAGTCTTCTAAATCATAGATTCATTAGCAACCATGTGCGTTCTCTTTAGCCCACGTGTGTTTGTAGATGGTCCGCTAGTTTTTTGATTTCGAGACATCGTCTACAAAATACGATATTTGACAAGGTCATAAAAATAATTCATGCTAATTTAGCTCATAGACTATCATTAGTATTCACCCTGTTATTTCAATCATTCTTAGTATTTCAAGAATAATATTCTACATATTCCTTTGATAGGCAGTATCTCAATTTGGTGAAATCTTAGATACTGTCATTAGTATCTATTTGGCTAAAACCAGGAGTTCTAATGCGAACCTATCACACCCATGCTCTCGGCGACCCGGGCATTGCGACCCGATTGTTTTCATGGATAAATACTATCTCATTCAGAGTTTATTATTCTTTTTCATATTATGAAAAAGCGTTGTTTCATTAATTTTATAATTTAACAAATAATTTACAGGCTTAGATGTGAAAGCCTCCTTTTGTAATTTATAAATAGTTCATACACATAGATATGAAAAACCAAATTTCATCGTTTGTAAATAATTCATCAAAATAACTTTACAGGATTTCGTATTACGTAATACACATAGGTATGAACACCATCATTTCATATTATAGTAAACCGGATTTTCACAAACATATAACTACAAATTATTTTATAATATCCAGTTTATACATGACTTGGATGCATAGCTCCAATATCTCCGTGATCTCACTATAAGATCTTATTCAAGGCATCATAAGCCAAGAATCCCTAATCTTGCTTCTTGTTTATATTTCATTATTACCTGCAAAATTTTGAAGATAGAACATCAACATAATAATGATGAATACAAATAACATACTTGATATGTTAGCATAGCGCATATTCGGTCATTTAACCATAATTAATATTGGCAATACTCCACATTTAGAAGCTTATTTCATTGATTGATACAATCATTGCATAACCTAACTTGTATTGTCACTGGTTAGGAACAACAGCAGAATGTGTCTTACAGTTGTTCCCTCCAGCCCATAGCCCATCATTGTTAGGTTATTACAGAGTGTGTCTTACATATAACCTTCCAGCCCATGCTACCATCCCAATATGGGAATTTCACCCATATGCGGATACAATTTGCAAATCATACATATAATAATGACCTAAATGCTAGTCATATAGTATCCCTTTACGCTTCAAAGTTTAAACATACCAAGCTCATAAAATTCATTAAAATTTAAAAACATGTTAAATGTATTAACCTAGATTTTTGGTTGGCTGGATAATAGCTTAAAACTTCTTAATATAAATTTGGTAGTGTTTCTGCTTTATCTATCATTATCACTGTTTTGCAAAAATGATTCCTCATGTGTTTATTTTTTTTTTGTTCCTAAAATAGATCATATGCTCAACATAATATTTGCGCATGCGTGTATGGGATCGGATCTAACCCTAACCCTATAACATGCAAAATCTTAAATTCATGGGTTAAAATAAGATATTGAAATGCATACCTAATTACGTACTGACTTCTTAATTCAGTCTCCTTAACTTGGATCCTTTTATTCAGAGAAAACTGAAGGTAAAGTGTGTCTTCAAACGAACATGAAAAACATATTTTGAAGTTTTAATAAAAGTTACTTCATATATATGTTAATTTCCAACCGAATTATTGAAGTCGGTTGTCGAAAATTCTATCCAAATGAAGGTGAAATTGTACTCATACGTGCCTTTCCATTTCACTACGGGTGTTCAGCGGTTCGGTTTGCAGTTTAAACAGTTTATTCGGTTCTGTTTAGAAGGTTTTGAATTTTTTTATAGCCAAATCGTAAACTAAACCGAACAGTTTTTGAAATAAGGTAAACCGAACGAAATTCAACCATATTCAATTTGGTTCGGATTCGGTTAAGAACTGAACAAACCGTATTAACCTGATTTCAAATGTATTCAGTCAAAATGCTTTTTTCCCATATTTTTGTTTCCTGCTTCATGTATCAGAATTATTTGTATTCCAAATCAGTTCAAATAACACGAAATTAAGCATATCTAACAATTATACTCCAAATGCATGTTCAAAGTTCATTACAACAAATATTCATCCATAATTTATTAGCAGTTGAGAACTGTGACTCAAAAATGGTGCTAAATTCTAACAATTAAACGTGAAACTGCTAAAGATCGACCGACCAAGTGTCCAAGTGTAGATTGGAGTGGAGATCGACTGATTGAGTGTATATCGATTGACGGTGAAAGCACCTGATGTAGATCGACCAAGAACAGATCCATCTCTTGCAGATCGACGTCGATCGATTTAAAGCTGAACTGTAGAAAATAGATCAACCTGATGTAGAACCGTAGAATGCAGATCGAAGGACTTACAGAGTTCGCATATCGCATATTGGAGAATGGATATCTGAATATTAGAGAATGGAGATAAAATGTAGTAAACGAGAGAAGCCATGAAATGGTGAACGACGCTTCTTTTCTGGATTTAGGGTATCATGTACTCAAGATTAAAAAATAATAACATATATATACTAATTTGGTTTAAACGGTTTAAACCAAATAACCGAATTAAAAAAAATGAAACCGTAAACCAACCTGAAAATCGAATTGTTAATGCGGATACGGTTTACAACCGAAACGAAACCGAATTCACAATTCGGTTCGGTTGATTTCGGTTACGGATGCGGTTCGGATAACGGTTTTAAACGGTTTTCGGTTATTTCTACATTTCACTACACACGCGCACTATTTGAATTATTTTAATAAAAATTATTAATTTTATATTATTATAATTAATTTAGATTAAATTTTGTTTTTCTCTTATAACTTTAAAAATATCGTGCTTTATAAAAGTATAAATATACGTGTGTGACCTGCTTATTTTTCTCTATATTTTGGCCTAAGTTTCGATAGAAGCGGATTAGGATCAAATATAATATATTTTTGTATTATTATTATTATTCTTGTTGTTGTTATTGTGGTTGTTATTTGAACGATTAAACTTAACTATTGTTTAGACCCTGATTATTTCGAATAAATTTTTCATTATACAAGTATAAGCAAACTATTATCCACACCTAGTTATTAGTCATTTATTTGTTTGATTTATTATGTGGCTCTGTATATTCTATAACGTTTATTTTCTTGTATATATTTGGCATCTCTCTATTGAGAGAGATAAGGAAAATCAATTATTTCCTCATTCATGGTATCAGCCATATTTTAAGCCTCCTCACTTTCACTTTATCTTCCCACCTTCTGTTAGTCTACTTCGATGGCATCTTCATCTTCCTCCACTGATCCAAACCTCTCCCTCAACACTCTCCTTCACATGCTTTCAATCAAACCCACCTCCTCTAACTATCTCCTATGGAGGAATCACATGCTTCCTATCAACACCTGCTTCACCATGTTGATGGCTCTGCCTCTGCACCATCTCCATCCATTGCTCAGAATGAAAAAATTGTTGACAATCCTGCGTTCTCCTCATGGGTTGCTCCAGATCAAAAAACCGTGATCATTCTTCATGCCTCACTATCTGAAGAGGCAATAACCACAATTGTTGGTTTGTCTACCGCACGCGAGATCTGGATGGCTCTCGAAAGTGCTTTCAGTAACCCGTCTATTGAACGGGTACACAACCTGCGTGATCGTTTGAGCCTCTCGTCAGAAGGCGACAAATCTGTTGCCGAGTTTAGTCGCTCTTTCAAATTGATTTGTGATCAGTTAAGTGCCATCGGACATCCCATCAACACCGCTGACCAAATGCATTGGTTTCTTCGCGGTCTAGGACCAGCTTTTGAACACTTCTCAACCTCCATTCGGACTGTCACTCCACCTCCAAATTTTGCCGATCTTGTTGCCAAAGCAGAAAACCATGAGTTATTCACTCGCTCTCTTCACGGACCTGCCACACCTACTGTCGCCTTCTCTGCCCAAACAACATCTGCTCAATCCTCGCCTCGTGGTCGTCGTGGACGTACCGGTCGCGGTTCTGGCTCTCGGGGTGGTCGTGGTCGTGGTAGACGACCCCCTCACTGTCAACTTTGTCGCAGGGAGGGCCATTATGCCAACTTATGTCCCAATCTTGCATCCTTTGCATCTCATGTTGCACCATCAGAAGATCAACTCGCCCGTGCCTTTACCGCGCAATGTCATGTTTCTAACAATGGCCCCCACTGGTATGTTGACTCAGGTGCATCGGATCACCTCGTGGCCTCTTCCGATTCAGACTCCAACCTATCCCCAACTTCAGGTAACACTTCGGTTACGTTCGGGAATGGCTCTACCCTCCCTGTATCTCACAAAGGTTATTACAAACTTTGCAATTCTCTTTCTCTAAAGGATGTGCTTGTTGTTCCCAATGTCAGCAAAAATCTTTTGTCCGTAAGCAAGTTAACACAAGATAATAATGTTGATGTTGTATTCTCATACCCTTCTTTTTCAATCCAGGATCGCAACACCAAAGCAATTCTAGCCCAAGGATGCCTTGAAGATGGATTATATGTTCTTCAATCTACTCCTCATGCTTTGGTTTCTACTACACGTCCAAAAGCCTCTTATGAAGTGTGGCATTCTCGCCTTGGGCATGCCAATTTTGATATTATAACTATGTTAAATAAACTTGGACATTTATCTTTGACTTCTATCTTACCAAAACCGGGTATTTGTTCCCCGTGTCAATTAGCAAAAGCTAAACGTCTGCCATTTGACCACAATCCAAAAAGGGCCTTAAACACATTAGATTTAATTCATTGTGACTTATGGGGTCCATCACCAATAACATCCATTGATAATTATAAATATTATGCGGTGTTTGTTGACGATCACTCGCGATTCTCATGGCTTTACCCATTACGTACTAAAGCCAATATCTTTAATGCGTTACAAATATTTGTCAATTTTGTTCAAACTCAGTTTTCTAGAAAAATAAAAATTTTTCAAAGCGATGGAGGAACGGAATTCGTTAATCAAAATGTTCAAAACTTGTTACACTCAAATGGCACGTTCCATCGCATATCATGTCCGTATACTCCTCAACAAAATGGTCGGGCGGAACGAAAACATCGTCATATTGTTGAAACCGGTCTTGCCCTCCTATTTAATTCAAACCTTCCTACAACATATTGGGTGGATGCTTTCTCTACTGCCATTTACATTATCAACCGTTTGCCCACCAAAACTCTCAACAATAAATCACCTTTTACAATTTTGTATAATCGAACACCCGATTACAACCTATTTCGCACCATTGGTTGTCGTGTGTTCCCCGTTTTACGGGATTACTCTCACCATAAACTCGAACCAAGAAGCATTCCGTGTGTGTTTCTTGGTTACAGTTCCAAGCATAAGGGATTTCGATGTCTTGACCCATGCACCTCACGTGTATACATTACCCGTCATGCCCGCTTTGATGAGACATCTTATCCTTTTAAAACCTCATCTTCCAACACCACATCGTCTTCTTTACCCGTTCTCACATTTTCTGACATTCACCAAACCACTCAAAACAAACCAACCTTATCAACTTCCACGCCTCCTCAACCTACACAATCCTGCCATCTTTGCGGTGATGACCCATTCCCAACGTATCATGCCACTGATCATGAAACTCCTTCACCACCCATTACTCAACCTCCAAACCACTCAGATCATGACACAATTCCTTCACCAATTACAAACCCCCATCCACCACCACCACCAATTAACACACACCCTATGACTACTCGTACCAAAGTTGGAGTCTTTAAACCAAAACATCCTACTAATTTGTCTCACCTCACTAAAAATGCCCTCCATCAAGCTCTCCTTTCCACTTCTGATCCCAAAACTTTTAAATCTGCCTCTAAAGATCCACGTTGGGTTCATGCCATGCAATGTGAAATTGATGCTCTACACAAAAATAATACATGGCACTTGGTTCCTCGGCCTCTTGATCGCCATGTTGTTGGATCCAAATGGCTTTTTAGGACAAAATTCAACTCTGATGGCACGGTTGAGAGACATAAAGCACGTCTTGTTGCTCAAGGTTATAGCCAAATTCATGGCCTTGACTACTCTCACACATTTAGTCCTGTGGTTAAAGCCTCCACGGTCCGAACAGTCATTTCTTTGGCAATGATAAATGGATGGAAACTTAACCAACTTGATGTCAATAACACGTTTCTGCATGGGTACCTTACGGAGTGTGTCTACATGGAACAACCTCCTGGTTACATAAACTCCCACTTTCCCAATCATGTGTGTAAATTAAACAAAGCTCTCTATGGCCTCAAGCAAGCCCCTAGAGCTTGGTTTCATCGATTGAGTACATTTTTAATCAACAATGGCTTCACATGTAGCAAAGCTGACACGTCACTATTTGTTTTTAAACGTGACTAATGTATAATGTATCTATTAGTGTATGTTGATGATATTATCATAACAGGAAATCAGGAACACTCGGTTGCTGCTCTCATCGCCAAATTACATCAAGAATTTGCCATTAAAGATCTCGGGAAGCTTAATTATTTTCTTGGACTTGAGGTGTCTTATCACCCGAACAGGCTTGTATTATCTCAATTCAAGTACACCAAAGAGATCCTGGAACATGCCAATATGCTTGATGCGAAACCGGTTCCCACTCCCCTTGCCACCAACGTTTCCTTTTGCTCTAATGGTGAACCATTCTCAGATCCAACATATTACCGTTCTATTGTTGGTGCCTTACAATATTTGACAATTACTAGACCAGACATCTCATATGCTGTAAATCAAGTTAGCCAGTTCCTTCATGCTCCCACCAATCAACACTTTCAAGAAGTAAAAAGAATCTTGCGTTATCTCAAGGGCACAATTGATTTTGGACTTCACTTCAGCAAACCCTCTCATTCTTCTCTTATCGGGTACTCGGATGCTGATTGGGCCCGTTGTATTGAGACGCGTCGCTCAACATACGGTTACTCCATTTTTTTGGGTGGCAATCTTATTTCATGGAGTGCTAAGAAACAACCCTCTGTCTCGCGTTCTAGCTGTGAATCTGAGTATCGTGCTAGGGCCAATACTGCTGCTGAGATTGTCTGGATTACTCACCTACTTCGGGAATTGCACGCTCTACCACCAGACAGACCGACTATTCTCTGTGACAATCGGAGTGCCTTGTTCCTTACTCAGAATCCGGTCTCTCACAAACGAGCCAAACATATTGATCTTGATTACCATTTCATTAGGGAACTGGTTGCATCGGGTAAACTGCACACCAAATTTATTCCAACCAAGCTTCAGGTTGCGGATATCTTTACTAAAAGTCTTCCTCGGTCACAGTTTGAATTCTTCAGAAACATGCTTCGTCTTGGACCGCCACCCTCTCGCTTGCGGGGGGGATATTAACCACACCTAGTTATTAGTCATTTATTTATTTGATTTATTATGTGGCTCTGTATATTCTATAACATTTATTTTCTTGTATATATTTGGCATCTCTCTATTGAGAGAGATAAGGAAAATCAATTATTTCCTCATTCACAAACACTAAAAGTTTTGAACGCTCATTTCTACTCTTATACTTTTGAAAAATCATTTTTTGTAAACTAAACTATTTTATTTATTACACGAGAATTTATGATTCAATTGACCGTTTTTATTATTATATTTTTGAGCAATAATATTTTAATTATAACGAAAGTGTTTATATATATATATATATATATATATATATCTTTTCAGAAAACGAGATGTTACACTTCTAATATTCTTTCTCTTAGATTGCTAACAAGTGACAATTCATACAGTTGTTTCTTGAGTTCCATCATCTTGGTGCCAATCTATATGGTTATATATTTGGCAATTGGGGCAGTTATGAGTAGCATGTCGATTTAGAATTCTACGTCACGTTCTGGCAGTAGTCTGGAGAATTCATCTAGAAATATATTGGAGAACTCAACTACAATAGGCATTTCTTCCCATTTCTTCTTCTTTTTATCATTGATATGACTTAGACTAAGTAGGCTAAACAACCTTTATTCAGACATTTAGTGGCTTTGATCAATAAAATGATTCCAACATGACTTGTTGTCTTGTGTTCTTTCACGATCGATTTTCCACATGTTGGGACTCGAACTTCTATGGATTTAGTCACACATAAGATACATGATTGTTAGTTTTACATAAATATCATAATTGAAGAGAGTGATCTTACTGTGTACTAATTCCTCATTTATTTTGACCACATTACCATTAGTGACTTGTGCTAGATAAGGTTTATCTAGTTTTACTAGGGGTTTATTTAGGAGCTCACAGAATTTATAATCAACAAAGCTTTGGTTTGCTCCAAAATCAAACAAAACCTTCATAAACACTATTAATGAAAATGTATTGGGATGTCTTGAGCTTCCTTGGCAAGGAAAAAAACACTAGCTGTCTTCTTTGCATTTTGATCAGCCATTGTTCCCGAACCACCAACCCTATAAGTTCCACTAGCTTTGTTTTGTTTAGGACACTCAGTTCAGTAGTGTCCTTGTTCATTGAGGTTAAGCATGTCACCATTTTCTTCATTCTACATTCTTCCACCGAATGATCCATCATTTTACATTGACTGCAAAACTTTGTCCAATTACATTTTCCTGGATGCTTTTTCTCACACATCTCGCATCTTGGATAAGTACCACCATCTCTTTCTTTATTTTAAAATTTTTCTCTTGTCGTCTTCACACTTCTTTTTACTTTCTGCATTTTTCTTGACCTTTCTTTTCCTATTGGGTTCTCACCATCCTGTCATTGAGCAACTCTTCTAGTACCATGGCTGTATCAATGGTTTAATGCATAACACGGATTCTGTTAACAGGCCCCAAATATAGCGGCTGAATATGTTTGATTATGGTGTCACAAGGTGTGATACCAATATAACATAGTCATAATACTTGGAAGCACATTCCTGATGCCCCGCAACAATCATGCGATGATTTAAAATTTTAAACTCTATCAGCTCTTTTTCATTCATTGGGCAAACCTTCGTAGTCATTTATTCTCGAAAATTCTCTCAAGTCTCAGTATTTGCATTAGCTCTGTCTCTAGCTAGATAATCGAGTTCCACCATTCCAGCCCTCATATTTAAAGAAATCGAAGCGTACAAGATCATGTATTCTTTACCAAATTTACTTATGGCACGCACCACCTCGATCTTTTCAAGATATCTTACTGCTGCCACATCTCATTTACTTCCTGCATACTCATGAGGTTTACAAGATTAGAATGTTTTAAACGAACATCCCTTGGTTTTTAATCTTTTTAAACCAAAAGTTTCTACATTTTCCATGTTCAAATAAGATATATCTTTTTCTTTTGTTATTGTTTCCTCTGGATTCAAACTTTTATTTGTTTTTAACACAACGATTATCGACGAAATTGCATCTTTTATTACTTCTGCAATCATCCGTTAAATCTTAGATTTTTAAGTTATAGGTTCATTAATATTCATGTTCACGTGTATTCTCTTTTTTTCCACGAGTGTTTGAAAAAGGTCCGTTATTATTTTGGTTTCGAGATATCATCTACAAAAAATATGGAACATAATTATATAATTTGATAAAATTAAGGAGAACATAATTTTTTAATTTGATACAAACGCTTTCCCTTTTCTTTATTTTTCAACTTAAACATTTATTTTTCTCTCTTTCTTTTACCAGCTCTTCTTTACCTCAACTGTTTATCGTAAAGCTAGATCTAGGCATTCCTTTGGTGTAGCACATTGATGAGATGGGTAACATATTGAGGGGGACAATCTCTGTGCCCGGTTCTCACATCATCAATGAGCAATCCAATTGGCCATCTTATTTCTTCAGTTGTAATATGATATTCTGATGGCTCAGTGATAATTGGATGATAAGATATCTCACTGTCGAATGCCAGCATTCTATCGGCTTCCTCGTTAGCAGCTTCTATTTCTTCAATGGTTAATTGCATTAGGTCATTGGTGTCATAAGTCCTAATTCTTGTTGTTATGTGTCTAATGGACCCTGCTTCCTTGGTACTCATAACAGATCTACTTACATGAGGTGGAGTGTCCGTCCACCAGTCACTCATTTGGGACTCTTACGGATGAAAGCTTGATAACTTGTTATCATCAAAAGTTCGAGGAGCATAGCTCCAACTACTTACCTTAGAATTCTCTTCTAGTTTTTGAATAGGAATCCCATAACTATCCAAATGGGATCCTACCTCTTCAAACGGCAAGGGAAGCAGGTGTCACACCCCTACCGACAACGAAATACATTGGGGCACGAGCTCGATTGTTCATTAGCTCATGGTGCTATTATACGTTTCAATATATAATTCATCATAATTTAAACAATACAACATTTCATTCATTAATTTCAAATAGTATTACGTGAATTGAGTACAAAACAATTACAATAAGATAGCTAGCAGTACAATTGAAAACCTAACAATATTTAATATTTAACTAAGTCCCCTAATCCTATCATAAGTCTTCACCATAGTCTTCATATTAACTTGTTACATATGTAAAATAAATTTGGGTCAACTATATATATAGTTGGTGAGTTACCCACACACTTTAATATACATACATACATACATACATACATATATATATATATATAAGAATATGTTTAAAAGTTTCAATGCAAACAAAGTCTAAATCAATAAGACCTAAAGCAAGTATATCACAAATTCAACATGAATTATTTGGCTCTTTCACCTTTACTAACTTAATGACATAAATCATTAATGAAAGGCTACTGGTTACAACAATTGAATATAGGCTCTTTCACCTTTGTATTTTACAATAACCAAAGTTAATATGCAAGGCTACTAGTTACATAGATTATCGGCTCTTTCATCTTTGCAATATATAATAACCTAAGTTATATTGCAAGGGCTACTAGTTACATTGACTACACATGACATAACAAAATAATACATTGCATATAAACAAGTAAGCATACTATAACACATAAGTCAAACCACTTAAACTAATATTTTGCATCTAATTTGATTTTGACTCTAGAATAGCTTGTTTTAATAAAGTCATATGTAACATCCCTAAAATACAAAATGTAAAAGGAGTATGAGAGAAACTCACATGATTGTTTGCTTAGTTGAGTGACAAAGGATGGAGTTGTAGATAGTGCTTCAACATAGAGTTATTAGGCATAGTAGTCTTAGTATTTGTTTGAAGTTCAAGTGTTGATGTCCTAGAATCTATGGCATCCTAATGTAAGTCTTAGAATGAAATGTCTAAGTTTGAATGGATCATTTGAATATTTATTTATTTAAATAAATAATAGAGTAAATTACACAAAAGGTCCTTTATGTATATATGAAATTTCATATTTCATCCTTAAACTTTAATAATTACATCAAACATCATTTATCTTTGTGTTTTGTAACAATTAAGTCCTTTTTCACTAACCAAAGTTAAGTTTTCTCTTAATTTTTTTAAAATGACAATTTTGTCCTTATGACTAAAGGATGAAATATAAAATTATATATATAGTTAAAGGACTTTTTTTGTACTCTACCAAATTTTTAATTTTTGTAATTTTTTTATTTTTTTCTTTTCTTTTTTCTCTTAGAGTTTTCTATTTAATATTATATTTTATAAATTAGAAATTATTTTATTAGTTTATTTATATTATAATTAAAAATAATTATGTTTTTGTTATTAATATTTTTTTGGTTGTTTAGTTTATTTATTATTTTTTTCTATTTATCATTATACTTCTCACAAACTAATTTATCAATTTATTATAAAATATTTTACGTGTGATTTATTATCTATAAGTAATAAAAAATGTAAAATTATTTTGTATCATTTTGGTTAACTAATTGACTAAAGATTAGGGGTGTTTACGTTCTGGTCTTTAAGTTTTTAGGTGAAACCATAAAGTCATAAACCAAACTGTTCATAACGTTTTTTGCATATTTAAATCTAAACTGAACCATTAAAAATAAAACCAAACCATTAAAAATAAAACCAAACCGTTAATAAAAATAAAAAGGCTTGATTCAGTTTTATTTTTAGCGGGCTCAAAAGCTCAAGCCCAAACCATAAAACAAAACTGAAACCAAATCGTTGATAACGATTTCGTTTAGTTTTTATTTTTAAAAGGTACGATTTTGGTTTTAATTATTCAAAAAACGTTGTTAACGGTTTGATTTTTGTTTTCACCTAAAAAATGTAAATACCGGACCGTGAACACTCCTAATCTTTAGTCAACTAGTTAACAACCAAAATGAGGCAAAACAATTTTATATTTTTTAATACTTATAGATAATAAATCATTGGTGTGACACCCAAACTTTTCACACGTTTACATGTGTCCGATTTAGGTCCCTGTTTAAGCTTTAACGCAAAATCATGTTCGGAAGCGTGAAATTACCATATAAAAGTTAAACACACTTATTTACACACCCTTCTATATTTATGATTAATAAAAACTAGTGTGTTTAATTTTAATACCATCAAAGATTTACATAACGCTTGATTCCACTTCAAAACGTGCCCGATCTGATTGCTTAATGCATATCTATTTTGACCTGTAACATAACATATAAGGTCACAATTATTTCACAAGAACTAAGTAAGTAACCCCAAAACTCATTCATACATAACATTGTAATTTAACACAACACATATGTGCACACAAACTACAATTGTGCATCATATTTTCCAAAAGTCAAACTTAAACAATTTGACTCGTGAGTTTGGATGTCTACACTCTTGTAGATCATCTTTTGTTCACATTCTTATGAATCTACTACATTTGGTTTGCAAGTCTTATGTTCACACACCATTGTGAATCAAAACATGCACATAACCAATTTAATGCCTACACTTTTGTAGATCATAATCTCAACATTATGATGGTTGTTTACACACCTTGTAAATCAACTCAATCATTTTTGCTAGTTGAATGTTCACACCCTTGTAAATCATTCAACTACAATAACCCCACTAACCATAACCATTTATATCACATTCAATCAACACAACATATCACATATATTCACTCAAAACAACAAATCACATATATCATATGATCTATTGTCAATTCTATTACTAGCACCTCTAGTTAATAGTCAAATTACGATCATATGATTTACTCCAATTTTATTACCAGCACCCCTGGCTAATTTAAAACACTATAATCACCATATATACTTTAATGGCTCATCCAATTATCCACACTGTAGTGGTTTCAACAATTTAGTCCCCAGATTAACCGGTTATCCACACCTTAGTGGTTTGACTTATTCACAATCGACTCATTTGGTTATCCACACACATGTAATATCATACATAATTTTAAGTCTTAAGATGTTCACCCACCGGTCCTTCCATCTAAGACATTTTCTAGCACCTCTAGCTATCCACACAACTGTGGTTTCATACAAAAGTTTAAGTCTTAAGATGTTCACCCACCAGTCCTTCCATCTAAGACATTTGTTAGCACCTCTATCTATCCACACAATTGTGGTTTCACACAAAAGTTTAAGCCTTAAGAGGTGCACCCACTGGTCCTTCCATCGAAGACATTTCCTAGCACCTCTAGCTATCCACACAACTATGGTTTCATACAAAAGTTTAAGTCTTAAGATGTTCACCCACCGGTCCTTCTATCTAAGACATTTGCTAGCATCTCTAGCTATCCACACAACTGTGGTTATTTTTATACCATTTATATTACACATACAACTCAAGGATAACATTCATATTGAAACTAAAAGTGTCTTCTCATAGGTCATTTAACTCCATTAGTTTCATTAGTCAAGTTATGCACAATCATTATATAAACATCAAAATCATATTAATCAATCACCGGCTCATCCGGTTATTTTAATGCAAGTATATTGCATATATGTTTCCTTTTGAAACTTAACAAACACAATCTAATGGATTTCTCATCCAATAGTTTCAATCACATATTTAAACATCATTCACATATTTCAAGCACGCAGGTAGACTCTTTCTACTACTTATATGTAATGTTACAGTAAGTTGGGTAACTTACCTTGTTCAAATGGTTGGTCACTTCCAACAATCTCTTTTCCACTTCTGTGACTTGTCTCTTGACTTCCACCACCAACATCTAGTTGTAATTCACATATATACAACTAGTTCCAATACACACAACACCTATACATATTGATTCAAACTCATTTGAAAATCATTACTCATTATGTGGTGTTCATAAGTCATGTTACCATTTTACCCATTATATTTATGTCAAAATCATTGACTTTCAATTCTCAACATTTAATCAAATACTTGATGTGCACCCAATAATTTAACTAATCTTGGTGATGTTTAAACACCAACCATCCTCCTTTTAAATTCTAAACGCACCAATTCATTACTTTTATACAAGATTAGTCAAAGTTGATGCATATCTCATTCAAAACCATAATTTAATCATCCTACTAGTTACCAAACACAATGATATGGATTTCATGATCACTGGACATTATAACGGCTTATAACAAAAATTTCACCGTTAAAATATCCAGTTCTTCGTATCTAATTATTCCTAGCCTTCATCTAGGCAATAATCAATCACAATAATCATTGTATTATGTTCAAAACTACATTTAATCTACACATTATTAAACCAGTAGGATAAAACAAATTGTTACCCAATCGGACAGATGTTCAGTCGCAAAAAAATTATCAGATGTTGCAGATATGTTTCCCGGTGCGATCCGAATTCTTAGAAACCTCCAAATATTAGTTTGGATCTTCAGAATTTCGCCTTTGGGTGTTGCAAGTTCTAGAGAAAGAGTTTTAAAACTCTTCTGCAAGATCTGATATTTCATTCCAGTTTTTCAAGCCGCCTCACGCCAGGCGCATCGCCCCGTGTGGGCGTTTAGGACGGAGCGTACCGCGCGAGACCATGGGTTCCCAGATATTTTTTTCCGTCCCACGCGTACCGCCTGACTTTGACTTTGATATTTTTGTATTTTTTCGTTTTGCGATTCCGAAAAATCCGTAACTCTGTTTCGCGCACGGTTTTCTCCCACGTTTGTAAAAATCGCAATCATTTTATTAATGATCATTTCAAACATTTTCTATTGTGAAAACCGATTGTTACAATTGGTTAAAATTATTTTTGTGAGATATGTAATGATAAATAGAAAAAAATAATAAATAAACTAAACAAGTAAATAAAATTATAAACAAAAACATAAAAAGAAATTTTTAATTATAAAATAAATAAATACATCACTAATTTAAATAATTTATTAAATAGAATAAATCTGTCACACCCCCAATTTCAACTAACGGAATCATACCGTTTGGGAACGTGACAAACCAGGATCTCAGATCATTAGACATAGCGAAGACCTCTATATGAATTTCAAAAAACATACGTTGGTCTTTAAAACATAACATTCAGAGTTTACAAAAAGTTGCGGAAGCGTTTAAAAACCATAAACAGTTGTAAAGTAAACATTACAAAACAAAATACTCAAATGTTCAAATTCAAATAATCAAAGTGTTTATAATGCATGAGACTCTATCTCCTAGTCCATGCCAGCTTTAACGCGCGCCTTAGCGTCCTGAGAAAACATGCAAATCAAGTCAACACAAAGGTTGGTGCATAACACAGGTTTTAACTAATTATAGTGTTCAAAACAGCAGTTTGAATAACAAGTTGTAGATAACATAATCACAAATGCACAGTCATGATAGCTAGTCATATAAACTATTTACATAAGTGGTCGATACCGAAGCTGACGGATTGCCATGCTATAGCATGTTTTCGCCTTGCCACTATTGTCTATCACAACAATAGTAAAATGTGTTTGGTCAGTCAAACACCTGCGTAGATCCCATCTACCAGGTGAGGTTTGTCAAACCTAATAGATCTATTTCCAACTACCACGCTTTGCATTACAGCAAACTAAACGGTTCGAGGTGTGTAAGGACTTTCAAGTTGATATGTTGTCACATAATGTAAACAGCTAACTCATGCAAGTGATATGTATCTAAAATAGTTTGTTGCACATGTTTTCTCCCCCAAAACAGTTTAAAATAAGAAAGGGGCCGTGTACGCACCTTTGATAATAGCAGAATGATCAAATACGTGTGAACTTGCGTAGAAATCCTCTACGAAGAATCTGTGATTTAAACAATAACCTAAAGTTATTCGGATTGTCGTTTTGTGCTTGAAATCACATACGTGTCAACACACGTATGTTAAAGTGTGAGAATTATGCATACAAAAGTACGCGTGCCTTTGAAATCGTTTAAATAAAATCACATTTGATTTTATTTAAATAGACGTAATTATACGCGATTTCGTTTTCGTTCTAAAATATAGATTTTATTATTCTAATACGTTCGTATTCCCGTTACGGTTCCAACGCAACTCGAACGGATTAAAACGGAGTCCGTATGTGGAAGATATTTCAAAAATACTAAAAATGCCATTTTTTATCAAAAACCGGCCACCCCTTGGCTCGAACCCGCGACCCTTCACACACAACACGCTTGATATACCAACTCGCCCGCTAGGGTATCGCGATGGTTATCAGGAATTAATTCTCTTAACCCCACTCTGATGAGGTTCCCTTTGTTCACCTATAGCCGAAGCATCTAACCACAATTGGACCTCGATTCGAACCTGATCAAGTCCACAACCTTAGGGTTTTTGTTCCTGATGTCTAATAGGATCTGTAGATAGTCTTAATTTGAAACATCATTCACCAATTACCCAACTAATCGGACATTAACAGTCTCGAACTCAAATTCTCAAACCCAAACTCAAAGTTGTTTAATTCGTTACTGTAACATCTAATTGCTATGATATTAACATCATTCGAAGCCTTCTGGAACTAACCACACTATCCAATTCGATTCTAGAACCCATTTTAACCCAATCCCCTAATTCGTTCTTGATTACAAGCCCTAGAAATCGAAAACCATTAATTCGATGTTTAAACCAGAAATTGTTTTATGTTTAAGCTTAATCGGCACATTATGAAGCTTCCTATAACATTCAATTCGATTATTAATCTCTTAAAGATCAATACCCCCAAAACCGTTTTAGTATGAACCCTAGTTACTAGAACTCCATCAATTCGTTATAACTAACCAAAATTTATACATGTTTTATCTTAATCGAGACCTTCTGGAACTAATCATGAACATTAATTTGATTCTTAATCATGTTTGATTATAATCCCCCAAATTGGATTCTAATATGAACCCTAGAATTCGTGCATATACCATTCGATGTTAAGAATCAAAATTAGCATATGTTTAACCTCATTCGGCCACTTTAGGTTGTTCAGAAGTAAAGACTTACTTGTTTTGACTCCCGATTGATGTAGTTCCCTTTTAGGATGATATTCGGCCTAGTCTCGATCCAATTTCTTCTTCCAACGCTTCTGCGATCGAATTGTTGTGGGTAAAACTCTCTAAAGAAGCCGATTAGTGTTTAGGAGTTCTCAATTGTGAGAATTGAATTCGAATTGTGAGGTTTTGGTTGTAAGGGACTACGGTTACAACTTGTGGATCTTTAATTCCATTCAATTCGAATTCTAACAGGTAAAAACGTATGTAAACGGTTCATAATCATTATTACAATGATTATGGATGATAAATTTGCAATTACAACTTCGAATTTAATACATTTCGAATTTCTTTCATGCTTTCTAAACGAATTTTGACTTTTAAAGTCAAAATTGGACTTTTAACTTAATTATAAGTCTTAATTCAGCAATTAGAACAATTTGAGACTGATTTCTACAAAATCAAATCCTTTAGATATGGTTTAGCTCGATTGCATAATAATTCGTTTAACAAAATTGAGCCAAAAGTCCCAAATTGTCACTAATTTGGTCCTTTAACTCCTTGTTGGGCTAAATTAATCCCAATTGGGCTTCTCAAATACAATTGGGCCTCACTGGGCCTTCCTGGGCCTACCTTGGCCTTCCCTGGGCCTACTTTGTTTACATTGGGCCTTACTTGAACTTATTACATTGGCTCTGTTGGGCCTACATAGACTTCGTTGGGCCTAATTGATCTTGTTGGGCCTTCATTGGCCTTGTTGGGCCTTCATTGGCCTTGTTGGGCCTTCATTGGCCTTGTTGGGCCTTCATTGGCCTTGTTGGGCCTATGATATCACCATCTTCCGTTAACAAGGTTAGTGTAAAAAGTCGGATTGTCACATCATCCCCTTGTTGAAGGAATTTTCGTCCCGAAAATTAGTAAGTGTTAGGAGTAGTTAGGAAACTACTTACGAGTTTAAGTCGTACGTGTTAGTGTGATTTGATCATTCTGTGTGCTTGTGTGTACTCACACACAAAGTCTAATGTTTGCAACATCACAACTCAAATGTGATCGTTCAATGTGACTGTTTGCGTGTACACTAGTTAGTTCACCTAACTGTGACTGTTTGTGTTTGATCATACTGTGTTGTGTAACCTTACACATAATGAGTGTCTATAACTGTTTGTACTATGTAACCCCGCACATAGCAAAATGTATGCAACTAATCGTGTATGTACTACCATAGCATGTAACATATGAAATGTAGCACATAAAATATATATAGAATGTAGTGTAGCACAAATGTTTGTAACAAAAATCAATTGAATACATAAAATGTTTGTGCTTACAGTTTGAAATTTGCAGTGTTGATGTGTGAAAGCATCACGTCATCCCCTTGTTGAAGGAAATTTCGTCCCGAAATTTAATGTGTGCTCTCAGTGTTAGCAGTAGCTGTCTTGAATAGATGAGGATATTTCTTCATCATTTGATCTTCCCGTTCCCATGTGAATTCAGGACCACGTCTTGAATTCCATCGGACTTTGACTATTGGAATCTTGCTTTGCTTCAGTTGTTTGACCTCTCGGTCCATAATTTCTGCTGGTTCTTCAATGAATCGCAGCTGTTCATCTACTTGTATTTCTTCCAACGGTACAATCAATGTCTCATCAGAAAGACATTTCTTTAAGTTCGACACACGAAACACATCATGAACTCCACTGAGTTCATCCGGTAGTTTGAGTTGATACGCAACCGGACCAATCCTTTTCAGAATCTCAAAAGGTCCTACGTAACGTGGACTAAGCTTCCCGCGCTTGCCAAATCGTATCACACCTTTCCAAGGTGATACCTTTAGAAGAACTCGGTCCCCTACTTGAAATTCCAACGGCTTGCGACGTTTGTCTGCATAACTCTTCTGTCGATCCCGAGCCGCTGCCATACGGTTCCGAATTTGAACTATCTTCTCTGTTGTCTCGTGCACCAGTTCAGGACCTGTTATCTGACTGTCACCAATTTCAGCCCAGCAAACTGGTGAACGACATTTGCGACCATACAAAGCTTCAAACGGTGCTGCTTGAATACTTGTATGATAACTATTGTTGTATGAGAATTCCACTAACGGTAAATGATTCTCCCAGCTATCACCAAAGTCAATTACACAAGCTCGTAACATATCCTCGAGCGTTTGAATCGTTCGTTCACTTTGACCGTCGGTCTGTGGATGATAGGCGGTACTCATATCCAAGCGAGTCCCCAATGACTTATGAAGAGATTTCCAAAAGTTGGAAGTAAACCGGGCATCCCGATCTGATATGATAGAAATTGGCACACCATGCCGTGCTACCACTTCCTTGATGTAAATACGAGTCAGTTTCTCCATCTTATCAGTTTCCTTAATTGCTAAGAAGTGTGCAGATTTCGTTAATCGATCGACAATTACCCATATCGTATCACAACCACTCGGTGTACGGGGTAACTTAGTAATGAAGTCCATCGAAATCTGTTCCCATTTCCACATCGGTATCTCTGGTTGTTGCAGTAAACCAGATGGTTTCTGATATTCAACTTTGACTTTCGAACAAGTCAAACATTTGCTAACGTACTTAGCAATATCAGCTTTCATGTGAGGCCACCAATACAGTGCCTTCAAATCATGGTACATCTTGTCTGATCCCGGATGGACTGAATATCTAGACTTGTGTGCTTCGTCCATCACGAGTTCCCTTAAACCTCCATACAAAGGTATCCAAAGTCGATTAATGAAATAACGAATTCCATCAGACTTCGCATCCAACTGTTCTTCCATTCCCCGTAAAGATTCCTGTACCAAGTTTTCCTTTTTCAAAGCCTCAATCTGAGCACTGTGTACCTTGTCAGGTAAGTCAGTATGTATTGTCATCATAAGTGCACGAACCCGTCTTGTTGAAGTATCCTTTCTGCTTAAAGCATCAGTTACCACATTAGCCTTTCCCGGGTGATACTTAATCGCACACTCATAATCGTTCAACAACTCAACCCATCGTCGTTGCCTCATATTAAGCTCCTTCTGATCAAAGATATGTTGCAAACTCTTATGATCAGTATAAATAGTACACTTAGTTCCATACAAGTAATGCCTCCAAATCTTCAAAGCAAAAACCACTGCTCCTAACTCCAAGTCATGAGTAGTGTAATTCTTTTCGTGTGTTCATAGTTGTCTGGAAGCATAAGCAATCACTTTATCCCGTTGCATCAACACACATCCCAAACCCTGTGCAGATGCATCACAATACACCACAAAGTCTTCCGTCCCTTCCGGTAAGGACAGAATCGGTGCGCTGCAAAGCTTTTGTTTCAATAACTGGAACGCAGTTTCCTGTTTATCCGTCCAGTTATACTTTGTTCCCTTGTGCGTAAGAGCTGTAAGTGGTTGAGCGATCTTTGAGAAACCCTCAATGAATCGTCGATAATAGCCCGCCAAACCAAGGAACTGTCTTACCTCGGTAGGGGTCTTTGGTGCTTCCCAATTCTTAATCGCTTCAATCTTCGCTGGATCAACGTGTATGCCCTTTTCATTAACTATATGACCCAAGAACTGTACTTCTCGCATCCAGAAATCACATTTCGAGAACTTAGCGTATAGTTGTTCTTGTTTCAATAATTCCAATAATAGTCGAAGATGTTCAGCGTGTTCCTCCTCAGACTGTGAATAGATGAGAATGTCATCAATGAAAACAATGACAAACTTATCAAGATAAGGTTTACAAAAACGATTCATGAGATCCATGAATACAGCTGGAGCGTTTGTCAACCCAAATGGCATGACTAAGAACTCATAATGGCCATATCGTGTCCTGAATGCTGTCTTCGGAATATCCTCCTCCTGAACTCTTAATTGATGATAACCCGACCTGAGATCAATCTTCGAGTAGTAACTCGAACCTTGCAACTGATAGTAACTCGAACCTTGCAACTGATCGACAGATCGTCAATCCTGGGTAACGGATACCGGTTCTTGATAGTAACCTTATTCAATTCCCATTAATCGATACACATACGGAAAGTCCCGTCCTTCTTCTTTACAAACAATACTGGAGCTCCCCATGGTGAAAAACTAGGTCGTATGAAACCCTTATCCAACAACTCTTGCAATTGTGTGGATAACTCTTGCATCTCTGACGGTGCAAGTCGATAAGGCGCCCTAGCTATCGGTGCTGCGTCTGGTGTCAGGTCGATTCGAAATTCCACCTGTCGGATAGGCGGTAATCCCGGCAAGTCTTCTGGAAACACCTCTGGAAATTCACAAACTATTGGTATATCTTCAATCTTCTTCTCAGTTACCGGCTTTTCAGTTATAAGTGCTATAACTGCCGTATGACCTTTCCGCAGACATTTGTGTGCTTTCATACAAGATATGAGACGCAGTGGCGTACTGCTCTTCTCGCCTTGTACATATAATGTCTCTCCCTGCGGAAGAGGTATGCGAACAATCTTTTCATGGCATACAATTTCAGCCTGGTTCTTGGACAACCAGTCCATGCCAATGACTACATCAAAACTGCCTAAAGCAATAGGCATCAAATCAATCTCTAATGTCTGACCCATCAAATCAAGGATACATCCCTTAAAAATGTTTTCTACTATAATCAACTTACCATCAGCTAATTCCACAGTGTAGGGACTATCTAAGGCAGTGGGACTAACATTTAGTGTCTTAGCAAGTGAACTAGATACAAAACTCCGGTCGGCACCAGTGTCAAATAACATAGAGGCATAGTGATTATTTAAGAGGAACGTACCCGTGACAATGTTGGGATTCTCCCGCGCTTGACGTCCTCCAATCACAAACGCCCTGCCTCTAGCACCGTTGTTGTTGTTGTTATTGTTATTGTTGTTGTTGGTGGCTTTGCCATTACCGTTGCCATTTCCATTACCGTTGCCATTATTGTCCCCGCCTTTCTTGAATTGTGGGCAATCTTTCTTAAAATGCCCCATCTTGCCGCACTCGAAACAACCCTTCTGTGCGTTGTTCTGATTGTTATTCTGGTTGTTATTGTTGTTCTGCAGCTCTCCGCGACAATCCTTAGCCGCATGCCCAATCTTGCCACACCTCTGGCACTTAGCTCTGTCACACTGGTTACCCGCATGATGATAACCACACCTGTTGCACTTGGGGTGCTTACCAATATAGCCCCCCGATGATGATGATTGCTGACCACTGCTGGAATTATGATAGGACTTGTTTGAGTCCTGCTTCCTGTTCTGCTGATTTGATTGTTGGCTGTTACCCTTGTAGTTGTTACCTTCCCACTTTCTCTTATGATCTCCTACCTTGGTAGCAGATGTTCGTTTAGGCAGGGTTCCCTGTAACACTGCCTGATCAGTAAGCTGATGTGCTAGACGAACAGCTTGTTGGATGGTGGTGGGATTTGCTGAAGTAACCAACCCTTGAATCTGAGGCACTAGTCCTCCAATGTACCTCTCAATCCACTTGCTAACTGGAGTAGCCATATGTGGTAGCAGTCTGGCCAGTTCATGCGACCTGGTCGTGTACTCTTCAATATTTGACCCCTCCATCTTGAGGTGCCAATATTCATCCTCCAACTTCTGCATTTCACTGCGAGGACAATACTCCTCTTGCAGTAAAGTTTTGAAGTTGTTCCATGTCAACGCATTTGCTTCCCCCAACCCCAGAGTCTGAACATTGGAGTTCCACCAAGTCAGTGCTGGACCCTCTAATGTTCCAGTAGCAAATTTCACCTTGCTTTCATCAGGGCAGTTGCACATTTCGAACACAGACTCTGCCTTTTCAATCCATCGGAGAAGTCCTATGGCCCCCTCCGACCCTTTGAAATTGTGTGGCTTACAGTCCAAGAACATCTTGAACGTGCATGCCTGCGGGTTAACTAATCCCCCAGCTGGACCATGTGGCCCTATGTTGTGTGTCTGCGCATATTGTGCGATTGCCTCTGTAACTCTGTTGTTAATCAGCTCGTTGAGCTCAGCAACTGTCATATGTACGTTTCCCTCAGCCATTTCCTTCCTATTTACAAGAAATGTTAGCGCGAAATCAAAATCCAATGTGACATGTGTAAGTAAAACAACAAACACAACATGTAATATAATTCAACACAACTGTTGGAAATAAATAATAACTCTTCAATAGATAAAAACTTTCTTTGAGTACAATACTTTTGAAATGAAATACAAGTTTTCAAACTACTAATGTAGGAACACAACCCGTTCCTAATAAGTTTAAATAAAACAAGAAAGAAAATAAAAACAATCAATCGTCCTCAACGGTGGATTCAGGATCGGACTCAACAACTGGTGCTGGGCCCTCCCCTTCCTCCTCCTCATCCTCTTCCTCATTCTCAGAGGCCACCAAATCCTCTAAGGCTTCTACCCTGCCCTCCAAAATCTCAGCTCGGTTCTCTGAATCTTCGAGACGACCAATCAAATTAATCATCTCATCCCGCATATCATGAACCAGATGGGCAAGTTCCTCTTGCCTCTCAATGGCATCCCATAGTTCCTGAGATCTCTGTATGATCTTTTCTTCTGCTACATCCAAATCTTCACGCAGTTTGGCGATCTCATCCGCGTCCGTCCTTTGCCTATTAGGCTCAGGAGCATCTAGTGCTGGTGGTGAATGTGTGGAAGGTCCCTCAGCAAGGATCTGCTGAGTGTCCTCCTCTGACTCTTCCTCCGGATCCTCATCCGGGTCCTCATCTGGATCCTCCTCTGGATCCTCGTCTGGGTCCTCGTCTGGATCCTCCTCCGGATCCTCCGCTGGGTCCTCCTCCGGATCCTCCTCTGGATCGGAGTCATCCATCTCATACGGTGGAGGTGATGGAATAGGTGGTGGTGGTGATGATGGTGGTGCCGGAACTATCGGCTCCTCGTCCTCGGAATCATCAATGATAATATAAGGGACTGATGATGAAGCCATGCCTGTTACATAATACCATATGTAAGTACAGTGCCATGGAATACGTAAACAAGTCAATTACATAATGTCATATGTAATTTCTAAGCAATACGTATAAGCAGATGTGTCTAATGTCTAACAGTCATAGTCTAAGTCTACAAATGCAAACCTAGTTCGCTATAACCAATGTCTCTGATACCAATATGTCACACCCCCAATTTCAACTAACGGAATCATACCATTTGGGAACGTGACAAACCAGGATCTCAGATCATTAGACATAGCGAAGACCTCTATATGAATTTAAAAAAACATACGTTGGTCTTTAAAACATAACATTCAGAGTTTACAAAAAGTTGTGGAAGCGTTTAAAAACCATAAACAGTTGTAAAGTAAACATTACAAAACAAAATACTCAAATGTTCAAATTCAAATAATCAAAGTGTTTATAATGCATGAGACTCTATCTCCTAGTCCATGCCAGCTTTAACGCGCGCCTTAGCGTCCTGAGAAAACATGCAAATCAAGTCAACACAAAGGTTGGTGCATAACACAGGTTTTAACTAATCATAGTGTTCAAAACAGCAGTTTGAATAACAAGTTGTAGATAACATAATCACAAATGCACAGTCATGATAGCTAGTCATATAAACTATTTACATAAGTGGTCGATACCAAAGCTGACGGATTGCCATGCTATAGCATGTTTTCGCCTTGCCACTATTGTCTATCACAACAATAGTAAAATGTGTTTGGTCAGTCAAACACCTGCGTAGATCCCATCTACCAGGTGAGGTTTGTCAAACCTAATAGATCTATTTCCAACTACCACGCTTTGCATTACAGCAAACTAAACGGTTCGAGGTGTGTAAGGACTTTCAAGTTGATATGTTGTCACATAATGTAAACAGCTAACTCATGCAAGTGATATGTATCTAAAATAGTTTGTTGCACATGTTTTCTCCCCCAAAACAGTTTAAAATAAGAAAGGGGCCGTGTACGCACCTTTGATAATAGCAGAATGATCAAATACGTGTGAACTTGCGTAGAAATCCTCTACGAAGAATCTGTGATTTAAACAATAACCTAAAGTTATTCGGATTGTCGTTTTGTGCTTGAAATCACATACGTGTCAACACACGTATGTTAAAGTGTGAGAATTATGCATACAAAAGTACGCGTGCCTTTGAAATCGTTTAAATAAAATCACATTTGATTTTATTTAAATAGACGTAATTATACGCGATTTCGTTTTCGTTCTAAAATATAGATTTTATTATTCTAATACGTTCGTATTCCCGTTACGGTTCCAACGCAACTCGAACGGATTAAAACGGAGTCCGTATGTGGAAGATATTTCAAAAATACTAAAAATGCCATTTTTTATCAAAAACCGGCCACCCCTTGGCTCGAACCCGCGACCCTTCACACACAACACGCTTGATCTACCAACTCGCCCGCTAGGGTATCGCGATGGTTATCAGGAATTAATTCTCTTAACCCCACTCTGATGAGGTTCCCTTTGTTCACCTATAGCCGAAGCATCTAACCACAATTGGACCTCGATTCGAACCTGATCAAGTCCACAACCTTAGGGTTTTTGTTCCTGATGTCTAATAGGATCTGTAGATAGTCTTAATTTGAAACATCATTCACCAATTACCCAACTAATCGGACATTAACAGTCTCGAACTCAAATTCTCAAACCCAAACTCAAAGTTGTTTAATTCGTTACTGTAACATCAAATTGCTATGATATTAACATCATTCGAAGCCTTCTGGAACTAACCACACTATCCAATTCGATTCTAGAACCCATTTTAACCCAATCCCCTAATTCGTTCTTGATTACAAGCCCTAGAAATCGAAAACCATTAATTCGATGTTTAAACCAGAAATTGTTTTATGTTTAAGCTTAATCGGCACATTATGAAGCTTCCTATAACATTCAATTCGATTATTAATCTCTTAAAGATCAATACCCCCAAAACCGTTTTAGTATGAACCCTAGTTACTAGAACTCCATCAATTCGTTATAACTAACCAAAATTTATACATGTTTTATCTTAATCGAGACCTTCTGGAACTAATCATGAACATTAATTTGATTCTTAATCATGTTTGATTATAATCCCCCAAATTGGATTCTAATATGAACCCTAGAATTCGTGCATATACCATTCGATGTTAAGAATCAAAATTAGCATATGTTTAACCTCATTCGGCCACTTTAGGTTGTTCAGAAGTAAAGACTTACTTGTTTTGACTCCCGATTGATGTAGTTCCCTTTTAGGATGATATTCGGCCTAGTCTCGATCCAATTTCTTCTTCCAACGCTTCTGCGATCGAATTGTTGTGGGTAAAACTCTCTAAAGAAGCCGATTAGTGTTTAGGAGTTCTCAATTGTGAGAATTGAATTCGAATTGTGAGGTTTTGGTTGTAAGGGACTACGGTTACAACTTGTGGATCTTTAATTCCATTCAATTCGAATTCTAACAGGTAAAAACGTATGTAAACGGTTCATAATCATTATTACAATGATTATGGATGATAAATTTGCAATTACAACTTCGAATTTAATACATTTCGAATTTCTTTCATGCTTTCTAAACGAATTTTGACTTTTAAAGTCAAAATTGGACTTTTAACTTAATTATAAGTCTTAATTCAGCAATTAGAACAATTTGAGACTGATTTCTACAAAATCAAATCCTTTAGATATGGTTTAGCTCGATTGCATAATAATTCGTTTAACAAAATTGAGCCAAAAGTCCCAAATTGTCACTAATTTGGTCCTTTAACTCCTTGTTGGGCTAAATTAATCCCAATTGGGCTTCTCAAATACAATTGGGCCTCACTGGGCCTTCCTGGGCCTACCTTGGCCTTCCCTGGGCCTACTTTGTTTACATTGGGCCTTACTTGAACTTATTACATTGGCTCTGTTGGGCCTACATAGACTTCGTTGGGCCTAATTGATCTTGTTGGGCCTTCATTGGCCTTGTTGGGCCTTCATTGGCCTTGTTGGGCCTTCATTTCAATTAATTTATGTTCGTTTATGTAAGTAATTGACTTAGATATTGGTTATAAAAATGAATAATTGTTATAATCCTTTACAATTATCCTATGTAACTTTAATAGATTTTTACTTTAGTAAATGATTTATCTTAATAAAGATTATAATTATTTGTTTTAAAATAGCTTCTAAAATAATTATGTGTCTTGTTTATAAAACTTTGTTTTCGGAAAAATTCAAGAACGATAATAAGATTTATAATAAATATAAAAATATGATAAAAATATTTAAATAAGATTTACAATATTTAAATAAATTTAATTTTTAAAATTTTTAATTCTAAATATTTAAATAAAAATAAAATACAATATTTAGATTTTTAAATAAGAACATGTTATAAATATTTAAATATATATGTAAAGAAAATTATGATATAAATATTTAAATATTGAAATAAGTTTTACAATACTTAACATTTGGATAAGAATATAATACATATATGTTTTTCACTAATTGTTATGCATTTTAAATCATTATTTTATGAATAAATATGTAAATAAATAAGTATAATTTTACTGAAATAAAATGCCTTTAACAGAATTTTTAGGATTTATTTTTAAGATTTTTAGAATTAATTTTATAAAAAAATGAAGGAAAGAAGGCCAAATTGGATAAACCGGATTGACCCGCTCTAGGTGGGTTTCGAACTTGGGTTCCCTGCGACAGCGCAATACGTCGGGGTGCGAACTACGAATGTTAATTAGCTTATGGAGCTATTATAATGTTTCATATTTAATGCATCATCATTAAAAATTAAATACAACTTTGATTGAATCACAATAAAAACATTACATGTATTGATAATTCCAAACTATTACAATTGAATACTAAAACATTATTTACAATTTAACTAGGTCTACTAAGTCTTATTTTATGTCTTCATCATGTCTTACTTAGCCTGTTACAAATGTAAAATAAGACTTTGCTAACTATTTGCATAGTTGGTGAGAACACACACATAGTTTGAATAATACATATAAAAAGGGTGCAACTATAGCCTAACTAGATAATGTATCATAAGCATAGCATAAACACAAGTTTGAATAAATAGAATGAATAAATGAATAATAATCATAGCTTGTGTCCAAACAAGTATCATTATAAACTATAAATTCAAGTATGGCCATACTATAAATTAACAATTGTAATTCAACAAGTTTTCTAGGTCTACTTTTCACCGTTTTTACACAATGACAATAGTCAATACGAAGATGGTACCATCTTAGGCTACTAAGTACTTGTTTGCTTGAATGGCAACACACATAGAATCAACGCATTGTGTAAAGCATAGCATCAAACACACAAAACTAACTAGGTCTAAGGCTTGCATCATAGTTTGGATAATTTCTATAAGTGAATAAGTTTGAATATAACATGTGTTATATCTCTAAAACAAAGAATGTAAAATGGGAGTGTGAAGAAACTCACATGATAGATTGGCTAAATCCAAAGTCTTTCATTGCAGTGTGGAAGGAATGAATGTAGCACGACTCAACCTAGAATTAATTTATAGGAATCAACTTATAAGTTAAGTATTCGTAAAGTTCAAGTTGGCGTGTACTAAGTTTATGGCATCTACGGATTTCCTAAGAATATGTCTAGAATTGATATTATATAAGTTTAGGGTTTAAAGATAGATTGGGGAATATATATTCTCTTAATTAAATAACAAATGATAAAGATCATGATTGAATATTTCATTTATTTGGCTACTAATAAGTTTTATGGTGTCAAACTAAAATAATATGGTAGGTGTGAAAATAGTTGTTATCAATATTTTATTTAAATAACATAAATAGCATATACCTTAAAAATTTATTTTATTAATATTATATATATATATAAGCTGTCGTAAAGTTTCGTTGTTCGTTCTGTCGTCGACCATATTTGTGTTTCTACAATGGCCCAAGAACACGCTCATTCTTCAGCCGTAGAGAGACTTTTGAATTGCGAGTTTGTCAGGTTGTCTCTTGCCTGCCCATGGATCTAGCAGCAGTTTGAAAGGTTAACCTGCTCGAGAATCTTCGGATCTATGCTTATTTTCAACTCCCCGAAGCATTTCGTCGCTTACTACACCCTTCCTCGTCTCTGGGTGCCTAGGTATCCACCGTAAGCCTTTCCTCGTTTGAACCTCGCCCTTTGTTTTATTTTATTTAAAAAAAAACTATCATTTAGAATAATTACATGATTACTTAAGTTGTATTATTATCCTATATATTGTTTATTTAAAAACTTAAGTTTATTAGCTATTAACAAAATTTGAAATATTACAAAAGTAATTCAGTTAAATAAACGTATTTGTGAATATAACAATGGTTTATAGAATTTATAAAGTTAAATAAACAAATTTTATTATATATAAAAAATATAATTTCTAAAACATTTATATAATTTATTTTGTTTTGTAATTCAAAATATTATAACTTTCAGAAAATCAAAATAGAAATCTGTAATAATATTTTTGAATTATTTTATAAACTCATAAGGAAAATAATTTTATTTTTTCTAATGTTTTGTTTTAAAAAGAAAATGATTAACAATTTTTTTATATAAATGATTACACAAAATGTTATAAATAAGATTTTAATGTCTTTAGAATTTTTTTAAAAGAAGTTTCTATAAATGAAACTGATTAAGGGGTTGTTTGGTAGAATCTGTTTCATTAAGTGCTGAACCAGTAAGAGGTCTGAACGAATAAGAGGCTCTGAACCAGTTAAGTGCTGAATCAATAATGTTGTTTGGTTGGACCTCTGAACCAGTAAGAGAAGAACTTACCGGAGGATGATGACGGCGGTGGTGTGAATCGGCGCCGGAGGAACTACCCCGATGGTGATGCGTTCGGTCGTGGATGGCGAGCACAAAGAGAGAGGCGTGATTTGGGATGATATTTTACCCCTAGGGTATAATTATTTCATTCAGACTCATTTCTAAGCTGAATGGTTCAGACATCAACTGAATGGTTAAGAGGCAATTTTTAGGTGAAACAAACACCCTTACCTCTGACCGGTTCAGAGGTTACCTCTTAATGGAATGATTAAGAGGCAAACAAACAACCCTAAGAAAAAGATTAAATGCAAAAGATGGGCCAAAACCGCCATAAGCGGGTCTCGAAACCGGGCAGTACCACGACTAAGCTCATATGCGCGTTGCATGAGCCATCTGGTCATTTAAAAATTAATATAACATATGCAGTTCTGACCCCCAAATTCTTTTCAATTAACCCGAAGAACCCTAGATTTTTTATTCGATCAAGTTGAAGAGATTAACATATCATAAGCCCTCTTAAGCACGGGGCTTTTGATCCTTGAATGATTTCGAGTATTTTGGTATAAGTGTTCACCTGATTTGCTATAGAATCGACGAGTTCGAGTGCGAGATGGAGTTCGGCCGTTCTTGGTTCCAATTCATGTTCTAGAGGGCTTGTGAGCATGCGTTTCTAGTTCAGACTAGTTCGAAATAACCAAAGGAAGAATATGTGATAGATTAATTTCATTTTTATACGCGTTTGTATTGAATTTGAATTTTAAACCGTGTTCGTATCTATGGAAACCAATTACGTGTTAAATCACTGTTAATTGCTTTAATTAGTGATTGGAATCAATCTACCACCAGGGTTGCCAAAAGTGATCTTAATCGAGCTGGATACGCGTGATTTTGAGCTGGAGGTGATCCGGGTCGCGAGGGGAAATGGGTCAAACTATGGGTATAGATGGGTGAGGGAGGAGAGGAGATTGGGGAATTTACAGATTTAGTCCCTCTGTTTTCTTTCTTCTTTTAGTTTTTACCAAAGTTTTCCTCTCTCACAATGTAAGTTTAATCCTTGTACCCTTTTAGCCCCTCTAGTTCTAAACCTAATTGTTTTCAAAAATATTTTATAAAATCTTTTATAATAACTTATGTTTTTAATGATTTTACATAATTTGTCATTTTATTATTCTTTTTATTATTAAGCTAAAATACTATTTAATTATAACCTATATATAATTATGTATATAAATTTTTATGATTTTTAAAATCAAACTTTATAATAGCTTAAATTTTGTTTAGGGTTATTATTGATATTATTATATAATGTAATAAATATTTACACATTTGATCTTTCCTCCGTATAAAAATGTATATATATGTTTGTGGATACAAATGTTTTCAAGGAATAACAAAGACTCTATTTTTTATTTATTGATTTATTTATTTTTACGAATTAAACACGATTACAATGCCTCGGATTTTAAATGAAACCCTGGAGATTACAGCAGTTGGTGCTATAGTTGCATGTTGGAAAGAAATTATCAAATTATTGAATTAAGATTGAAGTGAGCCCATGGATTATTGTATAGGGATCCAACCTGTTATTATATTTATTCTTAATATTAAAAATAATATTCTACCTATTTGATAGGCACTTATCTCATGTTAGTTAAAGTCTACATACTATCATAGTATCATTTGTAACTGATTAACTTTGTAAAAGCAGGATGCTCTAAATATCAGCGTGCCACACTCTAATTTTTTTAAAGTCACAGATATAATTTTTTTAAAATGCTTTCCTTCGTAATTGAGTTTTTTTCATAATTTATAGTGAAAGCATTATTTTATATTTTTTACGCAGCAGAAATTATTATTTTATATTTTTTATAATTTTGTATATAATTCAAACGCACAGATATGAAAAAGGAAAAAAAAACACATTTTATAATGGGAAATTGGATTTTTCAAAATCCAAAGTTTTAGGAGTTGGCCTCTACCGGTCTCAACTTTGAAAATCGTCAAACAGTCCTACTTTAACACTATTTACTTCAGATGGACCTCAGTTAAAAAAAAAATTAAAGATGTTAACATTTTTTTGAATTTAAACGGATATTTTAGAGCTTTTGATCAAAATGAGAATACGACTCGAATCATTTATAACTTACTTCGTAACGTTGCTCCAAATGATAATTGCCTTGATCAATTGAAAGTTTAAAAACCATATTGATGAACCATTTTATCATTTGGAGCAACGTTTAAAGTAAGTTATACTTCATTTGGATTTTAGTTTTCAAAAAACAAAACTTGAAATCCGGTCCGACCAGTGAACCGGTTCCCGGTCCAGTCCGGTTCAGTTCTGACAACATTGCTATTTATTACCTTACTCACCTAATACGTGTACGTCATCAGCTATTAATGGTAAAAAAAAAAAGTTTTTTTTTTTGATTTTTACAAAGTAGTACATTGCTATTTAATGATACACTGCTGCTTCGAGCATTATGCTTGGATGTGGAAAATTGCCTTGTGTGTATTTCCCTTGCTAAGCTATAGGCAAATTTTCCTACATCCAATGCATACAATCAACACTATCAGGTATGACGGGAAAGCCGTGTAGATCTTAATGAGTGTCGTACAACAAATGTATAATATCACATGATATATATCAGTTTACGCAATCATCGTGGCTCATAAATATTTTACACACATTTACAGAACGTATAAGGATAGTCCCTTTAAGTTGTATCATACATGTTCAAATATTCATCCCATTAATTGGCCAAGTTTTCGTATGCTAGTTGTCAGTCGCTTTAAGTTGGGACTTTCATCCACATTTGAACACATTGCCCAATCTTTATCACATGAGTCCAACTCACCAACTGTAAATCAACAAAAAAAAATGAAGTTAAGAAATTAGATGATTAAACACAAACCGTCAAATTTCCACTCTAAAAATCAAATAAAATGCCCTAATTTCCCAATCTTACATTCTTAAGCGCTCACGGCGGTTGTTTGGTCGGAAGGGGAGGAGGCGCCGGTTGGTTGGTCGGAAGGGGGAGGAGGCTCCTGCTGGTTGCTTGCCAAGGAGGGCTAGTTCATCTGGCTACAGACCGAAAATCTAGGATGCTTGGAGTTGGAGTGGTGGATAGCTCACAAATGGGACGAGTGGACGGGATTTCAATTTTAGGGGATTAGGGTTGTAATGGAATTTAGGGAACAGTGGCCGATCGGGAAGATCGCGACGGGAACAGTGGGCATCGGGAAGCTCGCGACGGGTGCTGCGTGGCAGTGCGGCCGGCGGTGCAGCCGGAAGTGCGGTACGGTGCAGCCGACGGTGCCCCATCCCTTGTGGTCGAGCAAGCGAGCCTTTCCTCACGTCTGAATGATTCAGACTTCTCCTCAAGTCTCAATGATTCAGACCTCCATTCAGACATTTGCTACCATTCAGATTTGGTTTTTTTTCGCGAAACAAACGGCCTGGAACCATTCAGATTCATACTCATTCAAATGCTACCAAAAAGCCCATAAGCCAAATTAGGAGGGTTTTTTCCTTATAAAATTAATTTTGGCTATTTAGTTTTAATATAAATATGTGATTACAATCTTGTGTTTCTACTTAATAACGTTTAAAGTCGATAGTCTCGATATGCAAGGGTGGATCTACATGTATTTGGCTGGATTCACCGGAACCCACCGCCTTTCGAAGATTTAATGCGAATATTTTGCTTTCAAAAGGCTGGAAATGTAAGGTGAACCCATTAATATTTTTAATGGTGAATCGTTAATGTAATTTTCCATAAATTTGCCAACTTAAATGTCGTAAGTGATATTTTTAGAAAATTCTTGATAATCAATGCTTGGATTTCTATAGGATAATGTTAAAATCACTTTCTGAAATCAATATTTCTTCCCAAATATCGTTTAGGTTTCGAGATGTTTCCCTCAACCCCACCAGGGGCTCTGCCCTTTGGACCCCGCTAGGGGCACACCCCTTGACTGCCCCTTGGTTCGGAGCTGATAAATATTAAACGAGCGTGCACTTTGCACCTCCGAACTCTTTAATGAAGATATTTTTTTATTATTGACCTAATGTATCACACTATCATATGTGATGAACATTACAATACTTGAACCGTCAAACCGACCCAAAAATTTTAATTTCCCTTCTATCTAATTGAAGTGTGTAAAAATAGTGAACCGACTGAAAGAAAATTTCTGGATCCGCCACCGTCTATGTGTATTCATTTTATGAGTCAATTTCCAAAGGACTTATTCGCCCATTATCTATATTTACACCCTACTCCCTTACACTTTATCCATATGATATATACATCCTCAACTCACTTCTACGTCAATGTTAACATAAATCATTTAGCTTTATGATTATACAACACACCCAATATATTAACTTTGCCCATGTACTAAAAATTAAATACATGTAGTGCTATTGCTTAAACTGATAATGACACTTTGTGAAGAAAATGTAAGCTTAGACTAACTGACTAAAATTTTTGGTAATTGGTTTTTTTTGTTGACATGTTTACATGATTTTTATTTGTTATGTATTAGGAAATGGAACAGACTATATATAGTCAAATCGTTGTTCCTGTTGTGAAATTCTTGAGGGGTAATCTCACAAAGCACCTGGGATATGTCATTTTCTCCTCAAAATATGTTAAAGCCATGAAGGAACAATTAAGTGTTTTAAAGAATACAAGAGATGATGTCGAAAAACAAAAGGAAACCAACAATATGGATAATAAAGAGATACCTGTCGGTGTATCTGTTTGGCTTAATGCTGTTGCAACATTCAAGAATGAAGTTGAAAGCATTTCAAGTGAGGGATATGGTTGTTTAAACATTAAAATGAGGCACAAAACTGGAAAAAAAGCTTGCGAGGCTACTGAGATGATCAAACGTTTTACTATAGAAAAAAATGGGTTTGAATGGACTAATGCCCCGATACCCACAGGAAGAGTATATTCCAAACCCGTAACTTCTACACCTGCATCACATGGAGTGAATTTCAAGTCCAGAGATAGGCCATTCAACGAAGCATTGAAGTGGCTTCAACAAGATAACAATAAGAGCCAAGTGATAGCTTTGTGTGGAATGGGTGGTGTTGACAAAACCACCATGATGGAACAACTCAAAATGGTTGCAAACGACAAGAATATGTTTGATTACATCGTGCCTGTTGTTATTGGGAGAACACCCAACATGTATTCTATTCAGAATGACATAGCAATACGCCTAGCAGGAAAAGGTTTAGTGGAAGAGACAATACCAGAAAGGGCAGATGATCTTTGTAAAAAGTTCAAAGAAATCTTGGAAGTCAAAAAGAGTAGAATTCTATTTATATTGGATGATGTGTGGGAAAAGATTGAACTCAAAGAAATCGGATTAACAAGTCCCATACCAAATGGACTCAAGTTATTGCTGACATCAAGACTTTCACATATTTGTAAACAAATTGCAGTCAGTGCTCATTCAGTTTTTGAAGAAGTTAAAGTCAATGTCTTGGAGGAAGACGAAGCACGGAATCTTTTTTTTGGAATTACAGATGTTTCAAAAGAAGATGAACGGTACGCCATTGGATGTAAAATTGTCGAAAAACACTACAAGGAAGTTATTCTGATACGACGAGGCTGTCCCGACGACATTATGTCGTCGGCATAGACTAAAACACGCGACGACAGATCGTCGGCACAAGGTTGTTTTTATTTTTTTTTCGGATTTCACTTTTCCCGACGACAGTTCGTCGGCATAGATAAACCCCGGGGAATTTCACACACCAGCGCGCGTTTGCCAAAAATATTCCCGCTTCTCTGAGACCTGTCCCGACGACACATCGTCGGCAAAGAGCAAGACCAATTAATTAATAAAATAAATAAATAGTTCATCATTAAATAAAAGAAAAAAAAAATTGGGTGAGACCTGTCGCGACGACATGTCGTCGGGACAGATGAAAAAAATTTTTTTTTTTTTTTTCGCTGCTCATTTAGTGGAACGTGGTCGTTTTGATGTTCACTTGGCCGACGACCTGTCGTCGGGACAGGTGATGGCGACCTAGAAAACTTTATTCAGCTTAGTTTAACCACAGATCCCTCATTCTCTTTCCCAAAACTCGCGGCTATTACCCTCAAAACACGATTTCGTTGGATTTGCTTGAGTTTGGAGTGCTAGATGCGAGAATGAAGCTGTTTGTTACATCCTAGTCATCTTCTTCACCATGTAAGCAAAGTTAAAGTTTATAATTTGGGGGTTTTCATTTTTTTTGCTAATTAGGGCTTAAATCCATGGTATGCAGATGATTTTAGGAGGCTTTGTGAAGATAAAAGGTTTGTCCCGACGACACCTCGTCTAGAATCCGAATTTTAAGGTAACATTCTTTAGATTGTTTTTTTTACATGAACGTATGTATGTATATATTGTATGTATATGTGTAAGTTTGAATGGCTATATCATTTTCTGAATTTTTGTGTTTATCTTTGTAAGTATGTATGTATGTATTTTTGTATATATGTTTGTATGTATGTGTGGTTGTGTGTGTGTGTATATATATATATATATATATTTGTATGTATATATGTAGGTTGGTGTAGTTGTATATATGTATGTAAGAAAATTGTGTTTTTATGTATATACTTGTATATACAACTGTTTAACCAACACATAGATTATATTGATTTTAATCAAGTGTCTCTAAAATGACAATTTTTATGTAAGTTTGTGTTTGGATGTCATATGAAAGTGATAATTTGATTGTTGCGAGTTGAATTCATTAAAATCAGTTTTTAGCATTTGGAGAAACAAAAGGATTATAAAATATAAAGGATTATAAAACACATTGTAAGATATATCACACAAAACAAGAACCAAAAAAAAGCTACACAAATTTAAAAACTGTAAACACGTAAGGATTATAAAAGGATTGATGTAAAGGAAAAAATTGCTATGAATTTATTTCTATGAATTTAAAGGTTGATTGATGTCCTAATTATTACGAGAACTCCAAAAGGATTATAAAATATAAAGGAAAAAATTGTTCTTTGTTATATTGGTTGTTCCAATTTTTTTGGTGGATGCAAACTGGGACGGCATGTGGGGTTGGGAGGCAGGTCGGTCGGGTCAAATTGCTTCATTTCTCAATCAACCCAAACTCCCACCTCATTTAATTAACTACATGTGACTTTACTAATTAAACCTAAATCTTAAACTAATCATTAAACTAATCAAAACCTTAAGCTAATAATTAATAAACCCTAATAAAACCTTAAACTAATCAAAACCTTAAACTAATCAAAACCTTAAACGAATAATTAATAAACCCTAATAAAACCTTAAACTTTACGCAACTGCTGGTGGAAGTAGGTCGTATGCTCAGATGCGACATGAAGATGTAAGAAAAATAATTAGTATTATCACATATTTATTTACAATTCATTGAAATGATGAATATTTTTCTTGTTTACAGATGCGAGATACAGGAACTTCAAGCATGCTCAAGGACTGGAAGAAGATGCACACAAAGAAAGGAGGTGGATGGGTGAATGAAACAGCAGAAGATGACTGGGTAAATATATTACTTTTAGGTTACCATTTAGAGTATATTGCCAGTAAATAGATAAATTTAAAGTATCTTACATTGCACATGTTTATGCAAGTAGATAGAGAATTTAGAAACTATGTGTATTGTTTTAGATTTAGTGAATCATTTTGACCTATTTAAACAAACTCTTGCATATGTTTTGTCAAATAAAGTATATGCAAGTTATTGTTTTGATTGTGTCAAAATGATTTCAACACATTAAGGTGAACTTAGTGAATTAAAGCTTGTTTGGCTTATTTTGCCCCTTATGTTGAGATATGTTTATGCTATTTTGCTGTAAATTTAACAGGATGGTTATCTAATTCCTAGCAGTTATGCTGTCGGTTTTTTTTAAAAACTAACTTGTATTTATTGTACTATTTAAAAACAGGAAAGACTTGAGGAAGAAGCTGCTCGGATGCGTAAAGAATATGGGACAGAACAAATTGATGAAGAAGAATGTTTGTCACGTGTTTTAGGTGACAGACGTGGTTGGAACAGGGGTGTTGGCAGAAGACTTAGAAATATAGCCCCTGATGTTTCTTATGTATCAAACTCGCAGTCCCAATTGTCTGACATGCAAGAGACAATTCGTTTCATGAATGAGAATATGCGACGAATGCAAGAGGAGATTGATGCACTTAAATCAAAGAAACATGCCACGTCAACAGACTCGGAAGAAGACTAATGTGCTTGGAAACATTGAATATTATATTATGATGGTTTGGAAAACATTAAGTTAGATTATATAACTGTTCGGGTGTATTTGACACTTTGTAAACATTGTTGTGTGGTTTATGTTGTGTTTTGTTTGATTATTTGTATTTTGTGTTTGGTTAGATTTTAGTACATATTCATGTAAATATAACAGGTTATTTGGGAAGAAATTGCAGGTTTTCTCCATATAAACTGGAAAATACAAAAAATAGGGAAAAAAAATTTTTTTTTGGTGTGACCTTTGCCGACGACATGTCGTCGGGAAAGGGGGCATTAATTTTTTTTTTTTTTTTTTTTTAAATTTATTTTTAAATTAATTATTAATTTCCGCCGACGGTTTTGGGCGACGACATGTCGTCGGGAAAAACAATCTATACCGACGAAGCTTTCCCCGACGACCTAAATACTCTATAGCGACGAAGCTATAGCGTCGAACACAGCGGCGACGACATGTCGTCGGGATAGGCTGTGCCGACGACATGTCGTCGGGACAGGGCGTCGTATCAAAAAAGATTTCTTGTAGTGAAATGTGGTCGTTTGCCACTTTCCATCAACATCATTGGCACAACTCTTCATTCTCAATCAAAGTCTAACTGGAAGACTACACTTCGACGCTTGAAAAACAATCGCATTGATGACATCGTGCACGAAGTTATCAAGATAAGCTACGAGCATATCAAACATGAGGAGGATAAAGAAGTTTTGCTGCTTTGTGGTTTGTTTCCAGAGGATTCTAATATACGAATCGAGGATTTGACGCGTAATGCATGGGGACTAAATATTTTTGAAGGAGTTTCTAGCTTAGGAGATGCCAGAGACTCGACAGAAACATGTGTGGGCAATCTATTAAATGCAAATCTGCTGATCAACAGTCACAAGCATGGTTGTGTTAAAATGCACGATCTTGTGCTTGCTTTTGTTTTGGGTGTAGTTTCTAAAAGTGATCGTGCTTGGATTATTAAGCATGGCGATGTAACCAAGTTGGCCGGTAGAGAGGAGTCTTGCAAAAGAATTTCAATAACATGCAAGGGTATGTCCAAGTTTCCTCAAGATTTCAAGTATCCAAACTTGTCTCTTTTACAACTTATGAATGGGGATTTCTCCCTCAAGTTTCCAGAAGATTTTTATGCGAATATGAAAAACCTTCAAGTCATTGCATATTATAAGATGAAATCTCCATTAATGATTTCAAGATCACTTCATTGCTGTGCTAATCTTAAATCACTTTGCCTGCATGAATGTGAGTTGATGTTTGACTTATCTTTACTCGGAGATCTTGAGAATTTGGAAGTGTTGAGTCTGTCAAGAAAACACAACGATTACCAACTTACAGATTCACTTGAATCTGTGATTAATAACAAAGAAAAACAAGAACAAGGTACAATCCCTATTCTATTACAACTCGATCTAAAACAAAGACACAACCCTAAGATCTAACCTAATCAAGATAGATCCTAACTGCTACCGAACGTATTCACCGAATAGATAAACACTCACATACAGTATTAACTTTCTCAGACTCGATCTCACAATAGATTCATCACTTGATGAATCTTACACCTTCTTCTAAGAAAACCCTAATCGCTAAAAGAAGATAAACTCAAACATAAAACTGAGTTCTAAGAAAGAGAGGAGATAAAACGTTTTATGAAGTGTATTGAAGAGGCCACCGCATCATTATCATCAGCATGTCAACTCCAGTCCTTCAACTTTCATTATTTACACATTTAACCCCTTCTTCCTGAAACTTACATAAACACAACAAACATTTCAAGTTAGACACACAAAACCTAAGACATGATTATAACATGTAATTTGAATTTTAACATATTAATTTAACATGCCCCCTCAAATTCATGCTATAAACATGTCAAACAAATCTGAACTTATCACACATACATTCATGTAGTGTAACAAACAACCTTCATATAAAAATATCAGGAACTTGGTTTAATGAATTTGACCATATTGATCAATTTTAAAGTGCATAACAACTTACACAATTGAGAGAAAAAAAAAACATTTACCAATTGTCTGTCAAATTTAATTGTAACGATTTTCTTATGAGAATTAAACTATTTTTCCCGAATAAAAAATTTAAATCATTTTAAAGTGTTTAGTTTCCACATGAAATATTGGATTAACTGCTATAGCAATAGCAATAGCAATAGCATCCTGTCTCCAAGAAAGATTCTAAACACAAAATAAAATAAATTTGGAATTTTTTAAGGATATTTAGCAGTCATGCAAAATTATGAAAAATCCAATGTTTCTTGCATTCCATGAAACCAAAAAAATTACCCAAGACAAAAAAAGACCCGCAACAAAACTTAACAAATACTAAGCATTTGCACCAATCAGTATCAACAAATGCAATAAGCTAGAAAATGTACCTTGTGTAAGTATGATACCTTTACCTGGAAGCTCTATGAGATTTCAAGGAGTCGCTAAACTAATTGCATATGAGAATTTTAACATTATGCATACATTGACAATAATTTAATTCGAAACAAGAACAGAAAACCAATTACTCAAATTACAAGATGAAAAATAGGAACCAAATTTGACATATTTCAACAAATTTAACAAGATGATAAGATTCAAACCATGAAGAATCAAGTGATTATTTTTGTTGAAATACAAATATGATTTTCAATTGAATATCAAATTAATATAGTTTTTTTTTTTTTTCAACCTTTTCAAATTGTTGAGTTAATAAAAAATAATGGCATATGACTTTAAACTTTCAAGAGGGCATTAAATCTCCAAGACAAGTCACTTGACATACCAGTTTTTTGCAAGACCATAAAGGAGAGAGCCAACCACAAATTTTCACGTATAGAAGACATGAACAACAATGTATAAGAGAAGAATCTTAATCAAAATATACACAAGACAACAATACAAGTTGATGTCAATAAAAAACAGATGTAACACTAGCTAACATTCAAACTTGAACTTTCTTTCAACATTGATTATCCAAAAAAAAAACAAATTTTTAATCAAACAATGAATTTTAGATTCATTTGTTGACAAAGAAAGAATTAAACACAGAAAATGACACAAGGCACTTAATAACTTGCAGTAATCACCACAAAAGATGACAATCATTCAACATATTCCAAAGAATTTATATGATTGCATCCATTATCAGATACAAACCTGATGAAACATAAAGCCACATGACTTTAAAAAAAAACAACACATGTCACAAGACATACTACTCAGAACAATGTCTGAAAAAATTGAATCAAATGATTCAATAACAATATCAGAAAACAATATGATAATACAAAGAAATATCATATGATTCTATAACAATATCAGATACACATCTGATCAACAAAAGTCACACGACTTTTAAAATTTCAGATCCACGTCTGAAAAAACTTGAACATTGTCAAAAAACAACTTGTAAAGAACATAAAGACTAATTTGATTTATTCAAAAACTTTTACAACTTTACAAGTTTACATTATGTCAAAACTTATAAAGAACCTAAAGACTAATTTGATATAATCAAAAACTTTTACAACTTTACCAAACAATGAATCATAAGATTCAAACATATAAAAGTCACAAGACTTTATAAACTTTGGAAACAAGTCTAACTTCAGAACTTGCAACACTATCAAAAACATAAATCAGAAATAAAATTCTGATTAAACAAGATAAAGAATCATATGATTCCATAAAACTATCAGAGACATATCTGATAAAAAAATAAAAACCACACGGTTTTTTTTAAATTCAGAACCATGTCTGAAGGCAAAACTTGTGAAAGGCTTGAAGACCAATTTTGACTTGATAAAAAACTTTTACAGCTTGCAAGTACATATTAAATGATACCTTGGAACTTGATGATCTTCCCAACTTCACAAGCATTTATCACAACTTGTGTGCATTGTTCAATAGTCAGGTATGTATGTATGCATGTAGGTTTCCTAATATTTTAACTTTACACATAATGAATTTTTGTTTTTGCAGGTTAAATTTGCGAAGTTGGAGAAATTGATGATTCGTAAAATGGAAAAGTTGAAGCAGATTTGGGGTTATGAATTTGGTAGTAGTGAGGAGGAGGAAGTTAATAATATTTCCATGTTGAGAGAGATTGAAGTGGATGGATGTGATAGTCTTGTGAATCTGTTTTCAACCAATCTAGTGAGATTGTTGACTCATTTAGAAAGGCTTCAAGTTGAACGTTGTGGCTCCACTAATGTATTCACAACAACCAAATTTGAAACAAGAGTCGTTAGCAAGGAATCTGTATGACTTATTTCCCTTAAGGCTTTTCTTTTCTTCACTTTTTCAGTCTTCTTACATCATATATAATATTTTTTAGATCCAATTGTTCCTCATTTGTTTATAATTAAAGTGTTTGGGCTATTTTTTTCTTTTTTCTTTTTTTTTTTTTTATTTTTTTTCCTAGCTCTCAAAATAAAACTTTAAAAAGCCATTTTGTTGAGAAAAGATAATCTGAGTATTTCATGTACACAAGTATTTAATTTCTACTGTTGTTGTTTGCAGAGGGAAGAGGGAGACGTCAATATTCATGTTGTTGCATTCCCATCCAATCTTTATTTTCATTCCCTTCATCATCTTTCTTTATCTAAATGTGAAGGTGTGGAAGTGGTGTTTGAGATAGATCTAAATAACCAACAACCGCCGCTACCCAACCTCCAAAGTTTAAAAATAGGTGAGATGGACGACATGAGTCAAGTGTGGAAGTGCAACAATTGGAATAAGTACTTGCTTATTTCTTATTCCTCATTCCAAAACATCACATCCATAGAAATCTATAAATGCGAAAGGATTAAGTACTTGTTTTCACATCTCATGGCAAAACCGCTTTCCAACCTGCAAAAAATCAAAGTAGATGAGTGTCGTGACATGGAAGAGGTTGTTTCAAACAGAGATGATGATGATAAAGATGATGAAAAAATGAGTTCTACATCTACAACCACCACTTTCTTCCCCCATCTTCATTCTCTCACTTTTGTGAAGCTAAAAAATCTTAAGCGTATTGGTGGTGGTGGAGGACAAGCAAATGCAACAAGAACTAGTGTCATTCATGATCAGTTTAAGGTATGTTTATCCATATAATAATTAATTGATTTTAAAAAATTAATATCTTTTAACACACGTGTTTTAATTTAAGAAGATATTATTTGATAGTATTACAATAATATAATAACCCTTCTATTTATATGATAATTATTAAACAAATTCTGTCTATATTAGAAATGCAAAATAGACAAAAGTATTGCTGAATAAAGATTCACTACCTCATTATATGTCATATTTTGACATGGAATCCAATAAAAGCATTTTTTTTAATTAGGAAAGCAAACGTATCATTTATTGGTACCATATACATCAAAAATCCAATTATAGATATTAAAGATGAAAAAAGGATTACATCTGTAAACTATTTATTTATACCAAATATGTTTCTATGAGAAAGGCTGAACAAGATTTGAACGGTCCATCATTGTTTCGGTTCTTTATTTTTGTGTTTCTATAAGACAGCAAACACATTCATTTCTATTTAGGAGCCTCATATTTGGACATCCTTGTACGATTAGTGATGCCAGAAATAGTCTATTTCTGGTGTCAAACAGAAATGGCTCGTATGGTGGTATGCGGGTCATATAGGTGCTATTTTTAGTTTTTGGCCATTTTTGGTACTTGTTCCTGGGTTTTTTTAATCTACATGACCCGAATAAAGCTATACAGGTCGTATAGGGTTATTTTTCTAATAAAATTAATATAAATTAATAAACATACATTATTACATAAAATTAAATGAAAACTAGTCATTAAAAAATATAATGGTTGAAATATAACCGTTGGAGCATAACCAAATCACGACATATAATTGTTGAGAAGATGATGAATAATATAACCGTTGAATGTAACCGATTAAATATATATCATTTAAATGTGTAATCGTTGAAATATAATCATTGAATTATATACGGTCGGTGTATTATAATCGTTTAAATGTAAAATCGTTGAAACATGAGGGTTGAATTATGGTCGTTGTATTATAACCGTTGATGTATAACTGTTTAAATATACAACCATTTTAATGTATAACCGTTGAAATACAATCGTTTAATTATGACTGTTGTATTATAACCGTTGAAATATAAACGTTTAAACATAATGTTTAAATATGTAACCGTTCAAATATAATCGTTAAATTTTGAAAGTTGTATTATAACTATTGAAAAATAAATTTTTAAATGAATAACCGTTTACTTTGTCTTTCTAATTATTTATAATAATATAATACATGATCGACAACCAATCAATCAGTCTATAGATGACAAATAAACGAAAGAAATAAACATGTTAAAACACAAACTATATACAATACAATACAATACAATGTTTATTCATCAAAATATGAAAACAAATAACTAAAAGCGAACTTAAGCATGACTAGGTGGATCTTGTTGATCCGGGTATGCCGAGGTCTAGCGAAGATAGAAACTGGAATGCCGGAAGCTAGACTCCGCTACTCGACTAACCATTGTATCATGTTCTCCATCCGCTTTAAAGGAGTAACATGCTCATGTACGATGGTCACGTCTGCAGGATGGATCTAAGGCTATCGGACATTGACAAGGAGTTGTGGCTGAGGCGATGGTGGTTGCATCAGCGGTGGCGGGTCTGGATGTGGCTGTGGTGGGCTCCCACACATGTTGTCAATCTAACATAGTGCGAAAATTCTTGTTCTGGAGACGTCAATAGTGGGAAAAGTGTTGTTGAAACATTGTGTGTGTAGTAATCACAATCACACAAATGCATTGGCAATTACGACTCCCGCTTCTGGCATTTGCATCCAATAACTCTGAAGAGCAAAACCCTGTCCTATCCATTGTAAGGATTCACGAACTTTTCAAACACCTTTTTAAACACCAATCTGTACCAATTTTCATTTCGTTTCTCATGAAAAAGTTGAGTTCGAATTGAAAATCATCCTTGTCTAACTTATTGTTGGTTGAGTTCAAGTATTTCTTCGTGCTCGCCCGTAACTGTGTTGATTGGACGTTGTCCAAAGTTGTGGTTTTATCAATTCATGCAAAGAAAAAAATTTTAGTATAATTTTTTCAACCATATTAGTTGCCAATACCTAAGTGCTTCTAAAAAAATGAAAAAAATGATTATATCAGTTTACTTGTTTGTAGCCAAAACTGCCTTAAAAAAGAAAAAACCAATGAATATGATAATTAGAAAATTACTTTGATGCTTGAACCATAACCATTCATGAAGTTGGCTTGTCGCACCCCGGGAATTTTCTCCTATCCAAGGGTGCGAGTCGATTGGTCGGTGCACAGTTGTGCACATGATCGCAGTCTCCGGTCACACTTGCGAGACCTACATGTCTAGTTATATACGTACATCCAAATACTTGGATAAAACAGTTTTGTAAATCAGAGTTGCGGAAGCTAAGTTAAATGTTTTCAAAAACATTTCAAATTGTAAGTTGCGGAAGTGGTTTAAGTTGTCTAATCATTATATTACAAAACAAATTCAATAAGATGTTTCCAACAGCCTAAGACACTTAGTAGATGCATGCGACCTCGCCCTAGCATCCTAATCCTGAGTGTGTGCCTTTGTTACCTGAGAAAACATGCGAGTAAAATGTCAACACAACAGTTGGTGAGAACACAGGTTTTATAGTAGCAGTAAACAATAATGTTTAAAGTGAATGTTGCAGGACTACATATCATTACAATGCAATATCGATTGATAGCTAGTCAATATAGTTACATTAAATGTGGGTTCGAAACCGAAGCTGGCTACATGCCTCCCTCCATGTCCATCACATAAGACAATGGCAAATGTGTTTGGTCAATTTTGCTTTGTTTCGACTCTCAGTCGGGGTGGCCTCCCAGGCGTGCAACAGAGGGGTATTTGTCAGACCCAAATAGTACTATCCAAGATTACCACATTGTGCGCCACACGCTATTAACGGTCCGAGATGTGTTTATGAGGACTTAGTTGTGATGTGTGCCACACATATACATATAGTGATAAAGCATGTCCATATGTATCCATAAAATATGTTTGATGTTTCAAAACAGTTATATGCAATGTTTTCTCCCCCAAAGGTAGAAAATAGTAAAAGGGGCCGTGAACTCACCTGCTAGTGGTCACCTAAAATCATATATGTCGTGAGTATATGTTTTGTGGTGTGTTGTATCCCATACAACTTTAAGTGTCGGTGTGCTCAATCAAGTGTTTGTGTGCTGACTTGTGTTGACTCGACGAATCGCTGGTGACCCGTTTGTTGTGTTTAGTTCAGTTATGTGTCGTAGTGATCATAACACGCAAGTAGGAAATTATCATGCATCCTACGATTTTAATCATAACAATGTTCACGTAAGTCACGTATGATAATCATTTAGGTTTTCATTTATGGAAAATTACTATTTTAAGAAACTTTTTATTTTTGGAAACTTTCTATTTATAAAAGTTTCTATTTTTGGAAAGTTTAGTTATGAAATCCCATTTCATCAAACCAATACTTCTAGCATGTTCCTAAAACACATTTAGCACGTATACAAGTTCCGTGAGTTGCCATTTCATCCTATTTGGCATTTTCCCCAAATAAAGTTTCTATTTATAGTAAGTGGTAGTTTAAAATTTCGTTTTCACAAATCAAAGTTCCAAATATGTTTTTATAGCATTTCTAAACATATTACAATAATCTCAAATCATCAAATCATGCCAAATCATTGAAATCCTTCTTTTGATTTTCAAAAGTTTCTAAAATAGTAAGTTACTATCAAAACCATGTTTTTCACAAATCCAACTATCAAGATGTGTTTCTAAACACTTTAATAGACTTTTAACATCATCTAACAACATCTATGATGACTAGATCATCATATAACATGGACATGCATATCCAAAGTTTCTATTTATGGTAAGTTCTACAAAACCTTACCAAATCAATCAAAACCCAATCCTAGATGATTTCTATACTCAATCCCAGTTAAAATACATCAAATCTTATTCAAGAACATCAAAAATTTCATGCAAGTGAGCTACATGGAGTTGCATGTGGTCAAACACACATGCATGTGGGCTTTTAGCCTTTGCATTTATGATCTAAGTGTAGATAACCATAGAAAACTACCTTAGATGGATGGATTCGAGCTAGAACAACTCCTGGTAGCTCAGGTGGTGGCTGATAATGGTGTTTTCAGCTTCTTGGTGGCTGTCACAAGCTTCCTTGATGTTCCAATAGTCCGAAATCATCAAGGAATGCAAGAAGTGGCTTTAGAGTGATAAAGGAGGTTTTGTGAGTGTTTTGCTGGAGGTTGGGTCGAAAGAGATGCCATGGAGTTCAAGTTTGTGTAAAGAAACCGAGTTGTGGAGAACGAGGTTGCTTTTATAGCCTTTTTGGCCTCTGGGATTCGTCGCGTACCGCCAAAGCCAAAATAGCCGGGTAGTCCATCGAGACATGCCGCGTACCACCAAGGTGGAAATGATCGGTGGTGGCATACCGCCGAGCATTTCGACTAAATTTCAAAATTCCCGCTCGAGCTTCGCGTTTCGCCGAGGGTCTTCGCGTACCGCGAAGGGTTTGGATTTCTGATTTTTAATTTCTTTTATTCTATTTCTTTCATGTTCGATTTGTAACATTTATTTTAATCATTTAGTTCGTGTTAATCACATAAACACATAATGACACATATGTTCGTTTGATTATCGTTTCGTTTGTTCACCAACGTTCGTGTAATAAAGCTCGTGTGTGTTTCGGTAATTCCATGAATTACCAATGATTGTTTGTGTTTGTCTTTATGAAATGTTTGCACACTTGATTAATCTAAATCAATGTGTAATGTACAATTCAATAATTCCCCGAATTATTGTTTTGCAACTGTGCTTGTGTTAGCCACACTTAATTTCCAAAATCAATGTGTAATATACGATTCGATAATTCCCTAAACAATCGTTTCGCAATTGTTCATGTTAACTCATTTGATTTAACCCAATTAAATGAAATGCAAGAATATGAATGGGAATAAATTATAATAAGTGTTGCAATTTACCTGAAATTACTGGGTGTCACATGGCTGTAATTATAGTCATATGCGTTAACATTAGAAGATTTTATCACAGCCGACCACATCTATTCGAACTTCTTCCAATCTTGTTCCAAGAAGTTTTGCTTGTAGTGTTTCGCGATATCCATGTATATGCCACCTTCATGGATGCATATTCATGGGTTTGGTAAATAAGTTTATTTCATTGCATGGTATTGAAAAGAACCTGCATTGGAGTTTCCCCGGTTCTATGTTCAAGACATATCTTGTGGCGCATAAACGAATTTGAAATTGGACACATTTTTGGGGTTTTGTTGCTTTAATGATGCCAGTATGTCACGTGGCTAAATGTTTTGATTAGTTAACTGCTCCATGAGACGGGTTTCAGAGTTGGCCAGTGGCCACTTAGTTGTACCGTAGTTGGGTGGTTATGTTCAACATTAAACACACATTCCATCCATCACACGATCTCTCATATTTCCTAATCAATTCAAACTCACAACCTTTTTTTTTTTGTGCCATAACAATCAAATTTAGGCTCTCATGTGTATACACCACCGCGATCACATTTAAGACAAATCTTGATTATCATCCGGTTGAGTTTGTTTTACTACATCGTCACACCAAGAATTAACCATTTTCAGGTATTATAGCAACCGCCCAATCCACCAAAGCATCAACACACCAGAATACCTAAAACCGGTTTCGTTAGACTTTTAGAAAAGTGTAAACGAACTATTGAGGACATGTTAAACCTGCTCAGTTTCGTACAAACAGATCTGGTTAACAAATTCATCACTGATTGAAGAACACTCATTGTTCTAATTTGACATCTTTAAAGTTTTTAATAAAACTAATAGAACTTGAAGTAAACGAAGAAAATCAATAGAATGTTAATAGAGAAAATGAATAACATATGATACCTTATACGATACCTTATATGGAAATTTTTGAAGAAATCTAACACCATGTCAAATAATTGGTAGGTAAAACGAGGAATCTTATATCATGTAAAATAATTGGCATGTAAACTGAGGAATATTTGGTCTTTTCAAATACTTCACATGCAAATTGAGAAATCTAATGTGGTGTCAAATAATTTGCACGCATATTGAGACGGAAAGGATAAGATATTCGTTCTATACGAGTCGTATAGATCTCCATATAATGCTATACGAGCCCAAACTAGATGTTCGTATTATTAAGTTATTGCCATATACTATACGATTCATTTAATCTATACGAGTCGTATGGGTAGCGTTTAAATAACATTGAGAGTTGATTGATTTGATGCTATGAGTGCCTATACATATACGAGTTGTGTAGATGGCATTTAAATAACCAAAAGTGTGTCGCCATAACATCACCCTTCTATTTGATGATGCTACGCATTAGCATTCGTCGTAATAAAAATGCCACATCACTCGAGGGGGCATTTGCATATGGGAAATATAATCTTGAATTAAATTCTTGTATAGAAAGTAGTGTGCTCAAGTGACAAAAAAAATGCATTGTTTGGTAAAAAAAGAAAAGGTGTATCCGATGCTTGACTTGGCTCCAAGTTTTGCATATAGTCCTAGGAGGGGCTGGTTTGCTTCATTTATCATACTAATATTATTTATCAATATTCTTTTTTAGGTTTCTCATGATGATGATGTTGTTTCATGGTCCTTATGCCAATACTCTAAAGATATATTTATATCTTCTTGTAATGGTTTGTCAAGTGTGATTCCATCTAATGCAAAAGGACAAATGCAAAAGCTTGAAGTGTTGAGAGTAGAGGATTGTGAATCGTTGACAGTGATATTTGAAACTCAATATATCAATGATAACAGTGGTGACTGTGAAAGTAGTGCTAACATTAATGAAGGAAGTGTTGGTATCGATGCTATTTCAAGACAAGCAAACATTAACGGGACTCGATTATCCAACCTAAAGATATTGGAAATAAGATCATGTAACCGTTTGGTTTTTGTATTCACATTTTCGACGCTTGAAAGCCTCAAGAATCTTGAAACGTTGATGATAAGAGATTGTAAGGAAATGAAAGTAATAGTGGAGAAAGCAAATGTAGAGCATAGAATGGATGTGGTCTTTCCAAGTCTAAAGTTTCTTACGCTACAAAGTCTGCCAAATCTTGAGGGTTTCTTCTTAGGGATGAATGACTTCAAGTGGCCATTACTGGAAATGGTTATGATTGCTGATTGCCCACAAATGATGAACTTCACATGTGGCCAGTCAACGACTCCCGTGCTAAAGGGCATACATACAAGCTTAGGCAAACATAGTGTTGAAAGTGGCCTAAACTTTCATCAATATCAGGTCCGTATATTTATAATTCATTCGTATTATTTAAATCATCTGGCTAGAGTAAATGGTATTTATTGCAAGCCTTGCATACGCATATATAGATTATTAAGATTAAAATAGAAGTCTCGCGAATTCAGTCTATTGTTTGGGGTTTCACCAAGTGATCGAGAGGTCATGGGTTCAAGCCCTGCCAGGGGTGATTTAAAGGACATCCAGGTGAGGGAAGAAATTTTGAGCTTAATCTCGGGTTCTGGACCAATGAGGGGGGCGAGGGTTTACCCATTCCAGGGGGTTCCCGCGCATTTGGTGTGGCCGCGTCTTACCTCTGCCCGGTGGGCCTGTTAAGACACCATAAGTTTTTTTTTTTAACAGCCATATTATCCTACTCTTACACTACACCCAATATTCCACCCTTGTTTGGATTTGAACCCAAGACCTCCTTTCTATGAGGCAATGTCTCTACCAATTGGGCTAGTCCTACATTGGCGGTTAAGACACCATACATGGTATGTAGGATCGTCGCCATTCAAAAAAAAGATTTAAAATAGAAACCTGATGGAAACTTTTGCTTGGAGTTAATGATCATCATGAATAATTTTAGTGTCTTTATTAATTGTCATATTTGTTAAATTTTACATTCAGATAAAACATCATGTTGGGTTAATCCCATCCAACCCTCAAAGTTAAAGTATGAGGGTCAGTTATGCAATTAATAGAAGTTTAGGATTATATTGTGTGTAACCCCATTGTCATCCCTTTGCATCTCACATTAATGACCTTGCTAACCTAACTTTTTCGTAATTAATAATTTTTTCTCTTCTATTCATTTAACTTAATCAAACTTTAATATTTTTTTCCATATAAAAAAATTAACTTCATTTCAAAACAAATAAATGATTTTCTCCATGGTAGTCATTATTTCCATCAATAAGTGAGTTTTTCATTATATCAATATGATTGACATTATTTTTAGTTTGTGTAGTTTTAGTTTTTAGTTTTTAGTTTAATGAAATTTTATATGAAGCATATCATTTGAAAAATGGTTAATCTAGTGTGGTCGTTGGGTTAAAGCCAATTCTATTTTATTATTTATTTCTAATTAGTCACAGATGGCAGTACTCTTACATGTAAATATATATGGGTATGTACTCCAACGACGCAAGCAATTGTCATTCAAAGTTTACACACACATAATTTTGAGTAATCTCAATCTGAATCAAAGATTATATGTCAATTTGACTATCGAATTGGTAGTCTTCTTCTGTGATTTTTGCTAACCCCAAAATTTGCCTTCATAATCATTAAAACACTGCCCTCGTCATCGTTTCTAAATTGTAGTTTTTCACTACATACAAAATGCAGTTTCCATACTCAAGAACAAGCTTGCTCTTGTTTTAATTTTGAAATTAGATTTCAGATTCAAGAAATTGATTTATTTTGTATATTTCATTTTTTTTTCATTTCATAAGAAAATCACAAACACTACAAAACAGTTGCAATTAAGTTCAATTTCATTCACTAAATATCTAGTTGAATTTCATACAAATCACCTTATATTCAAAAGGCTTATTTTGTTCCTCACAAAACTAAGACCCGGACAAGGAGCTTTTGAAATCATTTGATTTCCTTTAAAATTACAATTCAAACATAATTGTATAGAGTTTTATGTTTATCTCTTATCTATTAACTTGTTATTATCTTTTCTTTTAAATAACCTTCTCTAGCTTGTTTTGAGGCTTAAAGTTCTTCATTTTTGTTGTATTAAAAATACTCTTTATAGTGAATGAAATCTTCCTTTTGGTAAAATAATTTTCATGCTATCAGAGTGGGTTCACAAACACAATACCTAATGTTGATGCGTATTTTAGGTGTCCGCTGCTGGTCGAATAGATTAGATTTGTATTTGTTTATTTGTAATCACTTGTATATATTTGTGTGTTGTTACACTGGAAACTGAGCCGTTCGCAGGAGCATATGCGAATGGATTTTATGTAAAGGGGTCCATTCGGCCGAATGAGTGGCCGAATGTCTCCATTCGGGCGAATGGGCTACAGCCCCTATAAATACCAGTTTCCAGATTTTAGGGTTTAAGGTTTTTGTGTGTTCTTGGGTTTGAGCACGAGAGGGGGAGAGATCATGCTCGATCTCTCCCCGGTAACACTATGTTCTTTTATGATGTGGATTCAATCATGTAATCATTCGATTCTTCAATATACCATTTGATTTTATTCATCATCTTCATGTGTGCAAACCCTAACCTTCCGTCCAAAGTGAAATCACCAGTCCTAAAACATCTTTACACCTAATAGTCCCTGTGCACTCAAGATGACTAGTGAGAAAGTACACAATGCCATGAGTGAGAAGGACAACCAAAAAGCTACCGATGCAAGCTCACCATTTAATATTCACACTTCTGATTACTCTAGACAAATGCAATTCAATGATATATTCATGGATTGCAACTACAATGATTAGTCTCAAGAGATGACGAATTTCTTGTTTGCCAATAACAAAATCGCTTTCATTGATGGGTCCATTGACAAACCTTAAAAAACGGAATAAGCGTACATAGCTTGGATGCGTTGTGATGCAATGATCAATGGTTTCTAACTGTAGTGATGGAGAAGGACAATTGAGGCAGCTTGAAGTACTCTAACATGCATTGTAAATCTGGGAAGAACCCAAGGAAAGATTCGAAAAGAAAGTGCTCGACGTGTTTATGAATTGAAGTAGAAGCTTATAATCACTAGCCAATAAGGATCTTAGGTGTCTGCGTATTGCACAAAACTTCAGGTCTTTGCAATCCCAAGAAAAATGCCCAAAATTTTGGCAGTTGAAGAAGTCTAACCGAAAACCGTAACTCATGTTGTGTTTTTAGAACTTCTTTTTGGTTCCCTTTTTGCTTTGTATGAAACAATGGTCATCTAACAATCGATATCCATTTCTTCTAGAGCATCAAAAGATATACCATAAAGTTTCTCCTTGAAAAGTTGAACGTAGTTGGTTACTTCTGCCCCTGAAAGCTCCATGAGAGTACTAGTGTTGAGTGAGCCTATTTGTTCAAAGTAGTGTCCGGGATGGAACAAGATGCTGGTGTTTCTGGCGTATGATCACATGAAGTTGAGAGTATGAAGAGTAGTGGTTTAGGGATGAATATCTAGTGGTTTGAGTTGGTGGAACATGTGAGTGAGTGAGTGGGTTGAGAAGGTTGAACTGGAGCATAGAGAGCAGCAGAAGAAAAGTAGCCAGAGGTTTTAGTTTCTTCGTTGTTAGCGTAGATCTCCAATTGATAGGCACTCAAGATGCCCTAGAGTTCTCCAAGTTGTAGCTTCTTCATATTATCTGGTCTACGTATGACCAATGTATAAACAGTTCACATCCAAGGTAACGATCTGAAGAACTTCTTGATTATGTCCTGAATGTCAAGACGAACACCTACAACATGCAGTTCATCAACAAACTGCACGAACCTCAATATTATGCACTCATGGATTCACCAATGATATGAGAAAATTCTCATATTATTTTCTGAGACATCCCATTTGTTCTCCTTCACCTCTTGTGTCCCTTCATACATTTGTTGAAAAGCATTCCATAGTGACTTGGCAGTCTTGCACTTCTTGAACCCTGAATCATAGCTATAGGGTTTGTTGGACAACAAATTCTTACTTTGATTCACAATATGAATATATACGTATGAACAAGAAATGAAACAGAGAAAAGTGTATTTGGAAAGTAAAACTGATAGATGTTATTCAATCAAACAAAGCTATAAATAGCCTGACTCAACCTAAAAAGTAGACCCACTCTTTAACCATGTACTTCCCTCAACGTACATATCCTAAATATTCGGTCAAAGTTAATACCAAATCAACCTAATTAAATAAACTAAAAACAAAACAAATAATAAAGTCAAGATTAATTATTTCCAACAATCACCCCCTTAATCTTGACCTACTTTATCAAAGCAAGGTCGGTTCATCATCTTGAATCAAGTTAGCTTCGTTGTCTTTGCTTTTCCACTTTGTGCACTCATAGCTTAAGTGACCAAAAACTCCACAATCAAAGCACCGCATTCCACTTTTATCGCCTTGACCCGTTCCTTTACCTCGACCTCTTTCACCTCTACCATAGCTTCTTCCACGACCTCTTCCTCGACCATTACTTTCACTTGCCATCAAAAGTTGACCTTGCTCTTCATTCTTTTCTCCATGACTTTTCATACGCTCTTCATACGCCTTTAATCTTTCGAAAGCTTTGTCAAAGAGCACAGAGTCCAAATCGAAACATTGCTCTATTGAAGTTACAATTTGAAAGAAAGGTTTAGGCATGGAGTCTAGAAGCCTTCTTACCAATTCCTTTTCTATAAACTCTTCTCCAAGACCCCTCGCCTTTGTAGGATCAGATGTTCTCAATTGATAAATCAGTAGAGTATAGCAGCGGAATTCAACACAGAATTAGCATAAGTAAAGTAAGAACAAGTTCAATCAAACAGTAACGCAAGTTTGTTATAGAGAGAGAAAGTTTTCTGTAAAAGGAATATCTCATTCAATTGATTAACTTCGTTACATTACAATCATGTCAACTGCCTATATATAGAAGGCAATGACGTCTGATGATGTCACATGATGTTGACATCTAACAGACAAAACAAAACAACTGAAATTAACTAAACGACTGAGAATATCTTCAACATCTGAAGACAAACTCTACAACTACTGAAGAACAAAACTACTGAAGTACAAATACTGAAACTACTGAAATACAAAATACTAAAACCTCTGATGAGTAAACTACTCACCAGACTTTTACAAACAATAAGAAAACTACTGAAGACTAACTATACACTACAACACCTGACGACTTACACTTCAGCTGTTGTACATCTCTTCAGATCTTGTGACTTCAGCACATTTGAATATCAGCCTTTGTGTTCTTCTTCAGTTGTTGTAATGCTGTGAGACTTAGAGATTTTTCTGATCAGGCTCATTGGTTCTTTTAGTCCAACAAACTCCCCCTGAACCAATGCAGCCAAAAACCTCTAACTTATTTAAGGTCTCACTTATTTATTCCAGGCAGAAAGAAATGTCTTTTTCTTTGAGATCAGTATCAAAATGACCAATTAAAGTATAAGCCTGATAACCAACAGCTTTCAAAAACTCTAACTGTCAAATATGAGAGGGAACTCCATTGGGGAAATGGACTATGAGCATTAACCCCTCTCATTGAAGCTATTGATTGTATACTAACCTGAAAGACTCCCGGACATAAACTTCAAGTAGTAACATCTTCTCTTCTGGAGTCATTCTTTCAGGTTCACCTTCGAAGAAGGACTCAGGCCCATAAAATTCAGACAAGTATCTGGCCGTAGTCCCATCCTTCAGTTCTACTCTTGTAATTTCCCTGTACACAAACTCATCAGGGTGCTTACCCTCTAAAAACAAATAGAGTTCTTCTTGCTGAACATGTTCCAGCCTCCTATACACCAGTCCCTTCTTTATCATTTTGTTCTCTAAGAAGTTAGGAGCTTTTGCACCCGAGTTGTAGACACTCTTGAAGTCATTAATGATTTCCCAAGGATCAAGCACTGACCCAAGCATGATTTCAGCACTCAACACCCTTTTGATCCTATTTGCATAAGTTGCTGGGGGCTGTCTCTTGTGAATCCTATGAAGAACCCTTGGGTCAGGCCACATCTTAATCAATTCTTTCGTATATTTAAATGTCCATTTCAGAGCATACAACCTTTGAGCTTCCTTTTTCATTGCAGTGATAGTTGAAGTCTGAGGATAATCTTTGTCCACCAACTTGAGGAATTGCTCATCATGTTTCTTTTGGCTCTCTTCTTCTTCCAGTTTTACTTTGACTGCCAACATCCTAGCCTCTGGTGTAATAATTGGCTGTTGACCAAAAACTAATGGCTTTTCAGGAATGTAATTGGCAGGAGGAGTAATTTTCTTCTTTGGAACTGTCAGATCTACCCCAGTTGTTGAAGGTGCAGGCTTTTGAGCTTTTGGCTTGATGACTGTGGAGATAGGCAACCTGTCTTCTGCATCAGAACTTTCTTATTCTTGAATTCTGAGTTGCCTTCTCTTCTTTGGAGGAGCCCTTACCTCAACAACCTGAGTCTCAACCTGAGTCTGAACCTCTGGAATTTGAACCCCCTCTAGTTCAGTGTCTTGTGCATCAGAAGTTGTGGCTTGTACTTGAACTTCAGAGATTGTAGCCTGTGTTTGAACTTCAGAAGTTGTAGCCAATTCTTGTACATCAAATTCTTGTACATCAGAGGTTTTGACTTGTTTTTGTACATCAGATGTTGTGGCTTCCAATTGTTCAGCACTAACGTCAATTTCTTTAGCAACCATTTCCTGCTCAACTTCCACATCATCTCTGTTGATAATCTCAACAGGTTTGTTCTTCTTCTGTCTCTTATAAGTTACTTGAATGACAGGAGACCTTTCAAATGCAACCTCTTCAGACCTTGGCCTTTTGGAAGCTGAAGTTGTGACTGATTCAGTTCCTAACTCCCCCTTTTTGGCTGCAGGGGAAGAAGGAGTATCTAGAGTTGAAAGTTTAGCAGTCACAGCCTCATCAACCATTTGTTGAATTTGAGTTTGGGAAGGTAACCTCTCATCAAGGGCTTGAACAATAATTGATTTCAGTAATGGAGTGATGAGAGGGAGGATTTGTAGAAAGGCAGCAGCTAATGCCTCTGGGGTGCCAGAACCCAAAGGATTAGTGCCAAAAACAGTGGCTGGTGGCTTTTCAAATTGGATATGAGTGGTTGAAGTGTTTGGGTGACCTTCAGAATGAGAAGGTGCCATCTGTGGGGTAAGTGGGGAAGATGGTCTTTTGTCCTTGGACATTTTGGTGAGTAGCTCATTGAGTCTACATACCTCAGCCTCAAGGAGTTGGTTTTGCTTAACAAGCTCAGCAACTGATCTTTGGTCATCAGTAGCATTAGCTACATCATCTGACCTCCTGAGAATCTCAGGATTTACTTGAGTTGAGTGTGGCTCAACAGATTCAGGTGCCCCTTTGTCTTGGTACTGGGGACTTCCAACCTCAGGGGTAACCCCTTCATCAGTTGTTGCCTCTGACAAGGTCTTAGCAATGGTACCACTAGCAATCACTCCAACTGATGGAGGTGATGAAGTAGCAGCCTTGTCAGATATCAGAATCTCTCTTTCCACACTAGGAGATCTGATGTTGTAGTCATGATCCTGTGGGTTATCAGAGACACTTTGGTCCTCCCCCTCAATGTTGGAGCTTATCCCAGTAGTGATAGGTGTCTGGGAGGGGATAGGAGTGTTCAACTGATTCAGGATGTTTTCAATAACAAAAGTGGGACTATCTGGGGTGGTTTCCATAGGAATTGGTTTTGAAACAGATTGCACCCGGGGAGATTGGTGCTGTTCAATAGAAACCTTTTCAACTGAAAGAGGTTCTAGTGATGTGTCTGCCCCTTCAAAAGTTGCACCAGGTTCCTGTTGAGAGGAATCCTGGGCGGTTTGAGCCGGTGGAGTCGGATGGATCACTGGTTGACTACTCCCAGTGACCATGTCATGCCTTGGTGAGGCATGGGCAGACTCAGGGGACTCATTTCCCTAAGCAGCCTTTTTGGTTTGTTTGGATTTTGGTTAGTGGGGACTCTGGATTTGGATTTTGTGGTGGAGGCTGTGGGTTCCCTATGCTTGGGTTTGAGCTTCCGGGCAGCCTCTTTTAAAGTGAGGTTGGAGTTGTGTCGGGAATATACTTCCAGCAAAACTGCTGGAGCAGGGATCCCCTGACCAACAAGGCCTGTTTGTGGCAGCTGTTTCTCTATGATGGCCATAATAAAACGAGGATAGAGTAACCATCTGGATGAAACAGGCTTACCAGCATGTTCAGTTAATTCAGAAAAAAGTATTTGAGAAAAATTTAGCTTTTGAGATTCGAGGATAGAGTACAATACCTGTTGCCAACGAGATGACATTTGGTCCCATGAAGAAGACTTCGGAGCCAGGCATATGTTGATCATATGGAATATCAGACGCTCTGGATCATTAAAGTGTTTCTTGAACAGTGTGGAGTCACTTAAATCGCCCTGGTATTCATGACTTGTAAAACAGAGGTCAGTGGCACTTTTAGGGAACTGAGCGACAAGGTTGGCATCGTCCAGTTGAAGAACATCCCTTAGCTCAGCTGGACTAATATGAATGTTGTGACCATTGACTGTTGATCGAAGAGATAGGACTCCAGTTCCAACATTTACCAGTTCAACATTCATCCAAAATTGATGAATGGATTCGACATACAGAGTCGGATTGATGAGAAAAGCAGTTTTGAATTGAGAGGAGTTCATCAAATCCACTGCTTCATCAAACTTGGACCAGAATGAAGATTTGGTCAAGTAGGCAATCGAATTGTGACGCGGTTTCAAAGTAAGAGCAGCCATGGAAGCAGAGATGAAAGAGGGAAAATAGGTTTTGAAAAAGATGAAAAGTTCTGAGAAGGTGATAATGAAACAACTGAGAAAGATTGATTCAAATAGAGAAAACAACTGAGGTTAAAACAACTGAAGAGTAAAATTACTCATCAGGTGTTGGCGACAAGTTGTTCATCAGGTGTTTTCATCAGTTGGTCATCAGATTTTGTGGAGGTTGTGTGCATCAGAACTTGTGAACACTTTGTTCATCAGACCTTGTAAACCATATTTGACCTTCAGTACTTAGAACATCAATACTCATCAGTACTTTGTAACTTAGAGTATTATACAAGGTCATAACTGTTCTTGAATCAGTACTTTTGATATGTATCAGTATGTACTGAAAATATCAAAATGTGTCAAGATAAAGGAATATTTATTTTAAAAAAATTTTTGGAATTTTAAAAGGATATTTAACATTTTATTCATTTAAACACTAACCTATTCAAGTTGCAACATACCAAGCCTTAGAACTAAATTTTGAAAAGTGGATGTGTCTAAAGGCTTAGTAAAAATGTCAGCAAGCTCATCAGCACTAGGAACAAATTTGGGATCAATCAGACCTTTTTCAAAACAATCTCTTATAAAGTGATGTCTGATCTCAATGTGTTTAGTCCTAGAGTGCTGAACTGGATTCTTGACAATACAAAGAGCTGAAGCACTATCCATTAACAATGGTGTCTTCAGTTCTTTGATGCCATAGTCCAGGAGTTGAGACTGAAGCCAGAGAATTTGGGAAGTGCAACTTGCAGCAGCAATGTACTCAGCTTCAGCAGTGGAGGTGGCTACAGAAGTTTGCTTCTTACTTTGCCAAGAAACCAAGCAATTTCCTAGAAACTGACACCCACCAGAAGTAGATTTTCTTGAGAGTTTGCATCCTGCATAGTCACTATCTGAAAAAGCAACCAGCTTGCAGGATTGTCCAGTGGAGTACCATATTCCCAGGAATTGAGTACCTTGCAAGTATCTGAAAATTCTTTTCACAGCTATCAAATGAGACTCTTTGGGTGCAGCCTGAAATCTAGCACAAACACATGTGGCAAACATAATGTCTGGCCTGGATGCAGTTAGATACATTAAAGATCCAATCATACATCTATAAAGAGTTTCATCCACTGAAGTACCTTTCAGATCTGCATCAAGTTGTGTGGTGGTGCTCATGGGGTTGGAACATGGCTTACAGTTTTGCAAATCAAATTTCTTTAAAAGCTCTTTTGTGTATTTTGATTGGTGAATGAAAATTCCATCAGGTTTTTTTTTGATTTGAAGACCCAAGAAAAACTGTAACTCCCCCATAGCACTCATTTCAAAATTTGTAGTCATAAGTTTAGTGAAATCATCACACAACTTTGGGTCAGATGAAGCAAATATAATGTCATCAACATAAATTTGAACAAGTAGCTTATGCTGACCTACATTCTTTATGAATAAAGTTTGATCAATGGAGCCTCTAGTGAAATTATTTTTTAGAAGAAAAGTGGATAATGTGTCATACCAGGCTCTAGGTGCTTGTTTCAGCCCATAAAGAGCTTTATCAAGCTTGTACACCCAATCAGGATGTTTATTGTCCTCAAAGCCTGGAGGTTGACACACATACACTTCCTCTTTTATTTTGCCATATAAGAAAGCACTTTTGACATCCATTTGAAAAACTTTAAGTTTATGTAAGGCAGCATATGCTAAAAACAGCCTAATTGCTTCTAATCTGGCTACAGGGGCAAAAGTTTCATCATAATCAATACCTTCTTCCTGACAGAACCCCTGTACAACCAGTCTAGCTTTGTTTTTAATGATTTGACCTTTTTCATCTGTTTTATTCCTAAACACCCATTTTGTGCCTATTGCACACTTACCTGGAGGTAAAGAAACCAGCTCCCAAACCTGTTGCTTTTTGAATTGCAATAATTCCAACTGCATTGCCTCCACCCAGCCAATATCTCTAAGTGCTATGTGGTAATTCTTTGGCTCTTGTTGACTGACAAACAAAGCATAAAGACAAAAGTTAGATAATTGACTTCTTGTTGAAACACCTGCAGAAATATCACCAAGAACTTGAGATAATGGATGATCCTTCAGTTCTTGATATGGAATGAGATCAGTGCAAGTGTTTGCTGGAGGAACTGATGCAGCAGTTGAAGAAGATTCAGGATGTACAGCAGCAGGAATTTCAAAGGATTTAGAAGATGCCAGAATTTCATCAGCATTTGTAGTGAGTGGGATTGCTGAAGCAGAAGGAGCATCAGATTTGGTAGATGTGGACATATTGTCACTGAATCTGAACAAATGAGTACTTGCATCTTCATCATCTGAAATTCCTTGTGATGTTGCATTAGAAGCTGGTGGTGGATCAGCTGGAAGAACTTCATCTTCTACACCACTATTCTCAACATGAAAATCATGTTGCAAGATATTCAGATCAAACATCTCAGCAGGATTCTGAGGAATGGAATCTTTAGGACATTCATTGAATTTGACATGAAGAGTTTCTTCTACAGTCTTTGTTCTACAATTGAACACTCTATATGCCTTGCATGTTGAAGAATATCCAACAAAGTATCCTGCATCAACTTTGGAATCAAACTTGGTAAGTTGATCTTTGGTGTTGAGAATGAAACAAGGACACCCAAAAGCTCTGAAGAAGGAAATCAAAGGAGTTAAAGAATGAAGGATTTCATATGGAGTCTTCAACCATCTTTGATTCACCAAAACTCTGTTTTGCACATAGCAAGCTGTGTTAACAGCTTCTGCCCAGAATGTGAGAGGTAAACCAGAATCAGCAAGCATTGTTCTGGCAGCTTCAATCAGGGTCCGATTCTTCCTTTCTACCACTCCATTCTGTTCAGGAGATCTGGGAATGCTATACTGTCTCTGAATTCCCTTTGACTGATAAAATTCATCAAGAAGATGATTTCTGAATTCAGTGCCATTGTCACTCCTAACACACTTGAAAGAAAGAGAATACTGCTTTTCAGCATACAACACAAAATTGATAATAGCCTTGGCAACCTCACCTTTTGAGTGTAAGAAGAAAGTCCAGACAAACTTTGAATAGTCATCAACAATAACTAGACAATACTTCTTCTTTGCCATATACATTATCTGCACTGGACCAAACAGATCCATGTGTAACAGTTGTAAACAACCAGTGGATTTGGAATCTCCAATTGAAGGAAAAGAGACTGTGTTGCTTTCCTTTCAAGCATGCAGAACAGTTTTCATCACAACTAAAATCCTTTAAAGGAAGACCTCTAACCAAACCATGTTTCACCAATTGATTCATGTTCTTAATGTTCACATGACCTAATCTTCTATGCCACAGATTTGATTCCTTGAAAGAGGCCTTAGAAAATAAACAAGGATGACCTTTGACAGAGATTTTCTTAGAAAGATCAAAGGCATATACCTTTCCCACTCTGTTAGCCTTAAGAAGTGTATACTCATCTAACACTTTGCTAATCAAAGGCATCACATCAGAAGATAAAATCCTACAATCTTGCTTAGTGAAGAGAGACACATGACCCTTATCACACATTTGACTAACACTCAGCAGATTGTACTTAAGATTCTCAACATGATTAACATCATCAAACCTAATCTCACCATTAGTGACTACACCTTTACCTATGATATACCCCTTAGCATCATTACCAAAGGACACAAATCCTCTCCTTCCAGTGAAATAGTTATGAAGAAGAGATCTGCTCCCAGTCATATGCATGGATCCTCCACTATCAACATACCAGATGCTACTTTGGCATGCTGAAGGACCCTGCATACAACAACACACTCAGTTAGACTTTTGGACCCAAACCATTTTGGTTTTGGGTCTGTTAACATTTGAAGAAACAGAACTAGCATTATCAGTTGAAGCAACACTTGAAGCATTCTTATCAGAAATTTTTGGTTTGACTTTTGACTTTTGATTTTGATTTCTTCTTATGAAATGAATTAACAGATGCCTCTGCCATATTGACCCTTCCTATCAGTTGTTGCATCATTAGCATCAGTTGATTATGAGTTTGAGTTAAAAGCTTGATTTCATCAGACACATCAGGACTTGATTTTTTATTTTTCTTGTTGATCAGTTTTGTGTCTGTAGTTAAAATAGATGTTTTCAAGTGTTGTTTCCCTGAATCTGGAACAATTTCTTTTCCATTCTTGAAATGACTTGAAGTATTTCCTTGTACTGATTTTCCAGATTTTGAAACAACTAATGATTCTGGTACAAATTTTGAACTGAATGCATTTTTCATTTTAAGTATATTCTTGTTTTTATTCTTGATTTTATTGAATTTTGAACCTTTTCTGTACCAGCATTCATCAGTTGAATGATTAAACAACCTACAAATATCACAAGGCACCCTCTTCTTCCTTTCCTTGTGATTGTCTACAAGTACTGATGACTTAGAAACAGATTGTTTGTTCATCAGAACATCTAAGGCATCAGTATTTGTAGTCAAATTGACAACAGCTGATGTTTTGACAACATCTGAAGAGTTATTTTTCAGCACTTGTGTCTCAACACATTTACCAACATCAGTTGTTGCATTATCAGCTTTTTCAACAACTGCTGAAGAATGACTTTGACTTATCAAAATTCTTGCCTCATTTTCACCAACACTATCCCCATCTGATTCAATTAAGTGTAATTTTAAAACATTTGAAAAATGTTCATCAGGATTAATCTCAAATAAGACATTATCCTGACAAGAGTCATCCTCAATGACATTTTTACACCCAATTGAATAAGAATATGTTTCAATCTCAACCTTTTCAGCAGCAGCTTTGCAAACATTTGAGTCTTCTTCAGATATGTCGACAGAATCAGACATTTCTGAAGAGTTGGTAGATTGGTACACACTCTCCCCATCAGTTTCACAGTCAAGACTTTTTGGTTTATAATCAGTAGGGGGGCAGTGTGATTATAACCAATCCCAAACTTAACATTTGAAGCTGACTGTTTGCTCAATAACATTTCAAATCCCTTACAGGACTCAACCCATTTTTCACAATTGACTTGGGTTGCTGCAAGTGTTTGTTTCAGATCATTATGCTTCACTAGCATAACTTCCACTCTAGCTTTTTCATCAGACAACAAGCATTTAAGTTTATAAATTTCAGATTCTTTCTCATTTAAGGCTTTTTCAAACTCAGTTTTGTTTTTAGCCACAACCTTTTCCAATTCAAATTTCTCATTAATCAGTTCTACATTGATTTCCCTAATGGAAGCAAATGCTGAAATGCATGACTCTGAACATAATTTAGCTTTTGATTCAGAAGATACCTGAGATGTTGAAGAGGATTGACAGATATTGTCAGTTGAATCAATAGCCATCAGTGCCAGATTTCCAAAAGGATTGTCTCCACCATGTGGACCAGTTTCAGAAAAAGGCTGCATGTTGAAGTCTGATAAGTCATCAGGCAAGCTACTCCAATCAACAACTCCAGGAGTGAAGAAACTCTGATGCTGTTGTTGTTGAGACTGTTGAGTTGATTGAGGTTTGCTGGATTCAGGAAGAGCAGGTGATTGTGGTGAGATTAATGCTGGATTGTGAGGAGGTTGAGGCATGTAAAAGCAAGGATATGGATAGGGCATTGGATTTTGTGGAACAAAGTGAGCTGGATAGAATTGCTGTTGACTAGTACCAGAAGATTGTAGTCCTTTGCCTGAGGAATTGTTGCTCGGAAAGGTCACAAAAGGTGCAGCAGGATTAGAACCAGATGTTTTGCACTCCCTAGCAAAGTGACCAAGCCTATGACACTTATGGCACCTCAACTTCCCTTTGTCAAATCCAACCTTAGTCTTGCCAGATAATCCAGGGAACTTCCTTCCTGTTCTTTTATAAAACTTTTGTGATCTGATGTTGATCAATGCCATTTGACTTAAAATGTCCATCTCCTCTAGATCATCATCCGGGATACCTTTCAAATCATCCATCACAAAACACAAGTTGTCACTATAACTTCCTGCATTACCCTCAACTCCCACAAAAGCATGATCAGAATTGTTAGTAGAAAAGTCAATATGTTCATCATAAGAACATTCAGACCCATTAAACTCTGACTCCTGACCAAGTAAAGCAGTGTTACCAGGAACAAAATCATCAGCAAGTTTTCCAGATGAAGACAGTTTTCTCTTCTGTTCTACCTCTCTCTCAAAAGTTAAGAGTTTCCCATGTAATTGGGTGAGAGATAGACTTTCTAGATTAGCATTAGAGCGTAGGACAATTGTATAAGTGTCCCATCTCTCAGGCAATGATCTGAGAAATCTGTTATTCATCTGACTATTAGTGTATTCTTGCTTAACCATTTTTAACTCAGAAATTAAACATGAGAATCGCTCAAATTGTTGAGTCAAGGATTCACCCTTTCGGTGAGAAAATGTCTCATACTGCTGAGCCAGAATTTCTCTAGTATTTGCTAAAACCTCATCGGTTCCACCAAATTGTTCTTTCAGTGCAACCCAGAGATCATGAGCAGTATCATAATGCATCAAACCAGAATAGATCTCATTCGGCAGAGCCATGGCCAGAATACCATGAGCTTTAGCATCAATTTCAAACAGTTTAATGTCCTCATCCGAATACATATCAGCAGGTTTCGGAATCATGATCTTAGTTTCAGGATCAGTGATCGTGGGTTTATATGGTCCATGCACAACAGATTTCCAACATCCTGCGCTGTTAATCGACAGGTGATGTAGCATTCTACGTTGCCAGATGTTGTAGTCACTCCGCACCAGCATCGGAGGCTTGGTTGTGGAGCCTGTATTGTGTGGATCATTGTTCGGAGTTGACATGATCACAGATTCAATCAATTTAACACAAACTAATTCAAATCTCAATCAATTGATGCAAAACAAATTGATATTGAAATACAAATCAACAGAAGTTAGCAGAAAACTTCAATCTATAACAAATTCTTACTTAATCAGCTAATTCACTCAATTTGAGAACAAATTTGAGCAGTTTCAGAGATCAATTGTGTAATCGATCAATGATTAACCAGCTCTGATACCAATTGTAGGATCAGATGTTCTCAATTGATAAATCAGTAGAGTATAGCAGCGGAATTCAACACAGAATTAGCATAAGTAAAGTAAGAACAAGTTCAATCAAACAGTAACGCAAGTTTGTTATAGAGAGAGAAAGTTTTCTGTAAAAGGAATATCTCATTCAATTGATTAACTTCGTTACATTACAATCATGTCAACTGCCTATATATAGAAGGCAGTGACGTCTGATGATGTCACATGATGTTGACATCTAACAGACAAAACAAAACAACTGAAATTAACTAAACGACTGAGAATATCTTCAACATCTGAAGACAAACTCTACAACTACTGAAGAACAAAACTACTGAAGTACAAATACTGAAACTACTGAAATACAAAATACTAAAACCTCTGATGAGTAAACTACTCACCAGACTTTTACAAACAATAAGAAAACTACTGAAGACTAACTATACACTACAACACCTGACGACTTACACTTCAGCTGTTGTACATCTCTTCAGATCTTGTGACTTCAGCACATTTGAATATCAGCCTTTGTGTTCTTCTTCAGTTGTTGTAATGCTGTGAGACTTAGAGATTTTTCTGATCAGGCTCATTGGTTCTTTTAGTCCAACAGCCTTTGATGCTAAACCGTTCAACTTTGCCACGAAATCATCAATCGCTTCGCTCTCCTTCATGCGTAATTCTTCAAGCTCCCTTCTTAGTGTTGAAAGCCGAGCCGCTCTAACCCGTTCAAATCCCAAATACCGAGTCTTTAGTCTATCCCACACCTGTTTTGGATCGGTGTGACTCACCATTTGTAAAACCATCTCCTCCGGTATGGCTTGAAATAGGAAAGCGAGAGCTTGCTTCTTCTTCTTTGGGTCCGGCTCTTCACCTAATGTCCTCTCTTCGACAGTCTCCCATAGGCCATAAGCATCCATTATCGTCTTCTCTTTCACCGCCCATACCGGGTAGTTAGTCGCTGTCAAATTCGGAACTTGGTATGACAACGAACCTGATTCTTTAGCTTGCACCATAGCCATTGTCACACCCTCAAATTTCAACTAACGGAATCATACCGTTTGGGACGTGACAAACCAGGATCTCAGATCATTAGACATAACGAAGACCTCTATATGCTTTTCAAACATAACTTTGGTCTAAACTGTAATATCAAAGTTCTAACGTTTGCGAAAGCGTTTTAAAACAATAATAAACATAACGGTTTGTAAAATGTAAATTACAAATCATAGTCTTAAATGTTCAAATTCAAAACAACTGTAATGTAAAGCATGCATGAGACTCGATCTCCTAGTCCCTGCTTGTCTGTTCTCGTACCTTAGCGTCCTGAGAAAACATGTAAATCAAGTCAACACAAAGGTTGGTGCATACACAGGTTTGATTAGTAGTAATCATAAATGTTTGAACAACGGTTTGAAATGTAATGTTTGCAGATAACATAATCACACATTGCATAGTCATGATAGCTAGTCATTGTACTATTTAAATAAGTGGTCGACACCGAAGCTGACTGTTGCATGCTATTGCATGTTTTGCCTTCCCACTATTGTCTAACACAAACAATAGTAATGTTGAATTGGCTAGTTAAACACCTGCGTAGATCCCATCTACCAAGTGAGGTTTGTCAAACCCAACAGATCTATCTTCAACTACCACGCTTTGCACTACGGCAAACTAAACGGTTCGAAATGTAAGGACTTTGAGTGTTATGTTCGCACTTATAGTAAACAGCTAACTCATGCAAGTGATATGTATCTAAAATGTTTTTTGCACATGTTTTCTCCCCCAAAACAGTTAAAATAAGAAAAGGGGTCGTGTACGCACCTTTGAATGTAGCAGAATGATCAAACACGTGAACTCGTGTAGAAAGTCCTCTTACGAAGAACCTGTGTTTTAACAATAACATAGTGTTATTCGGGATGTCGTTTTATGCTTGAAATCACATACGTGTCAACACACGTATGTTAGAGTGTTAGGAGTATGCATACGTATGTACGCGTGCCTTTGAAATCGTTTAAATAAAACCATATATGATTTTATTTAAATAAGCGTAATTATACGCGATTTCTTTTTCGATCTAAAATGTGACTTTTGTTATTCTAATATGTTCGGAACGAAATTATGGTTCCAACGAAATTCGAACGGGTCAAAACGGAGTTAAAACGAGAAAGTTATGACAAAAATACTAAAATAGTTTTAAATCCTCAAAAATGGTGGAACCCAGAATCGAACCCGCGATCACCCCCTCACAACACACACACACACTACCAGTTCAGCCCATTAGGGAATCGCAATAACACTCCAGAATTAATTCTTTTAACCATGGTTTCTCGGATTCCCCTTCACTTAACCATATCGAACCCACATGCATCCGATTGAACCACTATTCACCCCCAATCGAACCTAGAACAATAGGGGTTTTGTTCCTGGGATCCTACCGACCAAGTGGATGGTTTTAATTCAAACAATTGCTCATTTTAACCCAATTAATCGGTTATACCTTAGTTCGAACTCGAGCACTTTAACCCCCAATGCAAACTTGCTGAATTCGTTAATTTGAGTCCACTAATTCATATAGTTTACACTCATTGGAACATTTCGAAACTATCTACATGCTTAATCTGAGTATTAAATTTGTTCTAAGAAAAATCCCCCATTTTGTTTATGTAACAAGCCCTAGAAAACAAAATCCTTCAATTCGATATTATAACATGCAATTGATATGGGGTTATCATTTAAATATGAACTTGGATACTCCCAGAATAGGTTGATTTGAATCTTATGGTCATTAGTATAGAAATCCCCAAACCGTTTCTTAACATGAACCCTAATAATCAATCTTGTGCAATTCGAAGTTAAAACCATGAATCATCATGGGGTTATGCTTGATCGGTATACTCTGAAACTACTAATGTGATCTAATTTGATTCTAATTCACGTTTGCTAAGAATCCCCCAATTCGGTTCTAAGTATGAACCCTAGGACTAGAAGTCAATAAATTCGATGCTTATAACCGAAATACCCATAGGGATTAGCTTAATCGAAACCTTCTGAGACTTCCTATGTATTTCAATTTGAATATAGAACTCGTTTTCATGGAAACCCCCAAATGACTTTCTAAGAGAAACCCTAGAAATCGAATCCATATGATTCGTTGTTACAAACAGGAATTAACACATGGTTTTCAATGAACAGAACATCACAAAGCTTTCCATGATCTTTGATTTGGTTTTTAAAATCTTTTGAGCAATAACCTCCAATTCGGTTATACTATGAACCCTAGTAATATCACTCGATCAATTCGATACTAGAACCACGAATTGTTAAGGGGTTATGCTTAATCGGTCTGTTTAGGATGTGTAGAGGCGATCACTTACTTGTTTTGATATTCGATTGAAGTATCTCGACTTCTAAGTTGTACTTCGGCCGACTCTAAATCCAATTCTTCAATCCGAAGCTTCTGCGATCGAAATGGTGTATGCTAAAGGCTCTGAGAATGCCGATTGAGATGTAGGAATGTTCAATTGTGCGAGATGTTGTCGAATTCTGTGAGTTTGATGACTAGAAGCTACGGTTTCAAGTTTTTGTGTTCAATCTTGATTAATTCCGATGGTTGATGCCCCCATAACGTCTAAAAACTGTTAATAATCATAATTGTGATGATTATGATGGTCCAATTCGGTTACAACTTGGGTTTAATGCAAATTCCGAATTTTCTTTTATCCTTTGCTCGAATTTTGAGTTTCTAAAGTCAAAATCTTACTTTTGTTTGATTCCCACAATACACCTTATATGTTACATGCTTATAACCATAATAAAGTAACCTAAGATAGTTAAATTCACTATAGTTGATTATTGAAAGTGATTTCAATTCCCAATTGAATCCATAATTCGAATTTTGACTATGGAAGTCAAAATTAAATACATTAAGCTTAATTCCACTATAATCCTTATATAATAATCGATTTTTGATAGTTTTCAGTTAAGTGAGTTAACCTGAAAAGTCAGATTGTCACATCATCCCCTTGTTAAAGGAATTTTCGTCCCGAAAATTAGTAAATGTTAGGAGTAGTTAGGAAACTACTTGCGAGTTCAGATTGTACGTGATAGTGTGGTTTGATCATTCTGTGTGCTTGTGTGTACTTACACACGAAATCCAATGTTTGCAACATCACAACTAAGTGTGATCATTCTATGTAACTGTTTTGCGTGTACACTAGTTAGTTCACCTAACTGTGACTGTTTGTGTTTGATCATAATGTGTTGTGTAACCTCGCACATAGTGAGTGTTTGTAACTCTTTGTACTATGCAACCTCACACATAGCAAAATGTGTGTAACTAATCATGCATGTACTACCATAACATGTAACATATGAAATGTAACACATAAAATGTAATGTAGCACAAATGTTTGTAACAAAACCAATTGCATAAAATGTTTGTGCTTACCGTTTAAAATTTGAAGTGCTGATGTGTGAAGCATCACGTCATCCCCTTTTTGAAGGAAATTTCGTCCCGAAATTTAACGTGCGCTCTCAGTGTTTGTTGCTGTTGTTTTGAACAGATGAGGATACTTCTTCATCATTTGGTCTTCCCGTTCCCATGTGAATTCAGGACCACGTCTTGAATTCCACCGAACTTTGACTATTGGAATCTTGCTTTGTTTGAGTTGTTTGACCTCTCGGTCCATGATTTCAGCTGGTTCTTCAATAAATCGTAACTGTTCATCCACTTGTATTTCTTCCAATGGTACAATCAATGTCTCATCAGAAAGACATTTCTTTAAATTCGATACGTGAAAGACATCATGAACTCCACTGAGTTCATCCGGTAGTTTGAGTTGATACGCAACGGGACCAATCCTTTTCAGGATCTCAAAAGGTCCTACGTACCGTGGAGTAAGCTTCCCGCGCTTGCCAAAACGTATCACACCTTTCCAAGGTGATACCTTTAGAAGAACTCGGTCTCCTACTTGAAATTCCAACGGCTTACAACGTTTGTCAGCATAACTCTTCTGTCTATCCCGGGCCGCTGCCATACGGTTTAGAATTTGAACTATCTTCTCTGTCGTCTCGTGCACTAGTTCAGGACCTGTAATCTGACTGTCACCAATTTCAGCCCAGCAAACTGGTGAACGACATTTACGACCATACAAAGCTTCAAACGGTGCCGCCTGAATACTTGTATGATAACTGTTGTTGTAAGAGAATTCCACTAACGGTAAATGGTTTTCCCAGCTGTCACCAAAATCAATGACACACGCTCGTAACATATCCTCGAGCATTTGAATCGTACGTTCACTCTGACCGTCTGTCTGTGGATGATATGCGGTACTCATATCCAAACGAGTTCCCATTGACTTATGGAGAGATTTCCAAAAGTTTGAAGTGAATCGGGCATCCCGATCTGATATGATGGAAATTGGCACGCCATGCCGTGTTACCACTTCCTTGATGTAAATGCGAGTCAGTTTCTCCATCTTGTCGGTTTCCTTGATTGCTAAGAAATGTGCAGATTTCGTTAATCGATCGACAATTACCCATATCGTATCACAACCACTTGGTGTACGGGGTAACTTAGTAATGAAGTCCATCGAAATCTGTTCCCATTTCCACATTGGTATTTCTGGTTGTTGCAGCAAACCAGATGGTTTCTGATATTCAACTTTGACTTTTGAACAAGTCAAACATTTGCTAACGTACCTAGCAATGTCAGCTTTCATGTGAGGCCACCAATACAGTGCCTTCAAGTCATGATACATCTTGTCTGATCCCGGATGGACTGAATATCTAGACTTGTGTGCTTCATCCATCACGAGTTCCCTCAAACCTCCATACAAAGGTATCCACAGTCGATTAATGAAATAACGAATTCCTTCAAGCTTGACATCCAATTGTGTTTCCATCCCCCGTAAGGATTCATGTACCAATTTATCCTTTTCTAAAGCTCCCAACTGAGCACTGCGTACCTTTTCAGGTAAGTCAGTATGTATCGTCATCATAAGTGCGCGAACCCGTCTTGTTGATGTGTCTTTTCTGCTTAAAGCATCAGCTACCACATTAGCTTTTCCCGGATGGTACTTAATCGCGCATTCGTAGTCGTTCAACAACTCGACCCACCGTCGCTGTCTCATATTAAGCTCCTTCTGATCAAAGATATGTTGCAAACTCTTATGATCAGTGTAAATGGTACACTTTGTTCCATATAAGTAATGCCTCCAAATTTTCAAAGCAAAAACCACTGCTCCTAACTCCAAGTCGTGAGTAGTGTAATTCTTTTCATGTGGTCGTAGTTGCCTTGAAGCGTAAGCAATCACTTTATCACGATGCATCAACACACATCCCAAACCCTGTGCAGATGCATCACAATACACCACAAAGTCTTCTGTTCCTTCTGGTAAAGACAGAATCGGTGCACTGCAGAGTTTCTGTTTCAATAACTGAAATGCAGCTTCCTGTTTATCCGTCCAGTTATACTTCATTCCTTTGTGCGTAAGAGCTGTAAGTGGTTGACCAATCTTTGAGAAACCCTCAATGAATCGTCGTTAGTAACCCGCCAAACCAAGGAATTGTCGTACCTCGGTAGGGGTCTTTGGTGCTTCCCAATTCTTAATTGCCTCAATCTTTGCTGGATCAACATGTATGCCCTTTTCATTGACTATATGACCCAAGAATTGTACTTCTCGCATCCAGAAGTCACATTTCGAGAACTTAGCGTACAATTGTTCTTGTTTCAGTAATACCAACAACAATCGAAGATGTTCAGCGTGTTCCTCCTCAGTTTGAGAATAGATGAGAATGTCATGAATGAAAACAATGACAAACTTATCAAGGTAAGGTTTACAAACACGATTCATGAGATCCATGAATATAACTGGAGCGTTCGTCAACCCAAATGGCATGACCAAAAACTCGTAATGGCCATAGCGCGTTCTGAATGCTGTCTTTGGAATATCTTCTTCTTGAACTCTTAGTTGGTGATAACCCGATCTGAGATCAATCTTCGAGTAGTAACTCGAACCTTGCAACTGATCGAACAGATCGTCAATTCTGGGTAACGGATACCGGTTTTTGATGGTAACCTTGTTCAGTTCCTGGTAATCGATACACATACGGAAAGTCCCATCCTTCTTCTTAACAAATAAGACTGGAGCTCCCCACGGTGAAAAAATAGGTCGTATGAAGCCCTTATCCAACAACTCTTGCAGTTTGTAGATAACTCTTGCATCTCAGATGGTGCAAGTCGATAAGGCGCTCTAGCTATCGGTGCTGCATCTGGTGTAAGGTCGATTCGGAATTCCACCTATCTGATAGGCGGTAATCCCAGAAAGTCTTCTGGGAATACTTCAGGAAATTCACAAACTACTGGAATGTCTTCAATCTTCTTCTCAGCTACCGGCTTCTCAGTTATAAGTGCTATAACTGCTGTATGACATTTCCGCAGACATTTGTGTGCTTTCATACAAGATATGAGACGCAGTGGCGTACTGCTCTTCTCGCCTTGTACATACAATGTCTCTCCATGCTGAAGAGGTATACGAACGATCTTTTCATGGCATACTATTTCAGCCTGGTGTTTGGACAACCAGTCCATGCCAATGACTACATCAAAACTGCCTAAAGTGATAGGCATAAGATCAATTTCCAATGTCTGACATATCAAATCAAGGATACATCCCTTAAGGATTTGTTCAACTACAATTAGCTTACCATCAGCTAGTTCTACAATGTATGGATTTTCTAAGGCAGTGGGACAAACATTTAGCAACTTAAAAAGTGAACTAGATACAAAACTCCGGTCTGCACCAGTGTCAAATAACATAGAGGCATAGTGATTATTCAAGAGGAACATACCCGTGACAATGTTGGGATCCTCCCGTGCCTGACGTCCTCCAATCACAAACGCCCTTCCCCTAGCACCATTGTTGTTGGTATTGTTGTTGTTATCGGTGCCATTGTCGTTGCCGTTTCCTTTGCCATTTGCATCGTTAGTCCCGCCTTTCTTTAGTTGTGGGTAATCCTTTTTGAAGTTCCCCAGCTTACCACACTCAAAACAACCCTTCTGTGCGTTGTTCTGGTTGTTATTTTGATTGTTGGAACTGTTCTGCAGCTCTCCGCGACAATCCTTAGCTGCATGCCCTCCTTTGCCGCACCGTTGACACTTAAACTTATCACACTGATTCCCAGCATGATGTAATCCACACTTGTTGCACTTTGGATGTTTACCAATATACCCCCCTGACGATGATGACTGTTGACCACTGTCCGAGTTGTGATAAGACTTGTGTGAGTCCTGATTTCGGTTCTGTTGAAATGGCTGTTGGTTATAGTTCTTGGTGTTGCTGCTTTCCCACTTTCTCTTGTGGTCTCCCACCTTAGTAGCCGCTGTTCGTTTAGGCAAAGTTCCTTGTAAAACTGCCTGGTAAGTTAATTAGTGCGCGAGTCGCACAACTTGTTGAATCATTGTGGGATTTGCAGATGTAACCAATCCCTGGATCTGAGGCACCAATCCTCCTATGTACCTCTCTATCCACTTACTGGCTGGAGTAGCCATGTGGGGTAGAAGTTTGGCCAGTTCATGTGATCGAGTCGTGTACTCCTCGATGTTTGACCCCTCCATCTTAAGATGCCAATACTCCTCCTCCAGCTTCTGCATTTCACTGCGAGGACAGTACTCCTCCTGCAGTAAGGTCTTAAAACCATTCCAAGTTAAGGCATTGGCCTCACCCAATCCCAAAGTCTGGACATTGGAATTCCACCAGGTTAATGCTGGACCCTCCAACATACCCGTAGCATACTTGACCTTGTTTTCCTCAGGACAGTTACACATCTCGAAAACTGATTCGGCTTTTTCAATCCATCGTAGGAGTCCAATGGCTCCCTCCGATCCTTTGAAGTTATGTGGCTTACAGTCCAAGAACATCTTGAACGTGCACGCCTGTGGGTTCACCAATCCCCCTGCTGGACCATGTGGCCCTGTAGTGTGTGTCTGAACGTAGTTCGCTATTGCCTCCGCGACCCTGTTATTGATCAGCTAATTGAGCTCAGCAACTGTCATCTTTACGTTCTCGCCAGACATTATCTCCCTAGTTAAAAGAAATGTTAGAGTTTTATCAAATCCAATGTGAAACGTGTAAACAATACAACAAACAACAAACATGCAATTGTATGAATCAACACAACTGTTGGCAATAAGTAATAGTTTTCAATAGATAATAATCTGATTTGAGTACAATGCTTTCAAAATCAAAACATAAGTTTTCCAAACGTCTAATATAGGGACACAACCCGCCCCTAATAAGTTTAAACAAAATAAAGAAAGATCAAGCATCCTCAACAGTGGAATCATCACCAGAATCAAAATCATGTTCTGGTATCTCCTCCTCTTCCTCTTCCTCCTCTGCCTCTGATACAAACTGCTCTTCCAATGCAATCAACCTCCCCTCAGAAATGTCGGCTCGGTGCTCCTTCTACTGCACTCGAGTAGTCAGATGTACAATGTGTGACTCTATCCCCCGAACCACACTACGAAGCTCTACGTATCGAGCGTTTACATCCCGAAGCTCCTGTGCCATATGCTCAATCCGATTATTCGCCCACTTTGACTCCCATGTCAACCGGGCGATATCATCTGACTCAAATCGTGGCCTCTTACAGGCACGAAACCTAGGTGGCATGCGATACGAAGACTCCTAGGAAGAATCCTCCACAGGTGCTTTCCCTGGGTCTCTCTGTGGCTCCTCTTGTGGGTCATCCTCAGGATCCTCCTGTGGATCCTCCTCAGGATCCTCCTAAGGTTCGTCCTCCTCCGGATCCTCCTCCGGGTCCTCGTCTGGATCCTCCTCCGGGTCCTCGTCTGGATCCTCCACGGGATCCTTCTCCGGATCCTCCACGGGATCCTCCTCCGGGTCCTCCATGGGATCCTCCTCGTCATCAGATACGATCACGTACGGTGGTGGCGGTGCTGCCATATCTGTTACATAAAACCATATGTAAATACTAGGCAAAAGAAGTTGTGTAAACAAGTGTCTAATGTCTAACAGTTATAGTCTAAGTCTACTAATGCAAACCTAGTTCGGTATAACCAATGTCTCTGATACCAATCTGTCACACCCCAAAATTTCAACTAACGGAATCATACCGTTTGGGACGTGACAAACCAGGATCTCAGATCATTAGACATAACGAAGACCTCTATATGCTTTTCAAACATAACTTTGGTCTAAACTGTAATATCAAAGTTCTAACGTTTGCGAAAGCGTTTTAAAACAATAATAAACATAACGGTTTGTAAAATGTAAATTACAAATCATAGTCTTAAATGTTCAAATTCAAAACAACTGTAATGTAAAGCATGCATGAGACTCGATCTCCTAGTCCCTGCTTGTCTGTTCTCGTACCTTAGCGTCCTGAGAAAACATGTAAATCAAGTCAACACAAAGGTTGGTGCATACACAGGTTTGATTAGTAGTAATCATAAATGTTTGAACAACGGTTTGAAATGTAATGTTTGCAGATAACATAATCACACATTGCATAGTCATGATAGCTAGTCATTGTACTATTTAAATAAGTGGTCGACACCGAAGCTGACTGTTGCATGCTATTGCATGTTTTGCCTTCCCACTATTGTCTAACACAAACAATAGTAATGTTGAATTGGCTAGTTAAATACCTGCGTAGATCCCATCTACCAAGTGAGGTTTGTCAAACCCAATAGATCTATCTTCAACTACCACGCTTTGCACTACGGCAAACTAAACGGTTCGAAATGTAAGGACTTTGAGTGTTATGTTCGCACTTATAGTAAACAACTAACTCATGCAAGTGATATGTATCTAAAATGTTTGTTGCACATGTTTTCTCCCCCAAAACAGTTAAAATAAGAAAAGGGGCCGTGTACGCACCTTTGAATGCAGCAGAATGATCAAACACGTGAACTCGCGTAGAAAGTCCTCTTACGAAGAACCTGTGTTTTAACAATAACATAGTGTTATTCGGGATGTCGTTTTATGCTTGAAATCACATACGTGTCAACACACGTATGTTAGAGTGTTAGGAGTATGCATACGTATGTACGCGTGCCTTTGAAATCGTTTAAATAAAACCATGTATGATTTTATTTAAATAAACGTAATTATACGCGATTTCGTTTTCGATCTAAAATGTGACTTTTATTATTCTAATATGTTCGGAACGAAATTCTGGTTCCAACGAAATTCGAACGGGTCAAAACGGAGTTAAAACGAGAAAGTTATGACAAAAATACTAAAATAGTTTTTAATCCTCAAAAATGGTGGAACCCAGAATCGAACCCGCGATCACCCCCTCACAACACACACATACTACCAGTTCAGCCCGCTAGGGAATCGCAATAACACTCCAGAATTAATTCTTTTAACCATGGTTTCTCGGATTCCCCTTCACTTAACCATATCGAACCCACATGCATCCGATTGAACCACTATTCACCCCCAATCGAACCTAGAACAATAGGGGTTTTGTTCCTGGGATCCTACCGACCAAGTGGATGGTTTTAATTCGAACAATTGCTCATTTTAACCCAATTAATCGGTTATACCTTAGTTCGAACTCGAGCACTTTAACCCCCAATGCAAACTTGCTGAATTCGTTAATGTGAGTCCACTAATTCATATAGTTTACACTCATTGGAACAGTTCGAATCTATCTACATGCTTAATCTGAGTATTAAACTCGTTCTAAGAAAAATCCCCCATTTCGTTTATGTAACAAGCCCTAGAAAACAAAATCCTTCAATTCGATATTATAACATGCAATTGATATTGGGTTATCATTTAAATATGAACTTTGATACTCCCAGAATAGGTTGATTTGAATCTTATGGTCATTAGTATAGAAATCCCCAAACCGTTTCTTAACATGAACCCTAATAATCAATCTTGTGCAATTCGAAGTTAAAACCATGAATCAACATGGGGTTAAGCTTGATCGGTATACTCTGAAACTACTAATGTGATCTAATTTGATTCTAATTCACGTTTGCTAAGAATCCCCCAATTCGGTTCTAAGTATGAACCCTAGGACTAGAAGTCAATAAATTCGATGCTTATAACCGAAATACCCATAGGGATTAGCTTAATCGAAACCTTCTGAGACTTCCTATGTATTTCAATTTGAATATAAAACTCGTTTTCATGGAAACCCCCAAATGACTTTCTAAGAGAAACCCTAGAAATCGAATCCATATGATTCGTTGTTACAAACAGGAATTAACACATGGTTTTCAATGAACAGAACATCATAAAGCTTTCCATGATCTTTGATTTGGTTTTTAAAATCTTTTGAGCAATAACCCCCAATTCGTTTATACTATGAACCCTAGTAATATCACTCGATCAATTCGATACTAGAACCACGAATTGTTATGGGGTTATGCTTAATCGGTCTGTTTAGCATGTGTAGAGGCGATCACTTACTTGTTTTGATATTCGATTGAAGTATCTCGACTTCTAAGTTGTACTTCGGCCGACTCTAAATCCAATTCTTCAATCCGAAGCTTCTGCGATCGAAATGGTGTATGCTAAAGGCTCTGAGAATGCCGATTGAGATGTAAGAATGTTCAATTGTGCGAGATGTTGTCGAATTCTGTGAGTTTGATGACTAGAAGATACGGTTTCAAGTTTTTGTGTTCAATCTTGATTAATTCCGATGGTTGATGCCCCCCATAACGTCTAAAAACTGTTAGTAATCATAATTGTGATGATTATGATGGTCCAATTCGGTTACAACTTGGGTTTAATGCAAATTCCGAATTTTCTTTTATCCTTTGCTCTAATTTTGACTTTCTAAAGTCAAAATCTTACTTTTGTTTGATTCCCACAATACACCTTATATGTTACATGCTTATAACCATAATAAAGTAACCTAAGATAGTTAAATTCACTATAGTTGATTATTGAAAGTGATTTCAATTCCCAATTGAATCCATAATTCTAATTTTGACTATGGAAGTCAAAATTAAATACCTTAAGCTTAATTCCACTATAATCCTTATATAATAATCGATTTTTGATAGTTTTCAGTTAACTGAGTTAACCTGAAAAGTCGGATTGTCACATCATCCCCTTGTTAAAGGAATTAGTAAATGTTAGGAGTAGTTAGGAAACTACTTGCGAGTTCAGATTGTACGTGATAGTGTGGTTTGATCATTCTGTGTGCTTGTGTGTACTTACACACGAAATCCAATGTTTGCAACATCACAACTAAGTGTGATCATTCTATGTAACTGTTTTGCGTGTACACTAGTTAGTTCACCTAACTGTGACTGTTTGTGTTTGATCATAATGTTCTGTGTAACCTCGCACATAGTGAGTGTTTGTAACTGTTTGTACTATGCAACCTCGCACATAGCAAAATGTGTGTAACTAATCATGCATGTACTACCATAACATGTAACATATGAAATGTAGCACATAAAATGTAATGTAGCACAAATGTTTGTAACAAAACCAATTGCATAAAATGTTCGTGCTTACCGTTTAAAATTTGAAGTGCTGATGTGTGAAGCACCACGTCATCCCCTTGTTGAAGGAAATTTCGTCCCGAAATTTAACGTGCGCTCTCAGTGTTTGTTGCTATTGTTTTGAACAGATGAGGATACTTCTTCATCATTTGGTCTTCCCGTTCCCATGTGAATTCAGGACCACGTCTTGAATTCCACCGAACTTTGACTATTGGAATCTTGCTTTGTTTGAGTTGTTTGACCTCTCGGTCCATGATTTCAGCTGGTTCTTCAATAAATCGTAACTGTTCATCCACTTGTATTTCTTCCAATGGTACAATCAATGTCTCATCAGAAAGACATTTCTTTAAATTCGATACGTGAAAGACATCATGAACTCCACTGAGTTCATCCGGTAGTTTGAGTTGATACGCAACGGGACCAATCCTTTTTAGGATCTCAAAAGGTCCTACGTACCGTGGACTAAGCTTCCCGCGCTTGCCAAAACGTATCGCACCTTTCCAAGGTGATACCTTTAGAAGAACTCGGTCTCCTACTTGAAATTCCAACGGCTTACGACGTTTGTCAGCATAACTCTTCTGTAGATCCCGGGCCGCTTCCATACGGTTCCGAATTTGAACTATCTTCTCTGTCGTCTCGTGCACTAGTTCAGGACCTGTAATCTGACTGTCACCAAACTGGTGAACGACATTTACGACCATACAAAGCTTCAAACGGTGCCGCCTGAATACTTGTATGATAACTGTTGTTGTAAGAGAATTCCACTAACGGTAAATGGTTTTCCCAGCTGTCACCAAAATCAATGACACACGCTCGTAACATATCCTCGAGCATTTGAATCGTACGTTCACTCTGACCGTCTGTCTGTGGATGATATGCGGTACTCATATCCAAACGAGTTCCCATTGACTTATGGAGAGATTTCCAAAAGTTTGAAGTGAATCGGGCATCCCGATCTGATATGATGGAAATTGGCACGCCATGCCGTGTTACCACTTCCTTGATGTAAATGCGAGTCAGTTTCTCCATCTTGTCGGTTTCCTTGATTGCTAAGAAATGTGCAGATTTCGTTAATCGATCGACAATTACCCATATCGTATCACAACCACTTGGTGTACGGGGTAACTTAGTAATGAAGTCCATCGAAATCTGTTCCCATTTCCACATTGGTATTTCTGGTTGTTGCAGCAAACCAGATGGTTTCTGATATTCAACTTTGACTTTTGAACAAGTCAAACATTTGCTAACGTACCTAGCAATGTCAGCTTTCATGTGAGGCCACCAATACAGTGCCTTCAAGTCATGATACATCTTGTCTGATCCCGGATGGACTGAATATCTAGACTTGTGTGCTTCATCCATCACGAGTTCCCTCAAACCTCCATACAAAAGTATCCACAGTCGATTAATGAAATAACGAATTCCATCAAGCTTGACATCCAATTTCGTTTAGGTAACAAACCCTAGAAAACAAAATCCTTCAATTTGATATTATAACATGCAATTGATATAGGGTTATCATTTAAATATGAACTTTGATACTCCCAGAATAGGTTGATTTGAATCTTATGGTCATTAGTATAGAAATCCCCAAACCGTTTCTTAACATGAACCCTAATAATCAATCTTGTGCAATTCGAAGTTAAAACCATGAATCATCATGGGGTTATGCTTGATCGGTATACTCTGAAACTACTAATGTGATCTAATTTGATTCTAATTCACGTTTGCTAAGAATCCCCCAATTCGGTTCTAAGTATGAACCCTAGGACTAGAAGTCAATAAATTCGATGCTTATAACCGAAATACCCATAGGGATTAGCTTAATCGAAACCTTCTGAGACTTCCTATGTATTTCAATTTGAATATAGAACTCGTTTTCATGGAAACCCCCAAATGACTTTCTAAGAGAAACCCTAGAAATCGAATCCATATGATTCGTTGTTACAAACAGGAATTAACACATGGTTTTCAATGAACAGAACATCACAAAGCTTTCCATGATCTTTGATTTGGTTTTTAAAATCTTTTGAGCAATAACCTCCAATTCGGTTATACTATGAACCCTAGTAATATCACTCGATCAATTCGATACTAGAACCACGAATTGTTAAGGGGTTATGCTTAATCGGTCTGTTTAGGATGTGTAGAGGCGATCACTTACTTGTTTTGATATTCGATTGAAGTATCTCGACTTCTAAGTTGTACTTCGGCCGACTCTAAATCCAATTCTTCAATCCGAAGCTTCTGCGATCGAAATGGTGTATGCTAAAGGCTCTGAGAATGCCGATTGAGATGTAGGAATGTTCAATTGTGCGAGATGTTGTCGAATTCTGTGAGTTTGATGACTAGAAGCTACGGTTTCAAGTTTTTGTGTTCAATCTTGATTAATTCCGATGGTTGATGCCCCCATAACGTCTAAAAACTGTTAATAATCATAATTGTGATGATTATGATGGTCCAATTCGGTTACAACTTGGGTTTAATGCAAATTCCGAATTTTCTTTTATCCTTTGCTCGAATTTTGAGTTTCTAAAGTCAAAATCTTACTTTTGTTTGATTCCCACAATACACCTTATATGTTACATGCTTATAACCATAATAAAGTAACCTAAGATAGTTAAATTCACTATAGTTGATTATTGAAAGTGATTTCAATTCCCAATTGAATCCATAATTCGAATTTTGACTATGGAAGTCAAAATTAAATACCTTAAGCTTAATTCCACTATAATCCTTATATAATAATCGATTTTTGATAGTTTTCAGTTAACTGAGTTAACCTGAAAAGTCGAATTGTCACAGCCATGCTTCCTTTCAATTTTTCACAGATGATACAATCTGCAATTCAAAAAAACTTTCCTTTCCTTTTGTGAATATCCAGTCACACACTTCACTGTTAGTTTTCTTCTTTTCGGTCTTAAAGCTTCAGCCAGTTTTGACCTCTTGTATTTAGTTTTCTTTCGATAACGAACAAAAACTAGGTGTTTCTCTCTGTCTTTCTTTCTTGCAGAAGTATGGTCGGTCTCGGTCTAGATTTTTAGTTGCCGGTCCTTTCTCTGTCCCGGATCTTGCAACTCGTCGGCCTCTTCACCGGAATAATTTCCGGCCACGTACGTTCTTCTTTCTTATACCGGAATCACACTTCTGGCCGATATTCGGTCTTCAACCAGAAATTAATTTCCAGTCACGGTCTTCATTCCACCGGTTCTTCTCCGGAAACAATCTTCTTTCTCGGACTGTGCTGCTATAACAGCCGGACTTTCACCTTTTTACCAGCGATTCACATGAAATCTCTGCCTTTCTTCGAATAGCCCTAAGCTCAAGATACCAAATGTTAGACAACAAACTCTTACTTTGTTTCACAATATGAATATATGCGTATGAACAAGAAATGAAACAGAGAAAAGTGTATTTGGAAAGTAAAACTGATAGATTTTATTCAATCAAACAAAGCTACAAATAGCCTCTAGACTCAATAGACTTAACCTAAAAAGTAGACCTACTCTTTAATCATGTACTTCCCTCAACGTACATATCCTAAATATTCGGTCAAAGCTAATACCAAATCAACCTAATGAAATAAACTAAAAACAAAAATAATAAAGTCAAGATTAATTATTTCCAATAGGGTTTGGAATGGCCATTTGCAAGAGCCAATGAGCCTTCCACCTCCAATCACTAGATTTCAACTTTTGAGTACATGGAGGGCTCCTTAGAAATGCCAGTTGCTTCGCTCTCATGAGATATCATGGGAGCAAAGGGTTCTTAATGATAAGAAACCCAAAGCTTGTGTAATTTGAATATGTGAAATAAAGAGTTTTTTAATTGAAAATTTAACCAATTTAGATAACTTAAATAAATCCCAAGGTTGGAAGAAAAAACTCCCAAATCTCCAATTTAGTCTGTAATGATGGACCGACCTAAATAAGAACCGGTTAGAAAAGTTAATCGTGATGGGTATTAACAATGAAGTAAGTGTTTATCTAAAAGTTGTTCCTTTCAAAGAAATATTTGTTGTATTTAAATGAAGGGCTTGAACTATTTATATTGGTTTTCATTCATCCCTATACACACACACACACATTAATGCTTGTCTTTTCTTTATTTTGGCCTCGCAGACCCGGTTACCAACTTGGTCATTTCATAATTTGATTGATTTATACATGGAAGATGATGAGAAGGTTAAATGCATTATTCCCTCCAATGAATTGCATCAACTGCAAAAGCTGGAAATGATTGAAGTATGCGATTGCGAAGTCATAGAGGGGGTATTTGAAGGAACAAACAGTGAATCACAAATTGTTGTTGAAATCCCAAACCTAAGACAAATGGAGTTAACAAGTCTTAAGAGTCTCAAGTATATATGGAAGAGCAATCAGAGAGTATTAAAGTTCCCAAACCTAACAACATTGTCTATTAGGTCTTGTGGAAGTTTAAAACATGTATTTACCAGTTCCATGATGGGTGGTCTCTTGCAACTCCAAGACCTACAAGTGGCACACTGCTTCAAATTGGAGGTAATTGTCAAGATAGAAGAAGAAGATGATGATGATGATGAAGCAAAAGAGATGGTGTGGTTCCCTTGTCTAAAGTCCTTAAAACTCGCGAGACTCAAAAATTTCAAGGGATTTTGCTTAGGGAAGGTTAATTTTTCATGGCCATCACTACATGCTATGAAAATCTCAACATGTCCTAGAATGAAGGTTTTCACCAACGGACATGTGGATACTCCAGCGCTAGACGTAATTGATGTAGGTTTAAGAAGGTGTTACGTAAAGGATGATGACATCAACTCCTTTATCATAAAAGAAAATGAATTTAACGAAGGTACCTATTACTATTTTAATCATATTCTTCAAATAGGATTCAACATGTTTGTTTTGATTTAAATTTTCCATGTGCAGGGATTTAAATTCTAGAAGATGGAATGTTGTTACAGATAATTTATATATATTGTCAACTAAATAATTTCTCTGCATTGGATCAACTAAGATAATTTAAATTCAATCATGTATTCATGTGATGAAAACATAAACCAAAAAAATGCAAAAAAGTGAATTTGAAATTGTATTAAGAGATATTTGGATTCCTCTAATTCTCATATGTGTTGATGCAAATATGTTAATGAAACAGACTAACAGAGGTTATCAGAAACCAATAATTGGTTCTTGAATGTCTCAAGCCACAAAATATTTCCAAATTTATAGTTTTATCAATTTTAATGATTCTTTTAATTTTCTTTTAGATATAATTAAACTATAATTTTATGACTTAATTTGTTTTTGTTGGATCGGGTTGTTTAGTCTAAACAACACTTTACAAGTATTTATCTAAAACAATCTAACAGATGTGGAAGGTCTGTTAAAATGATGAACAAATAATCTTTGAATGAAAATAAGAACACAAGATTAAATTCATGCTCAAATATATATTTTTCTCAAAGTATTACAAGTGTAAAACCAGACAAGCACCCTTAATCAGTTTACAATGAGAGGTTATATAGCTAAGGCTACAACCGTATACTAGACCATACATAAAGTAAAGCTTATTCTAGTATATTGAGTGTCTTAACATGCTAAGACACTTACTTACCATCATTACAAATATAGACATTGACTTTACAAAGACTAGCTAAATACAAAAGACTTTTAATGTTGTTGATCTTCAAGGCCTCAGATGATCTTTTGCATTTAATGCTGAGGAAGGGAAGTAAGGTGTAGTCTGACTATTGGTATGTTCTTTTTATATATACTCAGACCAGCATGTCTTTTGTCAGTCCCTTTTGTACTTATGAAAGTAATCAGCTACAGTCTTTGTCAGTGGATAAACCTCGGAAGTCTTTTTCTTTGTATTTGGTGCTAAAGAAGAATCCTTGGAAGTTGTCAGTCTTCGGAAGTTATGAAGGTTTATATTCTAAGTACCGATCTTCTGAAGAGTTTGTCTTGCACAGCCTTCAGTAGGAATGGGTTACTCTTCGGAAGCAATTTTGCTTCCGAACAAGAACTCCTTCCTTCCGAAGGCTGTTTGTCTATGTAGACTTTGTACTTAGACAAATATTGAAGTTTGGTGAGCATCAGCCTTTATTAGTATTTACAGTCTCCCCCTACGCTGATGCTACCAAAACTTCCTATGGAATTCTCTTTACAATTTTCTCTCCCCTTAGGACTTGAGCCCTTACTTTAACCCATCTGAGAGCTTTCCTCCCTTCTTGTCCATTGTCTGGATTTTCAAGAGGGAGGTGTTCCAAATCAAAAACAAAAGGGGCAGCAAGCACAAACAGCCTTGTCAAATCCAAAGTCTTAATTCCTCCATTGTGCAGAAAGAGAGTGAACTCATTGTGAAGTCTATTGTAGCTTCACTTTACAACAGGAACATAGGTATGATGATGATGTAGATCATACAGGTCTCTTGGATGTTCCTTGGGCATTGAGACTTCTGACTTGGATTTTGGTTCTGGGGGACGTGACTCTGGCTCAAAGTCAGAGGATATGGCAGATGTTCTCTTTTTCCTTCTGGCTATGCTCTTTCTTCTTCTGAATGTTGGTATGTCTTGAGCAGTAGCTTGACTCCTCTGATCTTTGGCCTGCTGTACTTCCACATTTGAGCCCACTGTTGCACCTGTTGTTGCAGCGGGCTGTGGACTAGCATCCTTAGTTGTTGAGGGTTCTGTTCTCCTCTCATCAGCCTGTGTTTGTCTCTCAGGATCAGGGTTTGTTGATTGTTTCTTCCTTGTAGTCTTTTTACCCTTATTGATCTTGATCATTGAAGAGATTGGCATGTTGTCCATAGAAGGACTTGATGGAGGAGATGTTTGTTCTTCTTTAGGTTTTAGGGGAAACATGTTGGGGAACATGGCTTTAGTAACTTCCCCACACATGACTTCTCCTTCTCTGATTCCTGCACCAGAGAGGGGAAACTCTATCCTTGCTCCTCCCTCTAAACCTAAGCCTCTAATTAGGCTTGCCTTTTGAGCCCGTATCTGCTCAATTGAAGGCAACTCACCTCTGGCTACTTTAGCCTTGATATCTCGAATGTGCATATCCCTGGTTGAGTTCTCATAGTGTCTAACTGCTGAGCATGGAAGCCATATTCTAGTAGGAAAACTTTCAGGCTGTCTCTGTAAGCCTTATCCCTCTGTGTCTTTGTGAGTTTCTTTTGGGCTTTTGATGTAGCAGCTGCATGTTCCTGCTGCTGCACCTTGTCCAGCTCGGCAGCCATCTGAGGCACCGACCAGAGCAATACTTCGTCGAAATCATATCCCTTCTCCTCAAGTAGAGCAGAGAGTCTGATCTGCTCTTCATCTTGTGCAGTGTCTGGTTGACCCTTCATTTTCTTTGGAATCCTCTCCCCTTGTTCAGCTTCCTCCTTTGGGGTGAGCTTTCTTTTTCCTTTGTCATCAGCGGTTAATTTTGCCCCAGAGGAAATGGATCATGTTGCCTCACCAGCTGGTTCTGTAGCTTCACCAGCTGATTCATTGGCAAGTAGCTCCTCTGTGGAGGAAACATCCAATATGACTGGGCCTTCAGAAGTGGCTGCAGCTTCGGAGTTAACCTTAGCATTCACTGTCTCCTCCAGTTGACCAACCACATTAGATGATTCCTTATTAGTCTCCACAAAGAGCTCAGGATTGGAGGAGAGGTCTTCTTCAGCTTCAGCAGCCTTTGTCCCAGAAGAGGACACAGGCTCCATGGAGATAGGTTGTTCTTCTTGAGATGTTTCCTCCATGGAAGCCTGAGCTGCCTTTGTCCCAGAAGGGGACACAGGCTCCATGGAGATAGGTTGTTCTTCTTGAGAGGTTTCCTCCATGGATGCCTGATCTGCATTCTCAGAAGGAGACCTAGTCCTAGAAGAGGACTGATGAGTCCCAACAGGGGACTGAGGTTTCAGGGAGACATTTGTTGTATCTTGCTTAGTCTCCTTGGCAACCTCCATGGTAGCCTCATAAGAAGAGGAAGAGGAAGTATTAGAGTAATGAAAATTAGCGCCCAAGAAGTCATCCCATACATTGGTCAAGATGACTAAGGATGGGTTGGCTTCCTGTGCATCTTCCTCTTCTCTTTCTTTTGGACCTCCTGACCCTATAGATTTTATCTTCTCCCCCTTTTTGGTAGCATCAGGGGAGACAGATGTAGTTGTATCAGGATCAGGATGGAAAGGTGAGAGGATCACTGGGGGACGCCTCCTAAGGTCCAGAATGGTGGTATATTTAGCCTGGACCTCAAGCCGCAGGGCAGCAACCTCAGCTTCCAGGTTAGCTACCCTGTCTTGGAGGGATGAAATGATATCCATCAATTCCTTTTTTGTGTTGCCCTCATCTATCAGAGTAGATTCATGGGGCGATGGAGTCCTAAGCCTGGCTCCTGCACCTCCATCACCAAATGTGGTTTCTTGGCACCCTGGATTCCCTTCATTGAGAAGGGCTTCAAAGAAGTCCTCCCCAACAAAGGTTGTCGTTGGTGAGTTCCTAGTGCCTGTACCACTGTCCTGTAGACCTTGATTAAGATCAACAGTAGTGGCAGCCTCACCTGCATTGACCCCTTCAGAACTATTGGGGCCAACCTCTGACATAATAGGCTCTGGGTCAGGGAACGTGGCTTGTAATTGTGTCACCACTCTCATTAATGTTTGGGTAGTAGGAGAGAGTGGTTCCTCCACAACTGCAGCAGAGGTTCCTTGAGCCTGGGTAAGAGCCTGGAGACTTAGGAGACAGTCTCTGATCTAAGGGAGTTGTTTCATCAGAAGAAGACTCAACAATTGGGGAATCCCTTTGGATATGCTCAGGTATGTTTTGTGACATACTCTGAGGGTTATATGGCTGGTTAAGGGCAGCCATGTCACACCCCCACCTCTCGTCACCTGTGAATGATGTCACTGAGACGGTCGCGGAAGCATAGTGGTGATGTCTCCGAGGTGAGGTGTGACTTACTTGATCCGATATCACAAGCACACAGATTAACTTAAAATAAATACATTACAGGGTTTCGTGGTTACATTAACAGTACAGCTAAATTTATTACACAATCTGGTTTATTTAAGTTCAACTAAGTGAAGTGCATCCTCATCGTGTCATCACCGTTGTCCTGCAAAATTGTTGAGTTTAACACATCAGCACAAATCTGGTGAGTTTGACAGTTCAGTTTAAAACAATATGATATGATAAGTATGTTCTCAAAAGTTCAGTTCCGGATAACCATGGGACCCGTATCTAGTTCCTTTCGGACAGTTGTTCGTTTCACGAAGATACTACCCGTCGGTAAATATCTTAATGACTCATTATGTTAATGTCTATCACAAACATTAAGAAGTTGTTATGGAAACAGGTACCAAACATTCACACAAGGGGAGATGCAATCCTCCCAGCAAATGGGGTGTCAGCCAATAGTACTATCAATGATTCCTGTTCGGCCCCACATGGGTTCACTAGATACAGTTAAAGAGATGACGACTTTTTGACACTAACGGCAAAATCCCATGAAATCACACAAAAGTCACATGAAATCACACAGATAACAGTGATGCATATCATATGTTCAGAAAACAGTTTGCAGAGTTCCCTAATGTTTATAAAACAATAAAGAGAAAAGGGGTTGTACGAAACTCACCTGGTAATATAGATGTAGCAGAATATCTCAAAACTGATAATAGAGAAGTAATTCTGCATTTATTTATATTTAATGAGTTGTTTATGTTCAAGTTTACTGATTAGATCTTTCTGAACGTTCAATGTCAAAGACATTGCTTTAGAAGTCATCAAACTCATATTAGTTATGTAATTAGTTAATTTAATGTTATATCATACAATGTATGATAATGTAGGAACCTTCATTGCATTAGATTCCTAATACAAAGTTGATGACACTCTTGATTAATCTAAATAATCTCGGATTAACCAAATAGTTAATGTTGTTGATTATGATACTGTAACAGTTTCTAGATAATTTAATGGCTTAGGAATGATCAATCCTTGTTATTGATTACCCAAATATCACGAAATATTACAATGTAGCATCAAAATAGGTGTAAAAAACATTTTAACATACTAATCTGACTGTTATCATAAACATCAGATAATCATTCCAATAAGTATGTTAATGATTGTGATTAGTTTGAAATACTTGGATTTAACCTTGCATTTCAAGGATTAATCCAACTAATCACCTACATTGTTATAATCAAATGGATTAAACCATTATAACTATGGGTATGATTTCATGCAAACCGGGCATTACAACGGATCAAAACAAGGATTTAACCATTAAAACATCGTGTTCTTCGTTTATAATCAATCCTAGCCATCATCTAGGCAATAATCAACAATCCTAACTATGTCATTACGTTCAAAATCAAGATCTAATCAATCAATAACAAACTAGAAAGTTAAAATGAACCATTACCTAATCTGACGGATATCTGCGGCTAAAATAACGATCAGAACTTGTAGAGATGATCCCTGGTGCAATCCGTGACTTATAGTGGCTTCAGATGTGAGTTTAGATGATGAATTTTTGTCTGGTTTTCGTGTTTGAGCTGCTGTGTTCGAAAGAAAGAAAATAAAAAGGTTCTGCATGCAATCTGATAAAGAAGATCAGATTTCTCCACCGCCTCACCCGTCGCGTATTGTGGCGGGAGGCCCAAAAAGGCTTCGCGTACCACGAAGAAATCCGGAGGAATCTTAGATATTTTGCATTCATCGCGTACCGCGGAGGACTCTCAACCCCTCCATCGCGTACTGCGATGAAGCCAATCGATCAACACTTAGAAATTTTTCTTCATTTTTCGATTCCGGGCAATCCAGGACTCCGTTTTGTGCACGGTTTTCGCCCACGTTCATCATTTCTCGCATACTATTAATCTGTAACAATTGAAATCATTAAATCAACGTGGATTTCTAGAATGATCAAATGTGCTCACATCATTGATGACATAATTCTCGTATGCAACTGTCACAGTCTCCTCTGTTATAGAAATTTCGTCCCGAAATTTAGTGAAGACTTACATTATGACAATCGTTTATGAGAATAGATGTGGATATTTTGATTTCATTTGATCTTCACGTTCCCAAGTATATTCGGGTCCACGTTGCGAGTTCCAACGCACTTTAACGATTGGTATGCGACTACGTTTTAGCACTTTCATTTCTCGATCCATTACCTCTACTGGTTCTTCACTGAAATGAAGTTTTTCATCAATATGAATCTCTTTGAGAGGTACAATCAATGATTCATCAGTTAAGCATTTCTTCAGATTAGATACATGAAAAACATCGTGAATGTTACTGAGTTCAAGAGGTAATTCAAGTCTGTAGGCTACTGGTCCAATACGTTCAAGAATTTAGAATGGCCCTACAAATCTTGGTGAAAGTTTACCTCTCTTCCCGAATCTGAAAATGCCTTTCCAAGGTGACACTTTCAACATTACCCGATCACCTACTTGGAATTCGAGTGGTTTCCGGCGATTATCAGCATAACTCTTTTGATGATCGCGAGCAGCTTTAATTCGTTCCTGAATGAGTGCGATCTTATCAGTTTTTTCCTGAATTAATTATGGGCCTATGATTTGATTATCGCCTACCTCTGACCAACAGATAGGTGATCTACACTTGCATCCATAAAGTGCTTCAAATGGAGCGCATTGAATACCGGTATGGTAGCTGTTATTGTATGAGAATTCAACAAGTGGAAGATGAATATCCTAGCTACCTCCAAAATCAATTACACAGCTTCTGAGCATATCTTCAAGAGTTTGATTTGTTCGTTCAGTTTGCCCGTCAGTTTGTGGGTGATAAGCTGTGCTCATATTGATTTGTGTGCCCAGAGCATTTTGAAGAGTTTGCCAAAATCGTGACATAAATCGACTATCTCTGTCAGAAATGATAGAGACCGGTACTCCATGTCGAGATACAATCTCATTAACATAGAGTTTAGCAAGTCGATCAATAGAAAAATCTTCTCGGATGGGTAAGAAATGCGCAGTTTTAGTAAGGCGATCAACAATAACCCATATAGAGTCATGATTACGTGATGTTCTGGGTAGTTTAGTAATGAAATCCATAGAGACCTGATCCCATTTCCACATGGGAATCTCAGGTTGTTGTAATAACCCAGAAGGTCATTGATGTTCAGCCTTAACTTTGAGACATATTAGACATCGGTCCACGTATTCAGCTATATGTTTCTTCATTCCAGTCCACCAGTAAAAGTCTTTAAGATCTTTGTACATTTTATCAGCACCTGGATGAATCGAATACCTGGATTTGTGCGCCTCATCCAAGATAATTGTTCGAGAGTTACCAAATAGAGGAATCCAAATTCGGCTTTTGAAATACAACACTCCATCAGCCTTGGTATCTAGTTTCTTATCTAATCCCCTCAGTCCCTCAACAGAATAGTTCGTAGCTTGTAAGGCTTGTTGCTGAGCGTCTTTAATTTGAGGAATTAGACTGGTTTGAACAGTCATACCTAAAGCTTTCACACGTAAATGTTTGACTCGTTCCTTGCGACTTAAAGCATCGGCTACGACATTCGCCATACCTGGGTGTTAACGAATTTCACAGTCGTAGTCATTTAAGAGTTCAACCCATCGCCTCTGTCGCATGATCAACATTTTCGGATCTAGAATGTGCTGGAGACTTTTGTGATCAGTGTATATAATACTCTTGGTTCCATACAAATAGTGTCTCCAAATTTTGAGTGCAAACACCACTGCACCAAGTTCTAGATCATGAGTGGTATAGTTCTTCTCATGTACTTTCAGTTGTCGAGAAGCATAAGCAATTACCTTGTCGTTTTGCATTAAAACACACCCAAGACCTTGACGAGAAGCATCACAATACACTGTGAAGTTATCAGTACCTTCCGGTAGTGCCAAGATAGGTGCATTGCAGAGTTTGTGTTTCAACAGTTGGAATGCCTCCTCCTGTTGAGTACCCCATATGAATGGTTGATTTTTCTGTGTCAATGTGGTTAATGGCAAGGCTATCTTTGAAAAGTTCTTGATAAACCGGCGATAATAACCTGCCAACCCCAAGAATTGACGTATTTCAGTCGGGGTTCGTGGTGTTTCCCATTGTTTCACCGCTTGAATCTTACTAGGATCCACTTGAATACCATTCTCGTTTACAACATGCCCGAGAAATTGAACTTCTCGTAACCAAAGCTCACACTTGGAAAATTTGGCATATAATTTCTCACGTGCCAAAAGTTCTAAGATTAGTTTCAAGTATTGAGCATGTTCTTGCTGATTGCGAGAATAAATAAGAATATCATCAATAAATACAATCACAAATTTATCCAGATAAGGTCTACATACTCGATTCATCAGATCCATGAAAACTGCTAGTGCATTGGTTAAACCAAACGGCATCATTAGATATTCGTAATGTCCGTATCGATTTCTAAAAGCGGTTTTAGGAATGTCATCATCATGAATACGTAATTGATGATATCCAGATCTTAAATCGATTTTTGAAAAATAAGTAGCTCCTTGTAGTTGATCAAACAGATCATCGATACGAGGTAGTGGATAACGGTTCTTGATTGTCAATTTATTGAGTTTCCTGTAGTCAATACACATCCTGAATGAACCATCCTTCTTTTTAACAAAAAGAATAGGTGCTCCCCAGGGTGAGAAACTAGGTCTGATAAAACCTTTGTCTAAAAGTTCCTGTAATTGACTTGAAAGTTTTTGCATTTCTGATGGCGCAAGCCGATAAGGGGCTTTAGCAACTGGTGCTGCACCTGGGATCAAGTCAATATGAAATTCAACCCGTCTCATTGGGGGTAATCCTGATATATCCTCAGGAAAAACTTTAGGAAAATCCTTGACTACTGGAATATCTGTAATTTGTTTGGGTGAAAAATTGTGCTCAGTCACATGTGCCAGGAAAGCATAACAGCCTTTCCTTAAGAATTTCTGAGCTCGCATACAAGATATGATACCAAGCTTCCTACCAGCTCGTTCTCCTTGAACTACCAGTGTATTACCGTTAGGTAATGGAATACGGATCACCTTGTTTTGACAGACAACTTCCGCTTGGTTATCAGAAAGCCAATCCATGCCCACAAGAACATCAAAGCTCCCAAACTCAATAGGAAGTAAATTGATATTAAAAAGATGATCATTCAAATTCAAGGAACATCCTTGAATCACACTGTTAGTTTTGATTAACTTGCCATTAGCAAGTTCAATGACATAAGGAGTTTCTAGAGCTACCGTAGGCAATGAAATTAATGATGCAAATTCGGGAGAGATAAAGCTCTTATCTGCTCCTGTATAAAAGAGGACTGATGCGTAAAGATTATTAAGAAGAAACGTACCAGTGACAATATTTGCATCATGTCTCGCCTCGGTCGCACCAATCTGAAAAGCTCTCCCTCTAGCTTCAGTTCCCGTATTGGTGTTATTGTTTGGACAGTTTCGCATGAGATGATCAGGGCTTCCACATTTGTAGCATGACCGGTTGGTTTGAGTGGTTTGTCGTGGGGCTAGATTTTGTGGTTGAGCAGAAAATTGCAATATTTGGTGAAATGTCCAACTCGATTACAGTTGGCACAAACAGGACACGGTCCTGCGTGATGAAATGAACATTTATTGCATTTGGGTGCCTACTTGATATAAGTTTTCCTCTCAGGGATAGCAGCACCATAGTTTCTCACAGTTGGTTTACTCTGGGTGATTTCAGTCGGAGCTTTCGCCTTTGTTTTGCCAAACCACTTTTGTTTGGTACCTCTCACAGCACTAGAGGTACTAACATCACTACGGCTGTAAACCGTCTGAGGTTTCAAAGACAGAGTACCACTCCTTACCGCCTCATTGGTAAGCTTAGTGGTCAACAGAATTGTATGTTTCAGAGTTGTGGGTTCAGCAGCAGTCACCATTCCTCGAATCTGGGGAATCAAACCCTTAATGTACTTCTCGATTAAAGCTGCTTCTGTAGAAAACATATCGGGAAGTAAACAAGTAAGTTTGTGAAACCGATCGGTGTAAGCAAAACAATCAGCACCGATCATAGAGTGATTCCAGAATTCCTCCTGGAGTTTTTGAATTTCCGTAATTGGGCAATGCTCTGATCTAATCAGAGTCTTGAAATCATTCCAGCCCATCGAGTCAACTGTGGCTGAACCCAAAGTCTTGGCCTGGGTATTCCACCAGGTCAAAGCTGAGTCTTTCAAAGAACAGGCAGCATAAGACACCTTATGCTCCTCCAAACACTGGCTGATTTTGAGTTTGGTTTCCATTTCCTCAATCCACCTTAGAAGACCAGCCGCTCCTTACTTGCGAGTAAAAGTAGGAGGGTGACAGGAAGCAAAATACTTATAAGTACATCTCTGTCGAGGTGGATCATGAATAATTGTAGTTGTACCGGTGGTGGTATGAGTTTCGACGTGACCACCAGTAGCATTATGTTCAGCATGATCGTGGTCTCTACCAGAACCTGCGGTAATATGTGGTTGGTGTTGTGTCAGCACACCAGAAGCAGATAGTTGTTCACGCACAATTCGAGCTATCATAGCTTCATTTGTTTCGGATCCGCTTGTACCAGCAGGTGGAACAGTGCTTGCTCCAGGGTTCACTGGTGGAGCAGTGTTCGTTTCCAAGTTCCCAGGTGGAACCACGTTCGCTTCCGGATTAACATGCGGATCTGGATTTGATTCAACATTCAGAGGTGGAATTTGATTCTGTTCAGGGTTTGTAATGTTCTGGGTAGCTTTCTTAGCTGGCTGACCTCGTTTAGGAGCCATTACTCTGCTCACAAGCAGACAAACTCAGGTCAGGTTAAGAAAATTAAAGATATAACCCATTCTATCACATAAATTCAATCATATTCAGTTACACTGAAAATTTGTATTGAAATGTGATTATAAGGAATACAGTATAACTACACGAATTTAGTCCAGACATGTTCTCCATTCACACAGATCACACAGATATTCGTAGTTATACTCAGTCCTGATAATTTAACAACATGTTAAAATATTACACAGGACTTTGAAATGTTGCCACACAGGACTTTGATATGATGCCACACAGGACTTTGAAATGTTGTCACACAGATAATTGAAATGTTGCCACACAGGACTTTGATATTTTGCCACACAGGACTTTGAAATGTTGTCACACAGACAATTGAAATGTTGCCACACAAGACTTTGATATGTTGCCAAACAGGACTTTGAAATGTTGTCACACAGACAATTGAAAAGTTGCCACACAGGATTTTGATATGTTGCCACATAGGACTTTGAAATGTTGTCACACAGACAATTGAAATGTTGCCACACAGGACTTTGAAATGTTGTCACACAGATAATTGAAATAGTGCCACACAGGACTTTGATATGTTGCCACACAGGACTTTGAAATGTTGTCACACAACAATTGAAATGTTGCCACACAGGACTTTGATATGTTGCCACACAGGACATTGAAATGTTGTCACACAGACAATTGAAATGTTGCCACACAGGACTTTGATATGTTGCCACACAGGACTTTGAAATGTTGTCTCACAGACAATTGAAATGTTGCCACACAGGACTTTGATATGTTGCCACACAGGACTTTGAAATGTTGTCACACAGACAATTGAAATGTTGCCACACATGACTTTGATATGTTGCCACATAGGACTTTGAAATGTTACCACACATGATTTTAAAATGTTACCACACAGGATTTTGAAATGCTCTCAAGTTGACATGTTCTTACTTGGATTTGTTTTTAGTCTCTAGTTGTTGATCATATGAATTTGATATTAACACATCAATCACACACAACATACATAACACATTACCCAATTAAATATACAAGACAACCGTTTATTTGCACTATCAGAAAGTTTGATACAACGAGTGTTACTACACTATCCATATAGAAAACTACATATCCGTCTATGGTATATACAATGGTAAATCCCAAAATAGATGATGCTTGCTCAAACTTACCGTAAGAAATACGGCAAGCCGGCTAGTATAACAGCTATAGTAGCTAGTACTATAGCTAAACATAAAAGTCTAGCCTCAGTGCTCAATGTGCCAAGCATCCAAATCCAGCCCTGAATTCTATCCCTCCAGACTGCAGCTTGCTGCCAGACTGCAGCAACTAACACCTGCATTCGTGTCCTATTCAAACGTCCCTCTACGGTCGTCCTCCACGTCTGGGCGTCCGTATCCATAAGATTCACCCGCTCCAGAAGAGTCAGGTGAGAAGTGAGAATCTCAAGTACCGTGGTACGAGTATCCTCCAAAGCCGTCTGATGTTGATGAAGGTCCTGCCAGAGGCCCTTCAGGTCTTGAGAGACCTGTTGCATCTGTGCTCATAGCTCTGCTTGGTGGGAGGATTCTCCCACCTCGTGGATAGTCTGTGGCTCATCTCGGGGAGCCATCTGATGCCTGGGGGTAGCCCGGTGGTCTTGCAGGCTTGTCCCCGCATCCGTCATAGTCCATCCCACGTAGGGACTCTCCGTGGAGAAGAACTCTGCCTCCTCTCAGCAGAAACCTATACCAAAGGTGAATGAGGAGGACTGGGTACTATGGGAGATGCTGGTGGTAGTACTGGTGATGGTGGTGGTGGAGTAACTGGTCTGGCAGATGATGGTGTATGAGGTCCAGCACGGGTCGCCTGTGAAGCTGCAGATGAAGCCTCACTAGGGTCAGAGTCTGCTCCTGTACTGCAGCTTAAGGTATCGTCCAACCTCAGATAAGGAAATCTCTGATAGATATACTGTTCGGCTTGGTCGGCCATCGCTGTACAATCAAAATCTCTAATCAGTATCATGAAGTAAATCTTAAATAACGATATTTAACATAAACATGTACATGATATGATGTTCTTTCCTATCTCCAAACAACTATTCGTCCATATAGTTATTAATGTTCTGCTTGAATTAAATTAAACTAGAACACACACATGTTGCAAATTTCCGTTATGCTGGCCACATATAACTGGAACTTGTACCACCTGATTATCCTGGCTTAGTTCAAAACAAGTTTTGTTCGGTTCTCTCTGTGTTACTATTCGAGCCTATGGTTATAGTCTAGGTCTCTAGGTAAACCTAATTCTCTATAAACGGTGGCTCTGATACCACCCTGTCACACCCCCACCTCTCGTCACCTGTGAATGATGTCACTAAGACGGTCGCGAAAGCTTAGTGGTGATGTCTCCGAGGTGAGGTGTGACTTACTTGATCCGATATCACAAGCACACAGATTAACTTAAAATAAACACATTACAGGGTTTTGTGGTTACATTAACAGTACAGCTAAATTTATTAAACAATCTGGTTTATCTAAGTTCAACTAAGTGAAGTGCATCCTCACCGTGTCATCACCGTTGTCCTAGCAAAAATGTTGAGTTTAAAACGTTAGCACAAAGCTGGTGAGTTCGACAGTTCAGTTTAAAACAATATGATATGATAAGTATGTTCTCAAAAGTTCAGTTCCGGATGACCATGGGACCCGTATCTAGTTCCTTTCGCACAGTTGTTCGTTTCACGAAGATACTACCCATCGGTAAATATCTTAATGCCTCATTATCTTAATGTCTATCACAAACTTTAAGAAGTTGTTATGGAATCACGTACCAAACATTCACACAAGGGGAGATGCAATCCTCCCAGCAAATGGGGTGTCAGCCAATAGTACTATCAATGATTCCTGTTCAGCCCCACATGGGTTCACTAGATACAGTTAAAGAGATGAGGACTTTTTGACACTAACGGCAAAATCCCATTAAATCACACAAAAGTCACATGAAATCACACAGATAACAGTGATGCATATCATATGTTTAGAAAACAGTTTGCAGAGTTCCCCGATGTTTATAAAACAATAAAGAGAAAAGGGGTTGTACGAAACTCACCTGGTAATATAGATGTAGCAGAATATCTCAAAACTGATAATAGAGAAGTAATTCTGCATTTATTTATATTTAATGAGTTGTTTATGTTCTAGTTTACTGATTAGATCTTTCTGAATGTTCAATGTCAAAGACATTGCTTTAGAAGTCATCAAACTCATATTAGTTATGTAATTAGTTAATTTAATGTTATATCATACAATGTATGATAATGTAGGAACCTACATTGCATTAGATCCCTAATACATAGTTGATGACACTCTTGATTAATCAGAATAATCTCGGATTAACTAAATAGTTAATGTTGTTAATTATGATACTGTAACAGTTTCTAGATAATTTAATGGCTTAGGAATGATCAATCCTTGTTATTGATTACCCAAATATCATGAAATATTACAATGTAGCATCAAAATAGGTGTAAAAACCATGTTTAACTTACTAATCTGACTGTTATCATAAACATCATATAATCATTCCAATAAGTATGTTAATGATTGTGATTAGTTTGAAATACTTGGATTTAACCTTGCATTTCAAGGATTAATCCAGCTAATCACCTACATTGTTATAATCAAATGGATTAAACCATTATAACTATGGGTATGATTTCATGCAAACCAGGCATTAAAACGGATCAAAACAAGGATTTAACCGTTAAAACATCGTGTTCTTCGTTTATAATCAATCCTTGCCATCATCTAGGCAATAATCAACAATCCTAACTATGTCATTACGTTCAAAATCAAGATCTAATCAATCAATAACAAACTAGAAAGTTAAAATGAACCATTACCTAATCTGACGGATATTTGCGGCTAAAATAACGATCAGAACTTGTAGAGACGATCCCTCGTGCGATCCGTGACTTCTGCTGGCTTCAGATGTGAGTTTAGATGATGAATTTTCGTCTGGTTTTCGTGTTTGAGCTGCTGTGTTCGAAAGAAAGAAAATAAAAAGGTTCTGCATGCAATCTGATAAAGAAGATCAGATTTCTCCACCGCCTCACCCGTCGCGTACCGCGGCGGGAGGCCCAAAAAGGCTTCGCGTAACGCGGAGGAATCTTAGATATTTTGCATTCATCGGGTACTGCGGAGGACTCTCATCCCCTCCATCGCGTACCGCGATGAAGCCAATCGATCAACACTTAGAAATTTTTCTTCGTTTTTCGATTCCGGGCAATCCAGGACTCCGTTTTGTGCACGGTTTTCGCCCACGTTCATCATTTCTTGCATACTATCAATCTGTAACAATTGAAATCATTAAATCAACGTGGATTTCTAGAATGATCAAATAGGCTCACATCATTGATGACATAATTCTCGTATGCAACTGTCACAAGCCACAGGTTCAAGAGAACAACTTGTGGTGTAATTATAGGTGTGGTTTGCACCTGAGGTGGAACTATGCCCGAATCAGTTCTTTTAACCTTTTTCTTGATTGGTGCAAAAGAAGGGGCTTGTACAGCTGTAGAGAGCTGCACTGGGGTTCGCTTGCGTTTGTAGGTTATCTGTATAGGATGTGGAACAGAGGTGGAAGGTGCGGGTTCAGCATCTGTGGGTGCAACATAGCTGTCACCTTCTGGAGTAGGCATCTCCATAGAAGGAAGAAGAGGAGTGAAATTTCCAGAAAACTGGGCACTTGTCTTCTTCAATTGAACAAAAACCTTGGAAATGACCAAGGGGATTTTGTATATATTCCCAGGGAGGGAGAGGGCAGATCCCAACTCACCATAGAAAATTTTCTGCAAAAATCTGGGTTACATACAGAACTTCTTTGGTGATGAAATATTGTCAACCAAATTATTAAATATAAAAGCAGAAAAGTTAAAAGTTTGGTTTGAAACCAAACCATGAATAGCAGAGGCTAAGTCAGATGGAACTTGATCCCAACCGCCGGTTTTATTAGAAAGATAGTGCAAAAACAAATGTATGAGGTACTTGTAATTATAGGACACTCTACCCTTTAAATAAGTTGTTGAAGGGAGAGGACCTTCGTACCCCATGGACCTGAAGGTCACTGCTACCTCATCCTTAGTGAATGAGACTCTTCCCTCGGCATCACATAATTGAAGATGCTGACAGATGGTCTCCACTGTGATAGAAATGGGATGAGCATCAATGGTGGCATTCAAAATCCGACCATTGGGAGATGAAGAGACCGAACATGACGCCCAAAATTGTTGGTGATGAAATTTATACACCAAGGGCTTAACATTAAGAGCAAAATTATACCTGCTCCTTCGAAGAAAGGAGATAATTGGTGCGAAGTCAGCATCGTGTTCCGCTGATAACTCCGCTGGTAGATTGTGAGCAGGTTTGAAGGGAAGAAGAGCCATGACAATTTACGGTTTTTAAGTTAGGGATCGACGGTTTTTAGGTTAAACTTGAAGATGAGAGCAATTCAAAATAAAACGGTGAGAGAAGATGAATGAGCGGGAGACATTTTATACCTTCGGATGTCAGCATTTAATATAGAAGCACATTAAATTTTGAGATCCGAATGTCAGAAAAAGGTCTTCCGATTACAGCTCATTTATCATTCAAAATTTTCTAAGTACGAAGGTCTTCTGATAGGTTATGTATCGGAAGAAATTCATGAGACCAAGAGTGTTCTTCGGAAGAAACTTTCTACTGAATAAAAGATTTAGAAGATTTTGATTCTGAAGTTATAATGTATCGGAAGTTTAAGACTTCAGAAGGAAAGTTATCTTTTGAAGTGTGACATCTTCCGACATAAGGAAGGAATAATGCTTCCAAAGACAAACGATCTTCTGAAGAGTAATTACTCATCAGAAGATACTTTAAGTTTATCTTCTGAAAAATTATTCATTCCTCATTGATTCATTTACTCAATATTAATCATGCCAATGGCTATTATTAGATATCTGAATATTCCTTCATCAAATGGCTTGGTGAAAAGATCATCCAGATTGTGCTCGGTATCAACTTTAACTAGATGAATCAACTTCTTTTCTACACAGTCTCTGATGAAATGATACCTAATGTCAATGTGTTTGGTCTTTGAATGCTTGACAGGATTGTTGGTGATGGAGATTTCACTTGAATTGTCTATTTGTATAGGAGTATTAATCAGCTCTACTCCATAATCCTTCATCTGATTTTGAATCATATAACTTGTGCACAACAACTTGAAGCAGCTATGTATTCTGATTCTGTAGTAGAGGTAGAAACACATGATTGTTTCTTGCATTGCCAAGAATCAATTCTGGATCCAAGAAATTGACATCCTCCTGATGTGGATTTCTTGCTGATGTTACAACCTTCGTAATCACTGTCAGTATAAGCCATAAACTGAAAGTCTTCATTTCTAGGATACCACAATCCTAGACCTTGTGCTCCTTTGAGATACCTAAAGATTCTTTTTACAGCCAGCGTATGTGAGACTTTGGGATTAGCCTGAAATCTTGCACACAAGCAAGTGGCAAACATTATATCAGGCCTGCTTGCTGTGAGGTACATCAAAGAGCCAATCATTGCTATGTATTGATGTTGATCAACATCCTCCCCCTCAAGGTCAGGGCTAAGAGATGTTGTCTTGGACATAGGAGTCCCTAGAGCTTTGCAATCAGTCAGCTTGAATCTTTCGAGAATATCCTTGACATACTTTGATTGACTAATGAAAATCCCTGTAGGAGTTTGCTTTACTTGAAGTCCAAGAAAGAATATGAGTTCTCCCATTGAACTCATTTCAAACTTAGACTTCGTGAGTAATTTAAAGTCCTTGCAGAGAGATTCATCAGTTGAACCAAAGATAATGTCATCAACATAGATCTGTACAAGCATGATATGCTGATTAGACTTCTTAAAAAAGAGAGTTTTATCAATGGTTCCTCTCTTGAAGCTGTTACTCAGTAGAAAAGAAGACAAAGTTTCATACCATTTTCTAGGAGCTTGATGTAGCCCATATAGAGCCTTATCAAGTTTACAGACATGATCAGGAAACTTTGGATCTTCAAACCTAGGAGGTTGGCACACATACACCTTGTGACAATTCGACTTTTTACACTAACCTTGTTAACGAGAGTTGGTGATATCACAGGCCCAATAGTGATAATGTAGGCCCATTGAGATATAGGGAGGCCCAATTACAAAATCAAGGCCCAACAAGGCCATTGAAGGCCCAATAAGGCAAATGGAGGCCCAACAAGACCAATTAGGCTCAACATAGCTAATGTAGGCCCACAAAGCCAAGAGAAGCCCAATAAGGCCCAATAAATTCAAGTAAGGCCCAATGTAAACAAAGTAGGCCCAGGGAAGGCCAAGGTAGGCCCAGGAAGGCCCAGTGAGGCCCAATTGTATTTGAGAAGCCCAATTGGGTTAATTTAGCCCAACAATGAGTTAAAAGAACAATTTATGGTAATCCGGGATCTTTAATTAAATTTTATTAGTCGAAGCAATATGTTAGTGATCCAGAATGATCTATAAGGGTTAAGAAGTATCAAAAATCAGGTTTCAAAGTGTTAATTTCAAGGTTTAGTCTATAAGTTGTAATAATAGTAGATTTTGACTTCTAAAAGTCAAAATTAGGTTATGTAAATATGGGGAATTCGAAATTGGTGTTGTTACATTGAAATTAATGGAATTAACTTTTCAATCATCTCATATTAGTGAGATGTAACAGAAATCATACGTTATTAGAAGAATTAATGACCGAATTTAAATCATTTGGGGTCCAAGAGTCGTAACCGAAGTTGGTTCAAATCACACTTGTATAATACGAGTTAAATCAATCAAATTGAGGATTTCTAAACTTCCATCGGCGCTATCAGAAGCTGTTACACTCGACAATTTGATCCTAACAGCTCGATACAAAGGATTTCACTCTTGAGGGGGCCGAAGAACAACCCGTGTGTCGATCTGCTTGAATTCATCATCAAATCAAGTAAGAAATCATCTCTATTCCTTCTGATATGGCCGATTAAGAATACACACATCATAATTCCAGTTTCTATTATCGAATTGTTGGAATACAAATTCTAGGGTTCATATGGAAGTCGGATTTGGGGGTTTCGGTTATGATGGGTGTAAAAATGAAATCAAATTGTACACACACCTTCATAAATTGCCGATCAAACATAAGCTTATGTTAATTTCAGGTTATAACAACGAATTGATAGAGGTCGACTACTAGGGTTCGTTGTTAGAGTTGTTTTGGGGGTTGTTGATTAAATCGGTTTAAAAATCAAATTAAATGGCATGGGTAGTTTCAGAAAGTCCCGATTAAGGTTTATGATGTGTCAATTTCATAATGGAACAACGAATTGTTGGGGTTCGATTCTAGGGTTGTGATAGAAAAACTGTTTTGGGGTTTTTGATGCAATTGGTTGTAAAAATCGAACTAAAGGATCTATGTAGTTTCAGAAGGGAACGATTTAGGATAGTCCTAGGTTAATTTTGAATAATAGTATCGAATTTATCAAGATTAGATGTTGGGTTTGAAGATTCAAGTTCGAAAATATATAGGTCATGAATTGGAGTTGTAAAATGATAGTTTATCAAATTATGGACATGGTTGGGTTCGATTAGATTGCTGGAATCATAACCCTATGGTTGCAAATCCGAAAGTAATTGAATTTCGGGTCAATTGTGATGCAAGTGCTTCGGCTATAGATAAACAAGGGGGATCGACCCATTAGGAGTTAAAAGAATTAAAAACCATATGATATCAATGAAATTTGGACTAGATGAGTTGGTGGTGTGGGTGTGCAAAGAGGTGGGGGTCGCGGGTTCGAACCCGATCCTTACCAGTTTTTGAGTTAAAACATATTTTTGGGTTTTAACTCATAAATTGATCATTTTAACTCCGTTTTAATCCGTTCAAGTTGCGTTGGAACCGTAACGGGAATACGAACGTATTAGATCAGTAAAATTCATAGTTTAATCCGAACACGAAATCGCGTATAATTACGATTAATTGAATAAAATCAAATATGATTTTATTTAAACGATTTCAATGACACGCATACTTTCGTATGCACAATTTTAGAAAATCCAACATACGTGTGTTGACACGTATGTGATTTTAAGCACAAAACGATTATTTGAATAACAATAGGTTATTGTTTAAATCACAGATTCTTCGTAGAGGATTTCTACGCAAGTTCACACGCATTTGATCATTCTACTATTATCAAAGGTGCGTACACGGCCCCTTTCTTATTTTAACTGTTTTGGGGGAGAAAACATGTGCAACAAACTATTTTAGATACATATTACTTGCATGAGTTAGCTGTTTACATTATGTGACAACATTATCAACTTGAAAGTCCTTACACACCTCGAACCGTTTAGTTTGCTGTAATGCAAAGCGTGGTAGTTGGAAATAGATCTATTAGGTTTGACAAACCTCACTTGGTAGATGGGATCTACGCAGGTGTTTGACTGACCAAAACACATTTTTACTATTGTTGTGATAGACAATAGTGGCAAGGCGAAAACATGCTATAGCATGGCAACTAGTCAGCTTCGGTGTCGAACACGTATGTAAATAGTTTATATGACTAGCTATCATGACTGTGCATTTGTGATTATGTTATCTACAACTTATTATTTAAACTGATGTTTTGAACACTATGATTATTTAAAACCTGTGTTATGCACCAACCTTTGTGTTGACTTGATTTGCATGTTTTCTCAGGACGCTAAGGCGCGCGTTACAGCTGGCATGGACTAGGAAGATAGAGTCTCATGCATTATAAACACATTGAATTTGAATTTGAACATTTGAACAATTAAGTATTTTGATTTGTAATGTTTACTTATCAACTGTTTATGATTTTAAACGCTTCCGCAACTTTTTGTAAACTCTGAATGTTATGTTTTAAAGACCAACGTATGTTTTGAAATTCATATAGAGGTCTTCGCTATGTCTAATGATCTGAGATCCTGGTTTGTCACGTTCCCAAACGGTATGATTCCGTTAGTTGAAATTTGGGGGTGTGACACACCTCCTCATCAATTTTTCCATAAAGAAAGGCACTCTTTACATCCATTTGAAACACCTTGAAATTCTTGGCAGCTGCAAAAGCTAAAAATATTCTTATTGCTTCAGTTCTTGCAACTGGAGCAAAAACTTCATCATAATCTATGCCTTCTTCCTGAGTATATCCTTGAACCACCAATCTTGCCTTATTCTTGATGACAACACCCTTATCATCCTTTTTGTTTCTGAAAACCCACTTGGTTCCAATTGCATACTTTCCCTTGGGTAAAGGACAAGTCTTCCAAACACCTTGTCTTTCAAACTGAAGAAGCTCCTCTTGCATTGCTTCTACCCAACTGTTATCTTTCAATGCTTCAGCCACTTTTTTTTGCTCTATCTGGGATAAAAAACAAGAAAACAAAGAGGCGCTTGCTTCATGCATAGAGCTTCTTGTTTTTACACCATCTTCAACATTCCCAATGATGTTCTCAACTGGATGAGTGTTATTGATACGAGTTCTGGGAATCACATCCAGTTGAGCAACCAAGTCCAGTCTTCTTGACTCAATGTTGGGAAGAACTACCTCAAGTTGAATTTCTGGTAAGTCTTGAAGTCTTTAGGTTTGGACTGTGATGGGATGGCCTTCTCTGAGACTAGAAGGTTCTAGAGTGGTTGTTTCTTCTGAAGTGCTTGCTACTTTTTCTTGATTTGTTGGAACTGAAGTAGAATCACTTAAAGGAACATCATGAGATGTGTTTATGGTTTCAGACTGAGCAGCTTCATTTTGTGTTGAAGTGGATTCTGCCAAGATTTGTCTTGAAGCTATTGGCAGTTCAACACGAAAATCCTCTTCTCTTGTGGACTGAGAGGAGCCTATGGTAGTTGGCTGTACTTCTGGAACATACTCTTTCACAAGATTTAATGCAGATGTAAAGCTATCAAGATCAAATAACCAATCAGGACCAGTTACAGGCTTATTGAGAGTATGTTCATTGAACTGTACATTAGCAGACTCTTCAATAATCGTGGAAGCTTTGATGTATACTCTATATGCTTTTGCATGTGAAGAGTACCCAACAAAGTAGCCCTCTGTAGATTTCTCAGCAAATATGGCTAAGTGATCTTTGGTATTCAATATGGTGCACTGACATCCAAATAGTTTGAGAAATCCAATGAATGGCTTTCTCTTTTGCCAAATTTCATAAGGAGTCATACCATGTGTCTTAACTACCAATACTCTATTTTGAACATAACAGGCAGTATTGACTGCTTCTGCCCAAAAAGTTATTGGGCATTTGGCATCAGACAACATGGTTCTTGCAGCCTCAATTAGTGTCATATTCCTTCTCTCAGCTACACCATTTTATTGTGGAGTCCTAGGAGCACTAAATTGTCTTGTGATACCTTTAGATTCACAAAAAGAATTTAAAACATGATTTTTGAATTCTGTTCCTTGATCTGATCTGATTATTTTTACATGGTAATCACTTTCATTCTCCACCTTAAGTATAAATGACTTCAGGGTCTCAGCAGTTTCATCCTTGGTATTTAAGAAAAACAACCAAGTATACCGAGAGAAATCATCAGTGACCACCAAGCAATATGACTTTCTACCAAGACTTTTCACACTAGTGGGACCAAACAAGTCCATATGAAGCAAATGCAAGACTGTGGCTATAGAATATATCTCTTTGGCATGATGAGATTACTTATGTTGCTTACCCTTTAAGCATGCAACACATTTGTCAACACATATGAATTCCTTTATTGGTAACCAGTTACTAAGTTATTTTTGACAAGTTTATTCATATTTTTGAGGTTTACATGAAAAAGTCTTCTATGCCAAAGAGATGATTCATCTATTGAAGCTTTTGAGACAAAGCAACTTATATTACTAAGAGGTGCAGGTGTGCTCATGTCTAGCATATACATGTTGTTTCTTCTTCGAGCTTTGAGCAAAATTTGATCATTTGGTACTACAAATCCCGGTTTCAGAACAATGCATTCATGCTCAGTAAACAACATGTTGTGCTTTTGATCACATATCTGTGATACACTTCGTAAATTGTAGTTTAGTTCTTTCACAAAATGCACATTCTCAAAGCTTACCTTGCAATTTGTGATTGTGCCCCTACCTATGATATATCCTCCCACTAGATCACTTCCAAAAGCAATAGACCCGCCAAATAATGGTTCAAATTTATGTAGGTGAATCTTATTGCCTGTCATGTACCTGGAACAGCCACTGTCAACTATCCACAAGATACTCTTTGAATCCTGCTGTCCCTGCACATGACCAGAAGTGAATTAGTTTCTGATGGGAACCCAAGCCCATGTGGTCTTGGGTTTTCCATTAGCATTAGTGTAAGTAAATTTATTTGATATCATCTTAGTTGGGACAGATGATGTTCTTGTTGCTGGTGGGACTGGTGGTTGAACAGATGGATCAGTTATTTCCTTTTTCTTCCACATCTGTTTGATTTTCAAGTTTTTCGGAAGAATTTGATTCTTCTGACAGTCATCGGAAGCACCTTTTGCCTTCTCTTCCGATGACTTGGTTTTTGTTGACCAGTTGGGCTTTACTTCCGAGGTTCTTCTTCTTCCGTAGGGAAAAGGTTTCGTTGGTTTGTAGGAAGTTTTCTTGATATGTGCTTCCGAAGTTCTTTTACCTTCAGAAGCCTTTCTTTCCTGATATTCCGAACCATTCTTTTCAGAAGCCTTCTTATACTGATTATCAGAAGTGATTGCTTCCAATACTTTCTTTTCAAAACCCCTCTTGAATTGTTTCTTTTGAATATCAGAAGTACTAGCTTCTGATACTTTATTGCTAGATTTCTCTTTTGTTCTTACAAAGAAGAAGATGACCTGCTCCAACTCTTTTTCTTTTCACTTTCTGGCTTCTCAGAAAATATTTTGCTTCTTGGATTGTATAAACAATCAGCAATAAAGTGATTTTTAACACCACACATCAGACATATAGTCTGATTGTTTAGAACTTGATTCACAGCAGATAATGGTTTAAATTTTCCTACAGGCTTTTTATCTTGATTATTTACCTGTTTTCCTGAAAACCTGGCCTTTCTTTCTTTCGACCCACCCCTTTTGGACTTGTCAGATAGACAGGTAACATACTCATCTGAAGAGATATCCTCATTTTGAATATTTTTAACCTTGACAAAAACTAATTGATGTTCCCTAGTTTTCTTAGTTCTTTTATTAGATTTCAAAGTTGTTTTCTCTTTTACTGGTTTATTACGAACATCATCTTCATATGAGCATGTTGAGGTACTTGAGTTTAGATCAGAAAAATTATCAGTTTGAGCCACCTTGTGTATATCCAACTCCTCATCATACACAAGGTTAACTACTGGTTTACACCTAACATCCATAATGGGAGTGTAGGTAGATGGAGGCTCCACTTTGTTATAACCCAAACCAGCCCCATTTTTATTTAACAGTTCAGTTGTGCTGCTCATTCTGAAAAGCCTTTCATACTTTTCACCTTGGCTTAAAAGCTTATCTCTATAAGACTCATCCAATACAAGTTTAGTCTTGGCAGTGGTTAATCTTTCTAAAAGATTGTTAATATGACACTGTTTGTTAGTGTCTTCATGTTTTAAGCTAGAAATAGTCTTTTCCATTTCTTCAATCTTTTCTTTGTAATTTCTTTCACATTCAGAAAAATTTGCCTTGACTACTTGTAATGACTCAAGTTCATTACATAGTTGAGAGTTTATTCTTTTATAAACATTTAACTTCTCTAAACATTCAGAGGTACACATGTCATTAGTTACCTTGAATAAGGAAGTAGAATCATTTGCCATCAGTGCACTGTTTGAAATCGAAGCATCCTCCACTTGAAAGCTCCAGTCTGTAAAATCTTGTTCTGCAATGTTTGCATTGTTTGTTGAGCTTTATGGTCTTTGTTGTGGTTGCCCAGAGGTAGATGACTGAGTTCCTGTGGACTTGCATTCTCTGGCAAAGTGACCTAACTGTTGGCAGTTAAAGCATTTGAGCTTGGACTTGTCAAGACCAAACCCTGTTTTCATAGTGTGCTTTTTGAACTGCCTGCCAGTTCTCTGATAGAACTTCTTAGCTCGATATGAGATCATGGCCATCTGATAATTGATGTCCATCTCCTCTAAATCATCTGCAGGAATACCATCTAAGTCTTCTTGGCAAAGATGAAAGTAGTTAGTTTCCTCAGCCATAAAAGCCTTGTCAAGAAGTTAAAGGTGGAGTTGGATTAGTGAAGGAGTTTGGGTGTGTAGATGATTGAGTTGAAGTTTCAGTAAAGGTGGCAACGGGTGTAGAAGTAGGATGGTATATGGGTGGATAGCTCTGGTACGAAGGATTGTTGATGGGAGCATATAGTGCGGCTGAACCAGAATTTACATGTAATGGTTTGGGTTCCTGAGCATCTATCTCCATCTGGTATGCACTGAGTATGCCAAACAACTCTAAGTTTCAAAGTTCTTAGATTTTATGTTCTTCTGATGGCAACAGAATAGATATTCCAAGCATGTGGAAGTGATCTGAGAAATTTCCTGATCACATCCTGATTTTCCATTTTGACACCTGCAGCAACCAACTCATCAACAAGTTGTACATACCTTAGATATTGAGAAGTCATCTTCTCATTGTTCTGTTGACAGAAGTTCTCAAACTTCTGTTTCAGCATGTCCTTCTTGTTTTCTTTGACATCTTCAGAACCTTCATACATCTGCTGTAAAGAGTTCCACAACTCTTGAGCAGATTTGCATTTCTTGAATGCATGTATGATTGAGTTTGGAATGGCCATTTGGATAAGCCAAAATTCTTTCGAATCCACTTCCATTCTTTTGTAGTCTTCATCAGAATAGAGAGCCGGATCTTTAGGCACAGGAGCTCCACCCGCGCCAGCAGCAGGAACAGTTGGGACAAAGGGTCCTTCAAGAACTGACTTCCAAAGTTTGAAGTCCTAGTTCTCGATGAAACCCTCCATTCTAACTTTCCAAGTGTCGTAGTCTTCTGGAGTGAACATTGGTGGCTTGTTGAGAGTACCATTTTCTGTATCGTGTTTGTTAAGTGCAGCCATTTGAACAAATACTCAGAATATGGGTTCTTGTGGTCGTAATATTTAAGAAGAAATGAGACTGGTAACTTAAGGATGGTTAGTCACTTAAGTTCAAGACCCAAAGCTCTGATACCACTTGTTGGATCGGGTTGTTTAGTCTAAACAACACTTTACAAGTATTTCTCTAAAACAATCTAACAGATGCGGAAGGTCTGTTAGAAGGATCTCACAAACACTCAAATGATGAACAAATAATCTTTGAATGACAATAAGAACACAAGATTAAATTCAAGCTCAAAGATATATTTCTCTCAAAGTATTACAAGTATAAAACCAGACAAGCACCCTTAATCAGTTTACAATGAGAGGTTATATAGCTAAGGCTACAACCGTATACTCGTAGGTATACAAGTTGGGTATACTAGACCATACATAAAGTAAAGCTTATTCTAGTATATTGAGTGTCTTAGCAGGCTAAGACACTTACTTACCATCATTACAAATATAGACATTGACTTTACAAAGACTAGCTATATACAAAAGGCATTTAATGTTGATGATCTTCAAGGTTTCAGATGATCTTTTGCATTTAATGATGAGGAAGGGAATTAAGGTGCAGTCTGACTATTGGTATGTTCTTTTTATATATACTCAGACCAGCATGTCTTGTGTCAGTCCCTTTTGTACTTATAAAAGTAATCTGCTACAGTCTTTGTCAGTGGATAAACCTCGGAAGTCTTTGTCTTTGTATTTGGTGCTAAAGAAGAATCCTCGGAAGCTGTCAGTCTTCGGAAGTTATGAAGGTTTATCTTCTAAGTACCGATATTCTGAAGAGTTTGTCTTGCACAGCCTTCAGTAGGAATGAGTTACTCTTCGGAAGCAATTTTGCTTCCAAACAGGAACTCCTTCCTTCTGAAGGCTGTTTGTCTATGAAGACTTTGTACTTAGACAAATATTGAAGTTTGGTGAGCATCAGCCTTTATTAGTCCTTACAGTTTTGTTCTCTATTGAACGTCTATCTCGAGTCACATTTATAAAACTTAGTAATGGTTATCAATTTGATGAAACCTCAAAAAATCTAATAGTGAGCTATTACTCTTATGTGAAATCTCAAGATATTATAAAACTAGACAAATATCAACAATTAAAAAATATTAAAAATCAAATCATATAACAAGATTGAAGAAGTTTTATGTGTGGGCTATTTTGATCCTTACTTTTATGTTGTTTAAGAAGATTTGAGTTGATGGATTCGAATATTTGGGTCATTTTTTAATGATACTGATCTTCATTATAAGAATCGAAGATATATATAATAGGTAAACCACATTTGTTTCTTAAAACCTAATTTTTTATTCAGGTTTAATATATACCACATATTTTCAAGATTTCAAATCAATGGCCCATATAGGATTTAATGGCTTTCTCTAAGACCGGGTTTTCACATGATACAATTAATTATTATTTGTGTGTGTATGGATGAAGTTAAACTAATTAGTTTGCTTATCCTAAAAAGTCTAAGAAAAATTATTGACTATTAGATCATGAGATCAAATCTGAGTGAAAATTTTAAAAGCAAAAGTTGATAGAAAGTAATTTAGACATGACCACTTTTCTCCCACCTTTTTTAACGTTATAACTTTTATATACCATATTATTTTTTTAAAATATATATATATATATATATATCATAAAAACAAGCATTTTTATATTTTAAATGAGTATAGTGTTGCTATAAAAAATAAAATTTTCAGCTCATTGTTTCTAATTATCTTCAACGTGTCTTTTGTAAATGTCTGTATAATTATCTTTTTTTGTTTTTTACAGATAATTGTGTCTTTTTTCACAGGTCATTGTGTCTTTTTTAAATATCATTATGCCATTCACATTCGTCATTGTGTCTTCCTTGTTTGACATTATATATTATACAACATCATTGTGTCTTAAATTATTCAAGAAAACACAACATTGAGCAATAAACACAAAAGACACAATAACATGTACAAAAGATACAATGAACTAAAAAAATAATTTTTTTCTATAGCAACATTATACTATACTGAGTTTGAAGATAAAAAAAAATTATCATTTTTATGGTTTGTTTTTTTCAAAAAATAATGTTATACGTAAAAGTTACAAACATTTAAAGAAGATGGGATAATTTGATAAAAAGACAACAAAAGTAGCTATTACTAAAATACCCACCAACAACTTGATCTAATCATAATCGTTGATTAATGAACTAATGACACAAGATCCTTCTTAGACTTTATATGCATACATACATATACATATACACACAGGAGCCGGATCGGATACAAAGGAGTATTAACGTGAGAAGCGTAAGACGCCATATATTTTTGACACGTGTAATTAGTATTATTTAGACGGAGGGTTAAATTCGGTATTTCGTTCCAAACCATGTTTAAGGTAATGATTGAGTTATTAACATACGATTCGAATAATACGCAAACCGTTATATCATAGAGTTTTTGATTAATCATTGATTCATAATCAATCAAGCAGTTTTTTTTCGATCACAATTTTATTCTGAAGAATAGAGACAGTGTAAAATGTTAGAGCGTTCATCTTATATACATTCAATGGAAGAAAATAGAGATCGAGAAGGTATTTTTTTATGATTTTATTATGTAAAAAGAAATTAATAAAATATGTTTGCTATTTTTTAACAAGACAAAGTAAGAGATAGCAAAAATTGGTATTATATGGTACGTAAGTATACAAAATGCGTCGAATAGATGGATACAAGTACGTACTTTTAGGTTAAATATGTTGGTAGTATAGAAAAATTAAACTGTTTAGGGTAATGGGTGGGAAAATATGAATTTGCGATAGAGTACGTGATTCTATGGTAATGGTACGTAGTTAAACAAAATGGGTAGATAGTGCAAATAAAGCAAAGTAAATAAGGTAAGTTTATGAGGGATAAGTAAATATACAGTACATAATAATGATAGTATTTGTAATAACAATTGATGAAGGTTAATGGTTATAGAAAGTAAGTTAATATTGTAGTAGTACGTAATTATATTTCAATAATGCATGTAATTAATATGTTAATGCAGGATGTTTAATAGAGGAAATAACAGTTTGTTTGGAACACATTTCACCAACATCAGGGAAGAAATATTACACACCTGATGTTCCATTATCTTCAAAGCCAATAGTAGGGATGTTTTTCTCTTCGATTGAGCATGCATTTGATTTTTATCAAAGTTATGCAAAAAAGAGTGGATTTATTGCCCTTAGAGGTTCTCAGATTTGTCAAGGGAAAGTTATCAAGTTGAAATATTTTGTATGTTCGAGGAAGGACATAATCCTTTCAGATATTTAATTAAAATTGATAATAATACGGACAAGGGAAAGCAAATTAAGAGTATGAATATGCCTACACAAAGAACTAGATGTTTTTCTCATATAGCATTCAAGTCAGATGATGGTATTACATTTAAAGTTAATAAATTTATTGAGGAACATAATCACAATTTGGTATCGCAAGACGATATACATCTGTTGCCATCATGTAGGAAGTTAACATATGAACAGATGCAGTTGATGCGCTCAATGTCTAAGCATAATATTGGCCCTGTTAGAGCTTTTAACATGATGCGTACAAAGTACGGGGGTTTTGATACAGTTGGAGTTACATCTGTTGACTGCAAAAATTTTAAAAAGCAATTGAATTTGTTTGTTGGCGAATATGATGCAGACATGGTAGTGAATATGTTGCTTAAGAAGGAGTTTGCCCCATATTCTCTTTTGAGTATACTATGGATAACAAAAATCAGCTAACTTGATTGTTTTGGGCAGATGGTCATTCAAAGAAGAACTACATAATATTTGGTGACGTTGTTTCATTTGATGCTACATATAGGACAAACAAGTAAACAAAACAAAATTTATAGTTGAGATGTTTTTATATGTTTATAATTATTGTTTGGAAAATTTTAGATGTTTACTGATAATGTTTATTTTTTGTATATAATTAAAATGTAGATACAAGATGGTTTTTGTTCCGTTTACCGGTATTGATAACCACCATTGCAATATCAGTTTTGGAGCTGCATTATTACGTTCTAAAAATATTGCATCCTACAAATGGCTATTAGAATGTTTTACTAGTTCTTTTGGTGTTGTCCAAGAAAATGTAGTTACAAATCAGGATGCAGCTATAAAACAAGCTGTAGAAGTTGTTTGGCCATCAAGCAGACACATATTGTGCATGTGGCACATAATGAAAAAGGTTTCAGACAAGGTATGTAATGTTTAATAGTTGATTAACATGGTACGCAATTTACTTACCATGTTACGTAATTTATTCATAATGTATGTTTAGTGTTATTACACTAGTTTTGTGAGAAGCTGGTATGTGATCATATATTTTATTAGTACATTATTTTTTTCACAAAAAAAATATGTAAAGTATAATTTATATCATATTATAGGTTGGTACTGCATTATGTAATAACGAGGAGTTTAAGACACGCATATGTAACATAGTATGGACTAATTCAGTGTCTCCTAAGATTTTGACAGAGAATGGTTGTCAATTATGGATGATTATGATTTAAGTAATAGTGACTGGTTTCGATATATGTTTGAGACAAGGGACATGTGGATTCCTGCGTTTCACCGTGACGAGCCGATGTCAGGTCTTATGCGTACCACTTCAAGATCTGAGAGTGAAAACCACTATTTTGGGCAAGTTTCTAATTGTAAATTAACTTTGCTTGAGTTTTTTACACATTTTGACACTGCTATGGAGGCTAAAAGGATTTGCATAGGAAAAATGATCATACATCTAGAAAATACAATGGCTGATATGTGGACAGATTGTTTGCTAGAAGAACAGGCGCATAAAATATATACGAGAAGTATATTTTTTGACGTTTAAGAAGAAATATATGTCTCAATTCACAGTTGACTTTCAGTTTGTACATCACAATCAGGTGATTACACTAGATTCGATATAAAGGATCTGAAGGCAAAGGGAGCTGGATTTTTGCAGATACGTATTTTTGGTACATAAGTTTGGTACGTAATTTTGTAAGTATTATGATAAGTGAAATTAGTACGTGATTTGTTTATCAAGAATATATGTGTTTGGTTTGCAGGTGTTGTATTGTCAAGAGGATGGTAATGTAACAGTCATGTGTAGTTGTAAGCGTTTTGAACAGTATGGCTTATTATGTCGTCATTGTTTTTACGTTTGAAGGCTATGTGATGTAAAGGTATTTCCGGAAATATACATTTCCAGAAGATGGACAAAATATGTGGTCCCAAATATGTCAAACAATTACATTATAAACCCACACATTTTGAGTGGAATAACCCCTGAAGTTGACAATGTGGTACGTGACATAATGTCTTCCGGTGAATATATTGTTAACAAGTTGGTTAAAGAAATGAAAAGGTTGACAGTTTTTAGAGATACATTAAAAGATATAATGGATCAAACTAATGAAGAAACAAGAGATAGGCCATCTGTAAAACAAAAGGATATTGTGTCATCTTTTGTTCCTCAACATGAAGAATCATGTGTTAATGTTCGGGTACCATCGGGTATTAGAAACAAAGGTTCTGGATCCCATAAAAGGTTTAAATCTAAACGTGAACAAGCAATCAGCAGAACGGGTAAGAGAGGTAGAGGTTGTCATAGTTGTGGACATTCGGGTCATGATAGACGTACATGTCCGGCACTTAGAGAAACATATAAAGGTGACTAGTACGTGATTTTAGTATGTAATTTTGAAGTATGGGATGGTGTTTTTGTTTTAATGTTTTTTTATTGATTAGTACGTAATTTTAGTAAGTGATTTTCTTATACTTAACAAATAAATATTACAGTTTTTGATAAGTGGTTTTTTTTATATATTTTGAATGTTTTAGTTTAACATTCTATATAATTAAATTAAACAGCAGTTATAGAAAATAATGCAAAAGGAAAAGATTCATGAATTAAGATGGTACATAATTTTTATTATGAAGTTTGGGGACAGTAATATTTATCAATTAAGATGGTACGTAATTATTAGATGCAAAGTATATTTATTAAGTGATTAGTACGTGATTGTTAGTACGTGATATTATTATAGGTAATATATAAGTATAATAGGTCTTTGGTGAGTGTTTTTTTATATACATTAAATGTTTTAGTTAAAAATTTTATAAAATTAAATTAAACAGAAGTTATAAAAAAATATTGCAAAAGAAAATGCTTCATTAAACACCATTAAAATTAAATAAAAAAGAAGATTACATATAGGATGCTAGGAAATCAACTTTTAATTTCATGGAACAACGAAGAGTCTTAATGATGTTTGCAATTGTCTGAAGTTGCTGAACATCCGTTTTATCCTCGTGTACCATGAACAACACCACAAGATCTCGTACGGCATTGGGGGGTAGCTGTAGCAACTATTTGTTGAGTTCGTCCCTTTTTTAATCCCTTCTTCGAGGCTTTCAAAAGTTTGTTTCAAGACATCCATATACAAGACGTCTTTATCGTATTGCTTCATAATTTCGGCAGTGAATCTTGATTTTTTATCATTGGATGGTGATGATGACGATGAAACCATTTTTTATTGGTTGTAGGGGTGTTTGATTACTATCATGAGTCGTCTATATTTATAGGCTTAAAATATTTAATATTTTTAAATAGTCATTAATAGGATCCTACTTGTTCAACTACCAATATTAATGGGAAGAATTTATTACAGCATAACAACCGGAAATGGGAAACGGACAGTCAAAATGCCTTCATGTAGACATTTTTTATTATATATACTCGTTGCATGAACGAGTTGTCCATACCAAAAAAAATAAAGAAAAAACAGTATTTTGTAACAAATTCAGGAAAATGGCGTCTTCATCATCAACCTACAAATACAAGAAGGACGAGAAAGCCATTAAGATACTAGAGAAAAGTTTTTCTACAGAGAAGAAGGATGAAAGAATCATGAGGAACTCGATCGGGATGCTGAATGGGTTACTGCTGGCAGACATCAGGTCTAACATTGCCAACCTTAGTGATTTGTAGGATGACACCGGTGAAGGAGCTGAGATTGCGCAGGACTACATTGTCAACCAGTTGATGATGAACGAGGAGATGCACGGTGGCCTTAAGGACCTACTTAATGTCACCATAGATAAAATCAAGAAGAAGAGGGATGGGGTTGATGAAATAAAGAAGTTTTAGGTGTTTGATGGGGGTTAGGTGTCACACCCCCACCTCTCGTCACCTGTTGATGATATCACTGAGTATTCTAAGAAGGTCATGGAAGCATAGTGGTGATGTGTCAGAGATGCGGTGTGACTTACTTGATCTGGTATCATAACACACAGATTAAATTAAAGTAAATACATTACAAGGTTTCGTCATTCACAATCACACTTACAGTTTACAAAGTGAGTTTATTATACAATTTGACTTATTAAATTACAAGTGTTTGAAAGTGCAGCCTCCCATTGGTCACTGTCTCCCTGCAAAAACGTTTGAGTTTGAAAATGAAAGCTGGTGAGTTCGTAAAGTTCAAGTTCAACCATATTATATGATATTCAAGTTCTCAAGATATACAGTTCAAGACAACCATGGACCCGTATCTAGTTCCTTTCGGACAATTCTACGTTTTACGAAGATACTACCCGTCGGTAAATATCTTAATGTCTCGTTATCTTAATGTCTATCACTAACATTAAGAAGATGTTTTGGAAACAGGTAACATTTACACCAAGGGGGGTTGCAAGCTTCCGGCAAATGGGTAGTCAGCCAATAGTGCTATCATTGTTTCCTGTTCGGCCCCACATGGGTTCACTAGATACAGTTTCAAGGGATGAGGACTTTTCGATACTATGATAGAGATACTAACGGGAAAATCCCATGAAATCTTACAAAAGTCACATCAAAATCACACAGATGACAGTGATACACATCATATGTTTAGAAACAGATTTACAGAAGTACCCTGATGTTTATAAAACATTAAAGATAAAAGGGGTTGTACAAAACTCACCTGAAGTCAAAAGAGTGGTGAAATCACACGCCGAATAATACTGATAGCTAAATTATGCATAAGTTTATGTTTAATGAGTTATTTATGTTTTAACTTACTGATTTGATCTTTCTGAACGTCCAACGTCAAAGACATTGCATTGAAAGTCATCAAACAGATATTAGGTTTTTAATTAATTAATTTAATGTCATGTCATACAATTTATGACAATGTAGGAACCTATACTGATTCAGGTTCCTAATATAAGGTTGATGACACGTTTGATTAATCAGATTAACGAAATAAGTATTGTTGTTGATTATAGTACTGAAACAGTTCCTAGATGAATTTATGGCTTAGAAATGACCAATCCTTGTTATTGATTACCCATATATCATAAAATATCATAATGTGACATTGCAATAGGTTTAATAACCATGTTTAACATACTAATTTTACTGTTATCATAAACATTAGATAATCATTCCGATGAGTATGTTAATAATTGTGATTAGTTTGAAACACTTGGATTTAACCTTGCATTTCAAAGATTAATCAAACTAACCACATACATTGTCACAATCAAATGGTTTAAACCAATATAATCATGGTTATGATTTCATAAAAACCGGGCATTACAACGGATCAAAACAATGATTTCCCTGTTAACACATCAAGTTATTCGTTTATAATCATTCCTAGCTATCATTTAGGAAATAATCAACAACCCTAACTATACCATTGAGTTCAAAAACAAGATCTAATCAATCATTATCAAACTAGAAGGTTAAAACGAATCATTACACGTTCAGACAGCTTTCTGGTTGTAAAACAACGATCAGAACTTGCAGATACGTTCCCTGGCTTCAAATATACGATCCGATGGTCATAGAATAGAGATTTGATGGTAAAAGTTCAATATTGTTCGTATGGAAATGAAGCAGGTTCGAGAAAAAGAGAGTAGATCACATTTTGCATGAAATCCAACAATTTGATCTGATGTGCCAAACCCACACACGCCAATCGTATCGCCCCGTGTGGGCGCTTGGCTTGGGGCGTAGTGCGCCAGACCCTTCAAATCTCAGATATTTTCTAAGCTGCGTGTACCGCCTAGCAGGAGAGGCTCAAATTAGCATGCCACCTGGCCCTTTGACTTTGACATTTTTGTATTTTTCTTTGTTTTGCAATTCCAGAGAATCCAAAACTCCGTTTCACGCACGGTTTTCGCCCACGTTCACCATTTCTCGCATACTTTCAATATGTAATAATAAAATTACCAAATCAACGTGGATTTCAAGAATGACTAAATGTGATGTCGGTCTTTGATGACGTAATTCTCGAACACAATTGTCACATAAAGTGTTTGTGTATGATGGTTGACGTTTGGTTTGTATGGATGCAATACATATATATATATATATAATCAAGTTTTTTTTGGGTTTTATACATTGTTTATCGTACACAAAAAAAGGCATGAGATAATGTTTTTTACAACAAACATTAAGTGACAATAGAAACAATCAGATGAAACTATATAACTTTATAATGTACTGGCATAAAACTAAGAAACAAAACATTATGAACCAAATAAAATAGCACACAAACATAACGTATTGTTTACAAGTGTTTTTTCTGCCTAGATTTGATTTGAGTTAGGACTATTTTTGGCCATTGGTTTTTTATTTGGAGCAAGTGAATCATGCTCTCTGGCCTGGAACAAAACATCCTCTTTAAGAAAGTTCACATTCGACAGAAGTATCTTACACAGATATTTGAAGCGCAACTGGTTGAGTTTTTTATTCTGAGCTTCAGATTCTTGATGTAATCCAGTCTTCCATTTTTTAACACCCCCGCCCATGTAAGTCTCCATATGCCTCATGGAGAATATACCACAATCAAGTCCATTTTTTGCTGTTTTCCATGAAAGGTCAACTAGAATTGGTGTTAGGTGATGTATCTTCAACGCACTTGGATGGTCTTTAGATAGAAGATAGTTGGAAAATATATCACTCTGTTTATTTGCATGGTACGTAATTTTAGTACATGACTTAACAGTTGCTAAAATGGTACGTTATAGGTGTTAAGTGGTAAATCTAATCAACAATAAGCATAATAATGGCACATAATTATGGAATGTAATTTGAGTACGTGATTTGCAAGATGTGAAGTGGTAAATCTAATTACAAACAAGCACAAATAATGGCTCATAATTATGAAACGTAATTTGAGTACGTGATTTAACAGTTGTTAAATGGTATGTCATAAGGTATTAAGGTGGTAAATTTAATCACCAATAAGCAAAAATAATGGCACACAATTATGGAATGTTATAAAAAAGGTATTAAGTAGTAAGTAATATTGGTTAGTAATATTATAACTTATTTTAAAAATGAAAAAGGCATATTGGTACGTAATAAGAACTAACAGATTAAAAACTTATATTGGTACGTTATTTTTAGACAGTAATTAGAAGAACCAAGTAACAAAGGTATTAAGTAGTAAGTAATATTGGTTAGTAATATTATAACTTATTTTGAAAAATGAAAAAGGAATATTGGTACGTAATAAGAACTAACAATTTAAAAACTTATATTGGTACTTTATTTTATCAAGTAATTAGAAGTAACCAAGTAACAAGTTATATTGGTACGTATATACAACCATCCTAAGTGTTAATTAAACAATTCATATTGGTACGTAATTTATTCATAATGTAAACACGGGCTACAAATTGTAAAATTAATAAGTAAATCTATTTAAAATTATTATCATTGTTGCAGGGTTATGGGAGTATCTTTAAAGATTGATTAATCCAGTGGTCATGTTGTCTATCACTTCAAATGTTGGATTTTTCATATCAAAAACAAGCATAAGACATGTTCATTATGTATGATAGGGATGAAGACCAAATAAATTTTATTTATGAAATGAGTCAGCAACATCACCATGGTATCATCAAAAATTTATTTTCTGGTTTTTTCTGGCACACCTTTCTCAAGCAATGCAATGGTTGCATTTTTGGTTGTTAAGAGTTTGTTAGTGTATGTAATTTCTTAAAAGGAATATATAAGTATTTTTTTTTTTGCAACATACCAAGATATTTGGAGGCAAAAATAACCTAAATGGAGAACCAGGTCCTCTTTGTTTTTCATCTTCATTAAGAACATGCACAAAAGCTTCAAGGACACCAATGTGTATGTAAACACCTGGGAAAAGGCTTTCCATTATGACTTTGTAAAACTCGGTATCACTATGTGTCATGAAGAGAAGAATACTGCATTTTTAAAAGAAATATCATTAACAAATAATACATTAAGTTTGAAATATTTTTAATGGGAAACTTACTGTGAATCTTTTTTCGGATGAAATACATATTGACATATCATTCTTTCTTCTTTGGACAGCTTTGTCCCCAATACAATGGATCTTTCAACATAGGGTGACCTTAGTTGTTCTCTAATTACTTTAGACCTAGGTCTTCTTTCATATTTGATTTTGATTTATCTAGGAAGTGTGTTGACAACCTCATGTGTCCCCAAAACCGAAACATTAGATTCATGTTCAGCATGCAAGAAAGGTATTGTTGCAATAACGTTCTCCACAATAACAACAGCATCATCAACATTAATAGGCTTATCATCTTCAACAAAAGTTTAGTTTTCCTTGTCCTTTGAAGCAGAAATTTGCAACTCAACAACTTGGCATGCTTTTACCATCTCTTGAACGAAGGTTGGAGTTACGTATAAAGGTTGGTCCACCTGGCATCTTATATCTGCTGCCACGTCTAATGCAATTGGTTGTGGATCCCAAACCATTTTAGACCAAATTTCCTTCCTTTGTTTGAATTCATTATTGGATGGGTATTCAGTGGTAGTAGAAGCTATAATACCATCAATCTCATTCCCCAATCGCTTGAACTCTTCAATTTTTTCATCCGATTGAATTAGCCATTCCTAAAATTTAAATGCAAGTTGTAATTAAAATATTTGGGTGAAAAATAATCAAATGGTACGTGATTAAATAACATAGTACGTGATTATGAAAAAATATCTTACAAGCTCTGTTTTTGGTTGTGGTGGAGTCTCAATTCTTTGAACATAAGGAGACATGCCAGAAAGTGATAAAGAAGTGTATGTTTCTTCGATAACACTTTGAGTGTAAAATCCAATTGGAAACAACAAATCATCTGGGCATGGTCTGTCATAATTTTAAATGTAATCCTCCGTCTCACCATCTTCACGATCTTATTTATCATCGACTACATGACAGTCATCATCACCAACATCATTATCATCTTCGGTACCTTTTTCACCAACAGCATTATCATTTTCTCCATCTGATTGGTCACCACCTTTATCAAAACCTTCTTCATCATTAACAGCATTTGCATCCAAAGGCTTATCACTTTCATCATCTTCAACATCTCATGCTTCTTCCAGACTTCCATTTTCTTTATCCATAAATATTGGACTGTTCTCATATATGTGAGAATCAAGTTCAATTGGGTCATTATTTGTGATGTTTTCAATGGTTGTGACAGGTGGAGGTGTTGAGATATCTTTTACAGTTTTCATGAATGTATAGCAATAGAAAAAACAATAACAAATTAACACATGTAAATACAGATTAATTTACGTAGATAACAAACATGTATCATACCACAAGGAACAACAACGGTCAGTTGAAATGTTAAGATGAAGTCCATTCTTTCTTTGTCCTTTACAAACAAGTTATAAGATATTCGCACCAGTTCATGTTTGGTATGTCATTGTCTTTGATTATAGAATTCAGAAACCTTTGGTTGACTATTGTGCTTTTAGTTGTCCATCCTAGGACAGTGTTGTATACTACCAGCCAATTGAGCTTAAAAAGCCAGTCACCATTCTCATTGCTTTTAATTTGATCAAGAACATCTTTAACTGTGATCCTTGATTTATTTTGATATTGACCTTTCTAGATAGTTAAGATGTTTGACGACCCAAGTCTTGGTTTATTTTTCTCATCAACAGGTAATCTCCCAAGTGGTATACCCAAAACATCCTTGACAATGTTAGGAGTAATTTTTATTATATGATTGCCTGCATTTAGCTCATACCTATCACTATCATAGTTTGAAAGCAACCACTGTGCAAGTCTGGTGGGAACTGTCTCTACAACCAACGACTGGAACGATTTAAAACCCATTGAAATGATTGCCTTCCTCTGTTGTTTTGATAACCCACTGACACTGTTTTTTAAATTAGCAACCCATACTCTTTCTTTCAATTTTTTCTAATGTACTGAACAAATGGTGTACGAGGAGGTTCAGTTGGAGTTTGAACGGATGGAGTTGATAGTTTATGACGTTTTGGTGGTTGCACAAAATCATCATCATCATCAACATTAATTTGAACAGGATTTTGAAATTTATCACCTATAATAACTTACCACTAATAATAAAGACAACAAGGTACAAAGGTTTATAATGCAAAATCACATTCCACATAAAAAAATTATCCAAAAGAACGTTTTCAAAATATAATCACACAAAGCCAATTAGCACTTTAAAATCATGTTCCATAGCATAAAGTTAAAATCACGTTCCATTGCATAAACAGTAAATATGAAACTCAGGTTTATTATCAATAAAAAAGTTTACAATACAATTAACTGTTAAAATTACAAAAGTATTCAAATTAAACTATAATTACAATTAACCGTATACACTGAAAATAAACACAGTAAGAATTGTACACATTTTTGTTATAATCACAAATAAGAAATCACTACAAATCATGGAATGATGAAGATAACTATAATCACCTCCCCTCTTCTTAGTACACTTTCTGTCATTATTTGATTTTGATCGACGTTCTTCTGTTTGTTTGATTGAATCCGTTATGACGCCTTCAGAAACCTTTTATATTTACACATTGCATTTTTTATTAGAAAAAAAAACAAAAAGATGACAACTTTGATGTTAATGGTACGTAATGAGTATAGTATTGCTTACTTTTCTTGATGACGATGGTGTTCTTCTCCATAGTTTCGTTGATTCTTTGTTATCCGATGCAGTCGTAAGAGATTCAAATTTTCGAAGAAGATGGTGCTAATTACGGGAAGCAGTTTTTAAAATTGCTTTTTTTAGGATTAGGTTTAAATGTTATAATACAAAATGACGATTTTACCCTTTTTATCAAAACCGTATTATAAATACCAATTAAGAAACAATTTTATTTACTAAAAAGCCATCGCGTTAATCTTGACCATTAAAAATTACGGATCAACGATCTATATTGCTTCTTACGCTTAGTACGTACCACGTCCTTTGTATTATAACCGTCCTCTATACATACATACATACATACACACATATATATATATATAAGGGAGGGTTCCAATGAAAACCTTCATTTTTAAGAAAACTTAGAAAACTAATCACAATTGTTTTCAATCAATTTCGTTTTTCGTTTTTTTTATTTTGCTTTATTATAAGGTTAGATTTGTTAACAAAAAGAAATAAATTAAAAAAATAAATGTAGCTCATGTTATTACATATACGTAATTTCGTCGTGTACTCTGTCATGAAAGAGATCGATCACACCCTAGTATCTTGCGCATCTCTACCGACTTCAAAGTGAGTCATGTTTCTCGTAAAGAGAAACTGCAGAGTCAAATGCTATCGTAGAATCTTTGGCCATTAGTACCTGGAAATATAAAAATATATTTCGGATATCCGAATATCTGAAAAATTATACGAAAATATCTGAAAAATTATCCAAATATCCGAAAAATTATCCAAAAAAAATACTATTTCGGATAAGATATCCGAAGTATCTGAAAATTTTCGAAATAGATATCCGAATCCGAACTTCCGGATAAATGAACTGTTCGGATATTTCGGATTTGGATTTTTGGATATTTCGGATTCGAATTTCTCTGAACACCTCTAGTCATAACAGATTAACGTTTAATGTATTTGTAGTTTATAACAAAACCTATATAAGTTTGAGCGGTGCTTTAGTTTGTAGACGGATGTCATCGAGTTGAGTTGAGTCGGTTAAAGTTAAGTCGAAGTATTTTCAGAGTATAGTCAACATCCAATTAACAGTGAATCAAAGTCTGACTTGGTGAAAAATATCACAAATGCCATCAAAGATTATGTTATCATAAAAAGGTAAGAATGACAATGCGACACCCCATCCTGGTTCAAGGCTGACGTGTCACATATACAGAATCAGAAGTAAACGCAACAATCCCAAATGTATTTAAAACATAAATACATAAGTCTTAAGTTGATAATTAAACATAACAAAACAAATATTTAAGTTTTAAGTATTGATTATTACATTTACTACAGTAACGAAAATTTTCAGATTTAGCTCCGATTTTACTCTCAAAAGTTCCCCGCCTGGTTTTTCTTGATTACCTACACAAAAGAGATAAACACCACAAAAACAAATACGGATTAGCCAAATAATGCTTAGTAACAGATGAACAATAGTAATAAAGAAATTCAGAAGGTGGTGAAAAAAAATTCAAGTGAAAATATAACCGGATAGTGGTCAGGAACAAGATCGAAACTGTAATCAGTCTGACTTTTATATTTCTGAAACATTAACACATTTTATATTTTAAGCCATGATTAAAACATTACAGAATATACCACGAGCCGACTTTACATACAAAAGTGTAAGGTTCACCGGTGGCTACTCCCGCTTACCAGACACATGAGATAGTTAGTGTTGGCATACACGTCACTATCCCCCGGAATCAGAAAGTACAATTTAAAATTATCCTAAAACCAGTCCATACGCCTCTTCAGAATTCAATAGGTGCACAATGTACTATCAGAGTACTAATGGAGACGACGTGAACTCAACTAACCGTCACGGATGGTTCCACATTATGATTGCCGCCACAATGGGCTTGTAGTCATCCTTACAGGTAGGGGCATGCTCGGGTAACAGAATACAGTTTCAGAAAGTTCAGGAGGTTCAGTAGGGTAGTTAAACTACCAAGTTCAGTCATATTTGGATCATGCAATAATGAGTACAATATAATCTTGATATATTGCATGATAAACGAAACAGAGAAACACAATATCATATCGTGGCAATCAAAAATCAGAACATTACAGAAATGAAATTTAATGATCACAGAAACTGATTACAGAACAGAAAATACTATGAGGCAAAGGTATAAAATCCGTACAACGGACAACAAAATTTATACTCTGAGTTAAATAAACGGAATCCGTACAATAACGAACAACATAATTTATACTATGAATTAAATAAACAGAATCCGTACCTTATCCTTAGAAATTAATCAACAGCAATCAGAAAAATAAGCAAGTAATCCAAGTTCCAAACGATTCAGAAATCTGTGTTTTTGTTTAATTTCACGTTAGTTTAAACGTATTTTGATTCGTATACGTAATCGATTATATTATTATGAAATGGATTCTCTTAACGTTAATCCAATAAAATTGGTTTATAATTTCGTTTATTAACGCTCACCTTTAGTTATTCATTTGTAAGATGATGATTTAAACGCTTTTTGATCCAAATGGTTTTAGAATAAAATTATAAAAATAAAATATATTTCAGAAAAATTAAAAGCTCTAACATTTTTAGGATTTTATAAAATTAATTAAATTTGTCAGTTTGTTTAATTCATATCATAGCTTCCTTCTTTGTTTTACTTAAAATTTAAAAAACAAGACAATGGTCTTATTGGTTTCTTCCTGGCAACTTTATACTTAGGGATGTTCAAAAAGCTCGCGACTCGAAGCTCGCTTAAAAAAAGCTCGAAAAAGCTCGGCTCGAAAAAGGCTCGGCTCGAAAAAAGCTCGTTAAAAACGAGCCGAGCCGGAGCCAGGATTGGCTCGGCTCATGGCTTGACTCGTTAGCTTGGCTCATAGCTCGGATCGATTTTTAATATATATATGTTAAATTATATACACACATATATACTATATTACACACATGCATATATATTATACATAATATATATACAATATTTATACACATATTTATATAAATATACATATTATGTATAATATATATATATATATATATGTATATATAAGATTTTATATATAATTATATATAATATATATATTGGTTTTTATATATATTAGATTTAATATATTAGAATATATATATATATATATATATAATATAAAGTGGAGGAAAAAACGAAAAAAAACGAGCTGGCTCGTGAGCTGGCTCGTAGCTCGAGGTTTTTTACGAGCCGAGCTCGAGCCAGGATTTTTGGCTCGGAAGAAATTTTGGCTGGGCTCGAAAATTCACGAGCCGAGCTAGAGCCAGGCCTGGCTCGACTCGACTCGATTACAACCCTATTTATACCCATACATACATATGCATTTATTTGTCTTTCTTTTACATACACTCATGTGTGTGTATAATATATACTCATTCTTATTTCTAATAAATTATTTATTTATTTATTTATTTTTTAAAACAGTACAAGGATCTCAAAATGTCTAAAAACATTTTTAATAATAAAAAAAATAAATAATTGGTGCTGAGAGGCACCCAACCTCTCATACTTCACTCAAACACCCAAACCAACTTAACTAAACTTACAATTGTTTACATAACTATTTGTTTGTTTATTTATTTATTTTTATAAGTTTTCCTTGCTTCTTCTTGCTTGCAGGTTTTTAGAAAACCAACCATGGCTCTAAGTTTTGTTCTTTAAAAACCAAACTCACTTTACAAAGGTTTCCAAGCTGACTAGTCTCTAACAGAAGGATGAAAACCATGGATTTAATACTAAACTCAACTAACTAATTAGTTCGAAATTTTACCTCAATCGTAGCATGAATGTGAATCAGAAAAGAAGATTGCAATCGCATTTCAAAGACGAACGATGGGATAATCGTGGTTACACCGGGGTGGTGACTCAACGTTTTCTCGCACCGATCCTGGTTTCCGGTGGCAACTGGTGGAGGCGGTTTGTAAGGCTATGTTAAATAAAGCTGATATTTCGTACGATCGAAGGATGGCTAGATAGTTTTATTAGGGTGGTGATATAGTAATTATGTGATAGTGGTCTCTGCTAGATTATGATCCATCTTTGGCAACAATTATGGCAGCGATTTTTGGCAAGCTTGAATAGAAATAATGGTGAAAACCAAAAAAAAATAAAAATGGAGATATATATTGGAATATAAGGCGGTTTCAAACTTTTGTCGGTCATGATTTTTTTTTTATAGCATCCCAATATATTTACATGACTTAAGAACAAAGTCATGAGGATGAAGGTGTAGTTGTGTTTTGGTAAAATGATAATTAATCAAGCTAGATACTGTCGTGTACGAGTAGCTTTTTAAATCATATTCTAATTTGATCGAATGAGGTTATGGATATTACGCGAGCAATATTAAATAAATTTATTTTTTTTATATAAATATTAGAGTATATGATCAGATCATTCTTTTCAGTTTGTTTAAAATAACTGAGTCCAAGTTTAATAAATTATATGGTTCGGTCATGAATTCGCTACTTCTTCAAAACATGTAATTAAATTTATCAGTACATTCTTAATCATATTTATCATTTGATTTCGTTTATTGAGTTTTGATCAATTAATAATAACCTTTTCTTTTTGTATATAATATTTTATTTGTTATTTGTATATATATTTTTTTCGGGTATTATAGACAAAGGCACTAGCCCATGTTACAAGGA